>CM019065.1:216577193-217777193 GCA_009667805.1 Leptobrachium leishanense | reverse complement strand
CGCGTTAATTTTCGCGCGATAATGCATTTTGCTGTGCGCGAAAAAATTTGCGCTGCGCTACCGCATTTGTGCGAGGAATGTAATAGGGCCCTTTGAGTGTTAACTATGCTTTGCACGTTTCAAATAAATCTTTTGAGATTTATTTTTCAACAAAAAGCAGTAGTGAAGGAGTTAAGATGGTCAACCTAACAATTGCAAGGTTTTTTCATGTGTCCAGCTACAACCAAGTGATACTTAAACGAACTGAGAAATATCTGAAATGTTTAGCCATAGCACAAAAATAATATAGAATAGAGTGTGTGTGTTTATCATCTATTTATATCATATTTATCTAAAAAAAAACATGCAATATATAGCTTATATAATTCCAGTGAAGTGAGCATGCCATTTTCATGCTGTAATACAATATACACACAATCCCTTATTTACTTAGCATAACATAAGTGATTGCTACATAAAGGCCTATTCACTAACATCAATTAACAGCAGCCTACAAATTAAGCTTCATGTGACACCAACTACATTTTAATTATACAAATTAATTTATCTCTGTAGTAAACTGAAACCAAGACGTTTCATTTACATGTTTATTTTGAGATGATTTGAGAAGTAATTCAGCAAAATCCATCACAAATTACTCTTCTCTCTGACATGAAAAAAATATATAATTTCTACTCGAGTCTGACTGTTGAAAGCAGCCTTTTTGTTCTGCTTTGTATTCAATGAATTACGTTATTATGCTGCACTGTTCAGATTTTCCAGAATAAATCACTGTTTTGTTTTATCACATGGATCCCAAATCTCTTTCAAGTGGTTTTTCCAACTTCTACAAGAAATTAAATAGCATGGTTCCCTCAGGGAATGTTAAAATTTTGACGATAAAATATGTTTTGTGGAACTAACATTTTCTAGTTGGTGCTTCAAATAAACAAGATACAAAGAGCTGTATGTTGTAAGAATTCTGAGGTCACATGTGTGATAAATATCATTGTATGGTTCCACGTGTTCTTGTTGTGTTGTGTTAAACTCCCACCACCAAAGGGCCAGGATATTGGTAACAAAGCTAAGAGAATGGCATGACTAGTCTGTTCCCCAGTCTCATCAAATGGAGTAATATGGTTGGGATGAGTGAGACCTGTTGGGCCATACAATAAGCTTTCTCTTCTTAGATTGACTTTTGAATGCTGTTTGTAAAACTGACATCAGAAAACACTCAAGCACAGAGTATGCTTTTTAATGACGACGATCCAAAAGCAGTTCATAAACATTCCATAATCCCTTTTTATCCTCACCCGAGATCCTCCTCGCCAATGTAAATGTAAATGACTAACAGACTTTCATGCCATCTGTGAAAAATGGTCCTTTCTTGGGTTCAAGCCTACACCCAGCCTTTACTGACATTTGTGTGCATCCATCCTGTGTAAACTTTGTGTCACTCGTTCTCTGTGTTCCAGGATGGAAAAAGCCTCAGCACATGTGCTGACATCCAAACTCACAAACCCATAGAACCAGTTTCTTTAAAAGAGTTGGCAGTCTTCTGACAGCAAGTTGTAGTACGCCTAACAAAGAACAAGGGTTTGTTTTCATGTTGTTTTTTTATCTTTATTTGAAGAAAATATTTAAATGAATTAAATTAAAAAGCATCATGTTATGTTATTTTTTTCCTGATCTGTAAAGATCAACACGATTCTGTGAAGGGAGCAATTGTTATTGAGCATTTAGGTACAAATCCAAAATAAGGCTCTATGGTAGGTGAGCAAAAACCTTTGTATGTTAATTTTTATATTATTTCTATTTATTTTCTTGTCTATTTGTAGTTCTAAGTGTTGACCATGTATATTAAGTAAAAAGAGGTGAAATATGTTAAATGCTAAATGACAATAACCACACAATTTAAATCTTCATTCAACAATTTGTGCACATTATTAAGACTACACAAATGTTTTGAAACACTACAATTAATTTTGTGATTTATTATAGCTCCAATCAAATCATCTTATCCATTGGTTCTTAGTGTTATGCTCCCTTGTTGAAGGAGACCAGTATGCAGCAAAGCCGTAGATGGGGGGATCGGGTATAATACCAAAGTGAGGTGTCCTTAGGAGAATCCGGAATTGTAGCCGTATGGAAAGTCAAAAGGGTTGGGGCCAGCGTAGTTATTGCGAGGTCAAAGGGAGTAGCCAAGAGGTTGCATAGGAACATGGTACAGGATATACTGGAGTTCAGGAATGGGAACCAGGGGGGCAGCTTGTGAAGCAGACAACCAGGTACCTGGCCAAAGAGTGAATGGGGTTTATATAGGAGGTCTGCAAGGTGCATAACCCTGCAGGGAGGATCCACAGCCTCCAGCCTGCCTCCACAGACCCAAGGGGTGTCTGGTTGCCATGGCTGCCCCTTCCATCTGGCTAGCCAAGAGATACGCCTCCCCTGACGTATACCACCTCCCACGGCTTTCCCCCTGCTTCCGGCGTGTGAGGACATGCCCCCACGCTGGGACTGCATGGTGACAGCCATGTTCGGCACCCTCTCCGGGCGCCACGTGCTCCCAGCCAGCTGAGTTGGAGGGAAGCCTGGGCCAGAAACCCATCCGGTGCCGGAGTGCTGTGAACAACAGGTGGCCGCCGGCACGTAGGAGACGCCGGGCCAAACCATCGCACCAGACGCCCGCCGCTATGACGTCCATCTTGCCCCCCACTGGAGAGGTGAGTCCTGACACTTATGGAGAGAGCAGTTATTTATAATAGAAGAAGATAGTATTTTATATTTAACAGATCAGATTTTCAGCATACATTCACATGAAACCATTTGCATAATTTGCATTTTTAATCAAGAAACAAAATTGTACCTCAAGGAATAGAAAAAGCACAAAAATGCCTTCACACCAATCATAACAGGTACCACACAACACATTTTTGCCTGTGGGATTTTAATTTAGTTGGTTTTTACCTTCAAATCTATAATTACTGTATATTATGAACTTATGATTTGGGACCAATCCATTTGAAATGTCATTGTTCCCCTCTCTGCTAAAACAAGGACACTAAGGTGGATAATGTGCACCTGCAGGTTTCCCCTTAGCGTCCCCGTTTTAGCACCATATTACAGGGCAGGCACTAATTCAGCAGCCTGCCGCTTAATGCAGCGCTAACGCACCGCGAGTAGCCCCTCCTGGAGTCCATAGTAGTCCATGGAGGCTTGTACTGCCGGGTCAGCTGACCTGCAGGATCTCGTCTCTCGCAAGATCCTACAGGTCTACGGAGCGATTGCGGAGGGAGACCAGGGACTTTTTTACCTAGTCTCACTCTGCTCTTGGCACCCAGAAGCGACTTTTTTTCCCTAGTCTCACTCTGCTCTTGGCACCCAGAAGCGGTGGATAGTTAGCTGCAGCGGGACGTAATTAGTGTTAGGACTTTGTAAACCTAAAGCTAATTACTCTTAGCACTCCCCATGTTAAGCATTGGGAGCGCAAAGTACAGTAAGTTCGCGCAAACGAGTGCAATCTCTGATGCGCTAACCGTTTTTTTAACCCGTTAGCATTCGGATTGTAATATGAGCGGCCTGCGCTAGCGCCACTTGACCTAATGTTAAAGCTCATTTAGCTGAGCGCTAACACTAGCGTTAAGATTTTGTAATGTTGCCCTAGCATTGTATTGTTATTATTTAAATATTGCAATTATAAAATGCCAACACATCCCAAATTGATTTACACTAAGCAAATGCAGAAAAAATACACACTGGAACAAAAAGAATAGATAAAACCTGCCCATGAACTTAAAAGCTAACATTTCCCCATACTCATTAAGTAGGTTATCTAGCCCTATGGAAATATTGCCATGCAAAGATGAAATCAGAAAGGCTACGAAACATTTCTTGTGCTTGATAAAATATCCACTTACATTCTAGTCACTGTAACTACAGCCATCTTGTCACTACAGGCTCCTGAAATTGCATTTTGCAAAACAGATTACGCTTTTTTTTTGCTTTACAGAAGTATTCCACACATCAATGTGCAAAATGAAAGCGAAATCACTGACAAGTGCCAAGTTAAAATGTTGTTGCAATGGCCTTATGCCATTATGAGTCATCCAGTCAACACTTTTACCATTAGCAATTCTGATTAGTGGGCATAAGATTAAAGATTTATGCAATCGCTGCCTAATGTGTCAGATATCCATGTCAATATATATACAGTATATATATATATATATATATATATATACATATATATACAGAATATATATAAATTCTTTCTTTTACCTAGACAGCTAGTTCTCATAACACGCCCAACCGATGTGTGTGTATATATATAGCATTTGTCCATCATTTGTTTCACCACGTTAGGTGTTTTTAATATCTTTTGCCTATATATACTGTAATGGTGTGCTCTGAATTTTCTTTTATATACATACATATACAGACACAGACTGGCGTGTGATGACTTCAGTTTCAGGAACTGGGAGGGTGTATGAAGGGGAGGGGGTCCTTTCCCTCCAGATTTGTAAATTTTACAAAATTAATATAGGCATCGCTGGAAAGGTCAGTCTGAACTTTCCAGTGATGCCTTTCTTAAACCCTTAGGCGAAAGTAACGCCAATTTTCACCAAATTCTGGACTTCTCCAGAGGTATCTGACATCTTGGATGTCACCAAAGCCTCCAGGGTCTCCCCCACCCACTGAAGTCCTCTCACATGGGTGCGATGGCGTTGGTAAGGCAATCAACCCCTAGCTGCCAATTTCCCTTTGGACCCCCATATCTCCTGATCAGTGGGAGCTAGAGGGTCATGATTGGCATCACTGGAAAGGCCATAACATGATCAGGTTAATTATATTAATAAATACAAATAAATATATGTAAAAATGTCTTTTTATTTTTTTTATTTATAATGCAGCACTATTGTTCACTTTTCAATTATAATGTGAACAATGATGCTGCACCAACGAAAAATTTGTTTTTTTCAGTTTTAGTTTTTCACATTTTTTTAACAAGTGTACCCCATAGAATATATAACTGTAAAGGCTTGGATGATAAAATAAGAAAAAAATTAATTTACACAGTGTAAATTATTGAAATCTGAATGGAAATTCCCATTTTTTGTTACAGCATTCTGGCAGGGCATGACGTATACATATAATAATGATATATTATGAATTTGCAGAGTTTGCCAAAAATAAGGATATATAATTTGTTTGGGTCGTATAATAAAACGTGACTTCAAAACACGTTTAAACATGATGAGCACAAAACGGTAAAAATTAGCTCAGCACAAAAGGGTGAAATGGCTCAGCAGTGAAGAGGTTAAAAAAGGCAATCAAGCCTCAAAAAGGAGTTTGAGGAAAAGCAGATTAAGCTCAAACTAAACTTGCCCGTTACAAGCACCTGGGAAGTATTCCAATTGTTTCTGTTAAAGGTTTAAGATGGTGTATTTCCCCTACTACTATTATTATTAATATTATTATCAACACTTACATAGTGCCAACAGTTTCCACAGCGATTTACAATAATCAAAGGGAACGAAATACAGATAAACGGACATAAGATTGAAACACTAGGTGTAGAGGGCCCTGCTCCTAGGAGCTTACGGTCTAGGGATTCTAGAATAGGGCATTGCAGTATCACAGACAGGCACAGACTGTTTTTATTGGAGTTACAATGCATACAAAGTATGCACCAACCTTGTCTTCATATGAGGTTGGTTTATTTGTTGTGGGGCTTTACTGTACTTTTTTTACATTGCATGAATGAACAGTCTGTTTATATTCATGTCAGGAATTCAGCCATTCTTCCTGTGCGATCTTTGAAATTACAGCAAATGAATCTACCAGGGAACCGCTGACAAGCTTTGACATGTAGTACGTCAAGCCTTTTTGTCGTCTGAGCAAAACTGAGAAAGCCCATTACATTACACAGATTACGCGGATCTGGGATATACCTTCAACACAGGAACTCTCTAAATGAGGTGACCCTGAGGCATGTGATTTTTATTAAACCCTAAAAAAACATTACAAAGATCTTCTGCGCTCCTGCATCTCTCATTGGCTCTGATTCTAGTATTCATTAGACATGTGCACAGCACAAAATTTCGTTTTAAACTAATGGATTTGGATTAGTCCTAAAATGCAATTTATTTAGTTGCTACAGAAATTCGTTTTCAGTTCTTTAGTATGAAAACTAATTTCATTCATCCGAAAACCAGTGGATACAATTACTATTGTAGTGGCTCCTCAGAGGGCTGAGATCGCTGCTTGTTACAGTATCTCTCACTCTCAGCACAATGTGGGCCATATTACATAGTTGGTGCTAACATAACCAGAGCTGTCGTAAACTTCCCAGAGCCATTATAGCCTATGGAGGTTTTCAGTTTACAACAGCTCTGGTTAAGTTAGCACCAACATTGTAATACTGCCCTGTGTCAGGCAAAGCTGTTACAGTAACTGACTGCTGCTCATCACAGTGCTCAGAGTTTCAGTAAAACTAGTAAATAATATTTTTATATATAAGAGGTTAGAACAATATTATTTCCTTGTTTTACTGAAACTCTGAGCGCTGTTACAGTCAGTTACTGTAACAGCTGAGCCTGATACATTGTACTGAGATAATATAGCAAGCAGCCGATCTCAGTGCTCACAGCCACTGGATTTAAAGGGCTAAAAAAAAGGCTCCTCTCTGTATAATGTTTAGAACATCCTCCTGCATTAATTAATACCCCTCTCTGTATAGAACATCCTCCTGCAATGGCATGTGGAGTGTGCAGAACTTCGGATGTTGCGCTCTTCATTGCTGGTCTCCTTCACTCAATGTAATATCACAAAAAGGACTGAAACTAAAATGTAGTGCATTTTATTTTAGTTTCTTTCGTTTTTTGTACTGAGCAATTTCGTATCTCTTGAGTCATACGAAAACTAAATTATCCCCAAATTCGGACTAAATTGTTTTAGTACTAAAACGAATGCACATGTCTAATATTCATAGAAACAGTACAATACTCAAAATATGTCACCAAGTAAACTACATGTGCCTACAAAAAATATTCTATATTAAGAGTAAATAAGATTGACTAATCGGTGTCAGAAACAACAAATTCTGGCACTGCAAGTGTTTGTGGTCTCTTTGGCATAATGGCAAATAGTAGGGCAAGAATAGTTATCAATGCTTTGATATATATACCCATAGGTATATCCCTTTTCTCATTAGACTGAATTAATAAATGTCAATGGTAGGGCAATAATAGGTATCACTGCTTTGATTCCTTAGGTATGTCCCTTTTCCCATTAGACTGAATTAATAAATGTCAGACTTTGAGCATTCACAGGTATGAACATGCAGAGAGGTATAATTATTAAGATAGAAATTTGGGATGTGTTGACAATGAGATTGCATAATTAAGTTGAAAAAAGCATAGAAAACAATGTACGTTTGCTGGAATTTGGACCAGAGGTCAAGTCCAACAAGAAGTCTCCATCCTTTAAGGGAAGAAGTGGTAAACCACAATAATGACAAAATTGAAGGTTCGAGTCTGAGAATTTCTATCTCACCGCCTGAAGAGCTATTCATCAACATCTTTCTGTGCTTGATACGTTTTGGTACATTGGCTTATCGATAAATTAGAATTGAATTGTTAAAGCAAATTTTCCACTAGCTAGTATAGGCACAAGTGTCGTCAATCGAGATACATATTTAAGGGTAATTGAGATACCGGTATGCCCTTATTTACTGTATATCTGCTGAACCTAAAAATGGAAAAATTGCAGTAGATCATGGCAATTGAGCCAAATTAATTCAAGCCCTTTATAGAAAAGAGAACTGAAACCTTATAAAAATAAAGCCTTTTAGTGTGTGACCCCAATTGAAACTTAGTTATTGCTGTAAAATAAAGCTCCCCATGTGTTCCTGCCTGACTTGACCCCAGATTTGGAACACATGTCACAGATCCCATTGCCACAGTTTGCGATTACACTCTGGTCATACCAGAAAAGCTCCGGTCATTGTGATAGAAACAAAATACTTTACCTAGGACATAAAACAAAATCAAAATGTTCTTTTAAGATAAAGATTGGCAAATCAAGATATGTCAATCAGACAGTTCTGACCTTGCTATTTTTATTTATTTAACATCAATGTATTCCTAAAGGGAATATATTCTCAAGGACCATTAAAGAATAAAAATGAATTCCAACAAATGATTGACATTCCAACATGCAGTTCTCTTTGTTGTTGTTTTTTGTGTAGAAATGGAAGTAAAAGCAGGAAAAGATGGATTAAAAATTAATGTTAGATACTGTAACTGTGATAAATAAAAGTAACAAAAATGGTGAGATCACCTGCTTATGGGGATTTGTAGTGATCATAATGAGGTTATTAGCAATGCAGTTACTTAAAAAAAAGGCCAATAGAATATAAAATAATATCTGTATGTGACATAAAGCCTGTATATGGAAATTACAGTAACACCTTGTATCTGTACTGTACAGGGATTATAACTCATTATAACCCTCTGAATCTTATCCCTGTGCAGCAGTGATTGACCCCAGAGCTCTCCCTGTATTCTTTCTTCTCCCTGGCAGCAGTAATGCAGCAGTAATCTATTTGAACTTTTTGTTACAGTGAGAGCTGGGGCTTTTATTTGCAACCGGTTTATATCTCTCCAGGATGCTTGGAGAGACCTAAACAAAGGATTTAATTTCTCCACAGGGAACACCCTAATCCTACCTTAAAAAGGTGTGAAATTTGTCTTTTGATATGCTAATGAGTGTTTTTTGATGCTTTACTTTGCAAAATCGAGAAATCTATTTTGGGTGTGAAGGGGTTAAATATTTAATTCATTTAAATAAATTGAATATTTAAAGGAAAACATATAATTCACTGTAACAAATTAGATTTTCTCCAAGACCAATATACCACTAAATATTTGACTTGAGGACAGCAGCTCACTAATTACATCTGTTAAAATAAGAGTATGTTTGATTAATTGCATCAAAGCATCAACATCTCATTCTGAGAATTCTGCAAGAACATCTAACAAGCACAACAGCAATGTGATTTGTCAAGAGAGCAGTCAGTTTTTACATATCATGTGAATAAAAAGATGACCTCTGCACAATTTGGTTTATTAATGATAACATTAGCAGTAGACAATCTGTTACCATTTTAAAATTGAAAATATTGCAATTTTTTCCATAGAAATCATTTTACTAGAGAAAGTGTTTGAACTCGGTATTTTTCATCAGAAGTGAGAAAAGAACATGATGTTACTTAGATTAAAAGTTTGTATTTGCATTTGTTTCCGGTTTAAGCAGATAAACAAGATAAGAAACATGAACAAGACTCAACAAGTGTATGCAGTCTTTGGAAAAAAAAATTAAATTTATATATTAAGTCTTTTATCCTGACCTGGGTTTTCTTAAAAAATTTATGAGGACTTTGGTGCATAAATTTGTATTTCAAGTAAAATAATTTGACACGCCAATCTCCTTACTTCAACTTCAAAAGTAAATCGTGTATATCTGTGACGTACCTCCGGCGCCCGGCAGCGTCCTCCACGTTGCTCGCTGACCAAGCGCCGGATGAAATGCACGCCGGCGCCGCTCACGTGATGGCCAGAGGGGCGGGGCGCAGTAAGAGGATGCAGCGATTGGTATATAAGCACTTCTCTTTGCCCAGACCGGCACGCTGACGAGTTCTCACACTCCCACAGTGCTACCAAGTGTTTCATAAGAAAATTATGTCTTACTTTGTGTACGACCTCTGGCTTTGGCAATCGACTACTCTGGTGTTTTGACCTCTGGCTTTGGCAATCGACTACTCTGGTGTTTTGACCCCTGCTTCTGGCAATTGACTACTCTGGTGTTTTGACCTCGGACTCCGGAAATCGTAAACTCTGGTGTTTTGACCCCTGGTTCTGCATCATTGTTTATTCTGATATCTGACTTCTGGTTCTACATATAGAAATCATATATATATATATATATATATATATTACTTTCTCCTGTCTGTTTTCATTTCCAGTCTCTATCCGACCATTCTAAGGATCGGAGGAGAAAGGGTAATTTTGCGTGTTTTCATATATCCGTGGGGAATCCGTGACAATAGCCCATTTTACCCAACCCTAAAAAATACATATTTGAAATGTAATGGGTGTGTAAATGTTGTATACAATCTTACAATTGATTGATTACACTGATGTGGAACTACACCTGGTATCTGGATAAAAGTGCCTAGCTTCTCCCATGATCGACTCTTCCCATGATAGACTACAGGATTTCTCACGCGCAGCCCCCATCCTCTGGAATGCTCTCCCAAACCGGTCAGACTTTCCCCTAGTTTTTCTTCCTTCAAACGCTTCCTTAAGACATTCCTATTCAGGCAAGCCTACCTCCCGACTTCACTGACACACCTCACTGTCCATCACTCTCACCTTGCAGTACTTTCCTCCTGTTTCCACCCTCAACTCTTCTAGTTTGTGAGTTCCCATGGGAATAGGGCTTTCATTTCCTCCTGTACTGGTTTATCAAAATTGCTTTACAAACACAATATGGCAGCGCTGATAAGATATTAAGGAAGGATCGCTACAGGCACTCGCACGTGGTTTCTATCCCAAACCACCAAAATATATACCAATAGTCCGAGGGGATGGAGTGCAGCGAAAACAATGTTCCTTTCTTTAAGTCCCAGGAGTAGATTTCCCAGATCCTGAAGAGAGCTTTCTTCCTAGGGTAACCTCAAAAAATGAAAAACATCACACTTTCGAAAGTGTGAATATATTTCTATTCCACTTTTCTGTTTTCCATAGTATTACAGTCTATGCTATGCCCTGTCTGAATCCATATTTAAGGGTGTAAAGACTTGAAGTATCAAGACTACCTGTACCGAAAAGGGCAAGTGGGTAGCCGTTAATAACCCAGAGGCGCATCATCCAGAGCCAGGAAGGCTCTATTTCACGTGAGTGTGCTGACGCTTCTTTGGTTTATCCTTGTGGTATACATCAGATCGCACAATGATGTTTTTCCTTTTTTGAGGTTACCCTAGGCCTAGGAAGAAAGCTCTCTTCAGGATCTGGGAAATCTACTCCTGGGACTTAAAGAAAGGAACATTGTTTTCGCTGCACTCCATCCCCTTGGACTATTGGTTTATCAAAATGTTGTTCAATGTACTGTAACCCTGTCTATACTGTTATGTGGAATAGGTACAGCGCACTCAGTCCAATTAGAATATGTCACTTACACTTTGATGTTCTTTTTCAAATCTTCTTTTTTATCTCCATGGAACATATGGAAAATAAACATAAAGAAAAACCAATGGTTCAGATTGTTTCTGTACTTTCAATTATATATCCTTATATGGACACTAAAAAAGAGATAAAAAGCCCCAATTGGGCCTAGTGTAATTCTGTGATAACTTGTATAATTACCAGAGCATGCCAATTTTTCACTTACTCTGGGTGGAGCCCTTGGGATGTAAGCAGGTAAATTTTTAAGGGAAAAAAATCCACTAAACCTCTATCCAATACGACACCGGAACGGCAAGGTGAAAATAAGTGCTTTTATTTAAAATCATTAAAGTGCCCAGGATGCGTTTCGTCAGCGTACAGACTTCATCAGCTGGAAAAATATATGTAATTATACAAGTTATCACAGAATTACACTAGGCCCAATAGTTTTTTTTTGTCTCTTTTTTACTGTCCATATAAGGATCCTAAGAGAATAAAACCAGACAGGTTAATGGGTCCCTGTGAATGAGAAGCAAATACCCATAAGGCGATATACACTAGAGCCAGTTGGGGCTCTGCTTATATGAGTGTGCAGTCGTCATATATATAATTGAAAGTACAGAAACAATCTGCACCATTGGTTTTCTTTGTTTATTTCCCATATGTTCCATGGAGATAAAAAAGAAGATTTGAAAAAGAACATCAAAGTGTATGTGACATATTCTAATGGGACTGAGTGCGCTGTACCTATTCCACATAATTTTTGGACTTTTCTGTCTATTTTTTTGTTTATTGGGGAAACCACCATTGAGGTATATAGCGCCCGGATTTGTGTTAGATCGAAGATATTGTATTTGGGTGTGGCGCTCTACTTTTCTTTGATACACCTGTCTATACTGTGCCCATTGTACAGCGCTGCGGAATATGCTGGCGCTTTATAAATAAAGATTATTATTAATAATAATAATAAAAGTAATCTGCCACTGCAAGTCATGTTAGACATTTTTGATCTTATAGGAATGCATATTGATCTAAATATACAAAACAATAACTTACCATGACAACTGTACCAAAATTAGGTAAACATATTTTTATGCAGCAAAAAACACATAGAGGGCTGCTCCCTCCAGCGAGAGAAACAACCCAATTAGATCAGGAGTGCGAGACCATAAAACACAACTTTTAATATTCTTATATAAAAACAAACACAACTTTTGAAGCTCCAATTAAAATCATAGATCTGACAATTAACATAGACAATTAGCCAATACACACAGGGGGCACAAGTGAGAATTTACTCACTTCACAAAAATATCCTTACACCCAATAGTCTATTTGGGGGAGGGTTGTCAGATTATGCCCATTTGAATATTGTTTCATCCAAAGAACTGGATAGCTGCCCACCCAATTACTTAGCTTGCCATTCACCATACACTCGGTTGAATACAGCAATCGTTGTTCGGGCTGGACTCAGTCAGTGGTCCATACATACAAGTATATTCCTCCTGATCAGACCCTTGCCATCTAATTTGACTTTTGCTCTCACCCTGCAGCTACAGACAACATAAATAGTTAAAACACCAAGGCTGACATGTGTTTTGCAGGCATACCAGCTGGCTTGGTCTGAGCCAAATATCTTGTAACATTATTACCAAGGCAAAGAATGTAAAATATTTCAGAATTATAAACCATATGGTTTCTGCCCAGAGAGGTCTTTTTAATTTGATGGAATCATTATATAACAGCATACCTCTTTCAATATACCATCACGCCCTAGATTTAGAGTCTGTTTCTGATTATTGGCAAAGGAAAGGGAAGTGATAACATTTACTGAACCCAAAACTAACACAATCCCAATAAATGGACTCAATGAGCTAAAACAGATATTGTGATGCATTCTAAATAAACACTACTGAGTAAAGAGATTCCTGTTTGTTAAGGCAATAAATAAAATAAGGCAAGATGACATAATGTTTCCCCAGGCTTTCATTAATTCACTCTATAGGAAGATATGGTTCCCATCCCCACGTTTTCTGAATACTATGTTTGAATCTGCAGCCAACGTCCAATTCTATCTGATGTCAAATGACACCCAACACTGCTTCTATTCTTACATTGCATCTCTTCATCTCTAATAAAACATGCAAAACGTATGGTTACTGGGTCAGATTTCAACATTTCCTTTTTTTTTACCCAAAAAAACTCCACCATACATCTTTTTAAGATTAGAAAAAAATATTTCCCAGCCTTTAAAAGACTGCTATATGAAATGTTAACAAGCAGAAATAGCTTGGATCAATTTGCTTCTTTAATTTAAAACAGGAACTGGATTTTGAATGCATTGCCATGCTGGAAGCAGGCCAGACTTTGGACATAAAACATAAGCTTGGTTTCTTTGGCACTCTGCTTCAACAATGTCGAAATCCAGGGAAGGGTTTTACTACAGCCCACATACTTACAACATGAGTGCAGAATGTCTGGTTCTGCAGGATTCACCATTGCGATATGCTGGTGGTGACAGCTATGTCAATATATTGTGTATTCTCATGCATGTATTTATAAGAAAGTTATTTACATTTTGCTGTGGTTTATGCAAAGTCAATAGAATATTGAAAGCCACATGCCCATACCATTACGGACAAGCCACAGGTTCTGGTTGCCAACCCTCCAAGCAATACAGAACAAAAAAAGGAAAAAAGGTCTCATTTGAAGGTCCACTTTATATATTTTTTATGACTTTCATATACGGACACATAACAGATTGACTCACATTCTGAGATTTGAAACACTTATACAAGGCTCATAATGTCAGCCGAAATATTTGGTGTATATACAGAAGCCACTAAACAACTATAAAGTGGACTTTTACATTGTGCCGCCAGTTTCTTTTTATAGTGATGCGAAGTCAATGGCTTGCGTGCTTGTGGGGGTTTTATTTATAAAAAATGGCAGGCAGGTTTTATAACGTCCGAAGGGAAATGAGTGGGAAAAAAATAATAAAATCAGAAATGAACAAACCCCAAATACAGACATAAGCTACCACTACTATTAATAGTAGTATTAGGGCTCTATTAACTGCTTCGCATGCGCAGCACAATTTTTTTTGCTCGCAGCATTAAACGTTAACGCGCGTAAATTAATGCTGGCATTACAATCCGAGGGCATTTTTTCATCCGTCAAAAAATAACGCACATAAAAAAGACGCGCAAAAACGCACGCACATTAACGCTGCGCACAGAAATCGGTGGGCGGACTGTTTTTTCCCACGATTCAGCCATTCAGAATTAAGAACCACAATTGTCTCCTGTTAAGGTTTTGCGCCTGTCAAAATCAATCTGAGTATATATGCTGCAGCAATAATAAAAACACGTACAACCTCTCAATTTTATTGTTTGGGTATGTGTAGAATGTGTAACTATACTTTGCAGTATTTTTTTTTTCGAGCTGGTGTATTTGGTTTTGGCCAGGACGTTCAGATTTGCTATTAACACCAGCTTTTAAAAGACGTTAAAATTATGCGCGCAAACGTTGCCCGTTAAAATTTGCGCATAGATTGTAATACCATCCGCGTACCAGCGCTCACAATGTTTGCGCTCACAATGTTAAGTATAGGATGCGCAAAGTACATTACGCTCACTCAGGGTTCGCTCAGGTTCACCAGCGGTAGATGTTAAAGCACATTTTTTTGCGCGGACATTGTAATACGAAGTTCTGTGCAAAGGGTTTTGCCCCTCGCGTTAATGCGTTTTTGCACACGCGTTAACGTTTGCGCAAAGAATGTAATATAGCCCTTAGTATTTAGCGTGCATTAGAAGCAATGCTCTTCCTAGGCTTCTATTAAGGTTGACTCATAAAAAATGCTTTGAAATTGTACAAATACCTGCTTCAGAGGAATGAAATTGAAAGGTAAAAAGTAAAACACACTAAACATAGAGAAAGAACACTAGATAGAGAGAACAATTGAAAATTTTGTACAGAAGAGCTGGGGAATAAACACAATGTGACCTGTCAGAGATAATGCTAATAAGACTACAAAGAGCTGAGTGCGGAAATATAAAACATGGAGTTGATGACGAATGAAGATTTCAGGAAACGAGATACTAAAGGATAAAGCAGTGTTTTCCAAACCTGTCCTCAGGACCTTCTAACAGGCCAGATTTTACAGATCACCTTGGGGGAAATACAGACTGAATCCTGCAATCACTGAGCAGCAAATCATATCACCTGTGCTGTGCTTCACATATCTGGAAAACCTGGCCTGGGGGGGGGGGGTAAAGGCATTTTAAAGCTGAGAATGTAGATAAAGGACCTGTTGGATGTCAAAACACAAAATCATAGATTGAATGAGATTTATTAGAAATTCATATGCAGGAAACTAGGGAAGCAGGGAGTATTTAGGAGCTGAGAGGTCAAGGAGAGGCAGGTGCTTGGAATATAGGCACCTCACGTTGTACTAGAAGAATAGTAGATAAAAACCTGGGAAGAGGAAAATAAAGAGGATCTGGAAATCAGAATGAGCTGGAAAGAATGACCAAAAGATTTTCTTCAAAGCATTACAAATTCCAATGTTTGTGCTGGTTAAGGGGATGTTATATACAGGATATGGTAAAGTAGAAAAGTAAAGTAGGTATATATCAGAGTAACTAAACAATCTAAAATGAGGAAAAATTTAGTAATATTATCGTGCTTGAAAATAAATAGTTGAGTTGAAAATTTAGATTTTGAGCACTGTGGAGATGGAATGTAAAATTCAGAAAAATCTGTAACATATACTCAACATTCTGTCCCTGACATTCCATGTTACATTCTGTAGTCCATGATCAGTATTACTGACCTGGAGGTCATATTGGACATCTATGTGCTGTAAATAAAGTCAGGCCCAGAAATACTGGGACATCGACACAATTCTAACATCTTTGGCTCTATACACCACCACAATGGAGTTGGAATGAAACAAACACAATGTGCTTTAACTGCAGACTGTCAGCTGCAGACTGTCAGCTTTAATTTGAGGGTATGTACATCCAACTCAGGTGAACGGTGTAGGACTTACAGCAGTTTGCAGATGTGTCTCCCACTTGTTAAGGGACCAAAAGTAATGGGACAATTGGCTTCTCAGCTGTTCCATGGCAAGGTGTGTGATATTCCCTCATTACCCCAATTACAATGTGCAGATAAAAGGCCCAGAGTTCATTTCAAGTGTGCCATTTGCATTTGGAATCTGTTGCTGTCAACTCTCAAGATGAGATCCAAAGAGCTGTCACTATCAGTGAAACAAGCCATCATTAGGCTGAAGAAACAAAACAAACCCATCAGAGAGATAGCAAGAACATTAGGCGTGGCCAAAACAACTGTTTGGAACATTCTCAAAAAGAAGGAACGCACCGGTGAGCTCAGCAATACCAAAAGATCTGGGAGACCACAGAAAACAACTGTGGCGGATGACCGAAGAATTCTTTCCCTGGTGAAGAAAACACCCTTCACAACAGTTGGCCAGATCAAGAACACTCTCCAGGAGGTAGGTGTATGTGTGTCAAAGTCAACAATCAAGAGAAGACTTCACCAGAGTGAATACAGAGGGTTCACCACAAGATGTAAACCATTGGTGAGCCTCAAAAACAGGAAGGCCAGATTAGAGTTTGCCAAACAACACCTAACAAAGTCTTCTGGAACAAGATCCTATGGACAGATGAGACCAAGATCAACTTGTACCACAGTGATGGGAAGAGAAGAGTATGGAGAAGGAAAGGAACTGCTCATGATCCTAAGCATACCACCTCATCAGAGAAGCATGGTGGTGGTAGTGTCATGGCGTGGGCATGTATGGCTGCCAATGGAACTGGTTCTCTTGTATTTATTGATGATGTGACTGCTGACAAAAGCAGCAGGATGAATTCTGAAGTGTTTCGGGCAATATTATCTGCTCACATTCAGCCAAATGCTGCAGAACTCATTGGACGGTGCTTCACAGTGCAGATGGACAATGACCCAAAGCATACTGCAAAAGCAACCAAAGAGTTTTTGAAGGGAGAGAAGTGGAATGTTATGCAATGGCCAAGTCAATCACCTGACCTGAATCCCATTGAGCAGGCATTTCACTTGCTGAAGACAAAACTGAAGGGAAAATGCCCCAAGAACAAGCAGGAACTGAAGACAGTTGCAGTAGAGGCCTGGCAGAGCATCACCAGGGATGAAACCCAGCGTCTGGTGATGTCTATGCATTCCAGACTTCAGGCTGTGATTGACTGCAAAGGATTTGCAACCAAGTATTAAGAAGGGAAAGTTTGATTTATGATTATTATTCTGTCCCATTACCTTTGGTCCCTTAACAAGTGGGAGGCACATCTGCAAACTGCTGTAAGTCCTACACCGTTCACCTGAGTTGGATGTACATACCCTCAAATTAAAGCTGACAGTCTGCAGTTAAAGCACATTGTGTTTGTTTCATTCCAACTCCATTGTGGTGGTGTATAGAGCCAAAGATGTTAGAATTGTGTCGATGTCCCAATATTTCTGGACCTGAGTGTATAAGTACTACTTGATAGTCTAGGATCCACGTGGGAACATATAAAAATAGATTCAGAATTTAGATTTTCAAGCATGTCATTCAGGGCCCATATAACATATGAATTAGAAGATCCATTTTACCAAGAGAAATGTGCCAGCATAAATTATGGACTGATACATGAAACCATTAAATATGATAAACTAGATTCAGTGCAAGCTATTCCAAACCAATGACTGAAATGTAATGAATGTGATTTAAAATATTGTCTTAAAACAAATTGGTATGTTATGCAGGAATAACAATTAATTTTCACTAATTAAGGACCTGTCTGCATTGGGTATACTGTGCCATTGTGTTTTTGTGGCCGGGTTATTAGCCATACTGTATAATAAATAACCAATTTCTCTTTTAGAATGTATATAGGTAAGAATAATCGTTAGTTCTTAAGCTCGTATAGTATGGAGTAAAATAAAAAATGTATTCATATGTGTATAAGTATATTCATTTCTAGAACATGTCATGTTTTACATTTAAAACTCATATTAGTATTTTGCTTCAAGGTTTCATTAGATTAAATAACTGTTTATAATTCGAAGATGAATTCCTTGAACACATTAGTTTTTGTGTAATTTAGCCACACTTTGAACGACAGGAATTTCCCTAAATCTCACATTTCTCTGCCAATCCAGTAGGTAAATTATTTATGTGAGTAAACGCTGACTTCTTGCAGTTACAGCTATAGTTACAGTTACAAGTCCTTATACAGCGCCAACCGGTTCCATAGCACTTTCCAATAGAGTAAGCACATACGTGAGATATAATAAATAAAGATACATTAGGTGCAGACGACCCTGCCCATAGGATAATTGTTGCAGTTGATCTATGCATTCACTTTTGAATTATTGGCCCATTATGGACAAACCTTTCCATTTACAGACACTCTTTGAAGAATACTGCAAAGACATTTGTTGTAAATGTGGTGTTAAGTAGTGATCTTGGGCAAGCAACAGCTTTCTAAGATTTGCAATAAAAAAAATTAATTAATGAAAAAATAAAAATTGCATAGAGATTTAGAAGCTCTTCTAATGAGGTAAAACTAAAGTGTCTATGCACTAAGGCTGGAGTCAAAGATGACTTAGTAAGACTTTGCTTTTATAGCGGAGTTACTCTTGTTTGGCTGCAGGTCAATTGTTCAAAGAATATGGTAAACTCTGCCGATAATATCTCAGTCAATAAAGACCAGACTCAAAAGGGATTGGTTCTTTGTTTTACTAACTATTCCATGCATATTGGGGTAATATTATGACAAGTGACGCCCCCAGAGAATAATTTGGATTAGGGTACTTTAAAACCAGTCTGTGTTATAGAGAATTTTCAAGACACTGTTAAAAATAGCACATCATAAAAGATGGATTGTAGAAGTGTCACACCACTTGGTGTGAGACGGATACAATGAAATGCGATCTTCGATCTGGTGCTCAGAGAAGTCATTGCTGTATATCTAGTCTTGTGATAATTGTAAATAACATGATAATAGATGATAGATATAACTGCCAAAATGGCATACAATGCTTTACTATCTGACCATTACTTCTAAGGATCCCAAAACACTCCTTTCATAGCCTCACTGGTCAGAAAGCTCATTTAGAGCTCGGAGATGGATTGATGAAAATCTAAATTAACAGTGTGCAGAAACAAGAATCTAAAGTGGAGATACGAGCAGAAAATGCTTCTGGGAAACTGTTTTGCATCCTTTAATTAGAATAAGATATTACTCCATGTGTCAAAAAAGATGATGTGTGCTTCTAACTGCACTGTTAATAAACTTAACAAGGTTCTTAAACCTTTACATTTGCACAATCAAACCCACACTAAGCAAATATTTCCAATATGTGTACACCATCCATCACCCCTTCATCATGTTATAAAGTGCAGGATCCTCTCTTTTAAACGAGTGAATGTAATGAGTTTACACAGCCCCTCTTTGCAAATTAAGGAAGGCTCCAACTGATGGACTTCACATTTAAATAAACATAAATACAGTAGTTAAAAATAGCTATCAAAAATGTATTTAACTTCATCAAGAGCGGGGGGGGGGCGGTTTATAGAGGAGGGGGACCATGTTTCAGTAACATGGCATCTTGACTTTATTGGTTTATTGTATGTCTAGTGTCTGTTGTGGACACTCATCACTACTGCTCCTTCTGTCTAGAATGAGATGAACCAGGCAGCTGAACACAGACCAGACATTCCAGACATTTTTTTGGAAACAAGAATGAATCTGACAGAGCATGGCATCTTTACTCCTTTGATGGTACTGTATATTACTCTTTATTAAGTGAATATACTTAGCTGAATGAACATACCAGGGGAGATGTAACCCTTCATTTTTATGGCACAGGTTAGACAATAGAGACAGTTGCAAATAAAATCCAAACTGAATGATTCTCCTTATTAGCTAATGTTAGGATTGCAATATGCATCCAATAATATCTTCTTCCACCAGGATATGTCTGAGCTTTTTTAAGGCAGCTGTAGACCTCTCGTACTATTCTCATTCATATAAACAAGCACATTGCACAATGACAGGACCTTATTTCACCAACAAGAAGATACCCCAGGGATATAATCGAAAGCTTGAAAATGATTATTTATTTATTTATATGGGTTAAGCATTAACCCCTACTGCACCCCTCTACACTCCCTTTCTTTTTTAACCTTTAAGTCTTTTTTAAACTTCACCTTAAATCCCTGAATGAAAGTCCGGAAGTGACTTGCAACTCAGAGTCCTGTAAGCCTCAGCAGTCCCATGAATGTAGGGAGGCTGGATGCATCCATTCAATCTAGTGACGCTCATGGCCTATTGCAAGGTTGGCGCAAAAAGGGAAACAGTAAGTAGAAAACCTGTGCCTACAGATTTTTCTTACCAACTCCCTTTTTACATGCCTATCTAAGGTAGGCGCTTAACTAGTGCCTAGCCCCGGAAGGAAGTACAGCGCAAGCCGATACTTGCAACTCCCTTGGAATAGCTTGCTCTTCCATTCAGATGTGAAAATTATATCCTACTCTACAAAGGTACAGGAGACATTAATTTACAGTGATCAAGCAAAGGAAGCGCTACGCTTGAGGCGTAAGCTTCCCGAGTGGAATAGCAATTCCAGGCAACGAGATAACTACCAGAGACTACATGTATAATGACTTGAGAAGTTATCTTATCTGCAACCTTGAAATAGGGCCCTCAATGTTTTGAGAGCCAATGGTGGAAGCTAGGTCCCGAGATCTCAAAACCTGACATCAGCAGTCAAGTTATGGGTTAAACTAATTCTGCAATCGGAGGGCTGAATCAACACTCTGAGACTTTGCCTGAGGGAAAGGGCACTCAGGTCACTTTCATCCACTTAAATTACATTGAATGGATACAGTGCATAGAGTGTTTCTTTAAGAGTGATTCTCATGAATTGTCTTCCAGTGAAGGAGACGCCTTCAGGGAAGGAGACCTGTAACATGTAGGTGCATCCGTATTGAACTACAAATAGGGTGACATAAATCACATCATTTTCTATATTTTATTTCTTAGGAGCACGCAAACAACCCCTTAATAAGTTGTGTAAGCTGTGCAATAATGTGAATCCCCCTTACTGAATGTTTTACATTCCCCTAAGACAGCCTTGCATCATCTTTGCCCTTTCTCTTAATAGTTTGGGGCTTGGGATGGATAAGGACCCTTTTCCTATGTCCACTTCAGATGAAAGATAAGGATGATGAGATGTTGGTTGCAGGGAATTTAGAATGTTTAGTTTGTGGGGGGATTCACAACATATGTATACCCCTAAATATAGTTTAAGATACCAAATCCTGGCTTTAGCTGTCTATTGTAAAGATAGGCCGATCCATCTAACCAGGGATCATTTTAATTAGCATTTTTAGTATTATTGTACACACTATAAAATAATCTGTTCATTAGAACAATTTGAAATTTTATTTAAATTCATGTTTTTTGGCAAAACAAAATAAAACCGTTATTTAAAAAATAAAACTATTTAAAAGACTTTAGAAAGTAATCTTAAACCCAAAGAGAAAAGAGCAGTAGCCGAACTAAAAAAAAACGACATAGTGAGGTCTGGGAACAATATGATGTTGAAATAGTGCCAGACTTGAACTATTAGAAATTCATAGGGGAAAAATTAGAATATGAGAAACGAAAATCTATGTCAAGGGAGACCTTAAGAGTCGAAGCACAACAGGCGTGTGAAAAAAAAGGAATGATGTTCCGGATACACATTACACGCAATTAAAGTGAACTGTTCTCATAGCTGCTAGATTAGCTGCAGAAATCACTGGTGCGGCTAACGGAAGATAGGAATTGATAGTTTCTGGACGGATCGATATAGATGAGCAAAATAATTAAATGGATAATATATGTTAAAATCAAAATACTACTCGGAATTCTAAAACAACCATTCAAAGCCTTCTTTTTTTCAGGTCACGCTGTGATGAAGACCATTATAATTCTACAGCGGGTGAGTATGGATTTCTGTTATCCAGAATAACATAAAATGAATTTTGAAAGCCATTAAATCCTTGCAATTGCCTGCTTCTTGAAAAACATGGCAGCTATTTGTGTTTTTTTTTTATTACAACAGGAATTTGCCATAATTTAAGAGTGGAATATTAGGGCCTTAGTTGAAAGGTAAACGAATCTGAGGAGTTTTTACTATAATTTTACTTTAAAATTGCAATTCTCTTATCAACCATAATTCAAGGGTAATTTTGCCTTCCAATGAACCTGCCTGAGAAATTACTCTGATTGAGACCTTTAGTCAACAAAATCATAAAAAAATCTGTACATCTCCAAATAATAATTTAATTAATAAATAACCAATGAATGGTCACAATGCCTATTGTAGGGATTCTGTGCAGCACATGAATTGACTGTGTACTTTACTACAGAAAAAAAACATGTCTTGCCTATGCCTTGGGGTCTGGCAGCTACCCCGAGCTAAGAAGAATTGCATTCACAGCATCCGTCAGCACAAAAGGACACAATGAGCTGTCTTAAGTACAGTATTTTCTGGTGTATAAGACTACTTTTTATACTTAAAAATATCCCCCAAAAATTGGGGGTCGTTTTATACGCGAGATATACAATACAATATGACGAGTATAGCCCAAAACCTATTTTGTAACTGGAAAATTAGGGGGTCTTCTTATACACCCGGTCGTCTTATACTCCAGAAAATACGGTAAATCAAAACCCCAAAAAATAGTGCTACTTAAATAATTTAATCATGGAGCAGGTGGAACATCTTACCTATCACTTGACTGTGCCATTCTCACAAATAATTGTTTACACTTCCTATTAGGCCATATTCACATCTTATTTCCTCAATCTCTTTAATTCTGACTTTTTTTCACGTGACCAAAGATAGGGTACCAAAAGGTTTGCATACACTTAGCTCATCATAATATTATAGTCTATTTTTTGTGACATTAGAAATCTGCTTATTCTTCCAAAGACATTATTTAATATGGAACATAAAAGCCTACAGTGCTCACAGATACGAACAAAATTATACATAAATATGTGCAATATGATGTGACCGCTAGGCAATTCGATCCTGTTTTCTACATTTTAGTTCCTCGTCCACATACAGTCAGGTCCAGAAATATTGGGACATCGACACAATTCTAACATCTTTGGCTCTATACACCACCACAATGGAGTTGGAATGAAACAAACGCAATGTGCTTTAACTGCAGACTGTCAGCTTTAATTTGAGGGTATGTACATCCAACTCAGGTGAACGGTGTAGGACTTACAGCAGTTTGCAGATGTGCCTCCCACTTGTTAAGGGACCAAAAGTAATGGGACAATTGGCTTCTCAGCTGTTCCAGGGCCAGGTGTGTGATATTCCCGCATTACCCCAATTACAATGTGCAGATAAAAGGCCCAGAGTTCATTTCAAGTGTGCTATTTGCATTTGGAATCTGTTGCTGTCAACTCTCAAGATGAGATCCAAAGAGCTGTCACTATCAGTGAAGCAAGCCATTATTAGGCTGAAGAAACAAAACAAACCCATCAGAGAGAAAGCAAGAACATTAGGCGTGGCCAAAACAACTGTTTGGAACATTGTCAAAAAGAAGGCATGCATCGGTGAGCTCAGCAACACCAAAAGACCCGGGAGACCACAGAAAACAACTATGGTGGATGACCGAAGAATTCTTTCCCTGGTGAAGAAAACACCCTACACAACAGTTGGCCAGATCAAGAACACTCTCCAGGAGGTAGGTGTATGTGTGTCAAAGTTAACAATCAAGAGAAGACTTCACCAGAGTGAATACAGAGGGTTCACCACAAGATGTAAACCATTGGTGAGCCACAAAAACAGGAAGGCCAGATTAAAGTTTGCCAAACAACACCTAACAAAGCCTTCACAGTTCTGGAACAAAATCGTATGGACAGATTAGACCAAGATCAACTTGTACCAGAGTGATGGGAAGAGAAGAGTATGGAGAAGGAAAGGAACTGCTCATGATCCTAAGCACACACCTCATCAGTGAAGCATGGTGGTGGTAGTGTCATGGAGTGGGCATGTATGACTGCCAATGGAACTGCTTCTCTTGTATGTATTGATGATGTGACTGCTGACAAAAGCAGCGACAAAAGCAGCAGGATGAATTCTGAAGTGTTTCGGGCAATATTATCTGCTCACATTCAGCCAAATGCTGCAGAACTCATTGGACGGCGCTTCACAGTGCAGATGGACAATGACCCAAAGCATACTGCAAAAGCAACCAAAGAGTTTTTGAAGGGACAGAAGTGGAATGTTATGCAATGGACAAGTCAATCACCTCACCTGAATCCCATTGAGCATGCATTTCACTTGCTGAAGACAAAACTGAAGGGAAAATGCCCCAAGAACAAGCAGGAACTGAAGACAGTTGCAGTAGAGGCCTGGCAGAGCAACACCAGGGATGAAACCCAGCGTCTGATGTCTATGCCTGAATCCAGACTTCAGGCTGTGATTGACTGCAAAGGATTTGCAACCAAGTATTAAGAAGGGAAAGTTTGATTTATGATTATTATTCTGTCCCATTACTTTTGGTCCCTTAACAAGTGGGAGGCACATCTGCAAACTGCTGTAAGTCCTACACCGTTCACCTGAGTTGGATGTACATACCCTCAAATTAAAGCTGACAGTCTGCAGTTAAAGCACATTGTGTTTGTTTCATTCCAACTCCATTGTGGTGGTGTATAGAGCCAAAGATGTTAGAATTGTGTCGATGTCCCAATATTTCTGGACCTGACTGTATTTAGGTTTTCTTACGAAAAAGCACATGAAAAGTAAACGTTTGTGATTTACAGTTTGTATGTAATAAATGTATCATGTGTGGTCACCCTAAAATATGGACTGCGCACGCCTATGCATATTATATATTATTATGTACAGAGACGTTCAATTTGGATCTGTCAATATAATTAACATAAGAAGAATAAAAATAAAAACAAACAGATACACACTTATAATGTGTGCCAACTGTTCAATAGAAGCCTATGTTTTAAGCATTTGTAAGAGGGAAAAATATACACTGAGGTTTAAAATCACCTGAGAAGGGGAAAAATATGTTTAATGCTGTATGTTCAGTGAGCACAAGTTGAATTTATTAAATCTATTACTGGAAAGGCAAACTAAAATGGGAAAACTATAAACTAAATCAGAGAAAATACATTTTCTTTTTCATGTTCCAACTAGAAGTATACTGTTGGAAAAGGTAGGCAATTTTTTTTTTTAGCTTTGTCCAAAGGGTTTTTCAAATAAGTGACCTGCTGTGGCCTCTCATCCACTTGAGATGAAGTGGTGATGAATTACAGACCCCAGAGTCTGTGCAGGATTAGTAGTGTGCTAAAATGTTTATATTTCCAATGAATATTGCCCGGGGGTCTGCATTTTTTTTGTTAAATGTTTTAGCGCTTTTTGATTATTACAGTGTGTAAAGAGACACTGTGCAGGCTTAATTTAGTTAGTCTATATAGTAGAAAATTTTTATTTACAGTCTTTGGTGAAATTTATTTATTTATTTATAAAGGATTTTGCCAGGAAGGATACATTGAGATTTCTCTCGTTTTCAAGTATGTCCATAACAAGTCATATAACACAGATGGTAGGGGGCTAGATTCCTAGTGCCCTATTCAAATCTTGCCATTAAGTTAATGACTCCAGCCGTTAGCAATTGCTAGTCAGCCTACCTCTCTCCACCGGCTCCTTCCCATTCACCTTCAAACACGCACAGGTTACCCCTATAGTTAAGAAACCCTCCCTCGATCCCAACTCTACATCCAACTACCATCCTTTATCCCTGCTTCCGTTTACCTCTAAACTCTTGTAAAATCTAGTTTTCAACCATCTCTCCCTCTTCCTGTCCTCTAATTCCCTACTCGACCCCCTGCAATCAGGCTTCTGTCCCCTACACTAAACTGAAACAGCCCTCAGTAAAGTCACCAATGACCTCCTAACACTAGAAACCACGGCCACTATTCTATTCTCATCCTGCTTGACCTCTCAGCTACTTTTGACACTGTCGACCATCCTCTCCTTCTACCTCTCATATATCTGTTTTAATATACTCTCTTGCAGTTGCTGCGTTGGGATCAACAATGCTTGGGTTGGTCACATACTGTCAATCTGTGGTTATAACCAGTCACTTACACTGCAGGATCTAGTGAAAGGATGATATGAGTATATATCATATATTATATACATTATAAGTGGATGAGAATAATGTGGCGGACAGGATGTGGGGGGGGTCTATATCTCTTTTATTATTGGGGGGTTTGTTGATTTTGTTTTTGCTTTGGGCAATCCAGCTTAATTTTTTTGTGATTGTGTTATTTCTTCTTTTTTTCTTTGTATAAATTAATATGTTTGTGTTATGGGCCTTTGGAGTCCTTTTATGGTTATAATAAATGTTACATTTTAGCAGCACCTCGAGGATATGTATGTGGCTCACCCTGCTCTTTTTAGGGTGTAGCTACTGGTTTGTGGTTATAAATTCCAGAGTTTATTTTTACAGATGTTTCTCTATCCACAAATTTTCATTAATAGCACCCCTACTAGTGTCATTTCCCATAGCGATTGTCAGATATAAAAACTGGATCCATACACAGTGTAATCTAGCTCTAATCTAATTAGAGATATTAGATTACAAAAATAAGCCTCTCCTTAATGTTTCACATTAAGGTCCAGTGAGCATCAGATTTACTTGTTTTATTTAATCAGTTTATTGATCAGTAACGTCTCATTGCACAGGTCTTTGAGATAAGCAGAATTATATGCATTACCTGAATATATCTCATACTTAATTTGAGTCTTGCAATTTATCATGGCCACGCTTGAAAGAAAAGCAACTTAAGCCACTCATATCAAGGGTCCAGTAAAAGAGAACCAGTAAGGGAAAAAATTGCCAGAAGCCGACTTCCATACTGGCTCCCTTTTTCCGTATCTATTCCAACTAAGTCATTGTATTAGTGGCCGGCCTTGGAACAATATGGAGGAGCGGACAGATATAGGTTCCTAGAGTTCATAAGACCCCATGGAGCCTATAACAGCCCTGCTGTGAACTCTGCAGTAGCTCACACTAGTGCAGGGGTCAGCAACCTTAGCTCCCTGATGTTTTGGGAGCTAAATCTCCCATGATGCACAGTCACCTATTAGGCTGATAGAGCCACATGGGAAATATAGTTCTCAGAACATCAGGGAGCCAAGGTTGCTGACCCCTGCACTAGGGGATCAAGCAGAGCCATGGGGAAGGGCCAGGGACACTGAGAACTATTTGTTCCCAGTCATCTGCTGCTCATGACAAGAGGTTCATGGTACCCTCTCCATCATGAGAAAGCAAATTCACTTAACACTAGGTTCTGGCAGTTGGTATTTCTTGGGGAAATACTGGCACCAGAGGAGAAGAACGCGTTATCTTGGAATAGCTCATTCTTCTCCAACTAGGTGCAAATAAATGGCTTCTATACAAAGTATAGTGGCCTTTATTTTACAGTAAGGAGCTGCAATAACCTAGTGTCACGTTCCTCGCCGCCACCGGCAAAAGAAAGGCAGATCTGGTGCTGCACCACCTTGATCATCCCAGGCAGCACCCTTCATGCCCTGTCTTGATGGACTTTAACTTTTAAAACACACTTTGGCAGAATCACCAGGTTCAACCAATTTGGCCCTGCATCCACTGTTTAGCAGAGGCAATTGCCTGTCCCAGGATGCTTCTGCATTTTGCTTGCAAAGTTGCTACATTCAGTCTGACTTCCAGCCTGCCTAGAAGCTCTACTGCTCAGCCTGACATTTGTGTACCAGACCCTGGCTTTTCCCCTGGACTCTGAATTTGGATCATCCTTTCTGGTATTGCGCCTCAAGACCCTTTATTTGTTCCTGTCCAAGACCCCCTGCTGTTGTTGTCCCTGCCCTCGAGATCCTGCTCAAGACCCCCTGTTTCTGTTCCTATTTTCAAGACTCCCCTTCTGCAATCTCCCTGGTTCATGTACCACGCTGCCAATAGACTTTTATTGCACCAAGGACCTAACTACAGAGACTTACCATCAGATCTATCATCTCCTTTCCTGCCTCACCCATCTGCTGTGTTTATAATTTATTTGAATAAATCCCCATTTGATTTCACCTTATCGTGTGTATGACTGCATCCTGGGCTCGCACCCTCACCCCCGTGGCAACACACGTGACACCTAGTCACAAGTAGAGCTTGTGTCAAGGTTGGATTAGCAACTACGACCTTTAAGTTAACTGCTGGAGCCATTATGCATAATAGCCCCAGTCGATAACTTAACGGCAAGAATGGAATAAGGCCCCAAGGCAGGTCAAGGATACATAGGCCTTAATGCTATGATTCCTCCTGATATTGCTTGTGAGGCTTTTTTAGCTGTATTTTTCTCAGGTTTCTCAATTTTCAACTTTTCTCGAGCTTCATTTCATAAGTCGGTTGGCTTTTCCACGGATTGTGACATTTACTGCAGTGACTCAGAACATAGGTTAGACCAAATGTGTGAACTGGCTAGAGAATGGACTGGGTATTAAAGGAGTACACTAATTGCCCGGCATATATAATGCTCTCTATGATAACAAAATGTATACATGAATGTTCTATATTTGCTCACTGTCCCCAGGGTTTCCAGATCCCTCCAGTGAACCATGTTCAAACTAGGACATCGCTGGCTCTTGGCAGACTATCCTAGCACATCCATTATTTTAATGGGGTCTGGGTATATCCCATAACCCCCTGCTTAGAAAGCCTTATATTAGATATGTAACTCAACTCTGGGCATTAGTGCAATTTATCTTAAAAGTGTGAATAGAACTGCTAGAGGAGGCAAAAGCTGCTACCTATGGCTTTGTTAGCTCCACTAGATAAATGAAGGAATCAATGTTAACAAGTATGTGTAGCAGTGATTCTAGTTACTACATAGTAAGCTGTTAATGTGTCAGTTACAGAGAATATATTTAGGTAGCTTGGGGCACTTTGATGTTTGTATAGTGTACGAGTACTTGTACAGAAGGGGTAGCACACAACTTCCTCCTGTTAAAACTCTAAGGGCTAAATTACATACAGGGTTATTCAGAGAAAGGTGAAAACTAGGAGAACTGGCAGGATAAGATAACACTCTATACCAAATAGCTGATTTGGAAAGTGAGATAAATGGGAGAATTGTTCTGGTTTGGCTATTTTCACCTAGAATTTTCACTTCTCCAGTCATTCTCCTGAGTTTCACCTTTCTTTGAATAGACCTGATAGTGACCACTAACTGTAGCGTTCCGATGAGTTGGTGTTAACGCTAAGATAAGTGACTTTAGCACATGCCCCTCGTATTACACTTCAGACAGTCCGTCTGCATATCGGTGATTATGTTAGCTCGCGCGAGCTTACTGTACTTTGCGCATCCTATACTTAACATTGGAAGCGCAACCAGTAATTAGCTAGTGCTAGTTACCGCACTCATGGACTAAGCCAAATTTTAGTGACACCTATAAGCTGGTGGTAACTGATTCTGCAAAATCATTTTAGCACCCCTAACCCCGCACCAATAAATCTGATTCTCACCTATTCTCCCACGGTGAGAACAGTGGCCCGATCCGCTGCTTCTTCTCCCTATGAGCAGAGTGAGACTTGGAACAAATAGTTCCCTGTCTCCCTCCGCGATCGCTCCGGGGCGCTGCATGATCTCGCGAGAGCTATGCATCGCAACCCTCCACGGAGTCCTATGGACTCCAGGAGGTGATACTTGCACAGAACCTTTATAAAAAATTGTAATTGTATGAATGGAGACAGGCACATGGGACCTCCTTATGCATCACAAATACAAGAAGCACTGTGTGGCTATTTGTAAGGTGTATTCCTCTGTAATTTCTAACAAGAATTGTTGGCCCTCCAGGTGCTGCACGACTCGATATTTGCATGACATGGAAGCAGACTGTTTTTCTTGGATTCCGAAAAGACAAAAAATAAAACAAACAGCAAACGTCAAATATATATATACACACACACACACACTTCTGCATTAATGTATTTGAAAGTTATTAAAGTATGTTCTACTTGTTTAGCAAATCCGCTAGCAGGCCCTGCATCTTATGTGTTTTTGAAATCTGTATTAAAGCGAGCCAAACTAGAGATTAGTAAGGAGGCCTGGAAAGATAAGAATTTCAATCTGTCACAGTTACAAACCTATTCGACAATCAAACAGCCCTCATATGAATCGGCACACATAATAAACCGATAGCTACGCTATACATATGAGTAAATCGGATTATACCTTTCTTTGACACACAACTTCATTCTTGTGTAATGCCATTCTAATTCCTATGAGGTTCACGAAAGGAAGGATTACACATAATGACAAACATAGAGTAATATCACTGAAGCTAATCATTCCATCCCATAATTACAAATATTATGGATGAGCACTTTTCTATTATTCAAAATTGACTTTTAATATGAAGAAGGGTTTTCATTAAGATGCTTGGAAATGACGCATTAATTGCATTTTTTTTAAATAGTCAAACTTGGGAACTGTTATAACTATTTAGTCCACGCGGTATGAATGAATGACTGTGTAGGAGATAGGAGTGGCGCAGGGTGACATCAGATTTTCATTATGAAAGTCAGTGAGGATGGGGTTAGAAAAGGTGTGCCCGGCCTCGGCCCTAAAGCTGTTTTGGGATTATAGCTCCTCATTACATAGTAGCTCACTTGGCTGTGGTGTGACACCTCTACATAGCATGTCACATAGGTCTGAAAACTCTTAGACGTTGGCGCAATTCACTTCCAAAGGGGCTGGCTGTGCATCATGGGTGTTGTTTTTCCACAGCCGCAGGGAAGTCACTGGGTGAAATAATTCACCCCTGATGTCGCTGAAGGATAATATCTCAATATGACATTTTGCTGGCCTTAATCACGTGACTTGAGGATCATTTGCAGCAAGAGGGTTACAGGTGGTTTACCACAGTCTCAGCAACAAATATACTGTTTAGGTATTTACACATTGTGAGTAGAGGAGGATTTCAGCACCCAACATCAAAGCAGGTCACAGATCTGCATTGTGTCATAAAAAGGTAATGAACTGTATCGTTTACATTTAATCACATGAAACATAATATGCTCCTGGGTGACATGTCTGTACCTGGGCTCTCTGTTGCCTTAGCATCTCTTGTATTGTGCTGCATAAATCCCACAGACAAATATTATATATGGTGTGCAGTCACAAATTGTAAATCGATGAGCACTGTCTCTTCTAGAAGATTTAAGAACCTGCTTTCTAGTGATGGATTTGCAGGCAGAGGCTACAGAAGATCTTATATTTGTGCACAGGTTAAGGTACAAGGTAAAAAAAAAGCCATGTACAAAATATATGTTACATACATGTGGGGGCAAACATGCTATATATATACATTCTTTACATACCTTGATCTGTTTTATAGGCTATACAGATTATTTACATTTATCTATATGGATGGTGAAATCTAGATATTTTGACACAGTCATATCCATACATATATGAGTGTGTATACATGGGTGTGTATTCGTACGGATGTGGCCAGCATATAAACACAGATGAGAAGACATACATTATTGTGTAAGTTGCAGAACGAGTCTCTCTTCCGTATGCTGCATGCTGCGGCGATAGCAGAGAAATTGATGCAACATGTATTCATTGTGCCAGTATGCGTAAACAAGCAGCCTCGGAAAAACCATTAACATCTTAGCATGAATGAACAGCCTAGAAGAAGCCAGAGAAATACAGCAACCGAGCAGACCACCGGCCAAACCGTGTCCACAAGCAAATTTCCCAAACCAGATAAACACACCGTGTTTTCCTGCCCAAAAAAAATACAGGGCTTGCTTTTTATTATCTTTAGATGTTCTATGTTTCCAGGGGCCCAGTGATGGGAAACAGCAGGGATGCTAAGAAAAAAAGGTTTATGAGTAGCATGCAAGAAAACAACTCCTATAGTTTAGGCAACAATTTACTTAACCCTTCGTTATTCAGGACGACATTCCACAAACCCTTCCCTATATGAAAGGGTTAACCCCCATAAAAACACACACACATACCTAAGGTATGCTTTCATTTTACACAGGTTCATTGTGAGCCAGGATAGACCTACTGCAATAATGACTCCGGTGCACACAATAAATATTTATACAGGCTGCCATATGATACCATTCTTTATGTACCATTAGCATAGGAGCTATGGTGACCCTGTTACATTTAATTCATATTCTTATCATGTTCCTGTTGACGTAATCAGGGTCAGCAAATTGGCACATACACATGAATAAATATGTGTTTTTTGGTCTGAGCTGCAATCCACATTTATCTTTTGTTTTTTTCCTGTGTTTACTGAATTCTCAGATGTTTTATATTACTTGGTGTATTGTTTGTAAACACCCAGATCATTATAACATACAACACTTATGTTTTCCCTGCTCATTCTCTTATTTTTGACATCACATAGGTACTGATCTTATAAACATACAGCAGAGATGGATAAAATAGGATTTATTGTGACACAGCAAGCCATATCTCCTCAGCTCTAGGGACAGCCTGCAGTCATCTGCGATACAATATTTTGCAACCACAGGTAAAGTTAACATGATGCCCAGACATCACATCATGCAACCCAAACCAGGGTGTTACTCGTTACTCATAGTGATCAGCAGACGATCTTTTAATCTTTTATGTGCCAGAGCCAAAAGTCGTGCAGGGGGTCACATTACAAAGAATTCCTTTGCCCACCCAACCTGTAACCTAACCCTCTGAATGCCATAGGGCAAAGAACCTCTGATACTTAACAACAGCAAATTGTTACGCACAAACATTTGTGTTCCAGAAACAAGCTCTTCTGGACCAGAGTAAAGAAGCATGAACTAGACTCCTTTTTTCACGTTTCATAAATTTCTTTTCTTTTCCATTACTCACCACTAGCATTTTTACCGCATATAAGGTGTTGGTAAGGCTGTAGTAATCCCCACAGCTCCGAGTCGTTGCTGATCGCTTGTTCGAAGGACTCTGCAGTAAAGTTTGGGGCCTCATTTTCTTTCTCAGGGCGAGGCATTGCGAGGACCCTCTTGTAAATATCTTTGAACAATGTCTCCATGCAGCCTGTCAGGTAGATGGCGGAGTGTTCATGGATCCTCAGAGCCACCCTGCTGTCCACCATCCATCTGTAGAACTTCCCGACGGAAAAGATGAGCCCACATCGCACAGATTTGCCTCGACTTAGCTTATCCCCAGTGCTCATGTTGTAGAGAGACAGGGCACTGAGGGCTGAAGCTGTACAGCTGGATGACAGTGACCATGCCAACACTATCTCCATGGCACTTTGGATCTCATACTTGGTGCATTTGGCAAAGCGAAGGCTCAGTCTTTGCGCTTCTTTGGCAATCCTCACCAAAGCCCTACTGACCAAGGTAGACAGCTTAGAGAGGACATCTCTGCTGGGAACAACCAGCATTTGCTCTTTCTTCAGAAGAGCTTCCACCTCTTCAAGGCTCCAGGGGACTTCCTCAAGGTCAGGCAGCCTGGAGCACTGCCCTGAGCAGTCCAGGACCTCCGAGTCTTCAGCCAGGACAGTGTTGACCGTGTCAAAGCTGTTGTGTCTACTGTGCATGGAGTCAGTTAGAAACCAACAGTTTCCTCCATGGGGATAAGCTACCTGATGAGAATCAGAACACAGGGACAAGTTGGATGACCTGATAGAATCGGCAGCTCCACCATAACCAGAATCCAGGGTCAAATCTTCCAGTGTCCTAACAGCTGTCTTACCTCTTCTTGCCATAACTGCACTTCATACTGCACCACTAGTACTAAACAGAAGAAAAACGAGCACCGCTGCAGTTAATTTTGTGTTCTTCTCATACGGTGATGCCTTGCGTAGATCACTCCTTAATGGCACAGAAAACCAAGATCCTTTTTCTTCGCAAAGGATGAAATTAAGTCTGAAAGACGTGGTGTTAATTTTCAATGCTTTCCTTTTTCTCTTTTTTTTTTTGCAGTTTTGTTCCCCGTCAGCAGTAGAAATCCTTCTACCTAGCACAGAGCCCTACACTGCATTATAACAAGAGAGGCGAGCTCCAGAACTGACTGAAGTGAATTGGGCACGGCCATGCAAATCAGAGGGAGGGGAGTGACCAATGAAAATACTGCATGGTAACAGAATGAGCATCACAAGGAACAGAGCAGCCACAAGATTTGGAATTTCAGTCTTGTAGTAACATAGACGCTTGGGGAGGAATTGTCAGCAGATATAGAGACAAGATTCAATTCTTTTCATGCCTCATAGTCTTTTCTTGTCTCTGGATAAATCCAGGATCTTAGAACACAAAGGGAAAGTAATAAGGATCCGATATTGGAACAGCATAGCAAGGCAAACATCTCCCAAGCTCAGGGGATGGATGTTTCTTTTTGACAGCATGTCAGTGCAAGATGTGCCCCATCACCTTTTCCGAATGTCTCATTTTGAAAAAACAAAACAGTATAATATAGAAAAGAATATGTAACGTTCTCTCTCACGCGTATTTGACGCAGTTAATGGGGACTCCGTCTTGTAACACTGGTGGAATTTTCCGCAAGATATTTTCTTCCTGATGTTATTTAGGAAACTATCCACAGCAAAATATTAGTAGAGTTAAAACACTGCATCAAGGTGAATATCACTAATCGCAGTACACGCATGAAAAACTCTCTGCTTTAGGTACATTGCCAGATAAAGTAGCTTCATTCCTAAGCTCAGAATCTTTGAGGATTCAACATTTCAGGCAAAAGTAAGCAAACTGATTTTTTTCCCAGATCTGTTTCTAAACTTCGTAGCTCTTTCAGCAACTCACACAAATTCGCAGATCAGCGAATAAGTTTAATACGGTTGCTTACCATCAGTTATCTTTCTTGCAAAAACATTAATCAAACAAAACAAAATAAATTATCAGAGTTATTCAGAGAGCGGTGAAAAGCAGGAGAATGACTGGAGAATGGAAAATTCTAGGTCAAAATAGCCAAACCAGAAAAATTCTCCCTTTCATCTCACTTTCCAAATCGGCTATTTTGACCTAGAATTTTCCATTCTCCAGTCATTCTCCTGCTTTTCACCTCTCTCTGAATAACCCTGTATGTAATTATTGGATATGACTTAAAATCCCCCACTATGCAACTCTATCAGGGTTATTCAGAGAGCATGCACTTTGGCGAGTCTGATTCGCTGACCCTGCGGTGAATTCAGCATTTGCCACAGGGTCACTGAAGTGTAGCGAATCGGCCGTCGAACCAGCCGTCAACCCGCCAGACAGTCGCTGCCAATCACAGCCACCAAACGCAGCTGCCAAGACGCCGAGCACAGCACCGACCGGCCGCAGAAAAAAGCCGAAAAGCCACCAGACGGGTAGAAAAAAACCACAAAAAAAAGATTGAAAGTGCCAAATTTGAAACACTGTTCGCAAAAAAATTACTGGACGAAAATGTCGGGAATTAACATATAAGGCCCTAGGAATAATAATAAAAAGGTCTGTTACAGAAAAAAAAACGCTATTTTAAAAAAAATCTGTAGAAAGAAATTCAGTGAAAAAATCCTGAAAAATGCCTAAAAAATCCTAAAAACTAATACATAAAGAGACGTTTTTGCTGCAGATTAAAAGAATAAACGGTTTATTAGATATTGAATAAAAACAGGAATATTTTAACATTGAAACCTATGGGATTCACCTGCCGAATGAAACCACCAAACATCAGGGCATTTCGACAACATTTCTCTGCTGTTCGGTGTTCTCTGAATAGATTAACCATTGCTTCTCAATGGGGACTTTCACTGCCGTCGAACAGCACCGTATTTTGCTGGCAATTTGCCAAAATTTGGCAAACTGCCTGCTTTGTGAATAGCCGAATGGCCACGAAATTGCACCAGAAATTCCCTGTTCAGTGCATTTTCGGGGGAACTTCGGATCTCTGTGAATAACCCCTTATATGTCTGTGTATAGTAGCATATATAACATGCACTTTTCATGTTAACGCAGTCTTCATCTATGTTTACAAACCTTCTGATATTGCTCAATCACCAAATATTACTTATCTGATTTTTATTACTATGAAACTAAATTAGTATTGTATGATATATATATTATAATATCAATAATATCCGTTGTAGGAAGCTTGGGCAGTTGCCTGGATGAGCATACCTAACATTAATGTCAATAAGAGATATATGATTGACAATGTCAATATCTAATAATGAAGCATTTTATTAAACGTACTGATTGCAGTCCTGGAAGATTAAGTTGGATCTCCTTGGGATACCCTTTTAACCCTCCCATTGTTGCTAGAAGAGTATCCAAAGAGGATGTTATGTCAACATTTTTATAATGTAGCGTATTTATGTAAATAAAAATGTAATTTAAAACACAAACATACTAAAATAGTTACATAAACGGAATTCTATTATTCAATGTATTATCATTTGGTTTCTTTTTTGTTGTATTGTTTGGGTTTTGAACCCATTCAAAGAAGAACATAAGTTCAGAAGAGTGGGACAAATGGAACTTGCACAAAATAAGGACTGACCCTTTAAAAAAGGGACACTTGGGTAGTATGCAGCTTCTTGTAGTCATATTCAAAGTCACCCGGAAAAAAACAGAAGTTAATTACACTGCAGTGTGTTGAAAGACTTTCTTGTAAATAGGTTGACTATTAGTACACTTTCACTTTTCACAATTTTGCTCGTAGGTCCCAGTCACAGATGAGGGGGAAGTACACAGTAGAAGTGCAATAACAGCTGTTCCTGTTATAGTATCTCTGTTCTTTATTGCACTTTCAGGCTTACATAACTGTTTTCTTGGTATGACAACTCTTGTATGATCCTGTCACGAACACACATTCTCATTTTTATAATGATCAATTGGAATAGTTTTTTGTAAAATTTTAGGTTTAGTTAAAATAGTTAAATATTATACAAGGGGTTATTCAAAGAGCGCCGAACTTGCCACCGAAGGGCGCAAACAGTGAATATCACCATACAGTGCAATTTCAAGGCAGTTTGTCTATTCAGAAAGCTGTTGATTCGCCAAATACTGGCGAATTGACAGCAAAATAAGTAAACGGCAGGTAAAGGGGGGTATCAGCAGAATATGAAGCCCTGTCTGCTTACTGCTGTTCAAAGAGGACCTTTCCTTAACCAGCACTGCAGTGATAGAAATTTGTCATTGAGCTGCCTGGCTCCTGGTGAGGCTGCGTGCATGCAGGTCACGCGGTCTGGCCAGTCAGGTGGTATTGAGTCTCAGTACCACCTGACTGGCTGAACCACGTGACACGCATGCACGCAGCTGCCCGTCCTTTCGTTAACATGGACTCTCACTCTATTCTGGACTGAACACCCACTGGGAAGGGAATCAAAGCCACGGTGCACCCTCTGGCACTGGCACCCCACTGCTGACAAGATGGCTCCATGCACAGGCACAGCTGCGATCCTAATGTGGCCTGGAAGGACCTCCTGCTGAGTCCGTACACAGTCCCTGCTGACTCTGCACACAGTCCTACCACGGACGGAGGCCGGTAAATATAGAATAATAGAATAATTGCTGTGTGCTCATATTCACTCGGTTTGCCGGGAGTTTTATTGCAGTGGATTCTGATGCACTCATACACACCACACATTGCATTGCTGTGAGTTTTATTGCTGTGAGTTCTGATATGCTGACACACACACCGCACATTGCATTGCTGGGAGTTTTATTGCTGTGGATTCTGATACACTCATACACACTGCATTGCTGGGAGTTTTATTGCTGTGGATTCTGATATGCTGACACACACCACACATTGCATTGCTGTGAGTTTTATTGCTGTTAATTCTGATACGCTGACACACACACCGCACATTGCATTGCTGGGAGTTTTATTGCTGTGGATTCTGATACACTCATACACGCTGCACATTGCATTGCTGGGAGTTTTATTGCTGTGGATTCTGTGATACACACTGCATATTACTGTGAGTTTTATTGCCCTGGAGCTCTGGGATGCGCTTATACACACTGCACATTATTGTGAGTTTTATTACTTTACAGTTCTGATATGCTCATACACAGTGCCGATTTCTGTGGGTTTTATTGCTGTGCAGCTCTGTGATACGCTCATATGCAGTGCACGTTTCTGTGGATTTTATTGTTCAACCAATTAGAGCGGCTGTGATCCAGTATACTTGACATGCGTGGCTGTTCTTTGTAAAAATGCTTGAATATAAACATTTCATAATTTTATTTATCTCAATAGATACTTTTGAAATGGTATACAAAATAGACAAGTAGGTACTTGGTATCCACTTTTAATATAAAGAGAGGAAAAGGCAGAGCTTAAAGAGGAAGGGTGGGGATTAACCAGGAAGAGGTGTGCCCTTGACAGGAAGGGGTGCCTCAAATTTAAATTAGGGGGTGCACGAGTTTAGTCAGGCCTAGGGCAGCACAAAACCTAAATACACCACTGCTTTGGGTACCCTGTGGGGAATAGTGAATTCCACGTAGGGTTGGTGAACTGGAATTGCTGAAGTGCGCCGAACAGGAAACCACTGAAATTTCATTGAATTTCGATGCTTTCTGAATATCCCCTAGAGTGCTGTAACACCAGTGTTAGAAAATGTGTTGCAGAAAGCTCTGTACCGCAAAACTCACTTTACATCTTCTCAAAATGTCATCTGATGTAATTTGAAGATCAGTCTGATTCCGCCAATTTGTTTTATCTTCAAAGTTTATAGTCTGAGCCTCAGACTTGCTTAAATCATTGGGACCCTTAGGCGTGTGCTGAAGGATGAGTCTGCCTAGTGAATTGCTCTTGATTTGGACATCAAAGGTCTTCATCTGCACTTTTCGGATTTATTTTATTTGGTTTATGATAAAGAACATGAAAATTAAGTTTGTGATTATCTACAGATTGTATGTTATTAATGTACAGTGGCAAGAGAAAGTATGTGAACCCTTTGGGATTACGTGGAGTTTTGCATGAATTGGTCATAAAATGTGCTCTGATCTTCATCTAAATCACAACAATTTGAAAAACACAGTCTGCTTAAAATAATACAACACAAACATTATATGTGTGTTTATTGAACAGAACATTTAAACATTAACATATATGCTCACTCTAAAATATGGGTTATATGCCTATGTAAATGCCTATGTAAAGGACCTTTTGTATTGCAGTGAAGATGGACTCAATGTTCTAGGGGAGAAAAATTGCAGGTTCACTGTAACTGGAGTCACAATGACTATAGCGCTGTAATGGAGACTAATAAACATAAGACTACTTAGGCTGTGGAAGTGGCTGGGATAGTCCAATCCATATTTCGATCCATTGTATTGTTTTTCTCCACAGAATCCCACTTTCTCATTTTGATCTGCATTGAGACAGAATATAAACCCTACAAAGATACAGTCAGGTCCAGAAATATTGGGACATCGACACAATTCTAACATCTTTGGCTTTATACACCACCACAATGGAGTTGGAATGAAACAAACACAATGTGCTTTAACTGCAGACTGTCAGCTTTAATTTGAGGGTATGTACATCCAACTCAGGTGAACGGTGTAGGACGTACAGCAGTTTGCAGATGTGCCTCCCACTTGTTAAGGGACCAAAGGTAATGGGACAATTGGCTTCTCAGCTGTTCCATGGCCAGGTGTGTGATATTCCCTCATTACCCCAATTACAATGTGCAGATAAAAGGTTCAGAGTTCATTTCAAGTGTGCTATTTGCATTTGGAATCTGTTGCTGTCAACTCTCAAGATGAGATCCAAAGAGCTGTCACTATCAGTGAAGCAAGCCAGCATTAGGCTGAAGAAACAAAACAAACCCATCAGAGAGATAGCAAGAACATTAGGCATTTGAGAACATTAGGAACATTCTCAAAAGGAAGGAACGCACCGGTGAGCTCAGGAACACCAAAAGACCTGGGAGACCACGGAAAACAACTGTGGTGGATGACCAAAGAATTCTTTCCATGGTGAAGAAAACACCCTTCACAACAGTTGGCCAGATCAAGAACACTCTCCAGGAGGTAGGTGTATGTGTGTCAAAGTCAACAATCAAGAGAAGACTTCACCAGAATGAATACAGAGGGTTCACCACAAGATGTAAACCATTGGTGAGCCTCAAAAACAGGAAGGCCAGATTAGAGTTTGCCAAACAACACCTAACAAAGCCTTCACAGTTCTGGAACAAGATCCTATGGACAGGTGAGACCAAGATCAACTTGTACCAGAGTGATGGGAAGTGAAGAGTATGGAGAAGGAAAGGAACTGCTCATGATCCAAAGCATACCACCTCATCAGTGAAGCATGGTGGTGGTAGTGTCATGGCGTGGGCATGTATGGCTGCCAATGGAACTGGTTCTCTTGTATTTATTGATGATGTGACTGCTGACAAAAGCAGCAGGATGAATTCTGAAGTGTTTCGGGCAATATATCTGCTCACATTCAGTCAAATGCTGCAGAATTCATTGGACGGCGCTTCACAGTGCAGATGGACAATGACCCAAAGCATACTGCAAAAGCAACCAAAGAGTTTTTGAAGGGACAGAAGTGGAATGTTATACAATGGCCAAGTCAATCACCTGACCTGAATCCCATTGAGCATGCATTTCACTTGCTGACGACAAAACTGAAGTGAAAATGCCCCAAGAACAAGCAGGAACTGAAGACAGTTGCAGTAGAGGCCTGGCAGAGCATCACCAGGGATGAAACCCAGCATCTGGTGATGTCTATGCATTCCAGGCTTCAGGCTGTGATTGACTGCAAAGGATTTGCAACCAAGTATTAAGAAGGGAAAGTTTGATTTATGATTATTATTCTGTCCCATTACCTTTGGTCCCTTAACAAGTGGGAGGCGCATCTGCAAACTGCTGTAAGTCCTAGAATTGTGTCGATGTCCCAATATTTCTGGACCTGACTGTAAATTGTAGTGAAGTATCTCAGCTGGACCTCTCTCTTTCTCCAAATAAGCACCTAACTTTTGCCTCTGACCATTCTGAAAAGTAAATGCAGGATATTTTGAATAATGCCATCTGTGTCCAGCAGATCTGCGAGATCAGTTGTGTAGCTAATTATATTTATAAATGAGATAATACGATTTAGAAAACAAATATTGCGCTATCTTGACTTCATCATTTAGATGGGTTTAAGATACAACTCAAGGATGTCCATCCTGGAGGCTCTAATCTTTATAATTTCCTCACAGACAATGCCTGCCTAAACATGAAATTGAGTTCAACAACTGCTGGGGGCAAAAGCCAGATGACCACATGATAAACTCAACAAAGCACTTTTCGTACAAGTATAGCCTTGCATTCCGATACATTTGCTGATAAATAACTAGTGGCATCTGCCTATTGCTAGGACTTGCTGAATAAAGTAATACAGGGAGGCGTCAATTTGTCTTATTTTGTTTATGCATAACTCAGATACAGAGGGTAGAGATAAGTGATAAGCTTAGTATATTTTTATCGAATATACTATTTTCAAATACATGAAATCTATTATAATTCGCATGAGAATTCTTTGAAAGTAAAAAAAAAACATCTTACAAGGTTTGATTTTTATTTTGAACTGGACAAAACATTTCCATTTACTGCGTATGATAAACAACATAAGATTTTATTGCTCAGGACAGATGCCAATTTGATGGCATTTGGGATATGGTAGCATGATTCTTGGTCAATTCATTCAACTCCCATCTGATTCAGCAAGTTGAACGCATAGCCTTGGAATTAAGATAAACAAAAGCATTGCCATGGGGAACAACACATGAGGGGTTATTCAGAGAGCACCGAAATGTTACCGACATTCCATTGCTCTGTTGTCCCAATTCAGCATTTTCTTGAATTCAGCATTCTCTCTCTTGAATTCAGCATTCATTGCAGGGTCCCGAAGTGCAGGGAAAAGAGGCTGAACGGATCCGAAAAATTGAAAATTCGCAGAAAATCTGCCGATAACCCTGCCGATACGATCTGAAACATCATAGAAAACCCGCAAAATGTTCCCAACCATCCGCCGCAAACTCGCCGAACACAGCACCAACCAGCTTCCGTAAAAAGCTGTCAAGCTGATGAACGCAGTGAAAAAAAAACACAAAACAATTGAAACTCAAAAAAATTAAAGTGTTGTTTGCAAAAAAACTACTGAGCAAAAATGTTTGGAATTAATATATAAGGTCCTATGAATAATAATAAAAAGGTCTGTTACAGAAAAAAAAACTTTATTTAAAAAAAATCTGAAAAATTTCTTTGCCTAAAAAGGGTTATCCATTGGTTATATATGGGGATTTTAGTGCCTTCGAACAGGCACTGTATTTCACTGGCAATTTGCGAATATTTGGTGAATTGCCAGGTTTTGAATAGCCGAATGGCCCAAAATTACACCGTACGGGGAAATTCCCCGTTCGGTGCAATTTCGTGGCCAGTTCGGCTCTCTCTGAATATTCCTGATTGCTCTATTTTACACAACAGGGACAATGTCTAGAGGACAAGTCAAGCAGGAACTCTTGGTTTCACAGTTCCTCCACTACTTAATCAGGAGGAAAGGAGCTCCCTTTTGGCCCAAACACTTGTTATCTCACCAGGAAAACATGATAATTATTACAATTACCATAATGTCAAGCTTAACATTATATTAAACATTAATATCAAATTTGAGTGTGGGGTGACTGGTTAAATGTGACAAGTCAATGGATAGCTGGGGAGCAGAAATCTTGGAGAGTTGCCTGTTGCCACATTCATACTCTGCCACTGTCCCTCTAGGAATACCGCTGCTGTGGTGCAACCCCACTCAACAGTAGTATGCTCTAGATATAATTTGAATTACAACCCAAAATGAAACTGGTTTCACTCTTTCATCATTTTATAAAGTAAAAGACTACATGCATAGGCATGTCCAGGTCGTATGCCCGGGCAAAAGAATTAGACCACCTGTCCCTCTTGTAGGTCCCTATCTACAGATTTTGGATGTTCCAAGACAAAACACAATAAACTTGGCTGTAACCCATATACACATGATTTGACTATCAGGGTTATTCAGAGAGCGTGAAAAGCAGGAGAATGACTGGAGAATGAAAAATTCTAGGTCAAAATAGCCAAACCAGAAAAATTCTCCCTTTCATCTCACTTTCCAAATCGGCTATTTTGACCTAGAATTTTTCATTCTCCAGTCATTCTCCAGCTTTTCACGCTCTCTGAATAACCCTGTATGTGTTTGTTTAGATAAAATAAAAATAAGTGACAAAATACCTGAATCATATGTCATATTTAACTATATTTCATTGTTCTATTATTATTTGAGTTGGTATCAGGGCACCTTTACGTATATCCTGTACTGTATTCAGATGGACCAGGCTGCTATAATAAAATTCCCTTGCCAGCATTTATATTCCGTACGATAGAGGTTGTAACCAATCTAATATCAACTGTTGAGAGTTCTGGACTTGGGCATTTATGCAGATACCAATCAAGCCTAGTATACAGTATACATGGTGTTAATTGAGGCATGCAGCAGCTGGTGCCTGGAAGTGCTGGGTCACATCACCTGTCACCTCTCTGGGGCTGTGCTGGGTGCAAGCTGTTCTGTGTAGTATAGTTCCGTACAGGTGTTTTCTTTCTACTCAGAGCCCTTTAAACTCAACATAATATACACAAAGGCCTCACCCCAAGAAAAGATGGGAACGCGCTTTATCCTTTAAAGTTTCATCTTCGTATAAAGCCGACAAACCAGTTTTTAGCTACTTTGATTTCTGTAATTGAGGTGACGGAACCTAAAACTATTTGACGAGTGATGAAATTTTTGTCGGCTTTCGCATATTCCTGCAGCTCTTTAACAATGTGTAAGATTCAGTGATAAACCATGCTCTTTTTCCAATGCTAATCATAAGGAATATTTGATTTTAAAAGGTAGGTGGCAGAATACTTTTATTAACCCCTTTATTGCCAAGTATTTAAAAAATATAGAAAACAAACACCATAAATTTGGATTATTATAAGTTTTAGAAAATTAAAATTTTACATTTATTTTTCTTAGGTATTTAAAACACATTATTTAATGGAGAAAATCTTCATTGGCAGATCTTTAATGTTTTGTTTAATTTATGGCCCAGAGCTCAGAAATAGCTCCAAAATCATTTACAGCATAACAAAGTTAAAAATAAACAACAGTATGTTATATATATATATATATATATATATACATTAGATAGGCTGTGTTAGTCCAGATGCCAAAATAACAAGTATAGCAGTACGCAGTGATACCTTTTTTTATTGGACTAATGTTACATTTAAAAGACAAGCTTTCAAGAGTATTCCTCTCTTCTTCAGGTCTGGACATTATACTGATCAATTCTAGGATACTGACCAGTAAAGCATCCAGACCTGAAGTAGGGATGTGCGTTTCGGGTTTCGGAATTTCGGAATTTTCACAAAATTTCCCGATTCGTGCATTTGGATTCGGCCGATTTTACGAAAATTTTAAGATCCGAAAACGGCAGATCCGAACGAATTTGCGTGCCAAAACGAAAACTTTTTGGAATTTTCGAATGGACTAGAAATGTGTAAAATCAAAATTCATTTTCATTCCATTCGTGATTTCGGCTCCATTCCTGATTTCGGTTCCATTTCAGTAATTTCGGACATCGTATTTATATCGCTGATTCTGTAATTAAGTTTTGTATCATTCCCATCTCAATGTTTCCTTCCTGGAAAACCAGAGAAATCTCAATGTATCCTTCTTGTAAAACATGAGAAATCTCAATGTATCCTTCTTGTAAAACATGAGAAAATCTCAATGGCAGAATTATCGTATCGGCAGAATTATCGTATCGTATAATTATCGTATCCGAAAAACCATTAGTTTACGTCAAAACGAATAGACACTTTGAAACGAGGAGAACAGACGTTCCGAAAAACACGAAAATTTCCGAAATCACGAAAAAAAAGGAGATACGAAAAACGAAACGAACCGAAACGAAACGAACCGAAACGAAACGAAAATCGTCCGAAACGAGTCGAAACGAAAATTTTCAAAATCCGAACGAACCGAATCGAACCGAAAAAAAATCATCAGTGCACAAGCCTAACCTGAAGAAGAGAGATATACTCTCGGAAGCTTCTCTTTTAAATGTAACGTTAGTCCAATAAAAAGGTAGTTTTCTTTGAGGTGGCACACAACGCGAACGCCGTACCGGCACCTCATCGCCAGCCGCCCTTAAATTTTTTACAGCTCCAGTACTGGACTCTCGGAGTCCGAATCCGGAGATGTCTCGTCGGCACAGCGGCAGATCCAGCGGCCGCCGCATTCATTCCTTCAATGAGCGGCCACCTGCATGAGTATCTGCCGCTCGCCTGAGATCCATCCTCCAGCCTGCCGCGATCGAGATCGTGGAGTTCACATGAACTCTGCGATCTCGCAAGATCGCGGCAGGCTGGAGGGTGGATCCCAGGCGAGCAGCAGATACTCATGCAGGCGGCCGCTCATTGAAGGAACGAACGCAGCAGCTGCTGGATCCGCCCCTCAGACGTGCCTGGCAGAGGTGAGCTGGGGGCAATATATCCATTTGAGCCTGGGGCAATATATCCATGTGTGAGCCTGAGGCCATATATCCATGTGTGAGCCTGGGGCAATATATCCATGTGTGAGCCTGGGGCCATATATCCATGTGTGAGCCTGGGGAATATATATCCATGTGTGAGCTGGGGCAATATATCCATGAGTGAGCTGCTGGGGCAATATATCCATGTGTGACCTGGGGCAATATATCTATGTGAGCTAGGGGCCATATATCCATGTGTGAGCCTGGGGCCATATATCCATGTGTGAGCCTGGGGCAATATATCCATGTAAGCTGGGGCAATATATCCATGTGTGAGCCTGGGGCAATATACCAAGGTGAGCCTGGGGCAATATATCCATGTGAGCTGGGGCAGTATATCCATGTGTGAGCCTGGGGCAATATATCCATGTGAGCCTGGGGTAATATATCCATGTGAGAGCTGGGGGCAATATATCCATGTGAGAGCTGGGGGCAATATATCCATGTGTCAGCCTGGAACAATATATCCATGTGAGCCTGGGGCAATATATCCATGTGAGCTGGGGCAATATATCCATGTGTGAGCCTGGGGCAATATATCCATGTGAGCCTGGGGCAATCTATCCATGTGAGCTGGTCTGGGGCAATATAACCACGTGAGCTGGTCTGGGGCAATATATCCATGTGAGCTGGTCTGGGGCAATATATCCATGTGAGCTGGTCTGGGGCAATATATCCATGTGTGAGCATGGGGCAATATATCCATGTAAGCTGGGGCAATATATCCATGTGTGAGCCTGGGGCAATATATCCATGTGAGCCTGGGGCAATATATCCATGTGAGCTGGGTGCAATATATCCATGTGTGAGCCTGGAACAATATATCCATGTGACCCTGGGGCAATATATCCATGTGAGCTGGTCTGGGGCAATATAACCATGTGAGCTGTTCTGGGGCAATATATCCATGTGAGCTGAGGGCAATATATCCATGTGAGCTGGTCTGGGGCAAAATATCCATGTGAGCTGGCCTGGGGCAATATATCCATGTGAGCTGGTCTGGGGCATTATATCCAAGTGAGCTGGTCTGGGGCAATATATCCATCTGAGCTGGCCTGGGGCAATATATCCATGTAAGCTGGGGCAATATATCCATGTGTGAGCCTGGGGCAATATATCCATGTGAGCCTGGGGCAATATAACCATGTGAGCTGTTCTGGGGCAATATATCCATGTGAGCTGAGGGCAATATATCCATGTGAGCTGGTCTGGATATAAGTATCCATGTGTGAGCTGGGGCAATATATCCATGTGTGAGCTGGGGCAATATATCCATGTGTGAGCTGGGGCAATATATCCAGTGTGAATAAAGGAGTATTTATTAGGACACGAAAAATCGTTATAATAATCAGTTTTTCCCTGGGCATGAGAGTACCCCCACCAGAAAAAAAGCATATAACCATGTGAGCTGTTCTGGGGCAATATATCCATGTGAGCTGAGGGCAACATATCCATGTGAGCTGGTCTGGGGCAATATATCCATGTGAGCCTGGGGCAATATATCCATATGAGCCTAGGGCAATATATCCATGTGAGCTGACCAGGGGCAATATATCCATGTGAGCTGGCCTGGGGCAATATATCCATGTGAGCTGGTCTGGGGCATTATATCCAAGTGAGCTGGTCTGGGGCAATATATCCATCTGAGCTGGCCTGGGGCAATAAAACCATGTGAGCTGGTCTGGGGCAATATATCCATGTGAGCTGGCTTGGGGCAATATATCCATGTGAGCCCCAGCCAGAAAAGCCATGTGAGCTGGCCTGGGGCAATATATCCATGTGAGTTAGGGGCAATGAAGCCATGTGAGCTGGTCTGGGGCAATATATCCATATGTGAGCTGGGGCAATATATTCATGTGTGAGCTGGGTGCAAATATATATACGTGTGTGAGCTGGGGGCAATATATCCATGTGTGAGCTGGACTGGGGCAATATATCCATGTGAGCTGGCCTGGGGCAATAAATCAATGTGAGCTGGTCTGGGGCAATAAATCCATGTGAGCTGGTCTTGGGCAATATATCCATCTGAGCTGGCCTGGGGCAATATATTCATGTGAGCTGGGGGCAATAAAGCCACATGAGCTAGTCTGGGGCAATATATCTATGTGTGAGCTGGACTGGGGCAAATATATCCATGTGTGAGCTGGAGCAATATATCCATTTGTGAGCCTGGGGCAATATATCCATGTGTGAGCCCTAGGCTCACACATGGATATATAAGTATCCATGTGTGAGCTGGGGCAATATATCCATGTGTGAGCTGGGGCAATATATCCAGTGTGAATAAAGGAGTATTTATTAGGACACGAAAAATCGTTATAATAATCAGTTTTTCCCTGGGCATGAGAGTACCCCCACCAGAAAAAAAGCATATAACCATGTGAGCTGTTCTGGGGCAATATATCCATGTGAGCTGAGGGCAATATATCCATGTGAGCTGGTCTGGGGCAATATATCCATGTGAGCCTGGGGCAATATATCCATATGAGCCTAGAGCAATATATCCATGTGAGCTGACCAGGGGCAATATATCCATGTGAGCTGGCCTGGGGCAATATATCCATGTGAGCTGGTCTGGGGCATTATATCCAAGTGAGCTGGTCTGGGGCAATATATCCATCTGAGCTGGCCTGGGGCAATAAAACCATGTGAGCTGGTCTGGGGCAATATATCCATGTGAGCTGGCTTGGGGCAATATATCCATGTGAGCTGGGGCCAGAAAAGCCATGTGAGCTGGCCTGGGGCAATATATCCATGTGAGTTAGGGGCAATGAAGCCATGTGAGCTGGTCTGGGGCAATATATCCATATGTGAGCTGGGGCAATATATCCATGTGTGAGCTCAGTGCAAATATATACGTGTGTGAGCTGGGGGCAATATATCCATGTGTGAGCTGGACTGGGGCAATATATCCATGTGAGCTGGCCTGGGGCAATAAATCAATGTGAGCTGGTCTGGGGCAATAAATCCATGTGAGCTGGTCTTGGGAAATATATCCATCTGAGCTGGCCTGGGGCAATATATTCATGTGAGCTGGGGCAATAAAGCCACATGAGCTGGTCTGGGGCAATATATTTATGTGTGAGCTGGACTGGGGCAATATATCCATATGAGCTTGGGGGCAATATATCCATGTGTGAGCTGGGGCAATATATCCATATGTGAGCTGGGGCAATATATCCAGTGTGAAGAAAGGAGTATTTATTAGGACACGAAAAATCGTCATAATAATCAGTTTTTCCCTGGGCATGAGAGTACCCCCACCAGAAAAAAAGCACTTATATATATATATATAAAATATATATAGAGGGCTCTATTCCAGTGGAGCAGTTAACATTACTGAATTAGCTTTTAAGCATTAACTGGGATCAACTCATTAATGTTTGCGGCTCATGTTTTATTCCAAGTCAAGCAGAGATAGGAGTTGCTGGCCTCTGTACCAGTTAGCGTAACATTTACTCTCCTTTATTTTGTATAAAAAGCTCATACTTTGAAGTAGTTGGTAAACAATGAGCTTTTCCCAGTTGTTTGTTCTTCACTTTTTTAGCACCTGCAAAATCATTTAATACTGAAAAAAGATTTAAAATGTATGGTGAAGTGTAGGGTGTAAGTCGTTGACCCTCTCCAGTGCAATTCTGTCAGCAATTCACAATCAAGAGACATATATACGATTCCAAGTGGACCTCACATGACTCTTTATGGAGTCAGTAGGACAACTAATGCTCTATAACGCCTCCCTAAAATTAGTCAAGCCACAGATATATTCGCTGGCTTATAAATGAGTGAATAATAAGCTGCTAAGACTTTATAGCTTACACCACATTTTTGTCTTAGTAGCTCTCTATTACAGGCTCATCTGGAATAGGGGTCATTCCCATAATAGACTTCAGGATTTCTCATGCACAGCCCCCATCCTCTGGAATGCTCTCCCTCGTACGGTCAGACTTTCTCCTAGTTTCCCTTCCTTCAAACGCTCTCTTAAGACTTTGCTATTTAGGGAAGCCTACCACCCGACTCACTGATCCAAGCAGTCCATCACTCCCACCTTGCAGTCCTCTCCTCCTGTTTCCACCCCAACCCTTCTAGATTGTGAGTTCCCACGGGAATAGGGCCCTTGTTTCCTCCTGTACTGGTTTGTCAAATGTACTAATAGTGCTTTCAACTATTTGGCATCTATTAGTGCCGCGCATTAAGGGTCATTTCTGTGTTCTAACGTTTATGCAATTTGGTGAACAACCATATGCTTTAACTCATCGGGGTTACACCTTGTATACAAGGTTGATTTGCATGTTCCTCTTAGGGAGGTGGTCATTTAATAACAACAATTGATGGTTCCAGCCACTGACACAAAATGCATAATCACTCCTTTTGGTCCCAGAAACAGGGGCAATATACCATATTTGGTGCTGGTTAATTTATTACAATCATGTTAATAATACCCCCGCATTCTATTCTTAGTGAGGATAGTAGGTTTTGTTTATTTATATGCAGTATCTCGCCTGGCCAACGGGTTTATTACTGTGAATCATATGTTGTAAATTGATATCACTAAGTCCTCTCTTATGTATCTGTATCTACACTGACTCGAGAGACATTAACATAGAATTTGGCATATATCTGATTGTGAGTGTTTTTAACCTTTGTATGGTTGTTCGAGGTACAATTCACTGGATGTTTTAACACTTTAATAAAAGTTATATTTTAGACACTACTAATATTTCACCTGTATGCATTTATGGTCCTGCATGAGACATTGGGAAAGAAAGATCTGAAATTATCCTGTCGACTAAGGCTGGGGTCAGACTAGCGCATTTTTAACGTGCGTTTAGGCGCTTTTAATCATGGCCGCAGTAGCAGCAAATGACGCGCAATGACGGCCAATATACGAAGTACGGCAGCACGAAAGTCCGGCCGCGCAACGCAAGTGGAAAATGAACGCATTTTTTCGAGAATGCAGAACCGCTAATACTGACGTACTGAGTGCGCAGCTGCGGCATAGCGGCGTGTTTGCGTGATTAGGAGATGTCAGACGCTGCTAATGTCCAGCCTACATAACGTCCAGACGCAAAAAGTGTTTTATTGACGATCCGTAAAAAATCCCGCACGAAAATGCGCGTCGTCTGACCGTTTTTGCGCATTCCGTGAAAAAAATACATCAATGCGTTCGGACGCACTTTTTGACGGTCGCTGCGAATAATGCGTTCGTTTGACCCTAGCCTTAACGGTATTTTTGAGAAATTACTACGTGAGGGAAGTATAACAATTGTGGACAAGTCCTCTAGTTAGGTAAAATATTATTTTTCCATTCTTGTGAGCTATCTAAAATGTAGCAGCACAATAAATCTGTGCATTTATGATAAAAAAATAAATATTTATATGTAAAAAAAATTGCATCAGGATGAGTCGGCCTTGTCAAGTTTTGAAAAAGACCAGAAAGAGGACATAAGCTGAGCACTCCCAAATGAAACTAAATAAGTCATGCATTCCAATTACTAAAATCGTTTTAATAACATTTCTTTAATCAGAAGGATTCAGAGACATCTATTAGGTCACACATCAAAATCTCTATCCCTTTAAAATCATATGCGATCAAAGCAGTTGAAATGTAGTTATGCATGACACGTCCCCCATCATATATTTAAGCATCAAAACAAAGCCAGCCTGGAATGTGCATTTTAAAAGCTATATGATCATACCCAGAAACCCTATGAACAAGTAGTTTCATTTTTAACCCTAAAGTAGCTTTTGTGTTGAGTACAAAATATTGTAAAAATTATAAAGCAATTGTGTTTAAAGTTAAAACATGTTTCTGTTACTGGTCCAAATAACAAGATTAATGCTCTTTCCAACTGTGCTGCAAAAGGCTTTGTTGAAAACAAAAAATAAGATTTCTCCCTGTTCAATAAGTTCACTTTAATCATATAGGAAATTAAATATATATTGTTCTTGGTGGTTTTTTTTCAATACTATCTGTACGTGATAAAACCATTTGAGCTAGATTCTGATAAGTCAGCTGTAAACCTAACCTAATGTTCTCAGAGCCATTAACCTCTATAGCCAGGTTTGCCCGATATCTGAAGCACAGGACAGGTGATGTGATTTGCTGCTCAGTGATTGCAGGATTCAGTCTGCATTTCCGCAAGGAGATCCGCAAAATCGGGCTTGTTAGAGGGTCCCGAGGACAGGTATGGGAAACACTGCTCGGTAGGATTGGTCCGTTTACAAAGGCTGTGTTTATGTTTACACCTGACTTGGGTCCCTATTCCATAGTTGTTGGGAATCTGCTCCTGCAGATTTTTCTGCTTGCTGTCTCCATTTTACCATCAACTGTGACATAGAACCCATACTAATAAAATCAAGTACATATATCATTATAAGCACTCAAAAAATAGATTTGACACGAAGAAAGTAAAATGTGGTTTGTAGCGGTTAGAATACATGGAGTAGGGGTTATGCCATTCTCACAGTGTATTTAGAATATGAATGGAGGGCATTACTATATGCCAAGGTGAGCAGACAAGAAGAGCTGGGGTTCCATACCAACATTGATGATTTTTGGGTTATTTTGAAGTCATTCTTCTGTGCCAGGTGGCTATCTTGATGACTGCACCACAGCCTTGCGCCCTAGGGCCCAGCTGGATAAAGTCTATTTTATGTTTTGTTATTTTCTGCACTTATATGTCCTGACTGACTGATAAAATCGTATATTTTTTAAAAAAAAAAGAATGTATACATAAACTGTTGTATTTGATGGAAACACAAAAGAAGAGAGGGCTCTATCACCTCCTTAACGCTAGCGCTCACGCTCACATAAATGAGCATTACCGCTCCGTCTGAATCCCCTCCCAATCACTAATGGGTTAAAAAAAAAAAAACATTATCAAATCGGTATTCGTGCTTTTTAGCGTGAGCTTACTGTACTTTGCGCTCCCGATACCTAACATGGCGAGCGCAAAGTGTAAGCACAGCGTAACTAACGTTAGGATCACAAGGACCTACCGCTAAATAGAAAGAGCTGTCACTAACTAAACATGTTAGCTACAGTTCTGAGCTGCTGCTAACTGATTCTGTTGCTGCAGAATCAGCAGAAGCTGAAACCCTCCCCAAAAAAGCAAATACTCATCTCGCGGCGAGACTGGCGACCTGATCCGTCGCTTCTGGCCGCCAGGAGCAGATTGAGACTGGGTAAAATAGTCGCCATTCTCCCTCCGCAATCACTCTGCCGGCCTTCAGGAGGACACATTGCCAAGCAGGGCACACGACCAGAGTGATACACTGTGCTCATTGCCAACATATTATCAAAAACTGTGCATACCGTAGATACTCGAGTATAATGCGACCCGAATATAACGCGATGGATAGAGATTTATTATGGAAATGAGAGAATACTCAAGATTCAAATATAACGCGAGGAGCAAAATTATACTGTACCGGTAAACAATTAAAATCCTTCCAGTTTCTCTCAACATAGTCAGGCTCCCCCTCAGGCCAGGGGTGCTCTGCTCTAGAATGATTGCAGTTATTAAGATGTATGTTGCTGCTGGCCATCCGTCTTCTTTACTAGGGATTAGATGGCCGGTGGAGGCGAGCGAGGTGAATGATTGGCTTAAACCGAGCTTGACCTCTGGCCGTGATGGATCCCACCTCTCCCGAATCCGGAAGTTCCAGAAGTCTTTGCAAGTATCAGGGAGCCCGCATTCACTTCAGCGAGACTACCGTAACTCCCGTGAGACTTGGGATCCAGAGCAGGGCAAGTTTTTTTTTTTTTCATGCGATGCAGATGTCTCGAATATAACGCGACCCCTCCTATTTTAAGCTAAATTTTAGTCACCAAAATCTAGCGGTATACCTGAGTATCTACAGTAATACAGAAAAAATGGCATCGCGCCTGATCCCCACTGGGGCAGCTGCAACCACCAGATGTATCCAACCCAGCAACATTTATAAAACATAACAAGAAAAAAAGTGTCATCTGCACTTATCCTTACAACACCATATTATCAAAAACTAGCTGACAATGAGCAGGAGAAATTGAGTAAGTCGGACCTTCTGCTATCTTTTAGCAACAGTCTAACTGCAGCTTAGACCTCTTACCTGAAATTATCAGAGTGCTATAGGTGTGCAATAGGGTCACTTTTTATGAAATGTTCTGGCCATTTCCTGATTTTTATTTTATTTCTTCCGAAGCAATATTACTATGAGAAATATCACTGTTACAATATTTGTTCATGGAGGCCTGAAAGCCCAGTATCTACCCATTTCCCTTGCTGATGTTCTAATCATTTAGGCCCCGTTCACACTGTGCAATTTATCACGCGGATTTTGCCGCAAAATTGCATCAAAATTCGCGCAATGTTGCTTCTCCAATGCATTTCAATGGAGCTGTTCACATCTTGCCGCGCGATGCCGCATGTTGCGCGTCGCAGTAGCATGTCGCTGGTACATGACCCATTTTTAGCGATTTACGTTTTGCGATTTACATTGGTGGTGCTTTGCAAAATCGCACAAAACCGTGACATCGCGCGACATTATCACTCTATGACGCGAATATGAAAATCGCGTGGAGAATCGCGCAATTTTCAAATCAATCAGTGTGAACAGGGCCTTAGAGCTGAGAGTCGTGTGAGGCTCCTTTAGACTCAGTATCATGGTCTCATGTGGTGTGAGAAATATTCTTACCGAAAGATAACTTCATACAGCTTTTGTGTTTGAGCAAGGAATGATTTCTCCTCTTATGTGACTGCTGTCAGTTTTAATCAAACAGGTATTATCATAATAATACTTTTACTACAATTTAAACCATCCTATAACTGCATAGAAATGGCATTAAGGACATTAAGTTATATTCCTAATCAATGTCTTCACCTATATTAGTAAAAGTGCTAAACTGGTTCCGACATTGCACCGAATGGTGAATTTCCCCGTACAGTGCTATTTCGGGCCATTTGGCTATTCAAAAATGGCAATTCGCCAAATGTTGGCGATTTACCAGTGAAATATGACGACGACAGTGAAATCCCCATAGAGAAGCAATGGGTAGCCTATTCAGACAACACTGCACAGCAATGAAATGCCCTGATGTTCGTTTGTTTCATTCGGCAGGTTTAATTAGGCGAATCCCATAGGTTTTATTCAATGTTAAAAATATTCATGTTTTTATTCAATATCTATTAAACTATTTATTCTTTTAACCATTTATTCTTTTAATTTGGAGCAAAAAGTCTCTTTATTTTTTTAAGGATTTTTTAGGCATTTTTCGGGATTTTTTCAGCAATTTTTTTTTAAATAGCGTTTTTTTTTCTGTAATAGACCTTATAATTATTATTCATAGGACTTTATATGTTAATTCCAGAAATTTTCGTGCAGTGGCCCTTCATATGCAACAGTTAATCTTTGGGTTGTCAATTTTAGAACTGGCCATTTCGGTGTTGAAAGTGAGAAACCCAGTGGAAGGCCTGTTTCTGGCTTTCTGCAAATGTGAAAGCCATCCATGACATGATCATGGAGGACTGCCAAATATAAGTCAAAAGTATTGCTACAGATCTGGGACTGTCACGTGAGAGAGCTAGTGCCATTATCCACAACGACTTGGAAATTGCAGCAAAGTGGATCCCAAAGCTTTTGACAATCAAACAAAAGAGGAGACGTGTGGAGACATCGGGGGCTGTTTTGGAACAGATGAAACTAAGATGACCTCCCAATGATTAACTGTTGCATTTGAAGGACCACTGTCACCCAAAGTTTGTAATATTTCATCATGGATCTGCTTCGCACCTTTCCCTTGGAGAAACAGGAACTTGATTATGGTCCTATGCTCTTCCACACTGAACTTTTCTGGAGATGCTGCCATGTTCACTTTGGACCGGGGCGGGGAAAAAAAAAGAAGATAGGTAGTTGCTTTTTGCACCATTGAATATAGACAAATAGGCCATTACACCATACAATGTACAGCTTCCTAGCTTAATTTTGTATGGGTAAGGCTCAATAGTTAACATCAAATATGGCTACTTTCCAGCTGGGTTATTAATCGGGAGCCTCAAGTGCAAAATTTCAAACCCAGCTGTTAGGCTAGCTATTTCCCATTACCAGCTCAATTACAAGTTTGTTGCTATGTTAGTTTGGCTGATTCGTAATACTTGGTGCTAATGACTCTTGGTAGCAGTGCCTTGGGCTGCAGCCGGTGTCCTCAGGACTCAATAGAGACTGGCACTAGCTCTGTGTGAGATTACATGTACGAGATCTCGCGAGATCGTGCAACGTCAGCAAAAGAAGTACTTTCTTCACAGTTTCTTTCAATTTGTGGTGAGAGGAGGCAGCAGATCACGCTGTCCTCTTCGTCTTGAGATGGAGAGAAAGTAGTGTCAGGACAGACGGTCACCCAGCACACAGACAGAACCCAGTTATGCAAGGAAACCCTTAATCTGACAGGCTGGTCCTTAGAATGGCCAGTACTAAGCTGAATACAGTATATGAAAATACATAAAAGTGTCACGGTTCCCGGATCCCACCACGCAGTCCTTAAAGCCCAACACTCAACAGAGCCAAAAAGGTACCAACAGAGTAGCCGTAGAAAAATCCCTAACTGTCTGGTCTTTAAAAAATTGGCCAGGTATAAGTATTCTAGCTAGACAGAAAGGGTTAATCAAAGACAATGTCGTAATACAAAACCAGGTCAGCCACACAGGGGTAGTCAGACGAGCCAGAGTCAGGAATACAGAGAATAGAATAGTCAAATGGAATAGCTGGGTCGATATCAGTGCAGTAGCGTAGTACAAGGAAAATAGTCTAGGGCAGCGGAAGGCAGAATGGTCAGAAAACAAGCAGAGGTCAATAACAGGTTAAATCACGAGAGCATACAGGTACAGGGAGCTCAGGTATGGATAACCACGATCTGGCACTGCTGAGAAGGAACTGTGGGTTTTTAAAGACCTTCACCAGACCGCGCCCCCCTCTCAAGCCGCGCCTCATGCAGCCACCTCCTTGCCTGTCTATTTAAACCGGGTGTTGGTCAGCGAGCAGCATCAGACATGCTGCCTTCAAGCACACTGGAGAGGCTGGAAGCCCCCAACGTTACAACAAGTACCTAACCCACAAGGACAAGAGAGATATCACAGAACAAACACAAAGCCATAGGTCAGTACATGGAATCAGTATAACCATACAGGAAATATAGAGCAAAACCAAAGTCCAAATACCATAGCCAGGGTCAGTACACAGTACAAATATAAACCAAACAGGGACAAGAGCAAAAATAAAGAACTGAAAACACTTATACAGAAGTCAAACCAGGGGATCAGTAACGCACTGAGGGGTCAGTAGAAACCACGGCAGGGCACAGAGCTCATTCGGTTGCTACTATTTAAAGGCCTACTAGGTCTCTGACCAGGTGCAGCAGTCTCAGATGCTAGATTGCCAGAATGGTGCCCTCTCTGTCCAGGAAACCTCACTGCAGCACCAGCTGGCATGACAAGTATAGAGTTTTTACTGTATTCTTTTTTTTTTGGAAATAATTGCCTACGTCTTGGACTCACTTGTTATTTTCCAGCTGCCTCACGTTACCATTTCCAATACAAATTATAGGAATCGTTAATGTACAGCAGGCATTGAAAGAGAAGTTTAGAGCTTGGCTAGAATAAGTCACTTGTTAAAGTTATCAACTCACTAGGATAGGGCCCTGCATTTTTAAATCCCACCTTTTTGTAGTCCTTTAGAATACCCACCAGCTAAATTACCTTTAAAATAATTACATTTCTCTGCACCACAACATAGGTATTGAGAGGTATCCCTTAAGGTTATCCCACGCTTTCCATTTTTAAGTCAAGAGGGACAAGCCTGGTAAAAAGGAAGGGAAGGGGGGCAAAGTGAAACCACAGGAACAAAGTGACCCAAGTTTCCTGTTCAATTTTGTAACAACATGCAATCAGAAAACTGACACACAATGTCATTCATGTGATCTTATACACAGTTTGGTTTATACAGCACAGGACACATTTAACAATAAATATTGCAGGTTTTAATTCTGAGAAGAGCTAAACAAGTTTAGCCAATCTCGTGCATTTCAGCTGCTGCCGACCACATATCACATGTTAAACAGTACACGTTATGATTCATAGTCATAACTAATTGCCTTCAGGTTGAATTAAGGTGATGAGAGATGTTTGGCAAACTATTAATCCAAAATTCATACCTTCAAAATTTGGATTAATTATTTGGACCAATTATGAGCCCTATTCCCTAGTTTGCGCTAACGAGAGGACACTGATGGGTAAAAGCTGCACTTGCAGATTGCCCTGTAGCGTCCATGTTAGCGTGATATTCCAGGGCAGGCACTAAATGAGCACCTCTCCCCAGAACGCATTGCTAACTGCTGGGATACTTGCGGTAGAGATTCAGAGCTGCCACAAGTATCACCTCCTGGAAACCATGGATTCCGTGGACCTTTGCTCTTACGGGCCGCAAGACCTTGCAGTGCTGCAGAGGGAGACTGGGAACTATTTGTTCTACTCCCATCCAGATGGATTTGCGGATTGGGCCACCATTCTCACAGCGGGATGAGAGGCGAGTATTGTATTTATTGGGATGGGTTATGGGGTGCTACATGAATCATGCTACATGAATCATGTAGCTCCAGCTTTTAGGTGTAGCTAAAATATGTTTGTCTGCATCCCTGCGGTAATTAGCGCTAGCACTTTGGAATACCTTACTTATCAATATGATAATGTAGGCTGCGCCACCGGTATTAGAGATAAGAGGCGCAAAGTACAGTAAGCTTGTGCAAGCGCCAATGCATTAAGGCCCCGTTCACACTGAGTGATTTATCATGCGATTTTTGCCGCAATATCGCTCTATGTAGCTTCTCTAATGCATTTCAATGAAGCTGCTCACATCTCGTCGATCAATGTCGCCTGTAGCTCATCGCTGTAGCTTGTCGCTAGTGCATGACCCTCTTTTTCGCAATTTGGGATTTGCATTGGTGGTGTTGTGCAATATCACGCGATATTGCGTGTTATTATCGCGCAATATCACTCACTGTCGCATATATAAAAATCACGCAGAAAAATTTGAGATTTTCCTGTCGCTCAGTGTGGAAGCGGCCTAAGTGATTTCTTAAGAGTGTAGCGTCAGGAATGTAATATGGGGGGCATGAACTCACTTATCCTGGGGGTAAATCCTAAATGTCATATTGGTGGGCCTGAGGCTGCAGAGTCTGGCGTGTTTGTTACACAAATCTCGCAGCTACATTGTGCCTTTGTCATTACCATCTCACATTCTACTGTTTCGCTGCCACATTCTTCTCACCTCCCCATTGTTTCTTTGCCTAGTTCTTCCCTCCTGCTGTACCTCTGTCCAGTGGTGTCACAAGGGGGGGGGGCGGGGGTGCGGCCCGCACCAGGTGACACCTCTCCCTAGGGTGACACCCTAATAAAAAAATGTTAAAAAATTTTTAAGACACAAAAATATTTTACCAGGAAGGATACATTGAGAATTCTCTCATTTTCAAGTATGTCCTGTCTAGGCAAGGCCTAGGCTGGCACTTTCCAGGGGGCGGCAAAAAAAAACCACCACAAAGAGGATAATCACAGAGCACCGAAATGACGCAGACATTTCAGTGTTCTGTTCCCCGCACTTTGGGGAATCAAATTTCCCCGGTGCATTCACCGCAGGGTCCCTGAAGTGCAGGGAATCAGTCACCGAATGCCGTCACCCGCCGTTTAAAAAAACCAAAAACAACTGAATGAAAATGTCTGGAATTATTATTATTATTGTCAATACATATAAACGGACATAGGATGGAAACAAGAGGTGTAGAGGGCCCTGCTCATAGGAGCTCACAGTCTAGAGACTCAAGAAAAAGGTCTGTTAGAAAAAAAAATTGCATTTTTTTTAAAAAAATGCCTAAAAAGATACTAAAAAAATAAAATCAATAAATAAAGAGATTTTTTGCTATAGCTTAAAGGAATAAATGATTAGATATTGGATAAAAACAGGAGTATTTTTAACATTGAATCCTATGGTGTTCATTCGCCTTAATAAACCTGCCAAATGAAACCACTGGACAACAGGACATGTCTCTGCTGTTTGGTGTCTCTGAACAGATTCACTGCCTTCGAACAGGCACCGTACTTGCTGGCAGTTCGCCCAAATTTGTGTATGAGCATATAAGAGAGCTCCACAGCAATAAGCTTCACAGTAAAGTGCGCTGTGTGTATGAGCATTCAGAGTTATATGGGAGTACTGATTTATGATTAAGAGTAGTTAAAAAAGGAAACTGTAAAACTCTGGGGGGGGGGGGTGACACCAACCCTAGTGACGCCACTGCCTCTGTCCAATTCTTCTCATCTCCCACCATTCTCCTCATCTCTCATTGTGTCCCTGCCCCATTATTATCACATTTACCTCCATTATATGCCATTGCTCTTAATCTCATTGTGCTGTGGCAAATCATGCTGACATAGGCCCAGGGAACAAATTAACTATTTTGGAGCACACGCCAGAAGCGACAGCTCCAAGAGCCCCTATGTAAATCCATACCTGAGACTGCCCTTTATCAATAATTTTATCTCTGATTTACACCATACTTAAATACCCAATTCTAAATGGAAATGTTTTCACCAACTATTCATACCAAATAAAATCAAATTACCTAGGCTAGGGCACTAATTTCCATGTGAATGCTAGCTGTAGTGTTCAGGTAAATAAGCGTTAATGTCATGATTAGGGATGAGCTGTTCGGTTCGATCAGTTCAGAGTTCGAACCGAACTTTGGTTGTTCGAAAGTTCGCGAACTTCGAACTTTTTGGGTGTGTTCGGTTCGAGTTCGCAAAAAAAAATTAATTTTGAAAAAAGTATAGAAAATGCTTAAAAAAACACTAAAAAAATCTAGAAATAAAGAGACTCCTTACTGCAGAATATTATAAGCAACGGTTTATTTGATTTTGAATTAAAAACTAATGTGTACGTGCAAAGTTTCTCAACTCTAAATGACCTGTGTTTTTCAAATGGCATAACAGGTGTTTTTAGTCTGGTCTAATCAATTTGATACATTGTAGACTATACTGAGGGGGTGTGGTGGTGTCTGCTTCTGATTGAGATTTGAGAAGTGTTAAATTCCCTCCTAAAACTTCTAATATGCTGTATTTCACCGCTGTGTGCTCAGCTCATTTTTACCGCTTTCGCTCATCATGTTTAAACGCGATTTTGAAGCCATATTTTGTTAAATGACCGACATGTTAGATATCGTTCTTTCCGGCAGACTCCGCAGATTCATAATATATCATTTTTATATATATACGTCCTGTCCTGGCTGTATATTATGAAAAAATGCAATAAAAATAGTATTTTTAATAATCTGCAGTGTGTAAAGTGTTGTTTTTTTCACATTTTAGCACATGAGCGTTTGCGGTTATGTTTTCTATGGGGTGCGCTTGTACAAAAATTAGAAATGGGGACTTGTTACATTTTGTGGGGGGAATTACGTGATTTATAGCAAACACACATCGTTAGCAAACGCAAAAAATCATTAGTGCATCATCGTTCACATTATAATTGTAATGTGAACAATATTGCTGCATTAATAAAAATAACACACAAAAAAAATACATGTTTTTATTTTCTTTTTTCTTTTTTTTACTTTATACCTGGTCATGTTGGGTATCATTCGAAAGGCCATGCTCAGGTCTTTCGATTGACACCCTCCATGACCCACTAGATGCCTGGAGATATCGGGGTTCAAATGAACCCCCTATCTCCACCAGGGGATTGGCCTGGGCAATATATATACGCATGATGTGAGCTGGCCTGGGCAATATATATATATACGCATGATGAAAATTTGCAAAGGAAAAGGCACGCAAAGTGAAATTTTGATGTGTCTGAAATTGAAACTTACGTTGACAACTCTTTATTTTTTTTTCGTTAATTTATATTTGTTCAATACTGCTAATTTTAATTTGTTTAATAGAGTTAATTTAAAATGGTTTAATACAGTTTATTTATATTTACTTTACCTTTACTATTGGTGCTTTTCAAACTTTATTTAAGTAAAAAGAAATTTAGCAGTTTCATGTTAGAAACATAGAAACATAGAAAAATGTCGGCAGATAAGAACCTTTCGGCCCATCTAGTCTGCCCAATTACATGGATACTTAACCTGGATTTATCTTTTGTTTAGGATAGCCTTATGCCTATCCCATGCTTGCTTAAATTCAATTACTGTTTTGGCCTCAACCACTTCAACTGTTGTGTCGTGTTTTTTGTTGGGGGGGGGTGCAAGTAGCTGGTCTTGCCTACGGCGCAAAATAGTCTAGCACTGGCCCTGACCGCATGGTCCACCCCTGCATTCTTCCACAATACCACAGAGGGGTTACTGTATGATGGCACTTGCTGGTCTGGCACCAAAGGCACAATATTTGGCTGCACTGCCACTGACACCTGTATCAAATTCATATCTTCAGAGGGGTGAGACTGTGTGACGGCACTGTTGCCGACGCTAAAGGCCCAATTTTAGGCTTGGGTCAAACGAACGCATTTTTCGCAGCGAACGTCAAATAGTGCGTCCCAACGAATTGAGGTGTTTTTTCACGGAAAGAGCTTAAACGGTCATACGATGCGCATTTTTGTGCGTGATTTTTTACGGATCCAAACCAGCAAACTTTGGGTGTCTGGACGTTATGTTGACCGGACATGAGCAGCGTCTGACGTCTCCTAATCACACACACACGCCGCTATGCGGACGCAGCGCACTCTGTACGTCAGTACTAGCGGTTCAGCGTTCTCGAAAAAATGCGTTCATTTTCCACTTGCGTTACGCGGCCAGACTTTCGTGCGGCCGTACTTCGTATATTGGCCGTCATTGCGTGTCATTTGCTGCTAGTGCGGCCGTGATTAAGTGCGCCTAAACGCACGTTAAAAGTGCGCTAGTCTGACCCCAGTCTTAAAGCACCTCTTGTTACTTTCATCCAAAGCCTGCATAAGTTTCACAATAATTTAGCCAAAAAAATCACTAAACTTTTTCTGTGTGTCCGAAAATGTCTCCTCTTTTCATACAGACTGCCGCCCCAAGCAGTTGTTTATGGATAGATTAAAGGAAAAGCATTTACCGTCATTTGAAACGTCATTTTTTTTTTAAGTGTTTCTATACATCCTACAAATCCGCCACTTCACGGGCAGGTTATGGGGACCTCCGAGGCACGATATTTGAAGGAATTTTTCGTTTTTATTTTTAACCCTTATTTCATGGAAAACTCACTGTCCCTTTAAAAACGTTTTTTTTTTTACTTTTGTCCTTGTTTCCTGTCCCCCAGGGCACTACCCGGACCCCCATACACCTTTTATGGCAAATATCTAGCATATATGCCCTCTTGGAGGGCACTCTAAAAACTGAATTTTCAGCCCCATTGACTTGTATTGAGTTCGAGTTCGGGTTCGGATTCGAACATTTGGAAAGTTCGGGTTCGGATCCGAACCGAACTTGGGGGGTGTTTGGCTCATCCCTAGTCATGATAAGTGACTTTAACGCATGCCCCCCATATCACATGCCTAACGCTAAACCCTGTAAAAATCTGTTTGCGCGCTAGCTAGTGCGAGCTTCCTCTACTTTGCACGCCCTATGCTTACCATGGGGATCGCAATTAGTAATTAGCGGTAGGAATTTGTAATACCTTACTTATCCTAATGCTAGTTACCGCACCGATCAGTTAAACAGATTTTTACCATCACCCATATCTGGTGCTAACTGCAGAATCAATTGGCACCAGCTGAACCCCCCCCAAAAAAATCAGATACTAGCCTTTCATCATGCAAAAGAGAACTGTAACCCGATCCGCTGCTTCTGGCCGCCGGGTGCAGAGTGAGACTAGTGACAAATAGTCCAAAGTCTACCTCTGCAATGCTGCACGATCTAGCGAAAACGATCACTTTCAGGGTTCGCGGCCCGGCAGAGCAACCTACAATGGAGTCCTATGGACTCCTGCAGGTGATACATGCATTGTGCAGAAGCGCTACCGTGAGTATCAGCGAGGCTAGAGCTGCATTCCGGGGCAGGCTTCTGAATTAGCGTCTGCCCTGGAATCCATATGCTAATATAGGGACACTAAGGGGAAACCTGCAAGCGCAGGTTTTCCCCATTAGCATCCCCATTTTAGTCTCAATTAGGCACAGGAATGTTGGCTAGGGAGGAAAGATGAGAAATTGAGCTTTAGGAAACATGAAGTCATCCAGCCGGAGGCAGCCAATAGGCAGGCAGTAACACGGTTCAACACAGGAGGAGAGAGATCGGGAGACGAAAAGGTAGATTTGGGTGTTGCTAGCATAGATGATATTGGAATCCATAGGAAGAGATGAGGTTACCAAGAGAGGCGGTATAGATTGAGAATAGTAGGGGACCCAGAACAGAGCCTTAAAGTACCCCAACTGAGAGAGGAACCGAGGTGAAGAGGCACCAGGAAAGGAGAAAACTGAAGGCAAGAAGAGAGAGATAGGAAGAGAACCAGAATAGAGCAGTGTCACCGAGTCCAAGTTGATGCTGCATGAGGAGCAGGAGAGGGTTGCCAATCAAGAGAAGATAATCGTCTGTGTATTTAGCCACTTTAAAATGATGGAATGGGTGAGTGAAATCCTGTATGGAGTCATTATCCCTGTTACGCTGCAGAAGAGGCTCCAATGTGAGGATAAATAAAACTGGAGAACTGCAACTCGATGTAGAAGCCATGACAACTGGGTGAAAGTCCATCTCGGCTACCAATGACACCTGTGGCAGCCAGGGAGGAACAGGGCAAACCTGGAATGGAATACCAATGGAATGGGTTGTACCGGAGCAGAAGGTGGAGCAGGGAAAACCAGGGGCGGAACAAGGAAAGGAGTAAGCCAGCTAGACTGAACTTTGTTTGGGTTTGGGACATTTAGGTCTTTCAGATTTGGTTTACTGACCGATACCTGACTATTATACACTCACAGGAGTCTCATTATTATAGTTGTTGTGTGTCTGATGGTACTGCCTATGAGTGCACCTTTAACAGTTACTCTAACAAAAGGATATTTTCTCAGTCAAAGTATTCGATGTTTATTGTCAGTAAAAGACAATTGTCTATTCAGTTACAACTGGTCTTTTTGAAAAAAATGACTTAGGTCATCTAATTCAGTTAGGTTTTTTGGACTTTTTGCACTTCTTGCACAGACTGATCATTCAGAAAGGTCATTCAGAAAGGATAACAACTGATGAAGCCTATTGGTGAAAGCGCGTTTTTGTTGATCCTACTTAATTAGTACTTTAACAATTGATTTTATAGTTGAAGGTCTACCTTTTTATTGATTAATAAATGCATTTTAAATGAATTATCTGCCGCTCTGCTGCCTTTTTTTACATCAAGTGGAGAAATACCCTCCCCCCTCCTTTTTTCTTGGGATACCGAACAGCTACATCGCAGGACCCCATGCTGAGAGAGGGGAAAAAAAAGAAACACCACTGAAATATAAGTATTCCTTAAGTTATACACATTTATCATTATAATATAACCACTGTTTTGCTTAAATATCAATTCATTAGATGTTTGCACATTGGCCATTTTTGGTTTTAAAAAAAAGTGGAAATTTTAGTAAGGTGCGCCTAGAAGTGTTTTTTCTTTTCAATCTAATTCAATAGTTTACAAAACAAAATGCAAATGAGTTGGAAATCATTTTCCTTTACTTTGTCTAAAATTAAAATACATTCAAGACACCAATATTACTTTTCTTTGATTACAAATACATATTACTATTTTGAATACTGTTGCTAGTAACAGACTGCCTGCATTAGTCATCTACAAAAAAAGACAAGCTGTGGGTTCATCAGTCTCCACAATTCTCATGTCATCATTTCTCATCTTCAAACTCCCACATGGGCAGGGTCATTCTGAGATATATACACACACACACACACACACACACACACACACGCTATGGTTTCACTATTTTTAAAACCTTCAATAATATATATATTTTGTTGATTACCTTACTACATAATAACCAAACCGGCTGGGTGGAGTAGAGGTAACATCACTGCTCTATAACCGTGGAGAGAGACTGTGGAGACACAGGTCCGATCCCGGCAAGAGCACCTCTCCAGTAAGTGTCCTTGGACAAGACACCTAACGGTACATACTCGCCACCCAGGACATACTTGAAAATGAGAGAAATCTCAATGTATCCTTCCTGGTAAAATCCTTTCTCAAAAAAAATAAAATAGATAAGTGTACATATATATATACATAATGCATTACAAAAGTAGTGAGTAGATTACATGGTCTATTCCCTGTCTTTTCTCTCTAATATATACATATATGTATAAAACAACAATAACCTTAATTCTTTCTACGTGTTTACCAAAATTACTCTTAAAGTGTCATTTCTCAATGTTCGTATCTTGACTTATTTCATCACTTGTATTCACCAATTACTCTATGGGCTCACCTCTATTTCTAAAAATATATATATATATATATTATATATATATATATATATAAAAATTATATTGCTAATCATTCTTTCACAGCATACAAAGATGAAGCCTTTGTCTAAACAATGCAGGGCTGTATTCAAGCCTGGTGTAAACCTAGCCAGAGCTGTTGTAAAAGTTGCACGTCCATAGACTATTATGGCTCTGGCGAGTTTACAACAGCTCTAGTTAAGCTTACACCAGGGTCAGAATACAGTCCAATTTATTTATGTTTTTAACCAATCTGTTATTTCCACATCAACTTCAAGTTGTGAATAGAAATCAGAGGTCTTTACATGTATTGATTTTTACAAAATTAAATATTCTTTAAATTTATTTATTTAATTTATAAAGGATTTTACCAGGAAGGATACATTGGTAAAATCCTTTATAAATAAAGAATTAATGATTCGGCAAAGCTAACCTAATGTGCAAATCCACACCATTTTACTAATGTCGACCCATAAATAGACATGTAGGATGTAGTTTGAAGGAACAGTTTCTTGAGAACTATACAGTGGGTTTTGCTATTGTTAGACATTCCATTACAGGGCCATGTTCCAGTAATTTGTAAAGATATTTTTATTCTCTCTACATTAATGACAATATAAAATACAATAGCTGATCTCTAGAGCTGAAGATACTATTCCAACAGATTGCTTGTGTCATTGCTAAATGATATCCAAAATGTCATAGTACCTGCACCGTGAAGTGTCATACCTGAGGGAGATTCCAAACTTGATTTATAAGTCAGTGCCCTCTTATATTTTCCAACCATGTAGCAAGTGTATGAATCATGATAAAGGATGTTGTGTCTGTCTCTGGCAAAAGGTGAGTCTGTTGTCTAGAGACGTGACAGCACAAACGGTGAGATTGTCAATTTGATCCTGAAAACAGAAAACAATTCACCATTGAATGACTTCAGACCTTGTACTGTACAATCTCCCTCTAGTCCTTTAACTACCAAGTGTGTTTTGATGAAAATATATAGATTGTTTTGTTTGAAACAAAATGTTAAAGTTTGCTATCAAAATAATGTGGGTTCAAGTCTGGAAGAGCATGTGACATTTATATATGACTGTTAATTCTTGCTGCTCCGCTCACACATGTTGGGTATTCCAAGTCAAGTAAAAACTCCTGATAAAGGGACAATACCACTTACATAAACTGTAACTAGGTTACTTAGGCATTACAAATAAGCCCACCTTATAAAACACATCCTTTTTTGTTTGAAGTAATTGCATGTAAAAAGGGAAAATAAAAAGAACTTAAATGTATCTCTGCTTTACTTTTGGATTTTTCCAATGGTGCAACATTTACCAAAATCTGTGCAAAAGTTTTACTTTGTGGCTGTGCTTTATCCTATACAGTATTTAACAGTTTATGAGGTGGAGGAGGGAATGTTTAGATAAGGCTGCAGGGGGTGTATTGTGTTCTCCAGGCTACTCCGGATAAGAGATGGTAGCTAAAGGAGATAAAACAGGGAGCTTAAAAGACTTCTAATCTATCCCCCAGTGATGTCCTTTGAATACATTTCACGCAATACAATGATTTGAGTGAGTGATCAACCCATATACTCCATTCTATGACCAAAGCCACCCAGTGAGGAGCAAGTGATGGAAAGATACTGTGGGGATCAGTTTACAACACAAAAGATCACAAAATGTATGCACCCATTGACAGAGAGTAAAATATTTTCTTAACTAAACATAAAAAACAAAGTAATGCCGAATGCAAAATAAACACAAAATGTTTTTTTCTAACACTTCTTGGCCTGGAGTAGCAATTTTTGACCTTGAGTAGGAGACATGGGTATGGAGGACAGGAGACAGCTGCCTATCTTGGGTGGAACAACACAGTAATCAGTCATGCTACACATTGGCATAATTGCACGCACATAGACAGTTTTGGTGTTAACCCTTTGCTACACCAACCTTAGTAACTTCCACCTAACAGGGGATCCAATTTTCACATTTAATTTATTCAATACTGAAGATAATAATTGTGTCATATTTCATACATACAGACTGAACTCTGTGGCAAACATTTCTAAATACAGTTCTAAAAATATCATGAACTGCCAAAATACTTAAAAAAATAAACCGTAAGACCTCATGTGGCCGATAACTGTATGCTGTCTTGGTTAAAACAAAAGGTTAGAGCCTATGCGAAAAATCCCCCACCTTTTGGACTAAAACGTTGAATGCCAGAGAGGTGAACAATGCTTTGTCTAGCTCTAAAATGTTAAAAGGAACCTGAAGAGCAACTCACAGCTGGGAAATTCAACTTACCCTGCTGCTGGTGATGCTGTGTGGGGGTGTAACTAACTCCTTCACCCAGCTTTTTTAACCAGTTTGACTGGGTTGAGAAGGGGAAGCGAGAAGAGGGGGCACTCCTCAAATTCTGACGACTTCAAAAATATAAAGCGGTCAGGACAGGGCCAGCCCATCCATGGAGCCAGATGGTGCCATGGCTTCAGGCCCCACTTTGCCAGGGGCCCATTTTTGGCCTCAACAAGGCACACAACACATTACTGTGTGTTTTATTGCTGTGGAGCTCTGTGATTCGCTCACACACACAGCACATTGCTGTGAATTTTATTGCTATGGAGTTCTGTGACACCCGCATATACACACAGTGTCAGGCGGTGTATGCGGTTCAGAGGTGAGCCCAGCAGGCGGTGACACAGAATGGAGGCCAGACAGGATATCAAGCAAATTATATAGGTTTAATGAAAACACAAATGGGACTTGGCAGCAGGTACTGGAATAAACGAAAGATGCCAATTCTGGACAGCACAGGCAAAGTCTATTAACGAAGGATTGTGGGCAATGTAGTCCAGAGTGCACACAGGGTCCACCCAGTATGAATCAGAACGGCTGGCAATGATACCTTGATTGTAGGTCAGGGAAGTTGTTGAAAGCTGTATAAGCTACAGGTAGGTATCCAGACACAGGGGATAGTGGGCTCCGCAGTTGAGAGTACCCACTTGTGCAGAAACCAGGAAATCATGACCAAGGAATGTTGATACAGCGCAGGTGGAGATCGCTGGAAATCCCAGGCAGTGAAGGAGGGTATATGGTGATATTTACAGGATCAGCAGGGTAGAGCAATGGCAGGAAACAGGGTGAAGACTGAACAGAGATGATGGATACTAGAGACACTGGTTCAGGTACCTCACTGCAGAACCACTGCTTGCTGGGTCTCTCGGCTATTTAAGGAGGCTTGATAGCAGATGGGCCTCAGCTGTAACTCCAAGGCTGGACAGGAAAACCCAGGCTGGATCTCCAGGAGCCTGGACATGGCACTGAGCTTAGGTAAAACCCGGATGGGAACCCAACGTAAAAGCGTTCCAGGGCAAGAGCTGTTGGTGCCAGGCTGTGCAATACAGGCATATCAGCAGACTCCCATGAGTGGGGCATGACACATAGCACATTACTGTGAGTTTTATTGTTGTGGAGCTCTGTGATACGCTCACACACACAGCACATTACTGAGTTTTATTGCTGTGGAGCTCTGTGATACACTCATATACACAGCACATTACTGTGAGTTTTATCGCTGTGCAGCTCTGTGATATGCTCATACACACTGTACATTACTGTGAGAGTATATCACAGATCTCCACAGCAATAAAACTTACAGTAAGGTGCTGTGGGTATGAGTTTTAAGCTGAGGAACTCTGTCATACGCTCATATAAGCACCTGTTTTTTTAGTGGGGGAGGCAGCATTTCATTCCTTGGACCCAGGCAGCACAGTGTCTTGGGCCGGCTCTGGGCCAGGATGTGTAGAGTGTTCTTTTAAGTGCTAAGACAGAAAGTGCAGTAGACACTCAGTCACACGTAATATTGAGCAGACTGTTCATTTCAAGGCATCACCATTCTTTTATGTGCACGTTACTGATGATATCCTGACAAAGGACAATTTTTCAGATGGATTATTTTGCTTTCACAATTCAGTAAACATACATGCCAGCACCTCCCGTACTTGTTCTAAAACAACAAGATTAATCATTTGTTCACAGAGGGTGCACATACAAAGCTCTTTTTGTTATGAACGAGCAGCAGCTCACATAATGGGCTGTATTTTACAGAATTCTGATAGTCTATATTTTTGATTGTTAGTTGATTTCTCTGTTTACTTATTTTTCCTCTTCTTTTTTAAGACAGGTCGAGTAGTATAGAGCAGGAATCTAACATGCCTGTTGTGTAATGAATGAATCAGACTAACTAACAAAAGGTGCCAGCGCCACCTGTGTTCTCTGAAACATCTGTCCTTTATATTTTAGAATGAAAGGGCAGTAGTGACAATGAACCTATGCACCACAAATGCCCATGCCGTAGCAACAAATAATAAAAAAACACTAGCTGTAAAGTTCTAGTTGATTTAATTATTGACATTCATTCCTTTTATTTTCAGGAATGCAATAAAGATCAGGAATCCATATACAGGCACCCCTTATCCAGATTTATAAACTCCAGAGTCCCCTGAAAACGGTGTTGTCAGAGCCATCCAGATTTTAAGGGGTTATTCACAAAGAGTCGATCTGGCCCCGTACAGTGAATTTCCCTGTACGGTACAATTTCGGGGCCATTTGGCTATTGGAAAGCAGGCAGTTCGCCAAAAGCCGATATGCCTCTTTGTTATATCGCTGGGTCACTGAAGCACTTTAAAACCACCATGCAAACTTAAATGGTTTTACTTGCACATAAAAATATAAAAAGTGAATTTTCACTTCTGGCCAAACATAAATAAATTAAATGAATATAAAGTAGCAATACCCGATACGCGTTTCGCCTAGCTTCCTGTAGGCTTCCTCAGTCAGATCTGGTTGCTCCATAGTCTCAAAGTCCCTTTTATGGGTGCTGTAATCCATTTTGGCGTGACTTCCTGGAAGTGGTCCAATGTTTAAAGAGATTGCCATGGAGACGGATCTCCATGTTGGGACTTTGATGAGCAACGTGAGAAGAGGTGGACGCATTATACGGAGAAGATAAATAAGGAGCATATGCAATTGAGCTGGAACGCAACCGGAAGTGGCCAGAAGCAGGAAACAGGAAGAAGACGTACGAAAGATGGAAACAAGCATAGGAGGTGGCAGAAGTCGCACCAAAATGGATTACAGCATTTTGGTACGTGGTATTTGTCAACTGTGTTCTGACACCCAGCATTGATTTTTTCAGGAATTTGTAATACAATAGTTTTCTGTGTGATCAATCCAGACAAGCTAGCCTTCACTCCCCATGGGCATAAATGAGCCATGGAAGCCTATGACCCTGACATTGGTTCACCAGTTGTCCTTTCTTGCAGGACCTTTGGTAGGTACCAATAGACTACATATCAGGAACACCCCACAAGACTTGTCGTTTTGGAAATGCTCTTACTCTGTCTAGTCATCACTATTTGGTCTAGTCAAAATCTCTCAGATCTTTTCACATGCCAATTTTTCCTGCTTCCAAGACATGAAATTCAAGGACTGACTGTTCACTTGCTGCCTAATGTATCCCAGCCCATTGACAGGTACCATTGTAAGTATATAATTTGTGTTATTCACTTCACGTCCCAGCGTTGTTATCGCTGTGTCTAATCAGGGTATTCATCCCATTCTCATATCCAGACTAGTAAATTTAGACACAGAATAAATTACCTATTAGGACATCCAAATGTCTTCCAGGTTTCAGTCAATCATTTACAAGGTGAGAAGATGATGGGCTAAATTACGATCTGAGCGTTAAAACGCGGGTGCAAGGGAGGAAAAACTGTGCCCGCAGTGGTAAACATAGGGAGCACAAAATACAGTAACCTCGCGCTGAAAAGCGCAAGGTACCAAACGCAAACGGGTTACTTAACCTGTTAGCATTTGGATTGTAATATGCGGTAAACACCGCAGCAAACGTTAATGCTCACGCAAGTGAGCGTTAACGTTTGCGTGAAGATCGTAATTTAGCCCGATATGTTTTGTCTGTTGACCTTTACTCAGCAAACTCTAAAGATTAGACCCTAGGAAATTACCTAATGTACTAAGATATTTAAACTTATTCTTTACTGCCAAAAGTCAGGTTTTACAAGTTAGAGAATATGCCTTAATACATAGCAGTACGTGTGACTGATTTTAGCCTTCTCATCCTACAAGTCTGTTTTCTAGTACATTTTAAATGTTTGTGTGCCTTGGGCTCAGGGCTGTTAAAAAATAAAAGATCGTAATTAAGGAAAACCAAATATTGTGAATATTGTGGACTAGTAAAGCCAATGAAAAATATATTCAAACCACTGAAGGACATTGAAGTTCTTGTTGGCCGCGACTCATAACCAGAAACTCTTAATTGAATCTCTGCGGTGTTTTATTTTGGCACAGAAACTGACTGCTGTAAATGGGTATGATTTTCTGCCCAGGATAAACCACTCAGTTTGAATAATAATTTAGTTCATAAATGTACTGCGGTATTTATTCTTGAAGCATAAACTCCTGTACGTCACTTTTCAACCCTCTGCTCTAAGATTTGACAAGCCTTCTTTTAAACATAGTCGTCACACCAGGATCATACTTGAAGGCAGAATTTATCTTTATTTTATTTCTGATGAACATATAATAAACTTTTTTTCAGAACACCTGCAACTTGTGTAACAATACTAATCGTCAGGCTTTTAGTCATATACAATGCAATGTCATAGCAATATACAGTACATCCATTATAGTTCCATAAATGACTATGGCCTGGTGTCATGGTCAACATTAATTCTAATCAGCACTTTAAACAGTTCTGAATTTTTTAAACAATTTACTAGCCGGCTAATATTCTGTTTTGAAGGGCAATCTGGGAACAAGGCTCATGCGATAGCAAATATTTAGTTAATTGCATTTTTAACTCTTGGTATTATGCTTCTGTGGCAGAAAGGATTTGCTCTATATACGAGCCTCATATATCCCTTCCTCCCAATCTGCAGTATTTCTTTTCACGCCGCACTAGCACAGCAGTACATGGCATGTATAACACATATAGCTCTTAGGGAGTATGTTTGTATAGCAGCAGAACACAGAAAAGCTGTGATTCTTTTGTAATTAGAGTGCAATCCAATAGGTTATTTATTAATAAAAAATCTTGCCAAATATATTTAAAACTGTTAAGTATGAAAATGAACAGTATGGGGAAAAAATGGGAGTGTCTGTCTGGAATATGGAGATATGCCTGTCTCTTGGGACAGATTAATGTCCTGGTGGGACAGCTCCTAAAATGTGGGACCTCTCACTTAAAGCGTACAGTTTGTGGTATGTTTTATATTTTCGAGTATCTGCCTTCAAAATATTCTCTCTTATGGAGACAACCTTTATTAACAGATTAACAAAACAGCCTGTAATGGACATTATACATTGTCATGTCCTGTTATACATTGTCTAGACATTATAGTTCATTGGCCGAGTCAGTGCCACACCATGAAAGCATTGCTGTCATTAACTGAGCAGTATTCCTGAGAGAAATGTTCCTCAGGGACTGATATTTGACATAAAAGATTAGGACACATGAAGATATACTTCACAATACTGGGAGGGCGGCAAGAGGTATTTTTTTTTTTGAGAAAGGATTTTATCAGGAAGGATACATTGAGATTTCTCTCGTTTTCAAGTATGTCCTGGGTGGCGAGTATGTACCGTTAGGTGTCTTGCCCAAGGACACTTACTGGAGACGTGCTCATCGGGATTGAACCCATGACTCCACAGGGGAGAAACTTTCTTAAGATGTAGTCCCTCTGCACTTTTAGAATTATTTGCTCATGATATGCACCCCTTTTTTGTTCTCCTACAGTGGTCTGCTGTGAGCGCTCACAGACCCATGGATTACATTATTCAACTTTGTTGAGAAACAAGAACATTGTGAGGTACTATATACTATACTTGCTTCTAAGTTCTGGAGCCTTAGCCCATCTGTTTTATACCATCAGAACCTGGAAGGCCTGCTTCTGACTTTTAAGATTTACACTTTTATACATGTATGTTTGTAGCATAGGGCTCATTACCCTATCAGCACCACAGCTGTCATTATCTCTTATCTCGCATTGTGGGGGTACACCAGGAACCCTGTTGGAGTGCATTGAGTATATAAATCTGTGTGAGTGTGCGCTTAGCATTTAGTATAAGCACCTATCACCTTACAATTTTTGGTGCCAGAATTTTGCTTCTAAATGCTAAGATAAGAATTTAAATTACTTTGTGGCCACGGCCACTTCTTGCCTATCTCTAGGCCATTTTATCTCTTGCTAGTAGTGAATAAGTCCTGAGGAGATGGTTGGGAAACACTGTTGGAGTTCATGGGATTCCACAGAAGCTACAGTCAGGTCCAGAAATATTGGGACATCGACACAATTCTAACATCTTTGGCTCTATACACCACCACAATGGAGCTGGAATGAAACAAACACAATGTGCTTTAACTGCAGACTGTCAGCTGCAGACTGTCAGCTTTAATTTGAGGGTATGTACATCCAACTCAGGTGAACGGTGTAGGACTTACAGCAGTTTGCAGATGTGCCTCCCACTTGTTAAGGGACCAAAAGTAATGGGACAGAATAATAATCCTAAATCAAACTTTCCCTTCTTAATACTTGGTTGAAAATCCTTTGCAGTCAATCACAGCCTGAAGTCTGGAACGCATAGACATCAACAGATGCTGGGTTTCATCCCTGGTGGATGCTCTGCCAGGCCTCTACTGCAACTGTCTTCAGTTCCTGCTTGTTCTTGGGGCATTTTCCCTTCAGTTTTGTCTTCTTCAGCAAGTGAAATGCATGCTCAATGGGATTCAGGTCAGGTGATTGACTTGGCCATTGTATAACATTCCACTTCTGTCCCTTCAAAAACTCTTTGGTTGCTTTTGCAGTATGCTTTGGGTCATTGTCCATCTGCACTGTGAAGCGCCGTCCAATGAGTTCTGCAGCATTTGGCTGAATGTGAGCAGATAATATTGCTGAAACACTTCAGAATTCATCCTGCTGCTTTTGTCAGCAGTCACATCATCAATAAATACAAGAGAAACAGTTCTATTGGCAGCCATACATGCCCACGCCATGACACTACCACCACCATGCTTCACTGGTGAGGTGGTATGCTTAGGATCATGAGCAGCTCCTTTCCTTCTCCATACTCTTCTCTTCCCAACACTCTGGTACAAGTTGATCTTGGTCTCATCTGTCCATTGGATCTTGTTCCAGAACTGTGAAGGCTTTGTTAGGTGTTGTTTGGCAAACTCTAATCGGGCCGTCCTGTTTTTGAGGCTCACCAATGGTTTACATCTTGTGGTAAACCCTTTGTATTCACTCTGGTGAAATCTTCTCTTGATTGTTGACTTTGACACACATACACCTACCTCCTGGAGAGTGTTCTTGATCTGGCCACCTGCTGTGAAGGGTGTTTTCTTCACCAGGGAAAGAATTCTTTGATCATCCACCACAGTTGTTTTCCGTGGTCTCCCTGGTCTTTTGGTGTTGCTGAGCTCACTGGTGCGTTCCTTCTTTTTGAGAATGTTCCAAACAGTTGTTTTGGCCACGCCTAATGTTCTTGCTATCTCTCTGATGTGTTTGTTTGTTTCTTCAGCCTAATGATGGCTTGCTTCACTGATAGTGACAGCTCTTTGGATCTCATCTTGAGAGTAGACAGCAACAGATTCCAAATGCAAATAGTACACTTGAAATGAACTCTGGGCCTTTTATCTGCACATTGTAATTGGGGTAATGATGGAATATCACACACCTGGCCATGGAACAGCTGAGAAGCCAATTGTCCCATTACCTTTGGTCCCTTAACAAGTGGGAGGCACATCTGCAAACTGCTGTAAGTCCTACACCGTTCACCTGAGTTGGATGTACATACCCTCAAATTAAAGCTGACAGTCTGCAGTTAAAGCACATTGTATTTGTTTCATTCCAACTCCATTGTGGTGGTGTATAGACCCAAAGATGTTAGAATTGTGTCGATGTCCCAATATTTCTGGACCTGACTGTATATATAGTTTAATAGGCTTTGCTTGTTAACTTAATGGCTCGAGCTGTTATTCCAAAAAACAGCACTGCTTGTAGCTTGGCTTCAGTGGCCCCTTACTACTGTTTCCTATACTTTGTATAGGAAGTGTTGAAAAAAGGACAACCAGAGAACAATTAATTCTCTCGTTAATTTTTCTTTGTGTTATGGCGTCTAAGCAATTTTATACAATATTTAAAATATTTGTTTCACTTATGTGTCATGTCATGGTTCAAAAAAAAATATCGAATTTTAGACATGGGATACTCAAACTGTATTATATTACTATTTAGCAATCTTGCAATGCAGATTATATTTGCTACTATTTGCTAATTACATTGTTACCTTGATGAGCAGGGTCCTCTCTCCTACTGCTCTATCAGGTCTATTCACTAACAGGGTTATCCAAAGAGATTCGAAAAGTCACCGCACGTTCGGTGACTTTTCGTTCTCTTCAATTCGGTTCCTTTTGCCGGTTGCATTTCGGTGACCCTGCGGTGTATTCAGCAAACACCACAGGGTCCCCGAATTGCAGGGAAAAGCTGCCGTAAACCCACCGAAAACTAACCGAATGCACTATGAAAACAAGCAAAAACATCTGGATTAACCTTCGAAGAGGAGCCGAACAGGAGCCGAAAAGGAGCCGAATCACACAGAACCGAAGCAGCTGTGACGTAGAGGAGGCAGTGAATAAATTAGAAAAACCATTTGTATGAATCTGGGAAAATGAAACGCTGTTTGCAAAGAAACTACTGAGCGAAAATGTCTGAAATTTTCACAGGAGGTCCAGGGAATGATAATAAAGATGGCTGTTACAAAAAAAATAAGCAAACTGAAAAAAAAAAAAAAAAAATCGGACTTTTAATTTTTTTTAAAAAATTCAGAAAAATGCTTAAAGTATCCTAAAAAATCTATAAATAAAGAGACTTTTTGCTGCAGAATTTTATAATGAACGGTTTATTAGATATTGAATTAAAACGGGAATATTTTTAACATTGAAGCCTATGGGATTCTCCTGAATAAATTTGCCGAATTAAACCACCGAATGGCAGGACATTAGGGGACCTTTCACTGCTGGTTTGTGTTCTCTGAATAGCCGAAGCAGTGCTTCTCTATGGGGATTTCACTGCCCTCGAACAGGGACCGAACAGGCACCGTATGTTCAGGCAATTCGCCAGGATTTGGCGAATTGCCTGCTCTCTGGATAGCCGAATGGTCAGGAAAGGTAACCGAACACTGATTTTCAGCGTTCGGTTACCTTTCTCAAGCAATTCGGATCTCTTTGGATAACCCTGTTAAAAGTGAAACACAGGAGAATTGGCAAGAGAAGAGAACAACCTAGACCAAATAGCTGATTTAGAAACTGAGATAAATGAGAATTTTTCTGTTTTGGCTATTTCGACCTAGAATTTTCACTTCTCCAGTCATTCTCCTGGGTTTCACCTTTCTTTGAATAGACCTGTATGTGTGTAGTGTGCATGTATATTTTTTATTCTGTCTCTCCCATTGTACAGCGCTATGGAACTAGTTGGCGCTTTATAAATGCTTGTAACTGTAACTGATGAAAATAGCAATGTAAGGACTGAACAGGGTTTATTTAGACGGAGTACTTAGTAATAAATTGAGGAAATCACAAATAGTGTTTCAAAAGCAGCTCCACTAACAATGTGTTCTCAGCAATTCTTTATGTTTGTTCTAGTCACAGTGCCCGACAACCTACCACTGCAGATGTCCTAATTTGAAATGATCTCAGCACAGTTGTCTCTTAATCTTATGGTCCCAGTAAATGCAGCAGTTTTCAATCAATGCATTACCCGAAGAAGCAATGCAAGCGGCATCAAACCATAATGAGTGCATCAGGCACATTGCAACACCTCCATTGCTACTGCAATAAACAGCAGTTAGTAATCCATCACGTTGCAGCATCCTCCAATCAGTTTCAATCAATAGTCTGAATGCAGCAGCCGGTCTCCACGGATTCCATTCAAATTAATGAAATGCAGTAGTCTTACAGCAATATTCCAGCCGCCAGTCACTGCAGTGGTTCTTTCACTGAAAAAAAAGGGAAAAATGTACATCCAGGAGAAAATAAAAGCCTCTGCTAATGGTTGTTTTCTACAAATCACCTTACATTCCTGTTCATCCACTTATCTGACATTTTAAGAGGTACAACAGCAGAACTTTCATTTATACAAGGCAAAGATGGGTGCAAATAGGAGAAAAGTGGTTACAGCCATTGAATCCAGGCATTAGGGTGGATCAGCAGTTAAAATAACTATAAATGTGCACAGAAAATATTTTAGAGTGTGCCCAATTTTACATTTATTATATACAAACTGTAAATAATAAGATTAAATCAGTTAAATTTTCATGTTCTTTATCACAAACCATATAAGAAAAAACAAAAAGTGTAAACAGAAAGCATGATCAAATCACTGAACTGTGGCTTTTGAGCATGCCTATGCAGCTAACATCCCACTGCGCAGTGTTTGCATTCAAATGTCACTTAAAAGACGTAAAATCATATAATGGAACTACTTTTACAGTCACCTGGAAGAAACCTATATCATGTGTACTGCCACTGGTGTCTCATATATATAACAGGTGGCTAATAAATTGCTGTACCAGTTTATTATGTTAGGTAGGATGCAGATTGCAGAAAAAAAAACCAAAAGGTAGTCAAAACTAGGGATGAGCTGTTCGGTTCGATTGGTTCGGAGTTCGATTCGAACATCGCCTGTTCGCATGTTCGCGAACTACGAACATTTCCGCGTGTTCGCCGCATGTTCGCCCACAATGGACCAAAATGCACTTTTCCACTGGCCTGAAGCTTGTAATTGGCTACAGCCTTGCACCTGACCACAGGTCAGGTGCAAGACAGGTTCAAGACTATGCCAATCACAGCTCAGAGTCCTGATTGAGCAAATTTTGCCCAATCATGGGTTCACAGAGCTAAGTCCCGCAGCACACTATATAAGGCTTCACACAGCGCTTCAGCACGTGTTTGAGAGGAGATTGTTCTTGTGTTAGTGTGTGTTGTTAGTGTGTGTTCTCACTGCCAGTCTGCCTCCAGCTACTGGGGGGGGGGTCTCATTTCTACAATATTTCTGGGAATTGTTCTAATCTGTGTGTTCTCACTGCCACCAAGTATTTTGGGGGGTCAGTAATTTCTACAAAATATTTGGGAATTGTTCTACACTAATCCGTGTGTTCTCACTGCCACCAAGTATTTTGGGGGGTCAGTAATTTCTACAAAATATTTGGGAATTGTTCTACACTAATCCGTGTGTTCTCAGTGCCACCCAGTATTTTGGGGGGTCAGTAATTTCTACAAAATATTTGGGAATTGTTATAATCAGTGTGTTCTCACTGCCACCCAGTATTTTGGGGGGTCAGTCATTTCTACAAAATATTTGGGAATTGTTATAATCAGTGTGTTCTCACTGCCACCCAGTATTTTGGGGGGTCAGTAATTTCTACAAAATATTTGGGAATTGTTATAATCCGTGTGTTCTCACTGACACCCAGTATTTTGGGGGGTCGGTAATTTCTACAAAATATTTGGGAATTGTTCTAATCCGTGTGTTCTCACTGACACCCAGTATTTCGGGGGGGTCAGTAATTTCTACAAAATATTTGGGAATTGAGGTAATCTGTGTCTTGTCACTGCCACCCATCAGGGGGACTCACTGATTTATAGGAGGTTTCTGGGAATTGTAATCTGTGTCTTGTCATTGGCTGCCAGCTATCAGGGTGTCTGAGCTATACCAGAGTTCTGGAAATCTTTAATCTTTATACCAGAGTTGAATCAGAGTTCTGCAGCATATCTCCAATTTTTATAACAGAGTTGAATCAGAGTTCTGTATATATTTAATATATATATCACTCACCATGTCAGAAAGACGAAAAAGGACAGGCAGACGCCCCCAGGCACAGATAAGAGGGCAAGCAGCCTCTGTGTCAGGAGGCTGTGCCTCTGGTCGTCGTGTACGTGGTGCATCCTCTGCAGGGGCACGCTTGTCCTTTCTAACTGGTGCTGGCCATCTTAACCACTTCAATGCTAAGGACGCGCTCAGCGCGTCCTCGCATCGGGGTCAGCGTTCGGCCGGGTTCCGGCCGATCGCTGGCCCTCCGGTGCGGGCTGACATCCTGGATGTCAGCCCGGCATCCGGAGCAGTGGCCGCCATTATTATGTGTCATCGCGCCCCCGCGATGACACATAATTCAGGCGCCCCCCCCGCATGTGCGGAGGAGGCGCCTGAAAGGGAGGGGGGGGAGGTCCTTCGGACCTCTCTCCCTCCCGATCGGCGGCTCACAGGGGCTTAACCCAGGCATCATTTGGAAGGGCACAGCCTGCCCTTCCAAATGATGCCTGGCATTAACCCCTGGGGAGCTGGATCGCAAATCGGCGCTGAAAAGCGCCGATTTGCGATCCTTCCCGGGAGCTGGCCGACATCTTGGATGTCGGCCAAGCTTCCGGGAACTCCCCCAGAGGACTGGCGTCATCGTGCGTAGCACGATGACGCCAGTCCTAGCATTAACCCCTAACTGCCACGAACTGTGGAGATAGGGAGTTCCAATGAACTCCCTATCTCCCGATCCGTGGCAGTTAGGGGTTAAATTTTGATATCGTTGGATCGGCCAGAGCATGGCCGTTCCAACGATACCAAACATGAAAGTAAAAAAATTGTAAAAAAAAAAAAAAAAAAGAAAAATAAAATAAAAAAAATTAAAAAAAAAAATAAAATAAAAAAAAATAAACACTTTTTTTTTTTTTTTGTTTTGTTAATGCAGCAATATTGTTCCCATTTCAATTATAATGTGAACAATGATGCTGCATTAACGATTTTTGTATGCGGTGCGTTTGTTAAAAATGGTGTCATTTTCCCCAAAAAAAAATGTAACGAGACCCCATCTCTAATTTTTTTAACAAGCGCACCCCATACAAAATATAACCGCAATTGCTCGCATGTTAAAATGTGGAAAAAAACACTTTACACGCTGTAAATTATTGAAAATACATATTTTATTGCATTTTTTGTTATAATATACAAACATGACATAACGTATACATATAATAATGACATATTATGAATCTACCGAGTCTGACGGAAAGAACGATATATAATATGTCGATGTCATATACTAAAATAAGCCTTAAAAACACGTTTAAACATGATGCGCAAAACAGGTAAAAAATGACCTCAGCACAGGGGCGGGAAAAGCCTCAGCAGCGAAAGGGTTAAGCAGCAGCAACATACAGAGGATTTGGTGGATTGGCTAACCAGGGCATCCTCATCCTCCGAGTCCTCTGCCAGCCAGGCTTGTAGTGGTTTACAGTCCACCTCAGCTGCCAAAGCATCTAATGCAGCCTCCATGTCCACAGCTACTCCTGCCGTAGCCTCACTATCACACACGGAGGAGTCAGCTGAATTGTTTGACTACAATGACAGTGACATGCTGCTTGAGGATGCGCAGCAACTACAGTGCTCTGATTCAATCTCTGAGGTTAAGGAAGGGAATATAATCAACCTAGAGGAAGGGGGTGCCAGTGATGACACACAAATAACTGGCACTCATGTTGCCCCAGCAGCTGCAGCATACTGCCATGTTGGCTCACTAAAAATGACGAGTGAGATAGAGTGATGACAATGATGATGAGGCCACTGACTCCACCTGGGTGCCTGATCGAACAGAGGAGTCAAGTGAGGAGGAGGCACAACAAACACGAGGCATAACGTCCTCTATGACCAACCATAGCACTAGCCAGTCCAAGGCATCAGATGTCAGAGCTGCTCAGGTGCAGAGCGCTGTTGTCTCAAAGCACACATCCAGGAACTCTGCTGTCTGGGAGTTCTTTAAGAAATGTGCAGCAGACCCCACCGTTGCTGTTTGTAATCTATGTCAGATGAGGCTCAAGCGTGGGAAAGACACCTCGTGCTTGGGTACCACGTGCTTGAGGCGAAATATGACCACCTGCCACGCATCCCGTTGGTGCAAAACTTTGCGTAGGTCCTCCTCACCTGTCTCTACCCCCACTATATGTCCTGCCATGTCATTGACTCCAACCTCCACTGACAGGGATGATGCTACACTAATGGATGTACCAGGTCCTTCCTCACACTGTGACAGCATCCCATCAGCTGAAGATTTATGCAGTCAGATTACGTTGCCCCAGCTGCTGCAGCATAAGAAAAAAATATAGTCCCAACCATCCCCAAGCACAGCGTCTAAATGCCAGCTTAGCAAAATTACTCGCATTGCAGCTGCTGCCTTTCCAGCTGGTGGACTCTGCTCCCTTCCGTGAATTTGCTGAATGTGCTGTACCACAGTGGCATGTTCCAAAACGGCATTACTTTTCATGGAAGGCCATCCCAGCACTATACCAGCACGTGGAAGACAATGTTATTGAGTCATTGGGAAAGGCAGTCAGCAGCAAGGTGCATGTGACTTTAGACATGTGGCCCAGTAAGCATGGACAGGGCCGTTACATTTCCTTCATGGCACACTGGGTAACTCTGATTGCAGCTGGGAGGGATCCAAGATGGGGCTCTGTGCTGGAGCTTGTTCATCCACCACGCCTCCAGAAAGCTGCTTGTATGAGGTCTGTCTGTTCCACCACCACCTCTCCCTCTTCCTCCTCCTCTGTCTCTGGTGAAGTGGCAGTTAAACCGAGTTTAAGTGGCAGGGGCTACGCAATGGCTCAAGCAAAAAGATGCCATACTGTGCTTGAGCTGGTTTGTTTAGGGGACAGGAGCCACACCGGACCAGAAATTCTGTCAGCTCTGCAGGGGCAGGTGCAGAGATGGTTAACACCACGCCAGCTTCAGCTGGGAATGGTCATCTGTGATAATGGCAGCAACCTTCTCTCTGCCCTACTCCTGGGTAAGTTGATGCATGTACCATGCCTAGCACACGTCCTAAATCTGGTGGTACAGCGTTTCCTAACCAGGTACCCAGGGCTGGCAGAGCTTCTCAGCCAGCCCAGAAAAGTCTGCAGCCACTTCAGATGGTCATTCCCAGCGAGTGTTCGCCTGGCAGAAATTCAAAGAGAATTCCACCTTTCCACAAACCGTCTGATCTGTGACATGCCCACCAGGTGGAACTCGACATTAGCAATGCTGCAGCATCTGCACAAGCAGCAGAGGGCCATCAACGAGTACCTGTGTGAGTATGGCACAAGGACAGGTTCAGGTCAACTTGGTTCCCCCCCCGCAGTGGCTGATGATCAAGGATGCATGCACTGTACTGTCACCATTTGAGGAGGCAACGAGGATGGTGAGCAGGGACAGTGCATGCCTCAGTGACACAATTCCTTTAGTGTTCCTGCTGGAGCACACTCTGCAGGGAATTATAAATGTGGCTCTAGAGGCAGAGCAGCGGGAGGAAGAGGAGGCCTTCCCTAGCTCTGAAGGCCCCAGTCTTTCCGCAGACAGCATTCCAGCGGGTCCTCCTCAGATCAGACAGGAGGAGGAATATTTAAGTAGTGGGGGCATTAAAGGTGGGGCTTCCTCAAGGGAGGGTTTTGTGTGCCCAGAAACCCAAGGACTAGTACGTGGCTAGGAGGAGGAAGTGCACAATGGGGTCATCCTCCTAATTTACCAGGAAGACTCGGAAGCTAATGCCACCTCCAACCTACGCTGCATGGGCTCCCTCATCCTGCAAAGCCTGGTAAAGGACCCCAGGATTCGTGCTATCAAGGAGAGGGTTCATTACTGGTTGGCAAGCCTTCTTGATCCACAATACAAGGGTAAAGGTTGCAGAGCTCATCCTGCCTGCACAGAGGGAGCACAGGATGAAACAACTTGAGGACGCTCTAAAGCGACACTTGTGTAACACCTTTCCAGGCACTGGTAGGTTACCATGTGATGACACAGGTGCTTCTGAGGCTGTGGATGATCAGAGGAATAGAGGTGAAGGCCGAGGCCGCTGGACTGATGCCTTTTTAAATTTTTTTAGTCCACGACGCCCAGGGACGTCAAATGTAGGCACCCATTGCCAGTGTCTTCACCGTATGGTGCAGGACTACCTAGGGGCAAGGGCAGACCTGGATACCTTTCCAGCAGATGATCCACTGGCTTACTGGGTGTTGAGATTGGATCACTGGCCAGAATTTAGCCAATATGCTATGCAGCTACTAGGTTGCCTTTCATCCAGCGTGCTTTCTGAAAGGACGTTCAGTGCCACTGGAGGTTTTGTCACAGACAAAAGAGTGCGTCTGTCCACCGACTCTGTAGACCGGCTGACATTTATAAAAATGAATCAGTCCTGGATCAGCAGCTATCAATCCCCTGATGCTGGCGTAACGGAATAGATCGGGGATTTCTTCTGCATTCACAAAACCTCCACCACTAAACTCCTACACAATACCACAAAGGGGTTACGGTGGGAAGGCACTTGCTGCCACCAAAGGCAAAATATTTGCGTGCACTGACGCCATTACCAGATTTATATCATTTTAGTTTTTTGAACCGCAGGGTCCAACCCTGCACTCTTCCACATTACCACAAAAGGGTTACGGTGTGAAGGCACTTGCTGCCATGAAAGGCACATTATTTGGGTGCACTGACACCATTACCAGATTTATATCATTTAAATTTTTTGAACTGCAGGGTCCAACCCTGCACTCTTCCACAATACCACAAAAGGGTTACGGTGTGAAGGCACTTGCTGCCATGAAAGACACATTATTTGGGTGCACTGACGCCATTACCAGATTTATATCATTTGAATTTTTTGAACCGCAGGGTCCATCCCTGCATTCTTCCACAATACCACAGAGGGGTTACTGTTGCCGTCACTAAAGGCCCAATTTTAAAGCACCTATTGTTACTTTTATCCAAAGCCTGCATAAATTTCACCATAATTTAACCAAAAAATCACTAAACTTGTTCTGCGTGTCCTAAAAGGTCTCCTCTTTTAATACAGACTGCCACCCCAAGCAGTTGTTTATGAATAGATTAAAGGAAAAACGTTAACCGTCATTTGAAACGTTATTTTTTGTTTTTAAATGTTTCTATACATCCTACAAATCCGCCACTTCACGGGCAGGTTATGGGGACCTCCTAGGCACGATATTTGAAGGAATTTTTCGTTTTTATTTTTAACCCTTTGTTATTTCATGGAAAACTCACTGTTCCTTTAAAAACGTCTTTTTTAAACTTTTTGTCCTTGTTTCCTGTCCCCCAGGGCACTACCCGGACCCCCATACACCTTTTATGGCAAATATCTTGCATATATGCCCTCTTGCAGGGCACTCTAAAAATCGAACTTTTGAGTCCCATTGACTTGCATTGAGTTCGGTTCGTGTTCGAACTCGAACTTTCGAAATTGTTCGAGTTCGAATGCGAACCGAACATGGGGGTGTGTCACGTCTCGGCCTTGCCCCCTGGTGGTGAAGGGTCTTCATGTTTGTTTTTCCCCTATGGTGTGTCTGGCTGTGCTGTTTAGGGCTGATCTGGGGTTCTGTTGTGATCTCCTGGTCTGGGGTCACATGGCCCAATCACACAGACCCACTCCCTATATATTCCCAGCAGCACAGAGCCTCAATGACTGTTTGTGGAGTTTGATGGTGGTTCTGTCTGGTTCGTGTTTCCTGAGTTGCTGCAAAGCATTCCTGTTCAAGTGTTTTCTGGTTCTGACCTCGGCTTTATTTTTGACTATCCCTTCTACTCCCCCCTGGTACCGTATATTTCTGATCTGTTGCCAACCTCTGCCTGATTGACGATTCTTGTATGTTTCATGTTTTATGTACCTTGTCTGTCTTAGTTTAGTATTATATTCAGAGGCCGCTTATAAGGACCTCTTTTAGTATAGTCTGTCTGTTTTGTTTACTGTCCTGCAGCCTGCTCCCTTCACGGATTGTCAAGTGTATCTTTGTGTTTCTGAGTGTCCTAAGTTGTCTGTCGGTCTTGAAGCCTTCGGAGCTTAGTGGCAATTCTGTTCTGTTTTTTGGTGCTCCTTGGTTTTGGAGAAATCCGTCTGTCCTTGTGTCCAGTCAGTTACTCACCTGCCTTAAGGGCTTCATCTCATGTTCCAAGCCACCACGATGGCCCAAGCAGGGGCTAACCGTTACACTTAAGAACTGGCACCGGAATCATTTATTACCTTTGAGAGAAGCTGTGTGTCAGCGGTGCCAGTCCCAAGCTGGGTGCCAGTCCCAAGCTATGTGCCAGCAGTGCCAGTCCCGAGCTGTGTGCCAGTACCAAGCTGTGTGTCAGCGGTGCCAGAAACCCAGTCAAGCTGTGTGTGTCAGCGGTAACACTCCCAAGCTGTGTGTCAGCGGTAACACTCCCAAGCTGTGTGTCAGCGGTAACACTCCCAAGCTGTGTGTCAGCGGTAACACTCCCAAGCTGTGTGTCAGCGGTAACACTCCCAAGCTGTGTGTCAGCGGTAACACTCCCAAGCTGTGTGTCAGCGGCAATACTCTCAAGCTGTGTGTCAGCGGCAACACTCTCAAGCTGTGTGTCAGCTGTACCCCTCCCAAGCTGTGTGTCAGCGGTTTTGTCCCAGGTGGGCCCAGAGCCCTTCACGCCTGTCGTGGGCCCAGAGCCCTTCCTGCCTGCTGACGAGTCAGTTGTGCCGATGTTGAGCTACGAGGTAGCCGTCCCTATGCTTTGTTATGTGGCCGAAGTGCCTGTATCTAAACATGAAACCTTCATGCCTGGTTCTACTAGCGAGCTGCTAGTAATGCCGATTCCGATCCCGATCCACGAGACAGTTGTGCCTGTGTTGTGCGAGGCAGCCGTGCCCATTTTCTGCTGCGAGGCAGCCGTGCCCATGTTCTGCTGCGAGGCAGCCGTGCCCATGTTCTGCTGCGTGGCAGCCGTGCCCATGTTCTGCTGCGAGGCAGCCGTGCCCATGTTCTGCTGCGAGGCAGCCGTGCCCATGTTCTGCTGTGAGGCAGCCGTGCCCATGTTCTGCTGCGAAGCAGCCGTGCCCATGTTCTGCTGCGTGGCAGCCGTGCCCATGTTCTGCTGCGAGGCAGCCATGCCCATGTTCTGCTGCGAAGCAGCCGTGCCCATGTTCTGCTGCGAGGCAGCCGTGCCCATGTTCTGCTGTGAGGCAGCAGTGCCCATGTTCTGCTGCGAGGCAGCCGTGCCCATGTCCTTCTGCGAGACAGCCATGCCCATGTCTTTCTGCGAGACAGCCGTGCCCATGTCTTTCTGCGAGACAGCCGTGCCCATGTCTTTCTGCGAGACAACAGTGCCCATGTCTTTCTGCGAGACAGCTGAGGCCTCGTTAGGTTATGAGACCAATGTGCTCACATTAACACATGAGACCACTGTGCCCTTGTCCCACAGTGGGTCCAGTGTTGTTCCTACCGTTGTCTTGCCAAGTGTGGGTCCCGAGCCCTTCATGTGTAATTCGGGCAATGTGCCCCTAATGCCTTTTTCTGGCGATATGCCAATTTTGTCCCAGGTGGGTACTAAGTCCTTCATGTCTGGTTTGGGCCAAGAGCCCCTCATGTCAGCCCCTGATGGCACGCTGCCAGGTATGTCTGTTTCTGGTTATTTGCCAGTCCTGCCAGTTAATGGAGTGACATCCAAACTGACTGGTGCTACAAATTCTAGCCCTGTACCCGAAGGTTATATACGATCCCCATGCGGGATGTTGTTCCGTGAGGCACACTGGGCCATGATCAAGAAAGACCCTAATGCTCTCAGGTGTTTTGAGGAGGATTCCGATGACTCGGAGGGTCCACAGTGCACTCCTCCAGGTGAAATCTGTAACAATGGTGAGGTGCCAGTTGTATCATATCCTGGCAATGTCCTCTGTTCCAACGGTGTGCCAGTTAAAGGCGAGTTGTCAAGTCTGTCCAAGTCGAGCTGCAAGGGAGTCGTATCCAAGTCAAGTCACGTGACCACTGTGCCCACGTCTTGCAGTGGGCCCATTGCTGTCAAACCCACTTGTGGGGTAGAGAGGTTTCAATGGTGTGGTGTTAAACAGATAACCAAGTCTGCCCCTACTATTGCCGTGTCGTGTGGGGTGGTCACCAGTTCTAGATCTCGTTCAAGGAGAAGACGTAAAAAGGTGACTAACCCTAGTCCAACTGATTCTATGTCCAGTCTGACTGATGCCGAGATCCCCCAACCCCGTCATGTCCCTGAGGGCTATGTGCAGTCGCCCTTTGGACTGGTGTTCAGTAAGGACCACTGGGATGCCATTCAAAGGAACCCTCTTAGTCGGAGGCGTCTTGGGGAGGAGGATGACGACTCTGAGTGGGACCTCAATGGATTTTGGTGACTGGTGTTCGTGATCTGGTTTCCTGATTCTGTCTGCCATGTTTTTGTTTTGGGTGCCCGGGAGGTCACCCGTAAGGGAGGGGGTTATGTCACGTCTCGGCCTTGCCCCCTGGTGGTGAAGGGTCTTCATGTTTGTTTTTCCCCTATGGTGTGTCTGGCTGTGCTGTTTAGGGCTGATCTGGGGTTCTGTTGTGATCTCCTGGTCTGGGGTCACATGGCCCAATCACACAGACCCACTCCCTATATATTCCCAGCAGCACAGAGCCTCATTGACTGTTTGTGGAGTTTGATGGTGGTTCTGTCTGGTTCGTGTTTCCTGAGTTGCTGCAAAGCATTCCTGTTCAAGTGTTTTCTGGTTCTGACCTCGGCTTTATTTTTGACTATCCCTTCTTCCCCCCCCCTGGTACCGTATATTTCTGATCTGTTGCCAACCTCTGCCTGATTGACGATTCTTGTATGTTTCATGTTTTATGTACCTTGTCTGCCTTAGTTTAGTATTATATTCAGAGGCCGCTTATAAGGACCTCTTTTAGTATAGTCTGTCTGTTTTGTTTACTGTCCTGCAGCCTGCTCCCTTCACGGATTGTCAAGTGTATCTTTGTGTTTCTGAGTGTCCTAAGTTGTCTGTCGGTCTTGAAGCCTTCGGAGCTTAGTGGCAATTCTGTTCTGTTTTTTGGTGCTCCTTGGTTTTGGAGAAATCCGTCTGTCCTTGTGTCCAGTCAGTTACTCACCTGCCTTAAGGGCTTCATCTCATGTTCCAAGCCACCACGATGGCCCAAGCAGGGGCTAACCATTACAGGGTGTTCGGCTCATCCCTATTAAAAACCAGTTTACCTCAAACTTTTATGGAGTAAAAGTACCCCTGGAGGTCTAAAAAAGATTCCTCTGTACCCCTGTCTCGAGAAATTAATTTCTATTGATTAGGTGTGATGGTTTCTTTGTGTGTAATGTCAGTATATGTGTTTGTGATGGTTTCTGTGTGTAATATCATTATATGGGTTTATTTGTGTATGTGTGTGTAATGACTTCTGTGATGCTTGCGTGTTTGTAATGTCAATATTTGTGATAGTGATTTCTGTGTGTGTGTGTGATATCAGTATATGTGTTTGTGATGGGTTCTGTGTGTACAATGTCAGTATATGTAAGTTTTTTTTGGTGTGTGTGCATGCTGCAATAACAGATAAACAATCCCTAACTAACTAAAAGGGGTTATTCAAAGAGCACCGGAATTTCGGTGCTCTTTCGTTCCCCGCACTTCGGGGAATCAGATTCCCCGACCCTGCGGTGATTTCAGCATTCACCGCAGGGTTCCCAACGAGCAGGCAAAAGCCGGCGAACAACCACCGAATCGAAAGTAAAAACCACCACAAAACTGGCGAAAACATCGGATCCGATCCGATAAGCTGATGTAAAAATGCCAGAAAACGTCGGATCCGATCTGATAAGCCACAGCATAGCTACAGAACGCACTCGATAATCTGCTGAAAACCCGCCGAACACATCCGAAAAAAGCCGACAAGCTGACAAACGGGGTAAAAAAACAAAGAAAAAAAACCCACAGCGACTTCTGCACGAAAATACCTGGAATTAAGACATAAGGTTGGGTCCTATATATGGCACGGAGGGTACGGGGCCAGCACGCAGGGGAGACACACTGGCAGACTCTGCAGCTGAACCTCTGCATTTTGCCCCCTGTGTCCTGCATGATAAGGGACACAGGGGGGAGCATTCATGAGCTGCAGTGCCTGGCACCTTCTGCACCCCTGCTCTCCTGATTAATGTGCATAGCCCCGGACATTTGCATGTCAGGGGGCTAGGCTCATCACAAAACCAATAAGAGGGAATAAGTGTTATGGCTCCTAAAAATGTGAAGGTATTTTCTCGTGGTGAACAAATAATTCCGGTTGCAGCTACTAATTGCGTGCAAGTGAAACAACAGACCCTCCAAAAGGTTGTTTAAAAAGAATATGTTTAAAAAAAAAACAACAAACCCAAAAGTGCAACATATATACATGCAGTAAATGAACACAGAATGCAAAAGTGCACTCTACCTGCTGTGGAATAAACTTGCAACAAGTGTATAATTGGTGATACAAACTAATGATGAATAAATGCAAGACAAAATACTTTAGTGCAGTGCTTTTAAAGTAACAAAAAAAATGTTTTTAGAATACTTATATTGGGGATAAACTCCAAGAGTATTGAGATCCACACTTGGGAGAGAAACGATTGACATGAAAATGTCAGGTATGTAGGGACGCGTTTCACTGAGCACAATGCTGGCAGTCTATCATCACAAAACTGGGCAGATGCTTCAAAACACTGTCCGGTCCGGGTGAAAACCGGACGGGCGAGAACTAGGGATGCTTTTACAACCTTTACGGTTTTACAGCCACATTACAACATTTGCCAGCAGGGGCCTGGCAGAATGCTGTTGGTGCATTCTGCCAGCTGCCCCAGCCCTCACATCCTGCAAAGCTAGCCAGTCCTGTGCTGGCTTTCGGTATTGGTATAGATAGCAGAGGCATTTGCACGAGTACAAGTACTTGTGCAAATGCCAGAAGTTGATGCCTAGTGGGAACCCTAGGCGTACCCCCTGCTTGTGGTACGCGTACCACCTGGGGTAAGTGTACCATGGGTTGAGAACCCCTGGTCTAGACTAACGCTTTGTGTGCAGAGAAATCCCTATGGTGGAGATACCGGGGTTGTTTGGACCCCCATATCTCTTGAACCATGGCATATAGAGGGTCATGCTTAGTATCATTGAAAAGGTCAGTGGTGTCTGGGTCTGGGGTCTGCTGGGTATATAATGATGGGGCTCTGCTGGTTATATAATTCTGGGGGGTCTGCTGGATATATAATTCTGGGGGTATGCCGTTTATAAAATTCTGGGGGTCTGCTGGTTATAAAATTCTGGGGGTCTGCTGGTTATAGAATTTTGGGGCTCTGATGGTTATAAAATTCTGGGGTCTGCTGGCTATATAATTCTGATGGCTCTGCTGGTTATATAATTCTGACGGCTCTGCTGGTTATAAAATTCTGGAGGTCTTCTGGGTACATAATTCTGGGGTCTGCTGGGTATATAATTCTGGGGTCTGCAGGGTATATAATTCTGGGGCTCTGCTGGGTATATAATTCTGGCGGCTCTGCTGTATACAAAATTCTGGGGGCTCTGCTGTGTATACATAATTCTGGGGGGTCTGTGCTGGTATAATTATTTATTTTCAGGTATACATGATTCTGGAGGTATGTGTGCGTGTGTGTAATATATATCTGAGGTCTGTGTGTGTGGTCAGGGTGTAATTGTCAGTGTGACGTGGCCAAGGGCATGGCACATATGCACATTGTCTTTTTTTGTGTATTAGTATTATTATTGTCATCATTTATATAGCGCCAACAGTTTCCACAGAGCTTTACAATAACCAAAGGGAACGAGATACATATAAACGGACATATGATGGAAACAAGAGGCGTAGAGGGCCCTGCTCATAGGAGCTTACAGTCTAGAGGATGAGAAAGGAGTGTGTGTAAAATATATATATATATATATTTTTTTTTCTCAGGTATTGGGGCTAGTGGAAATCTTGGGTGAGTTCCCTCACTTTTTTCCCCAGGACTTGATCCCTGCTTGCATCTAATACCTATAGATCGTATTGAGCTATCAATACTTTGCATCACTAGGAGTCCCCCCCCCTATTGTTCTAAACCTTATAATTCTAAACCTCTTAATTCTAGGCAAGAATTCTTCTTTCCCTCAATGATTTATTTCTTTATAATGCTAATTACATAATCAGCAGTAGCAGACACGGTAGCCTGAGATTGCGCTAACACAATCTCGAGCTATGCTGTATCATTACAAATGAAATTCATTTGTTGCAAATACATTTTGTCTGCATTTGGGCTCCAGAAGGTGCTCCCCAAAGTTTTAGCACCCTGGGCATGATGACCGAGATGCTAACACTTTTTAATAGCAGCTAGGGAATGTCTCTAACAGACTTTTCCCCAGCTGATCCTGCACAGAGCTCAGAATTAGCGAGGAGATGTGCCATCTGCCTTCCAAATAGGTTATTACAGTAGGAATACAATGGGAATATCCCCAAATATTTAGTACTGTATAATTCAAAATGTTTTTCGAAAACAAATCACACCGATTCCTGGCAGTGTTTTTGGAAAGTCACTTAGCAGTGAAGAGTTTAATAATCATAATCAATTTACACCAAAATAAAGCATATAAACCATAATTGCTATTTTTATAGTTAAGGCATCTATAATTTGATATCTATAGGTTCCCGGTTTCTGACAATTCTATCCATGAATATCGCCATGATAAAACTGAGGTGTTATAATAAGAAAAAGCTCCATAACCTACATACATATTTAGCAGCTAAATTAACTAACACCATATGCATGATTTAAATATATATTATACAACTAGCTAGCAGGATAGTTCAGGTGGTTAATGTGCTGGATGTAGCTCAGGGCTATGCAGGGCCCCCTAGCAGGGTTAAATCATTTTAAACGGCTGAGAATAAATGTCCCTGATGCATATAAATTCTTGCAATTAGTTACATATACTACTCAAAATAATATTTTAGGAAGAAGAAACTGTGATTCCTGATGCACTTTATTTTTAGGAAAATACAGATGAGATTAGGTGCTTGTAAATTGCTCTTAATTAAAATAATTACAAAATAGAAATGCTAAATATTTTATCCAAAGCTTCAAAAAAGGGAACAGAAAAATGTCGTATTTTATACCAGAAAGATCATCTGATTAGTGCACCGTCAGTAGCAGTTATTCTAAAATCACAGTTCCATGATTTAAAAGGAACCTTCCATGCCGATAAATTTCATGCTTATCAATTTATAATTTCATTTTAAGAATACCGAATTTCAAAAATATGTATATAAGCTAGTAATATAAGAAATTAATAATTGCAAAGAAACATTTAAATTCCATAGCGGTTACTATGAATGTCCAGAAAACTGATAAACAGTAATAAATCGTCAAGGCTTTCCAGACCAATAAGAATTAGAATGTTAACCACTTGGCTGCTATGGACGCGCTCAGCGCGTCCAGCCAAGTGGTTCTCCTGTGCTACGGACGCGCTCAGCGCGTCCGAGCACAGGAGGCAGCAATCCGCCAGATTCCGGCGGATTGCTGCGCCCCCCCGGTGCGGGCTGACATCTTGGATGTCAGCCCAGCACTCGGGAGCCCGGCGGGGACATTAGATGTCATCGTGGCGACGCGATGACATCTAATTCAGGCGCCCCCCCCGCATTTGCGGAGAAGGCGCCTGAAAGGGAGGGGGGGAGGTCCTTCGGACCTCTCTCCCTCCCGATCGCCGGGGAGCAGGGGGTTAATACAGGCACCGCTTGGAAGGGCACAGCCTGCCCTTCCAAACGGTGGCTGTCATTAACCCCTGGGGAGCCGGATCACGAATCGGCGCTGAAAAGCGCCGGTTCGTGATCCTTTCCCGGAGCTGGCCAACATCTTGGATGTCGGCCAAGCCTCCGGGAACTCCCCCTGAGGACTGGCGTCATCGTGCATAGCACGATGATGCCAGTCCTGGAGTTAACCCCTAGCTGCCACCAACGGTGGAGATGGGGGGTTCCAATGAACCCCCTATCTCCCGATCCGTGGCAGCTAGGGGTTAAACTTTGTTACTGTTGGATCGGCCAGAGCATGGCCGTTCCAACGATACCAAACACAACTGTGAAAAAAGTTTTTTAAAAAAAATAAAAATTAAAAATAAAAATAAAAAAATATTAAAAAAAATTATAAAAAAAAAATAAACAAGTTTTTTTTTTTTTTTTGGTTTGTTAATGCAGCAATATTGTTCCCATTTCAATTATAATGTGAACAATGATGCTGCACTAACGATTTTTGTATGCGGTGCGTTTGTTAAAAATCGCGTAATGTCCCCCAAATAAAAAATGTAACGAGTCCCCATTTCTAATTTTTTTAACAAGCGCACCCCATACAAGATATAACCGCAATTGCTCGCATGTTAAAATGTGAAAAAAATACACTTTACCCGTTGTAAATTATTGAAAATTCATATTTTATTGCATTTTTTGTTATAATATACAGACAGGTCATGACGTATACATATAATAATGACATATTATGAATCTGCCGAGTCTGACGGAAAGAACGATATATAATATGTCTGGGTCATATACTAAAATAAGCCTTCAAAACACGTTTAAACATGATGAGCAAAACCGGTAAATATGACCTCAGCACAGAGGCGTGAAACGCCTCAGCAGCGAAAGGGTTAAGCTTCTATGTAAAGTTCTATTCAATAACACATCCCCTCTTGCTTTTGCTGCTCCCTTGAACCCTCATTTTGACAGTGTCAAAAGTCTGTAACAGACTGTGTTACTCTCACATCTCATTTAGTCATTGCACATAGAGTTCCTATTGCCCATCTGAGAAACCATCATTGCACACAAGTACCGAATGACATAGCACATTTTGCAAAAATCACTGCTCTACACAATCTCCTAGGGGATGGGGGACTTTAATCTTCCTGATGTGAACTGGAAAACCAAAACAGCTGGGTGCACCAGGAGTACAAATATTCTAAACTCCCTACTGGGATTATCTCTAACACAAGTAGTTGAGGAGCCGACCCGTAAAGAGGCCATATTGGATTTAATACTCACAAATGGAGGTTTGGTATCGGACGTTGTTGTAGGTGAAAATTTGGGATCTAGTGATCACCAGTCAGTATGGTTTAATATAAGAACAGGGATGGAGCCGCACCACACAAAAACAAAAGTTTTAGACTTTAAAAAAACAGATTTTTCTAAAATGAGACTTTGTGTGAAGGAGTCATTATCAGACTTGAGGAGTTTAAAGGGAGTCCAGGAGAAATGGGATTATTTAAAGGAAGCATTATTGAAGGCCACATGCAATTGCATTCGACTTGTTAGCAAAAACAAAAAAGGGAAGAAATCACTGTGGTACTCTGCAGAAGTGGCCAAAATAGTGAAGAACAAAAAGACAGCATTCAATAATTATAAAACAACTCAGAGTGAAGAAGATAGGCAAACCTATAAGATTAGGCAGAAAGAGGCAAAGCAATTTATAAGAGCTTCCAAAGTACACGCAGAAGAGAAAATAGCTCAGTCAGTAAAAAAGGGGGACGAAACATTTTTTAGATACATAAACGAGAAAAGAAAAGTAAAACAAGGATTAGTTAGATTAAAAACAAAGGAAGGAAGGTATGTAGAAGAGGATAAAAGTCTCGCTGACTGCCTCAATGAATATTTTTGTTCAGTCTTTGCAGAAGAAAAGGAAGGAAAGGGACCTCAGTTAGGAGGAAACACTAACGAGACAATTACATATCAGTTTACAGAGGAGGAGGTTCTACAGCAGCTGTCTAAAGTAAAGACAAATAAGTCAATGGGGCCTGATGGGATCCACCCTAAATTATTAAAAGAGCTCAGTGATGTAATAGCAAAACCGTTAACAGATTTATTTAACCAATCCTTGCTAACGGGAGTCGTCCCAGAAGACTGGAAATTAGCAAATGTTGTGCCCATTCACAAGAAGGGTAGTAGGGAGGAATCTGGGAACTATAGGCCAGTTAGTCTTACGTCAGTAGTGGGGAAATTAATGGAAACCATGTTAAAGGAAAGGATTGTTGACCATCTAAAAACACATAGATTACAGGATCAGAAACAACATGGGTTTACCTCAGGGAGATCATGCCAAACTAATCTTATTGATTTTTTTGATTGGGTAACAAAAATAATAGACACAGGTGATGCAGTAGACATTGCTTATTTAGATTTCAGTAAGGCTTTTGATACTGTTCCGCATAGAAGGCTTATCAATAAATTGCAATCTTTGAGCTTGGATTCCAATATTGTTGAATGGATTAGGCAGTGGCTGAGTGACAGGCAACAGAGGGTTGTGGTAAATGGAGTTTATTCGGCGCAAGGTCTTGTTACCAGTGGGGTACCTCAGGGGTCAGTACTTGGACCCATTCTATTTAATATTTTTATTAGTGATATTGCAGAAGGTATTAATGGAAAAGTATGTCTTTTTGCTGATGACACAAAGATTTGCAACAGGGTTGACGTTCCTGGAGGGATCAGCCAAATAACAAATGATTTAGGTAAACTAAAAAAATGGTCGGAGCTGTGGCAATTGAGTTTTAACGTGGATAAGTGCAAGATAATGCACCTGGGACGTAAAAACCCAAGGGCTGAATATAGAATATTTGATACAGTCCTAACCTCAACATCTGAGGAAAGGGATTTAGGGGTTATTATTGCAGAGGATCTAAAGGTAAGTAGTCAATGTAATAGAGCAGCAGGAAATGCTAGCAGAATGCTTGGTTGTGTAGGGAGAGGTATTAGCAGTAGGAAAAGGGAAGTGCTCATGCCACTGTACAGAGCACTGGTGAGACCTCACTTGGAGTACTGTGTGCAGTACTGGAGACTCTATCTCCAGAAGGATATAGACATCTTAGAGAGAGTTCAGAGAAGGGCTACTAAAATGGTGTACGGCTTGAAGGAGAAAAGTTACCAGGAAAGGCTTAATGATCTTAACATGTACAGCTTGGAAAAAAGACGAGACAGAGGAGATATGATAGAAACATTTAAATACGTAAAGGGAATCCACAAGGTAGAGGAAGGGAGTATATTTAAAAGGAAACAAAGTAGCAAAACAAGAGGACATAGTCTTAGATTAGAGGGGCAAAGGTTTAAAAGTAACATCAGAAAGCATTATTTTACTGAGAGGGTGGTGGATACATGGAACAGTCTTCCAGTTGAAGTGGTAGAGGCCAAAACCGTAATTGAATTTAAGCAGGCATGGGATAGGCACAAGGCTATCCTAAACAAAAGATAAATCCAGGTAAAGTATCCATGTAATTGGGCAGACTAGATGGGCCGAAAGGTTTTTATCTGCCGACATTTTTCTATGTTTCTATGGTTTCCAACCCTGGTCCTCACATAGCCCCAACATGCCAGATTTTCCAGATGTCGGAAGCGCAGCACAGATGATTTGCTGCTCAGTGATTGCAGGATTCAGTCTGCATTTCCCCAAAGGAATCCTTAAAACTTGGCCTGTTAGGGGTACTTGAGGACCGCAGTTGGAAACCACTGTTCGAGGGCAGTGTTTATCAAACCTGTCCTCAGGACGCCCTAACAGACCAGGCTTTCCAGATAGCTGAAGCGCAGCGCAGGTGATATCATTTGCTGATCAGTGATTGCAGGATTCAGTCTGCATTTCCCCGAGGTGAGCCTTAAAACCTGGCCTGGTTGAGGGTCCCGAGGACAGGTTTGAGAAACACTGCTCTAGGTTATCTATCCAATTGGCCATCTCTAGCTTGTGGCCATAATACTACATCAAAAATGCAGCTGATTTAAAAAAGCAGTGTGGATTCAGGCTAATGTCAGACGAACGCAGTCTGAGCGCACTCTGCGTGCATATCGGACGGACGTACTAACAGAATATACTGTAGACACCACACGGTCTGGTTTTTTTTACGGATGTAGAAAAAAAAGGGAAATATGGGAATCAAAATTAATTAAAATTAAATGACAGGTACAGTCAGCTAGACCATAAAAAACACTGAGCGTCAACGTTATAGACGTCGCAAATGCGCTGCGTTTGAAGTCCCAGCATAAAGCAACACAGGCCGCTATGCGGACATGGCGTGCTCTGCGCGTCCGTCTTGGCGGTTTTACCTTCTTGCCTAACTTGCATCCATTTGCCACGTGCTTTGTGCGTGCGCAGTTTGGTGCGCACGTACTTCATGTGTGGGTCTCTATTGATCATGATTCTATGCTACGACGGACGTTAAACTGTTCGGCGACAGGGACGTGATCACTGCGTTCGTCTTAGATGCTTAAAAAAAATGCACCATGCTAGTGTGCGTTTTCTGACATGAGTAGGGTGCAATAACAACACTTGTTTTAGTTTTAGGGTTAACGTTAGTATTTGTGGTTGTTTTAAGGTTAGGGTTACCTTTAGGATTAGGGTTAACCCAAACACTGAGCTTAACTTCTAACCAAAACGTTCTTCTCCATTTTTCTAATCAATCCTCAACACAATTCTATCATGAGGTGAAGTTCCTGAAAACAAGCAACAGCACTAGTTGCCCTATGGGACACCACACAGGTCACACAAGGATCTATCATGCTCACTTCATTTTCAGCCAACAGATTCTGCTCCTTCTGTTGATGTCAGCGCATTCACTTTTTCAACAATAAAATATTGAGGCCCTTAATCCATCAAGCCAATAAAATGGAAAATAAATAACGCATACATATTGGGGGTTATTCACTTACTACCATAGTCTACCATTGTTGAAAGCAACAGAGTTGCATTGTTGCAATGACTATAAACGTCACCCCTTATTCCCTTGCTCCCACTACAATAGCACATCCTATACAAAGCTCAGGAAACCGACATTTATAGTAGCCTCACTTAGAAGAGAGCCAAAAGAGAAGTTACTTCTCAGCTTGGAATAAGATGGGAGCAATTAGCATTAATAAATTGGACTCTTATACTTAAAGGACTACCTCGTTTATGTTACCAGCCCCACTGGAATAGGGTCCAAGGTCTTTTCTAGAACCTTTGTCTCAAAAGCATCACTGGAAATACATACTTTTTCAACATATTATGATAAATAAAAGTCTCTGAAAACACATTACTTTAGAGAAGCCTATCATCTCACTCCCTAATCCCCTCTGTTCATTTTCTGCTGCATCTTCCCACATAGCCCACATGCACTCCGCTATTTCCCATTCTCTCTTAACCCTCGCCTAGTGTGTCACCCCTATCCTTTTAGATTTTTAGCTCTTGAACAGGGTCCTCTCTCCTACTGTACTAGGTGTTGAACCTGTATGTTTATTTGTTATCCTGCCTCCCATTGTACAGTGCTACGGAACTTGTTAGCGCTTTATAAAGTCCCTTAAGACTTCCCTATTAACATACCGCAATACGGAATGCACCTGTAAACATGTAACATAATGACTTTATTTCCTACATATTTATTTTTCTGTTAATCTGTATATTTGGTCTTGTGTTAATTTCTTGCATTTTACTATCTTGTATTTCTGTAACACTTCAATGTTCTTGAACCCAGGACATACTTGAAAACGAGAGAAATCTCAATGTATCCTTCCTGGTAAAATCCTTTTATAAAATAAAATAAATAAAAACTTGTAACTGTAAATATGTTTCAATATCGCTTAATATTTATCTTTTCAGCTTCTTATGAAAAAGATTACCTCAGAAAAAGATATGTATGAGATTTCTGCTTGAGATATACCATCAGTTTGTATATTATAATAGTGGGTGGACTGTCAATTGTTCATTTTCTAGCTAATTACAGTAGAAAATAAATATTTAACTCGAACATTGACTCAGTTTAACAAGAATCTAGATTCTAGAAGGATTGATATATGAATCATTTTTAGTATATTCAAACTAACTGATACTAATTAGCATTGATTCAAGAGACACTCATGTACAAGGTAATAAATATATATATATATATATATATGAAATTATAGTTAGATTTTTCTCTAATTTTCTATTTCACATACTAGGCTATTCACCAACTACTGTTCTGTCACTGAAATAACAGTGGTTTTAATTTGACAAACTAAGGTGGATCGAGTATAATGAAACTAAAATGAATTCTCTATTTAGGGAATTGACTCTGTAGTTTTCCATACTCTGTTCACTGTTTCACATTCACTGTACATTTCACCATAGATTCTGCTGAAATAGTGTAGTTCTCAGCGTAGTTTTCTTTCGGCTTTCTGCTGGGGGTTTCTATTCCTTTTACCGTCGCAGGGCACACTGTGCCCCGCATAGTACGCCCCGCTGACTTCAATGGGCCTTCTCCGGCCCTGCCCACTAGCTGGCACACGCCATTTTCTGCTGTGGGACAGCCTGGTACACCCCTGCTGGCGTTAAAGCCCTCCCGCTCGGAACCACATGCCTGGCGTTAAAGGGCCAATGTAGATTTCATTTTATAGGCAGCACAGACCTACAGTAAACTGCCATAATAGCTGATCCAAAATGGAGAATTTTGAGTAAGCTGGGATAACAGGGGTAGTAACTTCTTCCCTGAGGCTTCAATGGGCCTCCGTGCTCACCCCCATCAGTTGACACGCAGCGCTTGCTATAGGCTTCCACATGATGGCCAGAGTGACACGTCAGATACGTAACTGGGGTCCGCCGCATCAGCCAGCTAGCGTTAATACCCGGCCGACGGGCCTGACCTACTTGGCGGCAATGGATAACATTAATGAACGGAGCTGTTATACTTAACACTCATTTATAAATGCTATTGACTTTCATGGAATAAACCCGCAAAATTATTTCTTTTTTAACATACTAATCAAAGCTTTAGAAAAGTATAAATAAGATATAAATGTTCAAAATAGTTGAATGTTCTACTACGTCTGCAAGTCCCATGACAATCGAGCTTGGCCAAAAAAAAAACTTTTTTTTTCCTAAGAAGCCACATCAGATGTAATCTTGCACTTCAAGGGCTACATTACAATCCCCGCGTTAAAATGGGGGCGGTAGGGAGAAAAAACTGTGCACGCAGTTTTTCCCCTACCGCCCCCTTTTAACGAGGATTGCATTGCAGACGCAAAAAATGCTGCCTGCATTTGTAGCGGGCGCTACGCCCTGGGATGCTCGCGGCAGCGCTGAGCGCAGCCTTGAGCATTCACTCCATGGAGTCCATAGGATTCCATTGAGCCAGACGCCGGCAGTCACATGACCTCGCGAGATCCGGCCGGTCGGCGCAGTGATACGCAGGTGGAGACTGAGGAAACTTTTCCCCCAGTCTCTCCCTGCTCACACGAGATGGAAGCGGCGGCTGGAGCCGCGGTCCTCACCGCGGGACAGGAGGTGAGTATACAATCACTTTTTTTTTATTTATTTGGCTGGTGTTAACGGATTCTGCAGAAGCGGAATCCGTTAACACAAAGTCCTGGCTCTGGTTAACTTTCCGCTAACCAGAGCCGGACGTTAATCAGCGTTAGGACTTTGTAATCCTACCGCTGATTAACACTTTGCGCTCCCCGTTTTAAGTATAGGGAGCGCAAAGTACAGTAACCTCGTGCTAAAAAGCGTAAGGTACCAAACGCAAAAGGGTTACTTAACCCGTTTGTGTTTGGATTGTAATATGCGGTAGACACAGCGGCTAACGTTAATGCTCACGCAGGTGAGCGTTAACGTTAGCACCTAGATTGTAATGTAGCCCTAAGTGTATTGAGGGTAACCATAACTAAAATACCTTTCAGAGAATAGTTTTCCACCTAATCAGAAATTCACATTTGTGGAAGAAAACCACAATGTGAGATTGAAAACACACATCTGGAATACTGAAATCAAATATTTCCTTCACTTTTTCTTATTTTTGTTGCAAGTGTGTAATCCTTTTTTTCACTCCTCCACTTCCTATGAACTACTGTTGCCTTTAAACGACATCATTTCAGCATTATTCTGTTTCATCCCCCGTCTCAGCCATTCGGGAATCATTCTGAGCTTTTCTGTTCTTTTGCTAAGTAACACAGTCCAACAATGATCTATTGAAATTGCAATAAAATGCAGCACATTTTATGTTGCCTGAATGCTTGTTTTCTCCCTTCCATTAACTTTATTACAGTTGTACATGTACAACGGATGTGTAGCCCTCGTAGCACTCAGTGACATGCCATATTCACAGTGTTGTTTGGTGATTTTTTTTTTTTATTAAGGCCTAGGTAACCCATTCTTAGTAGTTTTAAGGAAACCTTTAGTCTATTATTTTTTTATTAAATTGTTTTAGAGCAGAACATCTCTGTTTAATAATGCTGTAGAGTGAATTATGTCGAGTTTTCATTCAGTGAGTTTAACCCCTTAACCCCTCACTGCTGAGCCATTTCACGCCTCTGTGCTGAGCTCATTTTTACCGGTTTCGCTCATCATGTTTAAATGCATTTTGAAGCCTTATTTTAATATGTGACCCAGACATATAATATATTGTTCTTTCCGGCAGACTCGGCAGATTCATAATATATCATTATTATATGTATACGTCATGTCCTGTCTGTATATTATAACAAAAAAATGCAATATTCAATAATTTACAATGTGTAAATTGTTTTTTTTTCACATTTTAACATGCGATCGTTTGCGGTTATATTTTCTATGGGGTGCGCTTGTTAAAAAAAATTTGAAATGGGGACTCGTTATATTTTTTTTGGGGAAAATTTAGCTATTTTTAACAAACGCACTGCATACAAAAATCGGTAGTGCAGCGTCATTGTTCACATTATAATTGAAATGGGAACAATATTGCTGCATTAACAAATCAAACAAAAAAAACTTGTTTTTCTTTAACTTTTACATAGTCATTTTTGGTATCGTTGGAAAGGCCATGCTGTGGCCGATCCAACAATACCAAACATTAGCCCCTAGCTGCCACGGATCGGTACCATTGGTGGCAACTAGGGGTTAACTCCAGGAGCGACGTCATCATGCTATGCACGATGACGCCAGTCATCAGGGGGAGTTTCCAGAAGCTGGGCCGACATCTTGAATGTCAGCCAGCTCTGGGAGAGGATCACGATTCGGCAATTTTCGGTGCCGAATCGTGATCCGGCACCCAAGGGGTTAAAGGCAGGCACGGTTTGGAAGGGCAGGCTGTGCCCTTCCAAACTGTGCCTGCCTTTAGCTGCTGGACCCCGGCGATCGGGATGGAGAGAGGTCCGAAGGACCTCCCCCCTCTCCCTTTCAGGCACCTCCTCCGCACTCGCGGGGGGACACCTGAAATAGATGTCAAAGCGCCGCCGCAATGACGCCGCCACAATCAGCGCGTCCATAGCACAGGAGGTGCACTTGGCAAGACGCGCTGAGCGCGTCCTTAGCAGCCAAGTGGTTAAAGACCAGGGGTCTTTAAAGTCAATGCATTTATGACATAAACGTTACGTCATTGGTCCTTAACCCCTTCCCCACCGCTGACGTACCATGTACGTCCGATCGGGAAGTCTCCCTTAGACCCGCGGACATACATGGTACGTAAGGGGTCTCCTAACCTCCCTCCCGCCCCGATACTTACCTCCCTCGCCGGCTCCCGCGGCAGACTGGCAGGCTGGAAGCCTGCCCCGCCTTTTTAGGGGGGCTGCACTAAAGATCAGGAAAGGGCGTGGGCTACTTTGGAGCCCTCTATCTCCCCAACGGATCGCGATTCAATCAGCCCCGAATCGTGATTCAAACCTGGAGGAGGCTGATATCTTGGATGTCAGCCAAGCCTCCAGGTCACCCCCCACCCACTGACATCCTCACCATATGAGGATGTCAATGGGCCAGTTAACCCCCTAGCTGCCAAGTGGAGATTGGGGGATCCTTTCTCCTGATCCGTGGCAGCTAGGGAGTCATGTTTTATATAATTGGAAAGGCCTGATCATGGCCTTTCCAACGATATAAAACATGACCAGGTTTGGTGTAAAAATAAAATAAATAAAATATTATAATAAAATAAAAAAAATTAAAAAGCAAAATTGTTTTTTTTTTTTTTTTAAATTGTCTGGGGGGTTTACTAGACTGGCATTTAAAAATGATGTCCATAAAACAGTCAAAATGAGCTCAGCGCACAGAGGTGAAATGGCTCAGCAGTGAAGGGGTTAAAAAGCAAAACCATGTAAAAATTGGGTATTTCTAACCTCGGAACAAAATTTTTAAGATATTTAGCCAGGGTCTTTTTTGGCAGTTGTAGATTTTGGGGATTAAATTTTAAAAAAGTGTGGTATTTTTTTCCATTTTTTTCATCATATTTCCTACTTTTTTCATAGTAAATTTGACGATATCATGGAAATAATGGTATCTTTAGAAAGTCCATTTAATGGAAAAAACGGTGTACAATATGTGTGGGTTGCATAAGCAAGTAAGCGGAAAATTGACCTAAACACAAACAGCGCAGAAACGTAAAAACAGCAACATTGGCAAACACCAGCACTATCTGAATAACCCACTGACTCTTCTGTCTTGCCTGTGAATGTGTAAATTAAAAATTAGATTTAATAATTTAAGTCATGGTAATAATGGGATTTTATTTTTTTTAAAGATGTACCACTCCATAAATTTGCCATATCATTTATTTATCAAGAAAATGACAGAATTTTAAAATAGTTCATGTAAGGTTTATAATCTACACAAAGCACTAATAAATAATATATACTTTGCAAGAGGCGTTTCTACTTGAGCACAAGTAAATGGACTTAATTTTTATGATTTTAATTGTAAAAATCTGTGTACAAAGCTTTACTAGACAGGCTCAACATGCCAGTGAACTCCTATGCAGTTTTGTGTTGTGTTTAGAAACCTAAAAAAAGCTACTGTTCATAGGAGGTAATGAATGATGCCATGTAAAGGCCTTTTTGAATCCCATAGCTCAGGCCTGGACAAAAATAGGCCTGGATATTTTAAAGTGAGCATTTCACTTTAGTCTATCGCTACACAGAAGCACACAAACACACCTCGATATGCGCCTCTATACTAAAACCGTAAGCCTATACACCCCTATTATAGACGTATATAAATATATATATATATAATCAAAAACAGGTATTCCGCAACACAAAGTCTTGTTCAGTAGGAAAAGCGTTATATCATTTATTGCATAAAGGTAATCAAAGGTGTGTGTATATATATATATATATATAGAAAATACACGAACTGAGCACTCCAGCTTCCAAGTTTCCCTTGTGCCCGGTGCCTGCCGAATTAAGGCTAAGGATAGACAGTAATCGAAGGAAGAACGGCGGCACTCCAGGACAATAAAAAATCCAAGCGTTTTTATTCCAAAATCAACGTTTCAGCCCCAACCCGAGGCTTTCATCAGGATACAAACACAACATCAAATAAACAATATTTATAGATATCGCCATGCTTACCACTCCCTCTAGAACGGCGTTCCCGAACATCCAACGCGCAGGTGCCAAGTGCCGTCGGCGTAATTAAACATGGACGGCGCGTAACCCCGGCAACCCACCACGCAGTTCCCATCGCGAGCGTCGGAACGGGAAAAAAACCCACATAAAAACAAAACTGAAAAAATACAAAAAGAAGTGTGAAGGAACATATTAAAACCCGGTTGGGTTTTGCATAGAGGCACAGATCCTCGTACAGCAAGGCTTGTAACGGCTAGCGCTCACCGCTTTCCTTACGTCAAGGTCCCCGAGTGTCCACTACTCAAACACCAAGCGTCGTAGACGCAACTGGGCGTGGACAGCGCGTAACCCCGGCAACCCATGACGCGTATCAAATCACACACATCTCAATAGAGGTGAGACAAAAAAGACCTCAAAAAGTGCAAAACCGAAAAAATAAACCCAACCAAACATTAAGGAGAGACAAAAAATCTAAGCCAAAAGGTTGGTATACATATAGGCCCTTGTGTATATAGTAAATAAATGATCACATTTGAAAGAAACTGAAGAAAAAAAACTAAAGAAAAAAGGACAAAAAACACAGGGATCTTAATGAATGAACCAATCCCATGGATAAGAAAAAACCGTAATGACTATCGAGACTAACTCGCATAATTCCTAAAGTAATAATTGTAAAGCCCAAATAGCTAACCACTGAAGAGACAGAATAGACAGCATGACCCCGGTCCTCTGGGACCTTCAAAACATAGAAAATGTCAGTTTTTCATTTAAGCCATCCGGAAAAACAGTCCTTAAGCGATGGATCCAAAAGGCTTCTTTTTGCAAAAGTAATCTACCACGATCTCCCCCTCTTCTAGGTGGCGGAATATGGTCAAAAGCCACAAACCTCAAAGAGGTCAGAGGGTGATTTAGATTCAAAAAGTGCCGAGCCACCGGCTTATCAGAGCGACCATCACGAAAGGCTGTCCGGATGTTGGAACGATGGTTGCGAATCCGTTCACATAAGCTGGGTTTCGGTTTTACCGATATAGGCCAACCCACAAGGACACATGATTTTATAGACTACATACTCGGTCTTACAGGAGATGTTATAACGGATTTTAAAGATCTTGCCAGTGTGGGGATGAGAAAAGGTCTTGGAGGATATCATGTGGCCACAGGTGACGCACCCCAGGCACCTCTTACAACCAACATTAGAAAACAGTCCAACTCCCCGCGAATAGCTTGATACAGGGTCAGTATGGACCAAAAGGTCCTTCAGATTTTTACCCCGCTTATAGCAAGTCATTGGTCTCTGTTTAAATATGGCCGGTAGCGAAGGGTCCTGTTCCAGGGTGTGCCAATTCCTATTGACCGATGCAACAAGTTTGGACGTAGCAGTGTGATATTGCATAGGGAATCTGAGGCGAGGCACCAATCTCGTTGAAGTCTCCTGTGGCAATTCGACTTTCCTCAGAGCCGAATCCAGGACTTTGGTCGAATAGCCCCTATTCCTGAACTTCTCATACATAGACTGCATCTGACGCTCACAGTTTTCCGATTCGGAGTTGTTCCTAACAACCCTCATGAATTGAGCATATGGTAGTGATTTCACCACATGTTGAGGATGGGCACTAGAAGCGTGTAGCAGTGTGTTGCGGTCGGTGGGTTTGGAATATAGAGAATAGTGTAAACTATTCTCTTTGAGGTAAACCTCAACGTCCAGGAACTGTATCCTCGTAGTGTTCACCTGTAGAGTAACCTCGACAGGTGTTCCTAAATTGTTGATGTATACTTCCAACTGTCTTGCCTCTTCCACCGTCCCTCGCCAAACTATGAAGATGTCGTCGATGTAACGAATATATTCGACAATGTTTTCTACAAAGCGGGGTAAAATGTGTTGCTTCTCCCACATGTACATGTACGCGTTGGCGTACATCGGCGCCATCGCGGCACCCATGGACGTCCCTGTGCTTTGTAAGAACCAGTCGTTTTCAAACCGGAAGTAATTGTTTTGAAGGGTTAACAGCAGTAGTTCCAAGACAAATTCGATACAAGGTCCCGTGTACCTATCAGATAAACAGAGGAGTTCTCTCATCGCTTCCACCCCATCCTCATGGGGGATAATCGTATAGAGGCTCCTAACGTCCATGGTTACTAGGACCACATTGCCAAGATCGCCTTTCACTTCAGAGAGCCGATGTAAAAATGTTGGTGTGTCCTTGACACAAGTCGGTATGCCAAGGACCGGTGCTTTAAAAAGGGAATCCAGCCACTTGGCAATGGGCTCTAGGACTCCATCGACTGCCGACACAATGGGACGCATAGGAGGCGCCTGTAAATTCTTATGCACTTTAGGCAATCCATAAAGGACCGGAGTGCGAGGGAACTTCTTGTGCAGATACCCAAATAACTCAATAGTAATGAAATTCATTTGTAGCCCTCTCATCAGGCTATCCTCAAAGGTCCTCTGTATGGCAACCGTGGGGTCATTACATAGTTGTCTATATGTGGTGGCATCACTCAGAAGTATACGCATCTGATCGGAATATTTAGAATAGTCCATGACGACTATTGATCCGCCCTTATCCGCAGCCCGTATCGTGATCGTTGGATCCCCAGCCAAGTCCCTAATGATACACCACTCCTTTTTCGTAGTATTATTATGTCTCACATGATGATTTTGTATTTTCTGAACAGTATCCATTTTGACTGTTTTTAAGAAGGTTTTAATGGAAGCTTGGTTGGGGATCGGGTCGAAGGTACTACGTGGGCGGAATTCTGAAAGATTATTAGTTTGCGTATTTTTAAAAAAATCAGTAAGTCTTAAAGTCCGACCAAATTTGTATAGCTCTATGTTCCATTGTAACTCCTGAGGCTTAGCCGTAGGAATAAAAGATAGCCCCTTCGCCAGAATTTTTGTTTCTTCAATGGTGAGTATGCGGGAGGATAGATTGAATATGGGATTCATTTCTTGTAGAGGGGTGGTTTGCCTCTTTGTCCAATGGGGTCGCCCCCTTTGGCCTCTTCTTGACATCCTGGGTTTTCGGTGTGTTTTAACCGACTCCTGGTTGTGGCACCTAAGTTTTTTGACGCCTGATCCTGTTCGACATTTTCAGCTCTTAACAACCCTGTGCCAGAAGGTTCCCCCTCCGAAGCCGATTCACCTGATGTCACATCTATAGTAGTAATGTTAGGCTTATGAATCCTTCTCCGTGGTTTTCTATAGGGTCTAGGATGGTCATTACTGTTGCTGCTAAGCCATTTATACACTCTGTGCTCCTGATAATCCATTTTAACCCGTTCGAACTTATCCCGTTTAAATTTGACCAGGTCGTTCTTATATTTCTGGTTCTCCTCACAAACTCGTTGGATTAAAGTTAGGCCCTCAGGGGATCTCAGCGTCTCCTCATGTTCCAGCTCAAAGGCACTAAGGCTCTTTTTAAGATCTTCAAGTTCTTCTCTGACATCTTGGATCGCCACCAACATCAAATCCAGCGAACATTTATTCAAAACTGCCGTCCAGTTTTTGCAAACTTTGGGCTTGGACCTTCCCAGAGTGGGAATGTTATTGATCCTAAACCCTCTAGGTATCCTCTTGGCTCGATGATAATCAGAAAGAAATAGACCGTGTAGGTCCAAGTCGATCTCCTTCTTTTTAAGTCGTGATAGTTCAAAGTAAATATCCTTGTGGGACTTAACACAGGGGAGTTCAGTGTTGGTAGTAGACCATAGGATTGCTTCAGCCTCCTCCTGGGAGAACTGTAATGTCTGGGCAACCTCAGAGTAGGCCCCAGCCTGTTGTAGAAAGTCCTCCATTTACACGGTGGCCCAAAAAAAACACACTTCAATCTTGTAAGTATATAAAAAAGGTATAAAAAATGAATACCTGACGAGGTAGTATGCGTAAGGATGACTAATCCCAATCAATTCGGCCGGTGCTTCAGATAAAGTAGAGCCAGTCTTTGTTATATAGAAAATACACGAACTGAGCACTCCAGCTTCCAAGTTTCCCTTGTGCCCGGTGCCTGCCGAATTAAGGCTAAGGATAGACAGTAATCGAAGGAAGAACGGCGGCACTCCAGGACAATAAAAAATCCAAGCGTTTTTATTCCAAAATCAACGTTTCAGCCCCAACCCGAGGCTTTCATCAGGATACAAACACAACATCAAATAAACAATATTTATAGATATCGCCATGCTTACCACTCCCTAAGTTCGAACGGGTTAAAATGGATTATCAGGAGCACAGAGTGTATAAATGGCTTAGCAGTAACAGTAATGACCATCCTAGACCCTATAGAAAACCACGGAGAAGGATTCATAAGCCTAACATTACTACTATAGATGTGACATCAGGTGAATCGGCTTCGGAGGGGGAACCTTCTGGCACAGGGTTGTTAAGAGCTGAAAATGTCGAACAGGATCAGGCGTCAAAAAACTTAGGTGCCACAACCAGGAGTCGGTTAAAACACACCGAAAACCCAGGATGTCAAGAAGAGGCCAAAGGGGGCGACCCCATTGGACAAAGAGGCAAACCACCCCTCTACAAGAAATGAATCCCATATTCAATCTATCCTCCCGCATACTCACCATTGAAGAAACAAAAATTCTGGCGAAGGGGCTATCTTTTATTCCTACGGCTAAGCCTCAGGAGTTACAATGGAACATAGAGCTATACAAATTTGGTCGGACTTTAAGACTTACTGATTTTTTTAAAAATACGCAAACTAATAATCTTTCAGAATTCCGCCCACGTAGTACCTTCGACCCGATCCCCAACCAAGCTTCCATTAAAACCTTCTTAAAAACAGTCAAAATGGATACTGTTCAGAAAATACAAAATCATCATGTGAGACATAATAATACTACGAAAAAGGAGTGGTGTATCATTAGGGACTTGGCTGGGGATCCAACGATCACGATACGGGCTGCGGATAAGGGCGGATCAATAGTCGTCATGGACTATTCTAAATATTCCGATCAGATGCGTATACTTCTGAGTGATGCCACCACATATAGACAACTATGTAATGACCCCACAGTTGAGTTGCCATACAGAGGACCTTTGAGGATAGCCTGATGAGAGGGCTACAAATGAATTTCATTACTATTGAGTTATTTGGGTATCTGCACAAGAAGTTCCCTCGCACTCCGGTCCTTTATGGATTGCCTAAAGTGCATAAGAATTTACAGGCGCCTCCTATGCGTCCCATTGTGTCGGCAGTCGATGGAGTCCTAGAGCCCATTGCCAAGTGGCTGGATTCCCTTTTTAAAGCACCGGTCCTTGGCATACCGACTTGTGTCAAGGACACACCAACATTTTTACATCGGCTCTCTGAAGTGAAAGGCGATCTTGGCAATGTGGTCCTAGTAACCATGGACGTTAGGAGCCTCTATACGATTATCCCCCATGAGGATGGGGTGGAAGCGATGAGAGAACTCCTCTGTTTATCTGATAGGTACACGGGACCTTGTATCGAATTTGTCTTGGAACTACTGCTGTTAACCCTTCAAAACAATTACTTCCGGTTTGAAAACGACTGGTTCTTACAAAGCACAGGGACGTCCATGGGTGCCGCGATGGCGCCGATGTACGCCAACGCGTACATGTACATGTGGGAGAAGCAACACATTTTACCCCGCTTTGTAGAAAACATTGTCGAATATATTCGTTACATCGACGACATCTTCATAGTTTGGCGAGGGACGGTGGAAGAGGCAAGACAGTTGGAAGTATACATCAACAATTTAGGAACACCTGTCGAGGTTACTCTACAGGTGAACACTACGAGGATACAGTTCCTGGACGTTGAGGTTTACCTCAAAGAGAATAGTTTACACTATTCTCTATATTCCAAACCCACCGACCGCAACACACTGCTACACGCTTCTAGTGCCCATCCTCAACATGTGGTGAAATCACTACCATATGCTCAATTCATGAGGGTTGTTAGGAACAACTCCGAATCGGAAAACTGTGAGCGTCAGATGCAGTCTATGTATGAGAAGTTCAGGAATAGGGGCTATTCGACCAAAGTCCTGGATTCGGCTCTGAGGAAAGTCGAATTGCCACAGGAGACTTCAACGAGATTGGTGCCTCGCCTCAGATTCCCTATGCAATATCACACTGCTACGTCCAAACTTGTTGCATCGGTCAATAGGAATTGGCACACCCTGGAACAGGACCCTTCGCTACCGGCCATATTTAAACAGAGACCAATGACTTGCTATAAGCGGGGTAAAAATCTGAAGGACCTTTTGGTCCATACTGACCCTGTATCAAGCTATTCGCGGGGAGTTGGACTGTTTTCTAATGTTGGTTGTAAGAGGTGCCTGGGGTGCGTCACCTGTGGCCACATGATATCCTCCAAGACCTTTTCTCATCCCCACACTGGCAAGATCTTTAAAATCCGTTATAACATCTCCTGTAAGACCGAGTATGTAGTCTATAAAATCATGTGTCCTTGTGGGTTGGCCTATATCGGTAAAACCGAAACCCAGCTATGTGAACGGATTCGCAACCATCGTTCCAACATCCGGACAGCCTTTCGTGATGGTCGCTCTGATAAGCCGGTGGCTCGGCACTTTTTGAATCTAAATCACCCTCTGACCTCTTTGAGGTTTGTGGCGTTTGACCATATTCCGCCACCTAGAAGAGGGGGAGATCGTGGTAGATTACTTTTGCAAAAAGAAGCCTTCTGGATCCATCGCCTAAGGACTGTTTACCCGGATGGCTTAAATGAAAAACTGACATTTTCTATGTTTTGAAGGTCCTAGAGGACCGGGGTCATTCATGCTGTCTATTCTGTTTCTTCAGTGGTTAGTTATTTGGGCTTTGCAATAATTACTTTAGGAATTATGCGAGTTAGTCTCGATAGTCATTACGGTTTTTTCTTATCCATGGGATTGCTTCATTTATTAAGATCCCTGTGTTTTTTGTCCATTTTTCCTTGTTTTTTGTCCATTTTTCCTTTTCTTTAGTTTTTTTCAAATGTGATCATTTATTTACTATATACACATGGGCCTACATGTATACCAACTTTTTGGCTTAGATTCTTTGCCTCTCCTTAATGTTTGGTTGGGTTTATTTTTTCGGTTTTGCATTTTTTGAGGTCTTTTTTGTCTCACCTCTATTGAGATGTGTGTGATTTGATACGCGTCATGGGTTGCCGGGGTTACGCGCTGTCCACGCCCAGTTGCGTCTACGACGCTTGGTGTTTGAGTAGTGGACACTCGGGGACCTTGACGTAAGGAAAGCGGTGAGCGCTAGCCGTTACAAGCCTTGCTGTACGAGGATCTGTGCCTCTATGCAAAACCCAACCGGGTTTTAATATGTTCCTTCACACTTCTTTTTGTATTTTTTCAGTTTTGTTTTTATGTGGTTTTTTTTCCCGTTCCGACGCTCGCGATGGGAACTGCGTGGTGGGTTGCCGGGGTTACGCGCCGTCCATGTTTAATTACGCCGACGGCACTTGGCACCTGCGCGTTGGATGTTCGGGAACGCCGTCCTAGAGGGAGTGGTAAGCATGGCGATATCTATAAATATTGTTTATTTGATGTTGTGTTTGTATCCTGATGAAAGCCTCGGGTTGGGGCTGAAATGTTGATTTTGGAATAAAAACGCTTGGATTTTTTATTGTCCTGGAGTGCCGCCGTTCTTCCTTCGATTACTATATATATATATATATATAATGTGCGACTACAAACCCCATTTTCTCTCATTTTATGTCCCCCTATAATTTCCCCATTCCTTCCCATTTTATTATTTCCTCATCCCCAACCCAATTTTATTATTTCCTTATTATTATTATTATTATTCTTTATTTATAAAGCGCCAGCATATTCCGCAGCGCTGTACAATAAGCACAGTATAGACAGGGTTACAATACATTGAACAACATTTGACAAACAGTACAGGAGGAGATGAGGGCCCTATTCCCGTAGGAACTCACAATCTGGGAGGGTTGGGGTTGGAAACAGGAGGAGAGGACTGTAAGGTGAGAGTGATTGATGGTTGCGTCAGTGAGTTGGGTGGTAGGCTTCCCTAAATAGGAATGTTTTCAGGGAGCGTTTGAAGGAAGAGAAGTTAGGGGAAAGTCTGACAGTACGAGGGAGAGCGTTCCAGAGAGTGGGGGCTGCGCGTGAGAAATCCTGCAGTCTATCATGGGAAGAGGTGATGCGGGGAGAAGCTAGGCGCAGGTCACTGTTTGACCTTAGGGAGCGGGCTGGGGTGTATTTGGTGATTAGTGAGGACAGGTAGTGGGGAGCTGAGTTAGTGAGGGTTTTGTAGGTAAGGATAAGGATTTTGAACTTAATTCTGCAGTGGATGGGGAGCCAGTGAAGGGACTCGCAGAGGGGAGCGGCAGAGACAGAGCGGCGGGTGAGGTGAATTAGCCTGGCGGAGGCGTTCAGGATGGATTGTAGGGGGGAGAGGTGGGACAGAGGGAGGCCAGATAAGAGATTATTGCAATAGTCGAGTCGGGAGATTACCAGGGCGTGTATGAGTTGTTTTGTGGCGACAGCGGTAAGAAATGGCCGAATTCTGTAAATATTACGCAGTTGATATCGGCAGGAGGAGGAAAGAGACTTGATGTGGGGGATGAAGGAAAGAGCAGAGTCAAGTGTAACTCCAAGACAGCGAACTTGGTTTGATGGGGAGATGGTGATACCCTCCACCGTGATCGAGAAGTCAGGAGGTGGGGCGGCATTAGAGGGAGGAATAAGTAGGAGCTCAGTCTTTGACATGTTGATCTTTAGGTGGTGGGAGGCCATCCAGGAGGAGATGCCAGATAAACAGTCACTGACTTTGGAAAGGACAGGGGGAGAGAGATCAGGGGTAGAGAGGTAGATCTGAGTGTCATCAGCGTAGAGGTGGTAATTAAAGCCAAAGCTGTTGATGATTTTGCCCAGGGAGGAGGTGTAGATGGAAAAGAGCAGAGGACCAAGGACAGAGCCTTGAGGTACACCAACAGATAGAGGCAATGAGGAGGAGGAGTTACCAGCAAAGGACACACAGAAGGACCTGTTGGATAAATAGGAGTCAATCCAAGCAAGTGCAGTGTCACCGAGACCCAGAGAGTTGAGGGTCTGTAGAAGGAGGGGGTGGTCAACAGTGTCAAAAGCAGCCGAGAGGTCAAGCAGGATGAGAATAGAATAGTGGCCGTGTTTTTTAGCAGTTAGGAGGTCGTTGGTGACTTTGGTGAGGGCAGTTTCAGTTGAGTGTAGGGGACGGAAGCCAGATTGCAGGGGGTCAAGTAGTGAATTGGAGGACAGGAAGAGGGAGAGGCGGTTGAAGACTAGTTTTTCTAAGAGCTTAGAGGTAAAGGGAAGCAGGGATACAGGACGGTAGTTGGATGGAGAGTTGGGATCTAGGGATGGTTTCTTTAGTAAAGGGGTAACTAGCGCGTGTTTGAAGGCGGATGGAAAGGAGCCAGTGGAGAGAGATAGGTTGAAGATGTGTGTGAGAGCAGGGGTGAGGGAGGAGGAGAGGGGAGGAATTAGATGTGAGGGAATGGGGTCGAGCGGGCACGTGGTGAGATGTGAGGAGGACAATAAGGAATTGACTTCCTCCTCAGTGGTTGGGAGGAAGCGGCAGTGGGTGGCAGATGGGACCTGTGGGAGTGGAGGTGGCAGATAACTATCTTGTGTTGGGATGTTGCTTCTGATAGTTAAAGTTTTACTGAGGAAGTAGTCTGCCAGCTCTTGAGCGCTGAAGGCAGCTGAGGGGGGAGGTGCAGGTGGGTAGAGGAGGGTGTTGAAGGTGGACCAGAGCCGTTTAGGGTTGGAGGACAGCGTAGATATAAGAGATGAGAAGAAGGATTGTTTGGCCAAGTGGAGGGCAGAGGTGTATGACCGGAGAATAAACTTGAAGTGAACAAAATCAGCTTCAGAGCGGGATTTCCTCCAGGCACGCTCTGCGGTGCGGGAGCATCTTTGCAGGTAGCGAGTCTGGAGGGTGTGCCAGGGCTGAAGCTGGCGGCGTATTAATTATTCCCCATCCCCATTTTATTATTTCCACTTGGCGGCAGCCAGAGTGGGCTGCATGCTGGCTGCTCTAAATCAGAAATAGCCACTTAGTTGATTTACCCCTTTATCACATGTGCCCTTGAATGTGGATGTTGTACTCTCTGCTGCTCTCCCACAAGATCATGTAAAGATATGTGTAGCATCTTGGGGGAGCGCAGCTGAGAGTATGAGAGTTATGTTCAAGTACAGATGCAAGCATCTGCACGCGGGTAAATGCTTTGCATGATAATGAGGTAAATCAACTAAGCAGTTATTTCTGAATTAGAGCAGCCAGCCCACCCCAGCCTGCAGATGCCCTTGATGGCTGGTCGCCCAGTGGGCCATCGCTGTACGACTGCTCTATGCAGAGTACTGGCTTGCGCCGAGAATAGCAAGTTACATATAGCTTACATAATAGCTTGTTCTTCTCATCTTGAGCCACAGTAAATGTTTGTTATACAAAGTATAGCAGCCATTAATTTACAGTAAGCTGCCACAATGTTAATTTATACTAGGCGGCTGTAAGCAATGCTTGTGGCTCATTTGAAATAGCGGCTCAGCTCAAACCGGTAGTTGCTTGGCTCAGTTGGAACAGGGCCCAACTTTGACAGACAGGACAGTAAAAAAAAGTACAGCGACCTACGGTGGCAGCTCCTAAACTGTGAGTTCACAATGGTTTCACTGAATTTGCTCCACTGTATCTTGCAAAAGTGAACAACTTCCATGTTTCCATGCCATTTTATTAATCCTGGGCTGTGTAAGTAGTCCACACAGCTAAACAGATTGTATGCGTGACAAACTGGGAATTTAAAGGAGTAGTAGAACATGTAATAAGGGAGTTTAGATAGATCGCCAGTAAGAGATGGTATCACTGCTCAACTTGTCACAATCAGTGACAGAGAGATCTAGCAAAAACCACACGTGACCACCCCCAGTGGATATAAATAAGCAAGTAAAACATATCTGCTGTCTACCAAATGTACGCCTTCCCCTCAAGCGTGGAAGTAAAAATAAAAAGTAAAATTGGGGAGAAGTATCTGTAAGACAAAATTACAAATACATAGTACAGACTGCAAATAAATATGAATGACTATTGGCCCCGTGGGAACATCACTCACAGGATATCAGAAATTAATAAGCAGGTAGCAATTGTTACCGCTCCTTTCACCAGTCTGTTGTGGGTCTGCTCCCTGGATCTCTCCCTTTGGGCAAGTGGAAGATACACAACACCTGGCAGGATCTGGTATACTCATCGAGGAATGACCTGCACCAGGTTATTGCCATGAATCAAATGAATGGAAAACTTGTCTCCAATAAACAATTTAATGAGATGATAATTAAAAATACACGATAAAATCATCCAACGCGTTTCTCATTTAGACTTCATGAATTAAAGGATCCTAGCCCCAAACTAAAATTTAAAACAAACATTTTATTTAAAAAAACCTGGGGAGAGATTATATACCTGGCGTCACCAAAAAAAACCAACAACTCATCTCACTGTTTTTTGACATTGAGACGAGTTTATTTTGACAATGCCAGGTATGTAATTTCCCCTCCCCCTCCATGCTCAGATCTAACTGTGTCCATATAATCCTCTACAACTTCTATGATCTCAAGAGACCAAACTCAGCTCTTTTGAGAGATCAATCTTGTTCTCCCAAGTGTGTATTACATGACTACATTGGAATATCCCACCAGACAAAACTTCCTCATGCTAAGTTACATATCTTTAGGTTTCTTATGTAACTGAAATAAACAGTCGTATATTATTAAATTTATTTTTATTTATTACCTACTTTCCTCATAATAACCTCTGTAAAAATAAATGTGTGTGTGTGAGGGGGAGGGGCACAATTTTCTGTTCTTGCCTCGGGTGTAAAAGGAGCTAGCTACAGCTCTCGGTCAGGGTGTGTGCAGTGGGTAAATGGGGTGTCTGGTCATACATTTCAATATTAACATACATTGGACAGGCTTTCAGCAAAATCCAAAATTATTTATTGGAAAGCAGTCACATGACATTAAATTAAAGTATCGGTACTCAGTATTGATGAGTACCTGGGGGAAAAAAGTATCGGTACTCAGTGGCGTCACTAGGGTTGGTGTCACCCGGTGCGGTAACTTATGGTGTCACCCCCCCCCCCAGTTTTACGGAATTTTTTTTAACTACCCTTACTCCTAAATCAGTACTCCCATATAACACTGAATGCTCATAAACACAGCGCACATTACTGTGAGGTTTATTGCTGTGGAGCTCTCTCATATGCTCACACAAATTTTTGCCAACTGCCAGCAAGACGGTGCCTGTTCGAAGGCAGTGAAAGAACACATGGATATATATTGCCCCCAACAGCTCTGGATATATTGCCACCAGCAGCTCACTCATGGATATATATTGCCCCCAGCTCACATATGGATATATTGCCCCAGTTCACAATTATATATTGCCCCCAGCAGCTCACCCATGGATATATATTGCCCCAGCTCACATATGGATATATTGCGCCTCAGCTCACACATGGATATTGCCCCAGCTCTCATGGATATGCCCCCAGCACACATGGATACTGCCCCAGCACACATGGATACTGCCCCAGCTCATGGATATACTGCCCCAGCAGCTCGTGGATATTGCCCCAGCAGCTCGTGGATATTGCCCCAGCTCATGGATATACTGCCCCAGCAGCTCGTGGATATTGCCCCAGCTCATGGATAATGCCCCAGCTCATGGATATTGCCCCAGCTCATGGATATACTGCCCCAGCAGCTCATGGATATTGCCCCTGCTCATGGATACTGCCCCAGCTCATTGATTTGCCCCAGCTCATGGATATGCCCCAGCACATGGATACTGCCCCCAGCACATGGATAATGCCCCCAGCTCATGGATATACTGCCCCAGCTCATGGATATACTGCCCCCAGCTCATGGATATACTGCCCCAGCAGCTCATGGATATTGCCCCAGCACATGGATACTGCCCCCCAGCACATGGATACTGCCCCCAGCTCATGGATATTGCCCCAGCACATAGATAGTGCCCCCAGCACATGGATAATGCCCCCAGCTCATGGATATTGCCCCCAGCTCAGCTCATGGATATGCCCCAGCAGCTCATGGATATACTGCCCCAGCTCATGGATATACTGCCCCAGCTCATGGATATACTGTCCCAGCAGCTCATGGATACTGCCCCCAGCACATGGACACTGCCCCCCAGCACATGAATACTGCCCCCCAGCTCATGGATATTGCCCCAGCACATGGATAATGCCCCCAGCACATGGATAATGCCCCAGCTCATGGATATACTTCCCCAGCAGCTCATGGATATTGCCCCAGCTCATAGATACTGCCCCCCAGCTCATGGATATTGCCCCAGCACATGGATACTGCCCCCAGCTCATGGATATGCCCCAGCACATGGATATGCCCCCAGCTCATGGATATGCCCCAGCTCATGGACAATGCCCCAGCTGATAGATACTGCCCAGCAGCTCATGGATATGCCCCAGCAGCTCATGGATATGCCCCAGCTCACCTCTGCCGCGTGTTCGCTCCCTCTGAGCGTCCGGCGGCATGCAGCTTGGTCACTCACCGGGGGGAGTCACGTGACCAGTCGCGATTGGCTGGTGACGTGTTTCCCCCAGGCGAGTGCCGAAGCTGCATAGCTTCGGACGCTCGCAGGGAGGGAACACGCGGCGCAGGGTGAGACACCCGCCCTTAGGGTGACGGTGTCACCCTAAAGGCGGGTGTCACCTGGTGCGGGCCGCACCCCCTGCCCCCACGTAGTGACGCCCCTGTCGGTACTCGGGGTACATCTAAAAAAATGTTATCGGTGAAGCTCTATTTGTAAGTCTTGTCTTGAGCTAATATTTAAGAAAGAATACCAGCAAAAAATACGGCAGAATCTATTGCCTAAAATTGAAGCAAACAGATAGATTTGTATCGATGCTTCAAACAATTGAAAAGATTTTGGTTGGGGTAGAGTTGGGGTTAGATTAGTGGGTAGGAAAAAGATTAGTGGTTACGGATATAATGTTAGGGTTACTGGTCAGCGTTTAAGATGAGCATATTCTGGTCAATATTTTGATGGAAAAGACACAAGTATAATTTTTTCAATTTCTACTATGTGCTTTAATTCTATGACACACACATATCATTTTAGGCAACTGATTCTGTTTTATTTTATGACATGATAATCACTTGAGTCATTTTTCAATATTTTTCTATGCGGCCCAAAATTTTGTATCATCGTGGTCTAGGTGTCATTTTGTAATCGTGAATCTGATGCTTAAAGAAATACCAATAATAAAACAGATTGTGCAAGTATACACAAGGTTATTCAGAGAAAGTTGAAAACCAGGAGAACTGGCAGGAGAAGAGAACAATCTAGACCAAATAGCGGATTTGGAAAGTGAGATAAATGGTAGAATTTTTCTGGTTTGGCTATTTTGATCTAGAATTTTCACTTCTCCAGTCATTCTCCTGAGTTTCACCTTTCTATGAATAGACCTGTAAATGTGCCTAGGGACTGAGTGATTATTATGTATAGATGCTTATGAATGTTTATAATTCAAGATGTTCAAGCTACTGAATGTGCCGAGATCTGTGTGTGCGTAAGGGTGACTATGCATTAACATGTGAGTGATTGTACATGTATTTATCTTTTTGTGCAAATGAAAAAAGTCTATTGAATATAGTACTGCTTCTCAAATACATTGAGCCATCGAGTTCAACAATAAAGATGAGAAGCATACATAGTATATAGATCTGTACGAAACCACCACTATGAAAGCCCAATCTCCCGGTGCATTAGAAACCTGCAAGGCACAGGTATTGTTGGTAAGCAAAAAAATGTATTAAAAACTACATAAAAACACATAAAAAATGTTTTGCTGTCTACTCCCATCTTCTTCCTCAGACGGCTCTTTTTTACAGTATAGGTACATGTCCTGATACCTGTCCTTTACCAATCACATATACAGTAGTTCCATCCCACCCACGCTCAGGGCCGGTGCTAGACTATTGTGCGCCCTAGGCAAGACCAGCTACTTGCACCCCCCCCCCAAAGCGACACAACATGAAACTGCTAAATTTCTTTTTATTTTCAAGAATAAAGTTTGAAAAGCACCAATAGTAAAATAAATATAAATAAACTGTATTAAACCATCTTAAATTAACTCTATTAAATAAATATAAATTAACTGTATTTTTCTTAACGAAAATCAAAAAAAAATAACAGGGTTATTCAGAGAGAGGTGAAAAGCAGGAGAATGACTGGAGAATGAAAAATTATAGGTCAAAATAGCCTAACCAGAAAAATTCTCCCTTTCATCTCACTTTCCCAAATCGGCTATTTTAGCCTAGAATTTTTCATTCTCCAGTCATTCTCCTGCTTTTCACCTCTCTGAATAACCCTGTGTGAGTTGACACGTAAGTTTCAATTTCAGACACATCAAGGTTGGTCTGTCAGTGTCAGCTCACTGCCCAGCTGCCATTACATAAATGGTTAACACAGTGTCTGCTAGCACAGGCACGGAACGGTGGGCTGAAGAGTTTACATGCATCCTAATGAGAAAAAAAAAAAATGTGTACTGGTAAGACTTGATGGGTAAATGTCATTGGGAGCTTTTTCCCCATTCCATTTCCTCCATTCCAAGAAATGTTTAATTTTCTTAACTAGATAACCCCATGCAGCCTGCATGGGGTTAAGAAAATTAAACATTTCTTGGAATGGAGGAAATGGAATGGGGAAAAAGCTCCCAATGACATTTACCCATCAAGTCTTACCAGTACACATTTTTTTTCTCATTAGGATGCATGTAAGCTCTTCAGCCCACCGTTCCTCTCTTTGTTTACGTGCCTGTGCTAGCACTCCGGTCCAGGAAGGGGATGGTGATAGGGGGGGGGGGCTCCTGGTGGAGAGGTGGGAGTTTGGTTTTTCCTGTCTCAGGGGGGGGGAGAGAGAAAGTTTGGGGGCCTCTGTCTCCCAGGGCAGAGAGTTTGGGGGGCCCTGGTTCCTGTGTTTGGGGGGCCCTGGCTCCTGTGTTTTGGGGGGCCCTGGCTCCTGCTCATGCTGCTGAGTGCAGTCAGATAATCTGACCCCATTGCTTCACTCCATGAGTGATCTGCTTCATCCCCCTCCTCCCCCTGTACCTCCCCCAGCCTGGCTCCCCTGCACTGCCACCATTTGCTGCTCCACATAGGGAGGGGTATAATGGGGTGAGGGGGCACAGGGGTATAATGGGGTGAGGGGCACAGGGGGTATGATGCTGTGAGGGGGCACGGGGGTATAATGGCGTGAGGGGGCACAGGGGTATGATGCCTGTGAGGGGGCACAGGGGGTATGATGCTGTGAGGGGGCACAGGGGGATGATGCTGTGAGGGGCCACAGGGGGGTATGATGGTGTGAGGGGGCACAGGGGGTATAATGGGGTGAGGGGCACAGGGGGTATGATGCTGTGAGGGGGCACAGGGGGTATGATGCTTGAGGGGCACAGGGGGGTATGATGGTGTGAGGGGGCACAGGGGGGTATGATGCTGTGAGGGGGCACAGGGGGTATGATGCTGTGAGGGGGCACAGGGGGTATGATGCTGTGAGGGCAGGGCCGGCGCCGACATATGAAATTGCGCCCCCCCCATACCTGGCAGGCAGCAGGCTCAGCAGCACACAGGCAAACTCCACAGCAGGACTCTGTCTCCAGTCCACAGTGTCCAGTCCAGCCTGAGCCGACCGAGGAGAGCAGCTTCCTTCCCTTCCTCCTTCTGTTAAGACTCCGCCTCCTCCTTCCCAGGCTTCCGCGCGTCTGACGTGGGGCGGGCGCGCGTGCTGCCACCAGCCCGCAACACGTGCAGGCGCCGCTGACTTTGCGTGCACAGCGGAGCGGGCGGAGCCTGGTTGGTGGCTGGTGCAGTGTGTGTGTGTGTGTGAACGTGTTGTTTGCGGTGCCCCGGGCCCCCGGCTGCTCCCGCGGCTGCGCCCGGCGCCGGCGGACACAGTAAACACTAACACACAATTATTTTTTTTCGGGCCCGGCGCAGCGCCCTAGGCGGGCCTGCGCTCTAGGCGGCTGCCTAGCTCGCCTAGCGGGAGCGCCGGCCCTGCCCACGCTCTGGGAAGGCTGTCTCCTTCTAATGGAATCATTCACGTGTGTTCCATTTTGGCATGCAGACAGTTTCAGGTTCTTTTTATCTATAGATCTTATAGTTTTAAAGTAGTCAGGATTTGAAAAGTGCCCCCAGCTGTCCTGATCTGTTTTTCTTCACTGGGTGATGTGGAGGGGTTTCCTACACCCCACCCAGTGTCCCCAGCAGTCAGGATTTTTGAATTTCTCAGCTGCTGGTCACTAGTCTGAGACCTATCGAGGTAGCAATCAGACTCAGAGGAGGTCGATGGAGTGGATCTACGCAGCTCCGATCCAGTGCTCTGCAAAGGCACTACAGAACTAGTGTACGTAAGGTATGTTAAGTCAGGGGCGGATCCAGACACAGGTTTCGGGGGGCACTCTACCAGTTTTGGCTAAGAGCTGGTGTTGGGTTCGCAATGATATGCAGAGACGTGCCTAATCACAAACTGTGCTGGTTACACTCACTCTCCTCTTTAACTCTCCTCCAACTCATATTGATATATTGCCCCAGCTCATATGGATATATTGCCCCAAGCTCATATGGTTATATTGCCCCCCAGCTCACACATGGATATATTGTCCCAGCTCACACATGGATATATTGCCCCAGCTCATATGGATATATTGCCCCCAGCTCATATGGATATATTGCCCCCCAGCTCATATGGATATATTGCCCCAGCTCACACATGGATATATTGTCCCAGCTTGTATGGAGATATTGCCCCCAGCTCACACATGGATATTTTGCCCTAGCTCATATGGATATATTGCCCCAGCTCATATGGATATATTGCCCCAGCTCATATGGATATATTGCCCCCAGCTCACACATGGATATTTTGCCCCAGCTCATATGGATATATTGCCCCAGCTCATATGATATATTGCCCCAGCTCATAAGGATATATTGCCCCCAGCTCAAATGGATATATTGCCCCAGCTCATATGGATATATTGTCCCAGCTCACACATGGATATTTTGCCCCAGCTCATATGGATATATTGCCCCAGCTCATATGATATATTGCCCCAGCTCATATGGATATATTGCCCCCAGCTCATATGGATATATTGCCCCAGCTCATATGGATATATTTCCCCAAGCTCATATGGATATATTGCCCCAGCTCATATGGATATATTGCCCCCCAGCTCATATGGATATATTGCCCCAGCTCACACATGGATATATTGTCCCAGCTTGTATGGAGATATTGCCCCCAGCTCACACATGGATATTTTGCCCCAGCTCATATGGATATATTGCCCCAGCTCATATGGATATATTGCCCCAGCTCATATGGATATATTGCCCCCAGCTCACACATGGATATTTTGCCCCAGCTCATATGGATATATTGCCCCAGCTCATATGATATATTGCCCCAGCTCATAAGGATATATTGCCCCAGCTCAAATGGATATATTGCCCCCAGCTCATATGGATATATTGTCCCCAGCTCACACATGGATATTTTGCCCCAGCTCATATGGATATATTGCCCCAGCTCATATGATATATTGCCCCAGCTCATATGGATATATTGCCCCCAGCTCATATGGATATATTGCCCCAGCTCATATGGATATATTTCCCCAAGCTCATATGGATATATTGCCCCCCAGCTCACACATGGATATATTGCCCCAGCTCACACATGGATATATTGCCCCCAGCTCATATGTATATATTGCCCCCAGCTCACACATGGATATATTGCCGCCAGCTCACACATGGATATATTGCCCCCAGTTCACACATGGATATATTGCCCGAGCTCATATGGATATATTGCCCCCAAGCTCATATGGATATATTGCTCCAGCTCATATGGATATATTGCCCCAAGCTCACATGGATATATTGCCCCAGCTCATATGGATATATTGCCCCAGCTCACATGGTCCAGCAGTCGCCTCTGCCAGCCAGGGCCCTCCGAGTGCTTCTCTTCCGTTCCTATGAGTGGCCACCGGCATGAAGCTCTCCCACTCACCTGAGAACCATGCACAAGCCGCAGTCTCACGAGATCCCGGAAGTTAACGTGAACTCCGCAATCTCGCTAGATCGCGGCTGGCTGCGATGGTCAGGAGGATCCCAGGCGAGCGGCCGAGCTTAGTGCCGCCGGCCACTCGTAGGAAGTAAAGCACTTGACGGGCCTGCTCAGTAATATTTTCTTAGGGGGGAGGCAACTGTCCCATTGCCCCCCAGATCCACCCCTGTGTTAAGTCCTGTATCAGCTTGCTATTTGCAATTCCTATGCAAGTAGTGCAGGAGCTCAAATAAACCTCAGGGACTTCCGTGTTCGGGAGTCCCTGAGCCGAAGAGGAGGTGCTGCGCACAGCAAGGGAGAAAAGTAAAGTAAATTCACCAAAAAAGCAGCCTCTGCCCAATTATTTAAGGGCAAAAAAAAGGGATACTACTGTATATTTTCAATAAAATATCCCTTTAGTGTGTCTTACCAATGGACCCCAAATTCTGGCTTGGTTTCTACAAAGCAAAAATAAAAGCAGAATCACAGTATAGATTAATTAAATTCTGTGTATGCATTCCAGAATAATACACAAATATGTTCTCGATTAAGGCTAGGGTCAAACGAAAGCATTTTTACACGCGAACGTAAAAAAGTGCGTCCGAACGAATTGACGTATTTTTTCACGGAGTGCGCGAAAACGGTCATACGATGCGCATTTTTCGTGCGTGATTTTTTCAGATCGTCAATAAAACTCTTTTTGCGTCTGGACGTTATGTAGGCTGGACATTAGCAGTGTCTGACGTCTCCTAATCACGCACACATGCCGCTATGCCGCAGCTGCGCACTCTGTACGTCAGTACTAGCGGTTCGGCGTTCTCGAAAAAATGCGTTCGTTTTCCACTTGCGTTGCGCGGCCGGACTTTCGTGCGACCGTACATCGTATATTGGCCGTCATTGCCCGTCATCTGCTGCTAGTGCGGCCGTAATTATGTGCGCCAGAACGCACGTTAAAAGTGCGCTGGTCTGACCCCAGCCTTAATCTTTTATTTTCAGCAAGAATAAAGTGTGTCACTTTTCATTGACCCTTGAATTGTCCCTTTAAGCAATGTACTTTTTTATTCACTAGGATGATACTTCTATACTGAAAGAAATAAAAACGCGGTATATAAAAAAAACATCTTACCATAAAAGAGAAATTAAATTTTTCAGACACCTACTCTATTAAGGGCTTTATGAGTCTAACTATAAATATGTCACATGTATTTCCATTGAAGGAAGCCTTTTTATGCACTAATCATGCTTCAGGTGATAGTTCTGCAAACATGAGGCAGATGCGCGTCATTTTAATTGACATCAGTAAATTATGGTAAGAAAAGGCGTTGCATTCCATGTTTTCCTTAAAATACTTTAAATTGTTGAAATGTCATTATTTTCAAGAATTTGATGTGTCATTATTATGAGAACTTAGTAGACACTATCAATTAATCAGCTGCCTAACATCATTGAATCATACTCTGCCATCATCTAATGTTTCCTTCCCAAAGACTCATATTACAAACATCACAGTGTTCTTCAAAAGACCTAAAGAGGCCACACCTCGCACAAGCAACATTTGATTTCATAGCAATTGTTACAGCTAAGCCTTCCCAGCAAGTGAGAATATGTTTGAAGGCACAGCCTCCACCTCTTCTCCCTGGTAGCACCCTGTCTGTCCGGTTTCACAGCTGCTAGCTTTTTTCTTTTTTTCTCAAGTTGTTTCTCGTGACATCATAATTAATATACGTGCTGTAAAGTTATACAGACACATTAGGCAAATTCATTGTGTTTGCATAAAAAGCTGAATCACTTCCCTAGAATGTCATAAAAGGACCCAAAATCCAATGTAATTTTTAATCTTTCAACACCCGGCCTCGAGTTACACAATTCCCTGTCACAGGATGCGTAAACACAATTCTAATTCTTAATTTTTTTTTTTTCAATTTTAGTAGCTGTCTGTTCAAACATTGAACATCGAACTTTCTAGGATAAACTCTGATGCACAATTCCACATAGACTTCGTTATCTGTAGAAACCAGAAGATGGGAATAGTCACCAATGAGCAGATAAATGATGGTAACAGAGATTGTGGCAGGGACGTGCAGTCAGGGGTGGCAGGGGAGGCAGAGCCTCTCTTGCCATTCCAGTAAATTAATGTGCTCATTGTGTTGTAATGACATGTGTATATTTAAACTGTAAATGAAATGTTATTTATTGAAAAAAGTTCTCATACTCACCTCTCCACGCACTTCAGTTTGCCGGCTGCTGTGTGTGTGTGTGTGTGATTCACTACACAGACAGCAGGGGCAGCACTGAGCCAGCCTAGCCTACGCAATTTGCGCAGCTGAATGCTACACTAATTGCGTAGCTCAAGCTGACTTCCTGGTTCTACGCTTTTCAGTGCCTCCAGAGGCACTGAGTGCAATTGAAAGCTTGAGCAATGGGAAAGCTCCATTGGTCTCAAACACTTCTTTTTAAAAAAAAAAAAAAAAACGCTCCCCATGGATTGATTGACGCAGGATAGTCATGTGACTGTCCTTATCAGTCATAGGGGGGGGGGCGGGCAGGCAGAGCTCAGCAATCAGCATGTGTGTAATAGCACCCTCTATTAGTCAGTATTGTAAGTGCATGCTCTTAAAACTAAAAGAAATGCGAACTTTACTTTATAAATAGTGAAACTCTATTCTCCTATATAACGATAATGAAATACGTAAATTGCGACTGCGTAATCCTGTGTATATCTGGCTCTGATACTAGCCAGTGCCTCACCAGCCACTGACCTCACCGCACGTCACTGGATTGTGGCACATCTTGGGAGGAAACATGGCAAATTTATATCATCTATTCTAAATGGCATGAATAGAGGCATATCTTCACATGAAAGAAGCCTAGATGTATACACAAGACATTGAGCCACATGGAGGATACACACAGCTGATCTCAATTGTTTTAATTAATGACGTTACCTATTATGAGTATTACTGGAAGGTATCTGGTGTGATTTGTCTTTTTGCCAACTAAGGAAGCCCACTGATACACGTTTTGGCTACCTGTTATTTTATATTATTTTTATATATTAATACTGTTGTTATGTTTAATTTATTTAGTTAATAAAATTCATTTCTTTTGTACCACCGATGTGCCTTGCCAGCATTTGTCCAGTTCAATATTAATTTTGACAACATATTTTTAATTTAGTCATAGACTTTTGACTAAAATCTTGTTTAGTTATATTGTAGCCATCTGAATTGAATTAGTTTTAGTTTAGCTCTAGTTGACTAAATCTACAGTAGACCATTACCGCTACCAATTACGTAATATTTCCAGAATTCGGCCATTTCTTACCGCTGACACCACAAAGCAACTTATCCACGCCCTTGTAATCTCCCAACTTGACTACTGTACCAAACCTCTAGCTGATCTCCCTCTCTCCCACCTCTCTGCCTTACAATCAATTCTGAATGCCTCTGCCAGGCTCATCCACTTCACCCACTACTCTGTTCCTGGGATTGCCTTCACTGGATCCCCATCCACAACAGAATTAAATTCAAAATCCTTACCCTGACCTACCAAGCTCTCACTAACTCAGCTCCCCACTACCTGTCCTCACCAGCGGCGTAGCGTGGGCATGGCAAGAATTGTGCGCCCCCCAACCTGTGGACACGGTAACACACCCTGATTCCCTTCTAACAGTAGAGTATTGACCCCCGTTACCCCACAAGCACATGTTTTGTATATTAACAAAATACTGATATAAAGAATTAAACACACATGCCCCCACACGCTACACCACTGCTACCAGTCACCCTGTCCCAGTATATCCTAGCATAGTTCCACTCTCACACTATACCCAGTCACTCTCTCCCAGTTCCCCAGTCACTCTCTCCCAGTATCCCAGTCACTCTCTCCCTCCCAGTACCCCCGTCACTCTCTCCCAGTATCCCCACTTTTTCCCAGTACCAGTCACTCTCTCCCAGTACCCCAGTCACTCTCTCTCTCTCTATCTCAATAGAGTATTGACCCCGTTACCCCACAAGCACATGTTTTGTATATTATCAAAATACTGATATAAAAAATTAAACACACATGCACCCCATGCTACACCACTGCTACCATTCACCCTGTCCCAGTATACCCTAGCATAGTTCCACTCTCACACTATACCCAGTCACTCTCTCCCAGTTCCCCCAGTCACTCTCTCCCTCTACCCTCAGTCACTCTCTCCCAGTACCCATACTTTCTCACAGTACCCCCAGTCACTCTCTCTCACAGTACCCCCAGTCACTCTCTCCCTCCCAGTACCCCCAGTCACTCTCTCCCAGTCCCCCCAGACACTCGCTCCCAGTACCCCCACTTTCTCCCAGTACCACAGTCACTCTCTCCTAGTAGCCCAGTCACTCTCTCTCTCAACTATCTATCTATCCAAGTAACCCCAGTCACACTCCCCCAGTATTCCCAGTCATTCTCTCCATGAACCTCCAGTCACCCTCTCCCCGTACCCCTTCACTGTGTGTGTTGGTCATGCTGCTCTGGTGTCACACAGTGTCACCTACTTGCGTGGAGTTGCTGGTGGTCTGGGGGGGAGCTGTCCAGGGGGCTTAGTGGAGACTGGATTTTAAATGTGCCGCAGTGCAGGTGCCTCCCTCCCTCCTTCCTGTTCAGCGGCTGCAGGGTTGCCAGCGGCGTGGTCTGGTACAGGGCTTTAAGGGGGGCTGACAAGCGTGGTACAGGGTCAGTGTTCCATTGGATAATGCTGCGCTGCTTCACGTGACTCATGTCAGCGTTAAGGTGGAGTCAGGACAGAAATTTCTGTCCTGGTCCTCCCTTCCGGACGCTGAGTGCCAAGTCACTGCCGGCACCGTAAAACTGGTAAGTTCCTGCAGGCCTCCGTTTCCTCCTGTACTAGTTTGTCAAAATGTTGTTCAGTCTCCATGTATTGTAATCCTGTCTATATTGTGCCCATTGTTCAGCGCTGCGGAATTTGCTAGCGCTATATAAATAAAGTATAATAATAAATAAATAGAATTCCTCAAATATCTCTATTCACTGTTCCTCATTGCGCTGCTGATCAAGCCTTGGCTGGCAGCTTGCCGTCAGAGCTGTCTAATGTGCTGTTTGGCTGGGGCGCTGAGGCTTGATCCAATCAGGATGCATAGGAACAGGTCCAAAGTGTTTTACACTGCCCAAGTCTCCGGCTCCCCCATACTGCCAGCAGGGCTACAGAAGTGAAAAATGAAAGAATCATCTCCAGAGAACTCGGGCAGGCAAATGCCTTGAGCCTGGGAGCTTCACTGGGAGTGCTCTCAAGCAGCCTGGACCTGTTTTGTTTTATTTTTATTCCTAAGTGACTTCCTGGGGAAAAAAAAGCCCTGTGCAAAAAACAGGAGGTGACGGTCAGAATATACTGTATGTAGAATTGTTTGGGCTGTCAAGGTCTCTGTACGTATGTATATGACTGTCACAGTGTATCTACCAGCAACACAATTCAAGCTCTTAAAATAAATTATTGAATCTAGGAACATGGGATGGGAGTTAGTCCTAATGCTGTTTGGCACACTGAGATGAACCAGTTATGATACATTTCTAATAAAGGAATTGGTATTATATAAATTATATACATGCATTATAAGTGTGCTTAAACGTGAATGTGAGGAGGGAGGCCTTAAATATGCAATTTTATTTTACTTTTCCTAGAATGGCCTAGGAAATTAATTTTCAATAAATCTAGGGGAACAAAGTTGCTGATCCCTGCTTTAGAGCTAGATGAGGTTCTATAAATTGTAACCTGGGGAGGGGGGCAAGTGCCCCCTGGCCTCCCTCTTGAGACGCCTATGGTTGAGGTGTAGGAGGTTGACCGTGCCTGGTAGTGGCATGGTGGCTGGGTGGTGCTGGTGTAGAAGAGACATTAACTTTGTTGCGTAGTAAAGGCAGTGACTGGGTAGTGTAGTCTACACACACACCCCACTCCAAGAGAGTCCAGGCAGTGTGAGGTGAGGGGGACCACTGCGGCGGCACGGCTCACCTAAAGCTGCTCCTTCCTGTACCCCTCGTGGCCGACTGGCATCAGCGTCAACCACGCGAATCGAGGCATCAGCGTGAAGGAGGAGCTTAGCGAGAGCCGGGATCACTGCTGACTGGCGGAGCCGATAGTAACATCTCGCGCACATCATGCAGCTTGCTGTGTGTACAAACACTTGAGCAGGCTGCACGAGTGGCTGCCACTTATGCAGCCTGCTCGAATGCTTGTACACACTAGGGATGTGCATGGCTGAAAAATTTGTTTTGTTTAGTTTGTTTCATTACGTATTTCGTTTCGTTTCAATTTGAAATTTCAAATCGATTTGAATTTCATATATCAATTCGATAGTTGATATCAATTCGATTTTTGGATCACTAAATAAAACCCCAATTAATCAAATTTTGCTGTTAAAAGAGAAGCCATGGTTAAATATTAAGCTGTGTCACAGGTTTAGTATTTGAGTCAAATTAAACAGTGAAACAAAATTAAAGTTTCAGAAAGTCCTTTGCTGACTATTACTTGTATTGTAAGTTAAGATCAATTCGATAGTTGATATCAATTTGATACTTCATTTCAAATTCGATAGTTGATATCAATTATTACAATTTTTCTTTCATGATGATGACAGTGTAAAATGAAATAAATTCGTTATATACCATTTTGTTTAGTTTCGAATTCGTATCGTAACGATTCGTTATTCGGAAGTACTTCCGAACTACGAATTATCAAATTTCATTACAAATTCTGAATTTTTCCGCAACGAATGCACAGCTCTAGTACACACACAGCAGACTGCGCAAGATTTTCTGATCGGCTCCAGCCCCAGCCAGTCAACTCGCCCCCGCCATACGAGGAGTATTGCGGGCGCCGGATGCATAGTGGCCAGTTTTTATTGCCACCCCCTGGAAAGGACCGGCCTAGGCCTTGCCTACCCAGGACATACTTGAAAATGAGAGAAATCTCAATGTATCCTTCCTGGTAAAAAACCTTTGCAAAAAAATATATATATTTTTTAGCACTGAGTGTCACCCTAGGGGCGGTGTCACCCGGGTGTGGGCCGCACTTCCCCCCCCCCTTGTGACGCCACTGAGAAATCCCACTCATCACAAAGGACAAAATACCCTACACCATTTCTTAAATTCTTTGTCTAAGGAAAAAATGACTAACTTATATTACAAACTAAAATCTCACCCATTAACAATCTGTTATCTTCAGACTTCATACAAAATGCTATGATGTTCATTTTGAGAGCTTTCTTACATATGGAGATAACTTGAGAATTTCGCTGACCTTGGTTTGTCCCTGTTCTAATATGTAAAATATGAATTTCCTCTCAATATTGTTATTATGCTTGTTCAGCAAAATACTATCTGCTTTGATTAAACATTTATAAGGCTTTTAGATAAATCAGAGACTTCCCTATTGATCTCACATTTAGCTCAAATGTACAAAGAGATTATCTTATTGGGGAATGTCTCCTGGTATACATTACATAGAATCGGAACAGAAACTGTCAGTTGACTTTTTTAAAAGTGTGATAAGCATGGAGAGTTACATTATTAATAAAGCAAAAAGGGCCTCTGAGAAGGTCTACTGGGAAGTGTCACTTTAGGTGATATTTTTATTGCTTCCTTTATAATTTCCCCTGCTGCCAGAACCCTGTTATGATTAATAACAGTGTTGTTTTATCATATATAAATGATGCCATGAGTAGGAGGTCAAATCCACAGAGATATACAGTCCTTTGAGAGTGAAAAGTCTCTTATTTCCATAAAGATTACCAGGCCATTGCATGGGACTCAGGCTAACAGAAGAGAGAGGTTTAATGGCCCTTTTCAAAGTCACCAAATCTTTATTAGTTGACACAACCATGATTAGGTTGTATTTTTGTACACCGATTCCCCATTTCCAGCAGATGTGCAGGCAACATGCTACACCCTTCACTTTCAAGGAGCTATTCACTAAGCCCCAGGGTTTGCCAATGTTACAAACCCAACAAAAATTGCAGTATTGCAGTGCTGACCAACACCGGCATTTCACAAAACTAAAATATGAAGAGTGACAGAAGAAGCTTCACAGTGAAGCATCTCCTGTCACTCTTTGGATTTTAGCTTTGTGAAATGCTGGCGTTTGTGAGCACTGAAATACTGGCAGTTTTTGCCGGTACTTGCAACACCGGCAAACACCAACTCTTAGTGAAAAACCCCTACAGTATTTTACAAGGCCTCTTCACTCTTTACTTGTAGTGCACATGGTGTAAGAGTGAATCTCAGTACTTTCAAACTCAATGTGTAGCTTAAGTACATTGTAGTGCTCCAGAACTGTAAAACTCAAAAGTCTCAGAGCCACACAGCAAAAAACCTGAGTAATGTGCAGTGTGTATGAATATTTGACAGACCTCCAGAGCATATATAACATTAAATGTATTTCCAATGACATCCCAAAGTGTTAGCTCCTGCAGGATGAAAAACAAATTTGCAGTTGGACATTTTTATGAGATTCCACTCTACTCAAGACCTGCTGTTCCCACTATACACGTGTCCACGGCACGTGTTGGACAAGCGCACTTCATAAAAATGTCAAGGTTATGACTTCAGTTTCAAAATGATAGGCACTGCTAAAGAAAAGCAGTGGTGCAAGCCTTTATCTTTTAGAAACTCCCCATTTCCAGCTTTATTACAGGCAAGCAGCTAAATTTAACCCAGCGACAAATAAATGGGAACCAGACACTTCAAAGAGGGTATAACGACACTGTTTATTCCATTAACCTTAACGTTTCAGCTGCAAAATCAGCCTTTCTCAAGCATGTTGCCAGCTCTTGAGGCTGAAAACACTAGTAAGTGGTATAAACAGTGCTGTTATTCTGTCCTTGAAGTTTGTGGTTCACATTTATATCTTGCTGCAGTATTTTGGGGATGGTTACTCTCTGGCCTTAATAGATCCCAGATTCGCCCTCTGCAGTCTATAATGAATGACAGCGCCAGACTCATCCACCTTAAACTCTCACACCTCACCCCTTTGTCAATCTCTACACTGGCTCTTTATTTCCTTTAGAATTTAATTCAAAATATTGGTGTTCACATACAAAGCTCTCCATAACTGCGCCCCTGCCTACATCTCCTTCCTTATTAGCAGGTATACCCCTGCCCGACCACTTCAATCTACCAATGATCTGATGCTATCAATTCGTCGTACCCGCACCCTCAACTCCTGCCTTCAGGACTTCTCCCAAGCTGCCCCCTTTCTATAGAACTCCCTCCACCGCAACATTAGACTCTCCCCGTCTCTCCAGTCCTTTGAGAAATCTCTGAAAATACATTACTTTAGAGAAGCCTATCGGCTCACTCCTTGATCCCTCACTGTACATCTCTTGTTCCATCTTCCCAATCAGCCCACTTGCACCCCGCTACTACACATACTCCAAGTACCCTCATCTACGGTTTCACCCCTCTCCTCTTAGATTGTAAGCTCTGGAGCAGGGTCCTTCCCTCCTACTGTTCTATGTGTGTTACGTGTATGTATATTCGTTGTTCTGTCTCTCCCATTGTACAACGCTAAGGAATTTGTTGGCACTTTATAAATGTTTGTAACTGTTACCCTGGGATTATTGAGCACTCTGGTGGGGTATAGTATTATTTTCAATTGAATTGGCTGTGTGCAGAACTATTTCCTTTTTGCTAAATTTAACCCAAATCGGGGCGTGGCTTGGACGTCACCTAAGATGGCCGCCTAGCGTCTGAGCTCCGCTACACCCGCGCTGTAACCTGCGAATATCTTCTCCCCCCGGGATTTTAATACTCACCACAGGACGCTGTAAGGGATCCACACCATGCCTGGACCCTCCAAATCGGCGAAAACTAAAGATGCGGCCGTCGCGCCGTTGTTTACCCCGCGCCGGACCACAGCTTCCCAAGATGGCGGCCGCCCGAAATCGCGGCCTACCTCCGCCGGCGGATCAGGAGATGAGGATGGAGGGGAATCGGATGCAGGGGTAAGCCGGGCTGATGCGGTTACTATTATGAGTCAGATGGCCGAAATGAGAACTTTTTTGGTGGGGGAGATGGACCGTAATACAAAGGCCTTACAGGCTGACATCCTGGCCTTGGGACAGCGCACCTCAGATTTGGAGGATCGTACTGATGAACTTTCGGGGGCCTATAATTCCCTTATTGACCACTCTAACGCTATGTCCCATAAGGTGGATTACTTAGAGACTCAATTGGAAGATTTGACCAACAGGTCCCGAAGGAATAATTTAAGGATCCGGGGTTTGCCGGAGCGGGCAGAGGATGACCCCTTGGGAGACTTTATCGTCGCCATGCTCAGACCGTTAGCTCCAGAGCTCCCAGACCACGCTTGGGAACTCGACCGTGCCCACAGAGCTCTTCGTGCCCGCAGCGCTACCGACGAACGCCCTCGAGACATTATTATCCGCTTTCTACACTTCTCCACAAAGGAACTTATTCTCAAAAAAACCCGTACTAAACCGATATTATACGACGGATCTCCCCTACAGCTTTTTCAGGATATCTCTCCAGACACACTTCGTCGACGCCGTTCATGGAAGCCCGTAGCGGATCTACTTCGTTCGCACAATATCGCGTTTGCATGGGGCCATCCTTTTAAGATCCTGGCATTCCGCAACAAAAGAACATATGTTCTGCTTCCGCATTCGGATCCCATGAAGTTCTTTCGGGCCTTGGATGTCCAGCCCCCAGAGGACTTTGCATCTCCGGAGGGTCCTCCGCCACCGCTCCCGCGTCTCTCCAGGGAATGGAGTACAGTAAACCGTCCTCACCGTTGAACGAAGGTTCCCGATTCTACATGGTTCGTTTACTACCACCGAGACGTGGGTTCCTTGGTATTTCTTTTTATAGCCTCTTCGGTGGTTTGTTGCTGGACTGCTTCTGGTTCTTCTTCTCCTCCGGAATTTTTAGTTCCACGAAAACTACTCCGGCTAGAACGTGTCTCTCCTTGTTTCACGCTATTGAAACACAGTGACCGTCTCTATTTCTACAGCCCATCGATCAGGTCTTCCCGGGGGCCAATTTTTTCCTTGTGGGTGGGGGCTCTTGACTGGGCCTTCTTTGATCTCCATGGCCTGGAGGGTTTGTTCCCTTTTTCCCCCACAGGTCCTGGCAGTGGGTAAGTCCGGGCTTTTTGGACTCTGTTTTTCCTTTTTTTTACTTTCCGTTGGTTATGTACATTTTGTTTTTATTGTTTTTTCCCCTTTTTTCACCTTATCCTTCCATCACCAAAGTATTAGGTTCTTGTTGCTGGGTGGGGGTGGTGGGGCATTGGAGGTTCATCGCTCGGGGGATTGTATTGCTGGAGGGGTCTGTGATTGGGTAACGGGCCTGCTGCTCATGGGACGAGGTGACCTGTTGCGCTTCTCATGGCACTGAAACTGACCTCTCTTAATGTTAAGGGCCTCAATTCCCCTACAAAGCGTAGATTACTCTTCCGCACTCTGAAATCTGACAAAATTGATATCGCCTTTCTTCAGGAAACTCACCTGACTAAATCTGCTAAAATTACGTTAACTGATCACGTCTATACACGGGCGTACGTATCTGGTGCCTTGAGCAAGCGCAACGGAGTTGCCATATTGATTCGGAAAACATGTCCATTTCAACTTATATCGCAAAAGATTGATACCGAGGGCCGATTTGTATTGCTTACGGGTACTCTATACTCTATGACCTACCATTTTTTGAATATTTATGCCCCTACTACCCCCTCTGTTGACTTCTGGGATTCCATTGCAACTTGGTTTCGGCCCTTCCTCAAGGGGCGGTGATCTTGGGAGGTGATATGAATGCTGTAGCGTGCCCAGCAGTGGATCGAGGCGGTCGCCAAGCTTCCACAGTTACGCCAACCTTGGGTAGACAAGATAAGTTATTCGCCCGCTTTTTACGCCAAGTAGGGCTTATTGATGTATGGCGGGTTTTATATCCGAGTGTAAAGGATTATTCCTTTTACTCTGCTCCCCATGGGACTTACTCTCGCATAGATCTGTTTCTGGTTAATGGTTTGGCCATGTCCAATGTAATTCGAGCGGAGATTAACTCCATCTCGTGGTCTGACCACGCCGACATTGCACTTTACCTCCATACCCCGAAGCTGGCGGCCTCTTGGTCTTGGAGGTTGAACTCGTCTCTCCTGCGAGATCCAGAGGTAGTGAGTCAACTACGTACTTTATCGATACAATATTTTCAAGACAACCCGCCAGGTGAGACGTCCCTATCCACGATATGGGCTGCTCATAAAGCGGTTATGAGGGGTCACCTCATTAAAATTGCCACTCATAAAAAACGCACCAAATTACATTCTCTCGTAACCTTACAACAGTCTCTCCGTCGTCTGGAGATGAGCCATAAATCCTCCCCCTCCCCTGAACTTCTCTCTGAACTATTACGCACTCGCTCTTCCCTGAAAAGGTTGTTACTCGATGATGTAGCCAAACAATTACTCTGGTCCCGCCGAATGTTTTTTGAGAAGGCCAATAAACTAGATACTCTACTGGCCCGCTCTCTCAAACCCCGGAGTAAATTCTCCTCTATCTCTGCAGTTAAAACAGTAAAGGATGTATTGGTCAATTCCCCACAGGAGATCTGCGCAGCTTTCACAGCATATTATTCAGACCTATACAACCACTCTCCCCATCATGACCCCGCTGACAAATCCCATTTAGACGCCATTTCCTCCTTTTTAGACTCCCTTTCTTTGCCACAGTTAGAAGACTCCCATATATCGAGCCTTAGTGCTCCTATCTTAGAAGAAGAGGTTAATTGCGCCATTTCTGCCCTGGGAGGTACGAAGGCCCCGGGCCCGGATGGGTTCTCAGGGGGTTACTATAAAGTTTTACGTCCGGAGCTCGTCCCTTTTTTGACGTCGGTTTTTAACGACTGCGCGGAGGGAGGGTCTCTCCACCCTGATTTGCTTGTGGCTAACATTGCCCTTATACCTAAAGAGGGTAGGGACCCAGCGGCAGTTGAGAGCTACCGCCCTATCTCCCTTATCAATTTTGATGCCAAGATTTTTGCTAAGGTCCTAGCGAACCGCCTTAGTCCGCTCCTCCAAGTTCTGGTTCACCCGGACCAGGTCGGTTTCGTCCCTAATCGTCAACTCTTCGATAATACCAGACGTAATGCCGACCTGATCTGGTGGCTATCCTCTCGGGCAACGCCTTCTCTGATCCTGTCGTTAGACGCAGAGAAGGCTTTTGACAGGGTGGAGTGGCCGTTCCTCTTCTCTACCCTCTCTCGCCTAGGCCTCCCGGATTTTTATGTTAATATGGTAAGGGCTCTTTACTCGGGAATGTCTGCGCAGGTTCGTGTCCCGGGCAGTAGCCCCATTCGATTCCCCATCTGTAATGGCACTCGCCAGGGCTGTCCCCTTTCACCTCTTCTTTTTCTCCTCTCTCTTGAACCCCTATTGGCTGCGATACGAGATCACCCTGAGATCAGGGGGGTTCGGGTCAGAGGAGATTCTTTCACTGTCTCTGCTTACGCCGACGACATCCTTCTCACCTTAACGGATCCCATCTCCTCTCTCTCCCATCTCGGACCGGTACTATCCGACTTTGGTGAAATCGCAGGGTTTCGCATCAATTACACTAAATCCTGTGCGATACCCCTCTACATGTCACACACAGACACCGCCTCGATTGAATCAGGGTTTGGGTTCCGTCTTGCTCCCTCTGAATTGTCATACTTGGGTATTCTATTGACGGCAAATCCAACAGCCCTTTATAGCAAGAACTTTACGACCATGGTTCATCAGATCAAGTGTGATCTGGAGCATTGGTGTGATAAACCCATATCGTGGATAGGACGCATTCATAGTGTAAAGATGAACATACTCCCACGTATTCTATTTTTGTTCCAGACTCTACCCTTACTACTGACTCAGCGGGACTTAGCCGGGCTACAACAGGCGATCGACTCCTTTATTTGGCAAAATAAGAGACATAGGGTTGCGCGCCGCATTCTATATCGCCCTAAGACCCGTGGAGGGTTGGGGCTCCCTAACCTATACCTTTATTATTGCGCAGCTCAGTTGACTCAGGTGGTGGCCTGGCACTCTTCCGCTTCTACTAGAAGGTGGGTTGCACTAGAAACTGCTTTTATGTTCCCTGACCGCCCTGACCTCTACGTTTGGCTTCCCAGAGCCTCCAGACCCATTTTACGCACGACATGCCCTTCGATTTTGACATCTCTTCGGCTTTTTGACCTAGCTAGGACGAAATTTGAGCTGATGGGGGCTCCCTCTCCCCTCACCCCATTACTCCGTAACAGAGAATTTCCACCGGGCCTGAGGGCCTCAGATTTTGGGGGTCTAGCGGGAGTGGGGCTTCTGAGGTACCGTGACCTTTATCATAATGGACGACTTATTACTTTTTCAGAGCTCCAGGAGCGTGGTGAACTATCTCCCTTCTCTTTTTTCCGATTCTTACAGATTCGACATTTTGCTACGGCCCAGATGTTAGAGAAGGTCTCAACTGCCCCTCTTTCCGCTCTAGAGCACGTTTTTATGGCTGATGGCCCACTGAAAGGGCTTATATCCCGGTTATACCTACTCCTTAGCTCCAGTCCAGGGCAATGGGGCCCCCTCACATACTGTGATAAGTGGGAGGTTGATTTATGCGATCCTTTGCCGGGTGATGAGTGGGAGGATATATGGGAGCAAACGTCCAGGTCCTCCATATGTGTCACACACCAGGAACAATCTTACAAAACACTACTCCGTTGGTACGTTACCCCGGTTTCCCTTTATCGCATGGGTGTCACATCCAGTGATTTCTGTTGGCGGGACTGTGGGGAAAAAGGCACTTATATTCATATGTGGTGGGACTGCCCGGTGGTACGCCGCTTTTGGTCTCTAGTTCACGCTGAATTCCAGAAAATATTCCACCGACAACTGCCTATGGATCCCTGGGCTTTCCTCCTCTCTCGTCCCTTGTCAGTTCTATCTCGTCCTGAACAACTCTTATTTAATAGACTGGCCCTTGCTGTTCGACGGGCCTTGGCGGCATCGTGGCGCCAGAGTATTCTCCCTTCCTGGTCTGTGGTGACGGCGAAGATTGTAGACGCCTGTTTGATGGACGAGTTAACGGCTAAGGTCAGGTACACCATGAGTTCCTTTTCTAAGACGTGGTCCCTTTGGGAGGAATACTCCTCAGCCCCTAATTGTAATTTAAATTTAAATTAATTAAATCTGACATTGATCTCACTTATACTCCAGCCTGTTTGCCTAGCCCCTACATGTGATGATGCCCCGGAGGTCCCACCTGGCGACACATCCACTGCAAATGTCTGGAAGGTTTTCCCCTTTTTCTTTTTCCTCTTTGTGTTACTTTATGTTTTTTGATTTGTTTTTGTTTTTATGTGTGTTTTTTTTTTTTTCCTCCTTTTTTCTTCTACGGCTTGGGGCTCTCCCCATACTCCGTGAGTTTTTTATTTTCTATACAATTGATAAAATAAGTGTTACTGTACCCATCTGTTGATATGTACATGTTTTTGCTGTATTTCATATGCTATTGGATACATGACGCTTTAAATAAAGAATTTCAAAAAAAATTTTTTAACCCAAATCGACTCATAACTGAAAGGCACTTACTGGCAGCAGCAACGCGTGGCAATTTATGCTGCCCTGCGTGGGAATACATAAGCGAAGTCACACGGGTTTAGTTGCAGGACACTGGGAGCTAATGGTCCCAGTTTACTTCTATGTGTGGCCAGAGGAGGCAGCGGATTACACCACAGGACCAGAGGTGACTAAAGGATTTTTGAGATACAGTTTGCAAAACCAAAATGACTTAACACCCGGGTCAGAGAGATGGTATTCTTTTTTTGAATACTGGATGAAAAACATGATCCTCCTTGGAATTGCAAATTTACACTTCCTATACAAAGTATGTGAAGCGATAATATACAGAAGACAACCCTTACAGCTGAGTCACTGGATGTTTGTGGCTCGGCTAGATTCGAACGTCAGCCATAATATTATTGAAGGGGATCATTATACCTAAGTCACTTGTTAACAATAACGGCTGACTTGGAATAGGGCCCTATGCCTGTTATACCTGTCCCTAGGTCTCCAATAAACAAACTCTGCAATAACACCTTGCAGTGTAAGCAAGATTTATTCATCAACAGAAGCGTTCAGAAAAAACACACTGTTGTTGAAACATTGCCAAGTACACATAATAAATAGTTTGGTAAATCCAGTTCACACCTTTAAAATGTGCTTCAGAGATTTCAAATTCATTATAGTTTTGCCAATAACATTTATCCTGTTGAATGGAGAGCAGTTTGTACTTCTACTGTAAAATACATGAATGGTGCATTGTGCTGAAACAGCAGAGACACAGTTGTTTGAACAATGTACAGTCACATTTGAAAGCTAAAATCAGCGCCCGGAGTCTAATCATCGCTGTATCATCCTGCCCATGGTTATATATTGTTGAGATTAGACTAGCACCTGTCTTCGAGCCTGAAAGAACTAAAACACCAGTTGCAGGACTCTTGCATGCCTAAAGTATGGTGAACATTTCCAGCGAGTTGCGTTTTATCTCAATGTGAAACCTGTCACAGTGTGTTCAGCTGTTCACTGTGACTTGTGAACAAACTGGAATACCAGATGAATAAGGTTTAAAAAGATTTAAATTCAAATAAATAGTTAGTTACTAATATTGTTTGTAGAAAAATGAGTGTTTGACTTATATTTTTATGTTGCCATTTATAATGTGGCATTGGCATTGCTTTTTGAGGTCACCGTGGTAAAAACTGTGTGCTGCTAAAGAAAAGTTTATAATAGCAAAATCATTACAGTAAGGAAATGGCCTGAGGAATGCACCTGCATGGGCTGAAACTTGCTTATGTATGATGTAACGAATATGCTTGCAAAGGAGAATCCCTGAGTGCCATGGTCATCATTTATGGCGATATACTTCAGCGATCCAGAAAGGGAAATTCAAAGAGCAGCGGGAATACAACAGCAGTTAGCAGATAAACCCTTATGCCGGGGTCAGATGAGTGCACTATGTGTGCTCGTACGGACGAGCCTCCTGGTGTCCGTTGCAGCATTGTGATGCTTCGACAGGGTCGGACACACGCTGCGCTGTAGGATGAATTACTGTGCTACAGCAGGCGTGCTGCAGATGTTTTGAAACCCTCCCCGTCAAAGTGCTAAGACGCACGTTCTTCGGGGCTGCAAAGTGTGATCCTCCATCGAACCTTTACAGTGCTGAGTGCACTAAATGTGCTCAGCGAGGTGGCCAGACGGGCGTCAGAGTGGAAGGATCATCCACTTTCATGGACGTTACTTTCTCGCTTAAAAACCCTCGTCTGACCCCGGCCAAAAGAGTTAGGGCAGTACTACAATGTTGGTGCTAACTTAACCAGAGATGTTGTAAACTGAAAACCTCCATAGACTAGAATAGCTCTGGGAAGTTTACAAGAGCTCTGGTTAAGTTAGCACCAACTTTGTAATATGGCCCTTAGGGTGGTACCTGGCTTCCAGGATATGTGGGTTGTAACTCCTGCGATTCAAAGCTAGGCAAAGCTTATGAACTAAACAGGATTCTGCACAGAAATGTAATTAGAGAAGTCTGTGGATTCTTCCATGTTATTCCATGAATAGGTCAGGCTGCCATCTGAATTACAGAGATTGAAAAATAGAGACACTTTTAAAGTTACAAAATTAAAACAAAAAAAGAGTCAATAATAAGTGCCTTTTATTTTTTTCTGATAGTAAAAGATCCTGCCCTTTCACCTTTCTGCATACTGTACTACCCTCATAATATAGAGCTCCCATTTGCATTGGTTTATGTAACCATTAAGGCTAGGGTCAGACGAACGCATTTTTTGCGTCGTCCAACGAATGGACGTATTTTTTCACGGAATACGCGATAGCGGTCATACGATGTGCATTTTCGTCCGTGATTTTGTACGGATCATCAATAAAACACTTTTTGCGTCTGGATGTTATGTTGGCCGGACATTAGCAGCGTCTGACGTCTCCTAATCAGGCACACATGCCGCTAGCGGACGCAGCGCACTCTGTACGTCAGTACTAGAGGTATCACGTTCTCAAAAAAATGCGTTTGTTTGCTGCTTGCGTTGCGCGGCCGGACTTTCGTGCGGCCGTACTTCGTATACTGCCCGTCATTGGCTGTCATTTGCTGCTACTACGGCCGTGATAAAGTGCGGCTGCACGCGCGTTCGCACTGCATTCGTCTGACCCCAGCCTTAGAAGTAATGTCTCTTTTTTTGGTTTATACATTTTCCAGTCTTCTTTGATATCTTAAATACTTATTTCTGTCAAAGTACCTTTTCACATCTTTGACTCTTTGAATGTTCTTTTTTTTATTTTACATGCCATTTACTCAGCATCCTGTTCTAACATGGTTTTATCCCCAAAATTTAGAGAGTTTTAAAGCTATCTATGGAAACTGGCACAATGTCCACAATGTTAAAAGTTGAACAAAAATAGTAAGCATGAAAACCATTGAAATGTAATAAGAAGTCTTCCGATGTCAAAAGAAGTGTCTATAATTATACAGAAAGGAATTTTGTTTTCTTGGCTCTGTTTGGTACAGGGGGACAAAAATAAAGAGCGAGAGGCCAGGCCAGAGACCTTGTGTGCTAGGACCTTTCTAGGTACAACAAGCAGAGCAGAGCTCTGTGTTCTTTAAAGAATGTTAAAGAATCTTGAAAAAGACTATGGTTTAGGTCAAAACATTGGTTTGTCAATAAACTACAGCTGCTGATCATGATGAGGAGAGCTCAACCTTCTTTTATCATATCTATCATTAGATTACTCTTTAAATCCTGGGATTCCATGCAAATACAACCAAAATGCTAAAAACTACTTAAATGACTCTGTAAGGCAGGAGTACTCAACTTTGGCCCTGCAAATGTTTGGGAACCACATCGCTCGCGATACTCCGTCACTCGTTAGGTTGAAAGAGCCTAGAGGGAAATATAGTTCCAAAACATTTAGGGCAGTATTTCAAAGTTGGTGTTAACTTAACCAGAGCTGTTGTAAACTTAACTCCATAGACTATAATGGCTCTGGTAAATTTACAATAGTTCTGGCTACGTTAACACCAACTTTGTAATAGGGCCCTTGGATGGCCAAAGTTGAGCACCCATGGTGTAAGGAGTCTCATGCTCTTAGTCGCAAACATTATTCCCACAGTAGAATGATAAAAAATAATAAAACTAGCACAGAGGCCAGAACACACAGACACCGATTACTTCTGCAACATGAAGTTCAAATTAATGATTGAGTATATAAACCTAGGTAATCAAGGACATGTTTAGACATGTGAAATTAGCAAGTAAGATTGTTTCAGATTGACAAATGTGATAATAACATGAGCCTGTTGTTATGCTGAAACGCGCAGATCTTTACATGTACTCCACTGTTAGAATTACTGTAAAATTTTCCTTGTTTTGTAATTGTGTTTCCCCTGCAATGTCTCACACCGATCGTGCCACTTAGTTGCACACTGCAACAATGTAGCCGCTCATGTTCGTAACTGTATACTTTCAGCGAAATGGCCCCACTGCTGGTTTGTCTATTTCTTCCCTGCGTTGTTAATAATTCATTCCCTTTTGGTGTCTAGCTTGTACCAGTGTTAATAGTACGAACAAAATATGCTATTTGTATCCTTGTAAAGTGTATACCGGCTTGCCTTAAAATGTATGGTGCAGCCGCACCCAAGGAGATCACAAAAACACTGCTGGCAAAACGCCTGATCCCCCGTCTGCCCTGGAGCTGCCCTTACCCCCACCATAGCCTTTTTGTAGGTAAGTTCCCAGGGATAGGAGCCTGGTCTGGGGTGATTTTGAAGTAGAAGTGCCACCGGGAACCCCTTCATCCGACTATCTAAAGATAGAGCGGCTGCTGTTATGGAACTCTGCCAGCTGCTGGGCAGCTTGTAACCACTGCCACTCGGTCTCTCGTTCACGGAGCAGGGCACTCCTTTAGGGAGGAGTAGCAGGGGGAGCGGTGCTAGCCAGCCATAACTGGGAACAGTAACCCCTACAGACCCACAAACCTCGGCATGGTTTCAGGCTCCAATGGAAACGGCATTCGCACCCAGACAGTTTGAAGGGCAGAGATGCATGCTCACTACCTGACTCCTGTTGGGGGCAGGGGGTGTATCCCAAAAATGGGGCTATGGCTGGTGCTAAATTTCCCATTATAGCCTATGGGTTAGCAGCCCAGGCGGGACTGCCAGGTGCCATAAAGTCTGGGGTGGGCAGGGTAAAGAACAATGGCAAACCAGATTATCAAGATGTTGTAATTGTATATAAGCACTGTATGTTCCCATTCAAAATACACTCTGATTTTCCTTCACCTACGCTTTGTCTCGACAAGTGAATGGGGGGGTAAAGATCTCTTATCACTAAGCCTCGGTATCCTCTGACCCAGGCAGAGGCAAGTCTACCCACACTGAGCGGTCGTCTGCGCTGTACCCCGGGGCTGACACGTCATCTGGCCTGCTACCCAACGGCTCTCCAAGGCACAGAAGTAGTGAAAGGCGGATCTACTCATCTCGAGTAGCGGCAATCCGTCACATTCCTTACTTAATTCTCCACTTGTTCATCTCATTTACACATATTCTTGATTCCTCCACAAAGACAAAAGAAGACAAGAGCAGAGCTTTATCAAATATAACAATGTAAAATATCAATACAAACATTTTGGGTAAGGGAAGAAAATTTAATGTACGGATCGGTTCCTGTGTCATTCCATGCAAGTGGCGGCTGCATGAAAGGTGCTGCCCTTCTGCTCAGCACCAGTATTCAGACAATAAACAGTTAAAACACACTCACACACTCCAGCCAGGTCATCTGACCTACCTGTTAATAAAAGTACCACACCCCTTCTGTTCCCTGCTTCAACAATAGTTGTTATCCGCTCTCAGCAAGAGAGAACCTATGATGTGGCTCTCCTTTGGTTTCCTGAAACCAAACCCTGTTGTTGAACTAAACCTGTGTGTTTCCAGACCCTCCGGTATTGTGTTTCCTGAATTCCCCCTGCTTCAAGATTATTTGTTGTTTTGCTGCCTCAAGCAGCAACCGCACCCCTCACCGCAGACCCCATGCTTACTATTTTTGGGAATTGAAGCCACGGGGTGGCATAGTATGTCCCTCCTTCGCCCTGCTCATCAGTCACACTGCGAGTCAGCTGCATAGGTGGGCTGGAGGAGGGACCCACTGCAGCAGCCAGCAGGAGCATGTACTAGTACGCCCAGCCGGCTTTAAAGCCCCGCTGTAGGGCACAACCCACCAGACGGCAAAGTGTTACTAGCACAGAGGGAATATACACACCTTCCCAGATCATTCCCTTCACCTTGTCACAATATGCAACCAAAGAAGAATGATAAACATAAGTGTTGCCAATCTCTTATGATAAATACACTCTACATGGCGCATGTTGAACTGATAAAACAGGTGCTTATGATGGAATGGAACTGTCTAATGACAACAGGACTTCCACAGGACATATTTGGAACATGTCCAGTAGCTTGGTATGCTGTATGGACATGAGCTTTAATCTCAGTTGTCACATTGATCAAATACTATGATGAAATATGGTTACTGCAGCTGAAACACACATAATCCAGATCACTCTACATTAAGGCATCTCTAAAACAAAAATATGAAGAGATATTTATAAATCTTCGATCATTAGATATATATCAAAAGACGAATCGGGATGCAGATTGGAGAGAGGAGGATATGCTCACGTTTACTACTACAGAGAGAGACCTTCTGGATTCAAAGGCTGGACACCATCTCCCCTAGGGGTCTCAATGAGTACATCTCATATACATCTTTTTAACATCTAGATAACTTTCTACACAATATAGTCTGCTGCCCTGTGAAGTGTTGACTTTAGCCATGGCTATGTGTGTATATATATATATATCCAAGGAAAGTGGCGGCACTCGATTTGAGAAATAGAAAATCAAAAAAGTTTATTTAAATCATTTAAAATAAGACCGACGTTTCGGCCCTCACAGGAGCCATTCTCAAGGTGTTATACATAGGAGTTGCATACGTTTAAATAAAAAGCACACATAGTTGGAAAACCAATCAAAGAGGCTCGTTAGGGAAGAGGCACAGATGTTATCAATGCATAGTTAATAAAGTAATTAACATTCCCAAAAGGTGTGTCACTTGCAAGTGAACGTAAGACAGTCGCCTAGGCAACATATAAACAATGCACAGTCTCTACGGAAGCCGCAGAGGAAAGAGAGTGAACTTCCAAATTTAAAACCAAAAGGAGTATAAAAGAGAAAGAGAGAGCAGCCTATCAAGAAACATTTTAAAGGCTTGAAGTGAAAAAAGCATATCATACAGCCGAAAAGGAAAAAGATCGCTAATCACGCTGCAAAGTACGTGTGTGCTAGGCAGTGCACTTGCTTGAACAACAGAGAGTGTAAAGCCCTGGGCCATTGATCACCAGATGGAACTTGGGAATATGAGGTGGTTAAAGCAACTGAGGTCCTATAGTAAAATGTATCTGTACTGAGAGTCAAATATACATACATATAGGTGTGTTGTCAAGACTACAAATAAAACAAAGGCACAACGGAAGCCGCATGTGGTCAAAAAAAGGGGGATCGGAGTCCTAATTACCAAAACGGGCAAATGGATAACACCCCATATCTGTATCGGATGGATTGCTTAACTGTTTATTAAGACCTATATGTGGAAGTGTGGTATGCTCATCGATCGTAAAGAAAGCTGGAGAAGGAGACATATTCATTCAGTCCCCTGGGTGCCACGGTATCCAGGGTTCTGATCCAATAGGTCTCCCTCTGCAGCAATCGCTGGGAGCGATTGCCACCCCTAGGAAGTGGGGGAACGTGGTCGATGGCTACACAACGAAGTGAGGGCAATCTATGTTGTTGGGCCAGAAAGTGTTTCGCCACCGGCTTATCAGTCTGACCATCTCTATAGGCTGTGTTAATAGAGGACCGATGGCCCCGAATACGGTCCCTAAGTGTGCGGTCAGTTTTCCCAATGTAAACAAGTCCACATGGACAAGAGAGCATATAAACCACAAATTCTGTCATGCAGGAAATGCGATGCTTGATATATATAGTGTGTACACACTGACTGTTGTGGATTTATGCATCAGATTTGAATTCCTTACGACGAGCCAATCAGGCGTGTGATAGGAACTGGTCTTTGTTTATATATTGGGCAATGCAATGGTGAACTAGGGTTAAGTTAATGTCAGAATAATGTATTACTGTTATGGACTATGTCTGCTTTTGCTGGTTCTTCTAGATAACACTTAAGAGAAAATAATGTCACCGCTATGTTGACCGTAGCTCCGTTTTTACTTTACCCGGGTCCTTTTGTTTTTAATTTCCATGGTAACCTGCTCAGTGCAGGTCCCACGTTCTCTATGTCATCAAGTTGCGCCTCTCCTGGACGTGTACGCCGGATCCATGCGGTTAGGCGTCCACCGCGAGAACGCATGATCATAGGGTAAGCCTTATTGATGTATATGTATAAATATATGTTTGTATTTTATGCCTGTATACCTTGAGAAAGGCTCTTAAAGGGGCGAAATGTCGGTAAAACTGGCAGGTACTCGTTTTTAAGATGTTTTGCTGAATAAACTTTTTTCTTTTATTTCAAATCCCAATGTGCATCCCGAATTGTCTTTTGCTATTCCTTACCACGGGAGTTTTTGGGCTCAGAATTGGAATAATTATATATATATATATATATATATATACATTCATTACACACTCACTCGTAAATCCGGCACTCTGGAAATCCATATAGCACATGCCCAGTGCCACGCTTGGCTTTTTTATAGAATGAAAATATTTATTTTTACCACAGTTGGTAAGTAGAACCTCAAAGTATGAGGCTACCAAAGAATTTTCACCTTTAGGATGGACTCCATGTCAATGGGCTGTTTAGTAACGATCTAGTAACGTTATAGTAGAGCTAGTTAAACCTCTTGTAATTTTGCCGTAATTTTTTCATTCAATTCTTCCTCCTTTTGTGTGGTTGAGATTTGTAGTAAAAATTCAGATGTAATCAATAGGATGCAATGATCTGTGAATAATTTTTCTATCGTGCTTTTCTAAAATGTTTTTTAATAACCATCCCCAAGCACAGCGTCTAAATGCCAGCTTAGCAAAATTACTCGCATTACAGCTGCTGCCTTTCCAGCTGGTGGACTCTGCTCCCTTCCGTGATTTTGTTGAATGCGCTGTACCACAGTGGCAGGTTCCAAAACGCCATTACTTTTCACGCAAGGCCATTCCAGCACTATACCAGCACGTGGAAGACAATGTTATCCAGTCATTGGGAAAGGCAGTCAGCAGCAAGGTGCATGTCACTTTAGACACATGGTCCAGCAAGCATGGACAGGGTCGTTACATTTCCTTCACGGCACACTGGGTAACTCTGATTGCAGCTGGGAGGGATCCAAGACGGGGCTCTGTGCTGGAGCTTGTTCATCCACCACGCCTCCAGAAAGCTCCTCTTCCTCTTCCTCCTCCTCCTCCTTCTCTGTCTCTGGCGAAGTGGCAGTTAAACCCACGCCTGACAGGGTGTACACAATGGCTCAAGCAAAAAGATGCCATACTGTGCTTGAGCTGGTTTGTTTAGGGGACAGGAGCCACACCGGGTCAGAAATTTTGTCAGCTCTGCAGGGGCAGGTGCAGAGATGGTTAACACCACGCCAGCTTGAGCTGGGAATGATCATCTGCGATAATGGCAGCAACCTTCTCTCTGCCCTACTCAAGGGTAAATTGACGCATGTACCATGCCTAGCACACGTCCTAAATCTGGTGGTACAGCATTTCCTAACCAAGTACCCAGGGCTGCCAGAGCTTCTCATCCAGGCCAGAAAAGTCTGCAGCCACTTCAGACGGTCATTCCCAGCAAGCGTTCGCCTGGCAGAAATTCAAAGAGAATTCCACCTTCCCACAAACCGTCTGATCTGTGACATGCCCACCAGGTGGAACTCGACATTAGCAATGCTGCAGCGTCTACACAAGCAGCAGAGGGCCATCAACGAGTACCTGTGTGAGTATGGCACCAGAAAAGGTTCAGGTCAACTTGGTTTTTTTTCCCCCCCGCAGTGGCTGATGATCAAGGATGCATGCACTGTACTGTCACCATTTGAGGAGGCAACGAGGATGGTGAGCAGGGACATTGCATGCATCAGTGACACAATTCCTTTAGTGTTCCTGCTGGAGCACACTCTGCGGGGAATTATAGATGTGGCTCTAGAGGCAGAGCAGCGGGAGGAAGAGGAGGCCTTCCCTAGCTCTGAAGGCCCCAGTCTTTCCGCAGACAGCATTCCAGCGGGTCCTACTCAGATCAGACAGGAGGAGGATGAGGATGAGGAGGAGGAGGAGGAGGAGGAGGAATATTTAAGTAGTGGGGGCATTGAAGGTGGGGATTCCTCAAGGGAGGGTTTCGTGTAACCAGAAACACAAGGGCTTGTGCGTGGCTGGGAGGAGGAAGTGCACGATACGGTCATCCTCATTGACCAGGAAGACTCGGAAGCTAATGCCACCTCCAACCTACGCTGCATGGGCTCCCTTATGATACAAAGCCTGCTAAAGGACCCCAGGATTCGTGCTATCAAGGAGAGGGATCATTACTGGTTGGCAACCCTTCTTGATCCACGATACAAGGGTAAAGTTGCAGAGCTCATCCTGCCCGCACAGAGGGAGCACAGGATGAAAAAACTTGAGGACGCTCTAAAGCGACACTTGTGTAACACCTTTCCAGGCACTGGTAGATTACCAAGTGCTGACACACGTGCTTCTGAGGCTCTGGGTGATCAGAGGAATAGAGGTGAAGGCCAGGGCTGCTTGACTGATGCTTTTTTAAATTTTTTTAGTCCACGATGCCCAAGGACGTCAAATGTAGGCACCCATTGCCAGCGTCTTCACCATATGGTGCAGGACTACCTAGGGACAAGGGCAGACCTGGATACCTTTTCAGCAGATGATCCACTGGCTTACTGGGTGTTGAGATTGGATCACTGGCCAGAATTTAGCCAATATGCTATGCAGCTACTAGGTTGCCCTTCATCTAGCGTGCTTTCCGAAAGGACGTTCAGTGCCGCTGGAGGTTTTGTCACAGACAAAAGAGTGCGTCTGTCCACCGACTCTGAAGACCGGCTGACATTTATAAAAATGAATCAGTCCTGGATCAGCAGCTATCAATCCCCTGATGCTGAAGTAATGGAATAGATAGGGGATGTCCTCTTCTGCATTCACAAAACCTCCAGTACTGAACTCTTCCACAATACCACAAAAGGTTTACGGTGTGAAGGCACTTGCTGCCATTAAAGGCACAATATCTGGCTGCACTGACGCCCATTAAAAATAAAAAAACACTTTTCAATATAGGACCACATGGTCCACCCCTGCACTCTTCCACAATACCACAGAGGGGTTACTGTATGATGATACTTACTGGCCTGGCACTTAAGGCACAATATCTGGGTGCACTGGCGCCCATTACCAGATCAAAAAATTTTCAATAAAAGGACCACATGGTCCACCCCTGCTCTCTTCCACCATACCACAGAGGGGTTACTGTATGATGATACTTGCTGGCCTGGCAGTCTTGCACCAAAGGCAGAATATCTGGGTGCACTGACGCCCATTACCAGATCAAAAACTTTTCAATCAAAGGACCACATGTTCCACCGCTGCACTCTTCCACAATACCACAGAGGGGTTACTGTATGATGATAATTGATGGCCTGGCATTAAAGGCACAATATCTGGGTGCACTGACGCCCATTAACAGATCAAAAAATTTTCAATATAGGACCACATGGTCCACCCCTGCACTCTTCCACAATACTACAGAGTGGTTACTGTATGATGATACTCGCTGGCCTGGCACCAAAGGCACAATATCTGGGTGCACTGACGCCCATTAACAGAAAAAAAAAATTAAATATAGGACCACATGGTCCACCCCTGCACTCTTCCACAATACTACAGAGGGGTTACTGTATGATGATACTTGCTGGCCTGGCACCAAAGGCACAATATCTAGGTGCACTGACGCCTTAACCAGATGCATATCTTTTCAATATAGGACCACATGGTCCACCCCTGCACTCTTCCACAATACTACAGAGTGGTTACTGAATGATGATACTCGCTGGCCTGGCACCAAAGGCACAATATCTGGGTGCACTGACGCCCATTACCAGATCAAAAATTTTTCAATAAAGGACCACATACCACAGAGGGGTTACTGTATGATGATACTTGATGGCCTGGCATTAAAGGCACAATATCTGGGTGCACTGACGCCCATTAACAGATAAAAAAAAACACTTTTCAATATAGGACCGCATGGTCCACCCCTGCACTCTTCCACAATACCACAGAGGGGTTACTGTATGATAGTACTTGCATGCCTGGCACTAAAGGCACAATATCTGGGTGCACTGCCATTGACGCCTGTATCAGATTCATATCCTCAGAGGGGTTACGGTGTGACAGCACTGTTGCCGTCGCTAAGAGCCCAATTTTAAAGCACCTATTGTTACTTTCATCCAAAGCCTGCATAAGTTTCACAATAATTTAGCCCAAAAAAACACTAAACTTTTTCTGCGCGTCCTAAAATGTCTTTTCATACAGGCTGCCGCCCCAAGCAGTTGTTTATGGATAGATTAAAGGAAAAGCATTTACCGTCATATGAAACGTCATTTATTTGTTTTAATTTTTTCGTTTTTATTTTTAACCCTTATTTCATGGAAAACTCACTGTCCCTTTAAAAACTTTTTTTTTAAAACTTTTTGTCCTTGTTTCCTGTCCCCCAGGGCATTACCCGGACCCCCATACACCTTTTATGGCAAATATGTAGCATATATGCCCTCTTGGAGGGCAATCTAAAAAAACGAATTTTCAGCCCCATTGACTTGCATGGGGGTTCGGGTTCGGACCCGAACAAATGGGAAGTTCGGGCCCGAACCGAACTCGGGGGGTGTTCGGCTCATCCCTACTAACCACATACCTAGATATTTGAGAGAAGTGACTGTAGTCAGCGTGTCAGTTGATCTTGTCCCCACACATAGATGGGGTGTTTGCAATTTGTGTAGTTTAGTTGCGGTTCCAAAGAGCATTGTAACAGTTTTGTCCGTATTTAGAAAAAGTTTGTTATCTGTGATCCACTTTTCTACCCTTGTGAATTGGTCTTGCAGCACGGCCTCCAGCTGCGGGAGATTTGGTTGACTGGTATAGATTACAGTGTCGTCTGCGTACATGTGTACAGTTGAGGCTTTGCAGATATTGGGCAGATCATTTCTGAATATTGCTAATAGCAGGGGGCCGAGTATCGAGCCTTGGGGTACACCGCACGTGACTGGGAGGGGAAGGGAAGTGCTGTCAGAAATGGACACATATTGCGACCGATCAGACACATATGATTGGAACCAGGTTAGCGTGCTATCACCAATACCGGAGTTTTTAAGTTTTTGTAATAGGATGCCATGGTCTAATGTGTCAAAGGCCTTGGCAAAATCAAGGAAGATGGCTCCAGTTAGGTTTCCTTGTTCCATGCCCGCTTGGATATCATTACAAACTTTTAAAAGGGCAGTTGTAGTTGAATGTTTTGGACGAAAGCCTGATTGATCTGGGGTTAAATAGTTCCGATACTGATAATAATCACGTAATTGAGTGTAGACACATTTTTCCAGAATTTTTGACATTACAGGGAGCAGTGATATTGGGCGGTAGTTGGATACCAAAGTATTGTCTCCACTTTTATGGATAGGTACCACCCTTGCAGTCTTCCAGAGTTTGGGTATGTATCCAGTCGCCAGTGATTCATTGATTAGGGTTGCGACAGGTTTTGCAATTGCTAGCGCACTGATTTTCAGCAGCATTGCTGGGATTTGATCAGGTCCAGACTGGTATTTCATTTTTTGGTTACGGAGAAGTTTAGTGATGACACTGACAAGCACTGGTCTAAAACTGAATTTCTCTGTGTTACAGGGTCTTTGCACAGTTGGTGGGGCCTGATATATATACACACACTATATTGCCAAACGTATTCGCTCACCCATCTAAATAATCAGAATCAGGTGTTCCAATCACTTCCATGGCAACAGGTGTATAAAATCAAGCACCTAGGCATGCAGACTGTTTTTACAAACATTTGTGAAAGAATGGGTCGCTCTCAGGAGCTCAGTGAATTCCAGCGTGGAACTGTGATAGGATGCCACCTGTGCAACAAATTCAGTCGTGAAATTTCCTCGCTCCTAAATATTCCACATTCAACTGTCAGCTGTGTTATAAAAACGTGGAAGTGTTTGGGAACGACAGCAACTCAGCCACGAAGTGGTAGGCCACGTAAACTGACGGAGCGGGGTCAGCAGATGCTGAGGCGCATAGTGCAAAGAGGTCGCCAACTTTCTGCAGAGTCAATCGCTACAGACCTCCAAACTTCATGTGGCCTTCAGATTAGCTCAAGAACAGTGCGCGGAGAGCTTCATGGAATGGGTTTTTATGACCGAGCAGCTGCATCCAAGCCAAGCGTTGGATGCAGTGGTGTAAAGCACGCTGTCACTGGACTCTAGAGCAGTGGAGACGTGTTCTCTGGAGTGACGAATCGTGCTTCTCCATCTGGCAATCTGATGGACAAGTCTGGGTTTGGTGGTTGCCACAAGAACGGTACTTGTCTGACTGCATTGTGCCAAGCGTAAAGTTTGGTGGAGGGGGGATTATGGTGTGGGGTTGTTTTTCAGGAGCTGGGTTTGGCCCCTTAGTTCCAGTGAAAGGAACTCTGAATGCTTCAGCATACCAAGACATTTTGGACAATTCCATGCTCCCAACTTTGTGGGAAAATTTTGGGGCTGGCCCCTTCCTCTTCCAACATGACTGTGCACCAGTGCACATAGCAAGGTCCATAAAGACATGGATGATAGAGTCTGGTGTGGATGAACTTCACTGGCCTGCACAGAGTCCTGACCTCAACCCGATAGAACACCTTTGGGATGAATTAGAGCAGAGACTGAGAGCCAGGCCTTCTCGTCCAACATCAGTGTGTGACCTCACAAATGCGCTTCTGGAAGAAGCGTCAAAAATTCCCATAAACACACTCCTAAGCCTTGTGGACAGCCTTCCCAGAAGAGTTGAAGCTGTTATAGCTGCAGAGGGAGGACCCACGTCATATTGAACCCTATGGATTAGGAATGGGATGTCACTTAAGTTCATATGCGAGTCAAGGCAGGTGAGCCGAATACTTTTGGCAATATAGTGTATATATATATATATATATATATATGTGTTATGAAAATTTTATAAAAGCAACAAGGGCCAGATCACAACCGACCTGTTAATAGTGAGCTGCAAGTAGGAAAAAGCTGCACAAGCCCTTTCCCATTTGTGGCTCGCCATTAACAACCCTATTCTGGCTGAGCAGCTGTATCAGCAGCTCAAGCTGAAGTTATGCATGATTCACCATCAGTAGATTACTAATATATCATTATTATATGTATAGGTCATGTCCTGCCAGAATGCTAGAACTAAAAATATTTTTGAAAACATTAAAAAAAGTGGGAGGGGGGGAATGTAGGATCTGCCCTGGGTGCCAAATGTTCTAGGTATGCCCCTGCTTAACACCAGCTTTTAAAAGCCTAATTTTTTTCTTTATTACCGACTCTGAGAGCGAAGATGGGGTTATGTTGGTATAACTTGTTCTTCTCCATCTAGCCCCAAATATTTTGGAAAACTTTACTCTAATAGTTGCAATTGGAATAAATCCAGGCTCTAAAAACTCTACATTTGAATGAATACAATGTAAATGGATTCCTAATACTAACAATATTGCAATGCTAGCTATACCTATGAACCATACACAAATGCACTTACATATTCAAAAATATATAAAAAGCAAGTAGGTATGTAAGTACTGCAAGACCACATACACACTGTCATGTGACCATGAAACCTAGCATGCAGATCCATGATGGGAGACTGGAGAGAGGTAAGGAAAAAGCCTAGGAAACTGGAACTTTAATATAGCCGAGATGCCAGGACTAGCTAAGGTCGAAGACAAAATTAAAAATCCCAGCCATAAATAACAAAAAAGGGTCAAGGGCAGGAGAGACGGAAGGTCCAGAAACAAGTCAAGGTCAGTACCAAAATATTACATGCAAACAGGGCAGAAACCATGACAGGGCAACATGTAAGGAGCTGAGTTTAAGGCTGGGGTCAGACCAGCGCACTTTTAATGTGCGTTCTGGCGCACTTAATGACGGCCGCACTAGCAGCAAATGACGGGCAATGACAGCCAATAAACGAAGTACGGTCGCACGAAAGTCCGGCCGCGCAACGCAAGTGGAAAATTAACGCATTTTTTTCGAGAACGCAGAACCGCTAGTACGGACGTACAGAGTGCGCTGCGTCCACTAGCGGTGTGTGTGTGTGATTTGGAGACGTCAGACGCTGCTCGTGTCCGGCCAACATAACGTCCAGACACCCAAAGTTTCCTGGTTTGGATCTGTAAAAAATCACGCACAAAAATGCGCATCGTATGACCGTTTTCGCGTATTCCATGAAAAAATACATCAATGCGTTCGGACGCACTTCTTTACGTTCGCGTGTAAAAATGCTTTCGTTTGACCCTAGCCTTAAAGCTGCAGGATATTTTTTATTTTCAAGAAGGTGGGAGCCAGAACATATGTGGTAAGAGAGGCATTTCCTGAATGACAAGAGATCAGGAACGCACATTCAGAATGACACAAGCAGGATGGAGCATCAAAGGAATGACGAAGCAATGGTGGGACAATGTCAAAAAAAGGTCAACCAGCAAAGAATTTGTTGAAGCGAGTGCTACAAATTTTGTAGAAAATCCGCTGGCTTTTACATTCAATCACATCTTTTAAATTCTTTCCTTTTTTATTCATTTTTATGTATCATATTTTAAATTTCAAAACTCTTTCACATAACACAAACTAAGCCTACAGATCATGAGATTATTACAGTCTGTTACAGAGCTTCTCCTAGCTTTACCCTTTGAACACACACTACTGAAACTTCAGCTTCAAAGCACACCCATAACAGTTTTCTGTGGTTTCACTCTTACATATAAAGAAAACCAATATAAATAGAAGACAGGAAGAAAAAGAGGAGGCTGAAAGTTGGCGAACAATTGGTATTATGCAGTACAACCGACGTACAAGATGTGGTTTTAATACTTTTCTTACTGGGTAATCTTGCCTGTTGTTATTTAGAGCCTTTATATTTCACCAATTCCTAACAAATCAACATAAATTAATAAATTCCTCAGAAATGGGAAAATAAATAATGATCGAACATTGTTTTAGGCTGGCCATCCACTGGATCCTTATTTGTGCGATGGTGCGATCATCTGATATCGCTTCTCGTCGTCCGACCAATCCTACAACATGTAGGTGAATGGACCATCTTCCATTGCGTCCGACGTCAGACTTCTGGCGACGGAAAAAGACGCCATTAGGTGCGCGATGCCTTCCATTTGAGGGGGAAAAAAAAAAAAAAAAAAATCGCAGACATCTGACAGATCCCTGGAGAGAAGATGGATGTGGACAAGCTGATCTGGTGAGTGATTTGGATTGATTTTGACCTGGAAAGGTCAAAGGAAGTGGCAGATGGAGGCTGCAGGTTCTTTTAGCATGTTCTGCCTTCCCACCTGCTTACTGACTTAACAAAATATATATATATATATATGCAGACACTAGGGTTACCAGGTTGGCCATGTTTCACTTATTCATGCTGATGGGCATTGCATGAAAAGTGCCACCCTGCAACATGTAGAATCCATAAACTGCAGGTAACTCAAAAAGGAATCCCAGGTGACCAATCACTACTATGAAACTGATTTTCCTGAAGCTTATAAGTTATACATGTGCAGGGCAGCACTTTTAGGCTAGGGACAGATGAGCGCATTTTCTGCGGCCACCGTCAAAATGTACGTCGATGCGTGCGCACGCATTTTTTCACGGAATACGCTTAAGTGGTCAGACGACCACAGTCGCACAGTCGCAGGTACTCACCAACGCAATTCTAGGGAAATCCGGCTGTTTGAACGTTATGTAGGCCGCACACTAGCAGCGTCTGAAGTCTCCTAATCACGCACACACGCTGCCATGCGGCCGCAGCGCACTCTGTACGTCTGTAGCAGCGGTTTCACGTTCTGAGAAAAATGCGTTCATTTGCCGGTTGCGTGGTGTCGGCGCACTTTTGTACGCACGTACTGCGTATATTGGCCGTCATTGGCCGTTATGTGCTGCTACTGCCGCCGTGATTTAGTGCGCCTGCACGCGCGTTCCGACTGCCCCACTCTGACCCTAGCCTTACCTGTGCTCTTCTTCTGTATGAAATAGTAATGTGTGTCCAGGAAAACATGGCTGCCCTGGCAACCCTAGGTGGCCAGACAGGTGCATAGTTTGGCTGAGTGCCCCAGCCTCCTTGTTCCCACCAGTACCAAAGCTGTGCAAAAGGGGTTATCCACTAAGCACCGTATTTGCCACCTGAAGTGCACCGAAAAGTGAATTTACCTGTGAGATGCAATTTCAGGGCGGTTTGTCTACTCCTTAATAAAGTGTCAGTAAGCTAAATATGGTGCAGTTCCCCCAGATCGCTGCAAAGCGACGATCTGTAGCGACAGAGAAATTGTCCCAAGAAGTATCAGAGCGCCAAACTGCACCGAAGTGTTGGCGAAATGCCCTGATTTTTGTGCCTATCCCATAGGTTTTAAATGTAATTTTTTTTAAACCATTTTTTTTTCTGAACAATTTTATCATAATTTTTATTTTAAAAAGACTGAGTGTTTCAAAAAGAAGGAGGCGCTGGTTTTATATACAAAACCAGTTCATTCTGGTTTTGACAGCCTCTGCACTCCACCTCTGTCTGATTTTGATCTGGATCGTCTGTGGTCGCATGACAGATTGCACGACAGATCGCACGCAGTGGACGACCCTAGTCGGACCTGGTCGGACGACCCTAGTCGGACCTGGTCGGACGACCGTCGTCCATAGTCTGACGAAAAAGTCGGTCATCCGACTACGGATCCAGTGGACAGCCAGCCTTAATATTTGCAATTTAGATTTTTATCACTCATTAGAATCACTCGCTAGTACTACTTTTGCTGCTCTCCCTATGTAAACTGTAGGTATGTGCTAAATACAATAATCAAGCAAACAAAAAAGGAGAGGTAATCTTTAGTAGACTTTGGGCTAGGGGGTATCTGGATTGGGGGCTTATACTTGGCCAATGATCTTGATAGGATTATGCTTGATAGATCCATCAAGATATATGCAACGTCATATCCTCTCAAACCATGATTTTGCATATCCCAGCTTTGTAAATTTTATGCAAAATTCCTTCTAATCATAGCCTCTAAATAAAGAATCTCAAACTCTGCCGCCCCCTTCTCCCAGATGATGACTGATTGCAATTACCAGAATTCCCTCCGGTGGCCCCCCGTATCTCCCGATCGGTGGCAACTAGAGGGCATGGACAGAGCATGGCCTTTCCAATGATACCACACATGACCAGGTTACATGTAAAAAAAAAAAAGAGTTAAACATAATAAATTAAATAAAACTGTAATTTTTTTCTTTTTAAATTTATTAATGCAGCACTATTGTTCACTTTTCAATTATAATGTGAACAATGATGCTGCACTAACGAAAAATGTTTTTTCACTCTTGGCTAAAATCTCGTATTTTCTCAGAAAAATACAGTAACAAGTTCCCATTTCTAAAAAAAAATTATCAAGCATATCCCATAGAATATATACAGTGTAATTGTAAAGATCTGGATGATAAAATAATTTTCCATGCTGTAGATGATTGAGATTTTAATGGGAATTCACGGTTGGTTTTTTTTACATTTTTTTCTTTTAGCATTCTGGCAGGAAATGACTTCTACATATAATAATGATATATTATGAATCTCCTGAGTCTGTCGTAAAAAAGGATATATAATTTGTCTGAGTCGTACAATAAAACTTGACTTCAAATCGCGTTTAAACATGATGAGCAAAAACGGTAAAAAAGAGCTCAGCACACAGAGGTGAAATGGCTGAGCAGTGAAGGGGTTAAAACACTTGAGGAAACATAACTTTCTTAATAGGAAAGAATGCAGTTCCTGCAGCATAAATAAAAGCTAAAAAAATTGGAATCGGTACCCTGGAAATGCTGTTTTATATGATTCAGCATATACTTTCAGATTGTTGTAGGTCAAAATATGTTATTCAGCTCTAAATTGGCTAATATTATACTTCAACATATTTATACACTTTTGTGTGCTGACATCATGAGAGATTATTCCATTTCAGTCAAATCTTATGAGGAAATGAAAGCACAAGTAAATTTAGGAAAGTACAAAAAAAACTATCAGGGTTATCCAAAGAGATCCGAATTGCTTGAGAAAGGTAACCGAACGCTGAAAATCAGCGTTCGGTTACCTTTCCTGGCCATTCGGCTATCCAGAGAGCAGGCAATTCGCCAAATCCTGGCGAATTGCCTGAACATACGGTGCCTGTTCGGTGCCTGTTCAAGGGCAGTGAAATCCCCATAGAGAAGCACTGCTTCGGCTATTCAGAGAACACAAACCAGCAGTGAAAGGTTTCCCTAATGCCCTGCCATTCGGTGGTTTAATTCGGCAAATTTATTCAGGAGAATCCCATAGGCTTCAATGTTAAAAATATTCCCGTTTTAATTCAATATCTAATAAACCGTTCATTATAAAATTCTGCAGCAAAGAGTCTCTTTATTTATAGATTTTTTAGGATACTTTAAGCATTTTTCAGATTTTTTATTTTTTTTTAAAAGTCCGATTTTTTTTTTTGATTTTTTTTCAGTTTACTTATTTTTTTTGTAACAGCCCTCTTTATTATCATTCCCTGGACCTCCTGTGAAAATTTCAGACATTTTCGCTAAGTAGTTTCTTTGCAAACAGCGTTTCATTTTCCCAGATTCATACAAATGGTTTTTCTAATTTATTCACTGCCTCCTCTACGTCACAGCTGCTTCGGCTCTGTGTGATTCGGCTCCTGTTGGGCTCATGTTCGGCTTTTTCGAAGGTTAATCCAGATGTTTTTGCTTGTTTTCAGCGTGCATTCGGTTAGTTTTCGTCAGGTTTGCGGCAGCTTTTCCCTGCAATTCGGGGACCCTGTGGTGTTTGCTGAATACAACGCAGGGTCACCGAAATGCAATCGGCAAAAGGAACCGAATTGAAGAGAACGAAAAGTCACCGAACGTGCGGTGACTTTTCGAATCTCTTTGGATAACCCTGTATTTGTTTTAAAATACCAACAGGGTTATCCAAAGAGATTCGAAAAGTCACCGCACGTTCGGTGACTTTTCGTTCTCTTCAATTCGGTTCCTTTTGCCGATTGCATTTCGGTGACCCTGCGGTGTATTCAGCAAACACCACAGGGTCCCCGAATTGCAGGGAAAAGCTGCCGCATACCCGACGAAAACTAACCGAATGCATGCTGAAAACAAGCGAAAACATCTGGATTAACCTTCGAAGAAGCCGAACAGGAGCCGAACAGGAGCCGAATCACACAGAGCCGAAGCAGCTGTGACGTAGAGGAGGCAGTGAATAAATTAGAAAAACCATTTGTATGAATCTGGGAAAATGAAATGCTGTTTGCAAAGAAACTACTGAGCGAAAATGTCTGAAATTTTCACAGGAGGTCCAGGGAATGATAATAAAGAGGGCTGTTACAAAAAAAATAAGTAAACTGAAAAAAAAAAAAAAAAAGTCGGACTTTTAAAAAAAAAAAAAAAAAAATCAGAAAAATGCTTAAAGTATCCTAAAAAATCTATAAATAAAGACACTTTTTGCTGCAGAATTTTATAATGAACGGTTTATTAGATATTGAATTAAAACGGGAATATTTTTAACATTGAAGCCTATGGGATTCTCCTGAATAAACTTGCCGAATTAAACCACCGAATGGCAGGGCATTAGGGGAACCTTTCACTGCTGGTTTGTGTTCTCTGAATAGCCGAAGCAGTGTTTTTTCATGGGGATTTCACTGCCCTCGAACAGGCACCGAACAGGCACCGTATGTGCAGGCAATTCGCCAGGATTTGGAGAATTGCCTGCTCTCTGGATAGCCGAATGGTCAGGAAAGGTAACCGAACGCTGATTTTCAGCGTTCGGTTACCTTTCTCAAGCAATTCGGATCTCTTTGGATAACCCTGTAAGACTTCTTATTCACTCTGTGTGACTGAGGTCTTTCTTGGGAGAAATGATTATTTTGCATTTCCGATAAAAAAAATGAAATTGTTCAGGTTATTCGCTCCTATAAATTTTAATGGTCTTTAACCGCTTACTGCCAGGGACTTTTTTGACACTTGTAGATTTTGGGGGTCAAACTTAAAAAAAAAAAAAAACAATTTTTTTTTATCATATTTCGAAAATGTTTTTATAGTAAATTATACGATATGATGAAAATAATGGTATATTTAGAAATTCCATTTAATGGTGAGAAAACAGTATATAATATTTGTGGATTCCATAAATAAGAGGAAAATTAGACCTAAACATAAACAGTGCAGAAATGTAAAAACAGCAGTGGGTACTTTCAGTCAGACAAAGGTAAAATCGCCTGGTCACTATGGGGTTAAAGTCATACTCACTGTATTAATTTCATGGCCCAGTTGCTCAGACAAGGCGGTTTGTTCCACACTCTTTTTTAGCAAGGGAGAATGCCATGCCCTGCAGCCAATTGACAGTGTTCATGGTTATTCACCAACTCTGCCTGTTCTGACGTCAGTTTCCTATCACTCCGTCCACCACACGCATCGAACTCAACATCCTGACAGCCTTTATATGGCTAACATTTAAAACTTTGGAAGTATTTTATTCATCACGTATCACGTTTGATTCCAGTGTCTAAAAGGCGTTTAAGTTAAGGCATTCTCAATATCCAAAAAAATTATGAATCTATTTTGTAATATTTTTAACAAATTGTACTTGTATATTATAAAATGCAAAGTTGTGACTCTACATATTAAAAAAACTATTTCAGTAACACATTCTCTTGATAATAATTGATGGGCCAAAAATACAGATACAATGTTAAAAAAAATCAGACATCAAAAATCTGTATATTGCATGTGTGAGCACTTGATGACCTAGAACATTACCACTGAGTAAAGACCTATGGGTTTAGTCAGGTACTGTTGGTGTTTGTCAAAGTTGCAATTACCTGACATATCACAAATGTTAAAAGCTTTTCCCGCTGCACTTTAGAGTTAACTTTTGTGAAACTATGATATTTATTGGGGCGTTACAATGCCAGCTAGTTTCATCTTTCTTTGCATCTTTGACAAATACCATTGATATTGGAATATCCTGCTCTGAAAAAAATGGAGGTACAGGTAATATTTTTTCCAAAATGCTGCATTTATTACATTATGGGTAGATCAGGTGTAAAGAAAGGTTACTTGTGCAGGAAGAATAAGCTATATATGTTTTTCAAATCACTTATAGTAGTTAGTGTATTTGTTTCTGTTTCAATATGCCTGCTCTTTAGTTAATGCCTCTTAGACAAACCCAGTGTATTTCACAGACAACAAAAGATCCATTAAGTGGAGATGCGACTGGAACTCCGCCACTATGACCACATGATCACGGAGCTCCGGACCCGGGAGAGAGGAGAGCGCACATAACAGACCTCAGGAGATGCTTACAGCTGGCCATGGGTCAGAGGAAGTGGCACACATCTTCCCAAGCTCGAGAGAGATCAGCTGAGGAACCAGGCTCATCATCAATACGGCAATATCTGAGCAGGAATCCCGCTTGGGAGGCAGACAAGATAGTGGCAGCCCGATGCAGAACTCTGTGGAGGGAGAAGAATGGAAAGAGGTACTTAGCTCCTTGCCCACAAAAGCTGATATTTTTTTTTTATTATTATGAAAATACACCTTCAGTACAGCAATACGAAGAAAATCAAAGAATAAAAGGAGTAGGAGGCAACCAACAAAAGTGAAAAGTAAAAAAGGAGGACCAGCAAGGGTAGGAGAAGCCTAAGCCGTGTCAATCCACCAGAGCTAATAGGACCCGTATTTTAGACAGTGACCACACATGATGTACAGTCAAAAAACATACAGGGTTATTCAAAGAGCTCCGAATTAGAAACATAGAAACATAGAAACATAGAAAAATGTCGGCAGATAAGAACCTTTCGGCCCATCTAGTCTGCCCAATTACATGGATACTTTACCTGGATTTATCTTTTGTTTAGGATAGCCTTATGCCTATCCCATGCCTGCTTAAATTCAATTACTGTTTTGGCCTCTACCACTTCTACTGGAAGACTGTTCCATGTATCCACCACCCTCTCAGTAAAATAATGCTTCCTGATGTTACTTTTAAACCTTTGCCCCTCTAATCTAAGACTATGTCCTCTTGTTTTGCTATTTTGTTTCCTTTTAAATATACTCCCTTCCTCTACCTTGTGGATTCCCTTTACGTATTTAAATGTTTCTATCATATCTCCTCTGTCTCGTCTTTTTTCCAAGCTGTACATGTTAAGATCATTAAGCCTTTCCTGGTAACATTTCTCCTTCAAGCCGTACACCATTTTAGTAGCCCTTCTCTGAACTCTCTCTAAGAGGTCTATATCCTTCTGGAGATACGGTCTCCAGTACTGCACACAGTACTCCAAGTGAGGTCTCACCAGTGCTCTGTACAGTGGCATGAGCACTCCCTTTTCCTACTGCTAATACCTCTCCCTACACAACCAAGCATTCTGCTAGCATTTCCTGCTGCTCTATTACATTGACTACTTACCCTTAGATCCTCTGAAATAATGACCCCTAAATCCCTTTCCTCAGATGTTGAGGTTAGGACTGTATCAAATATTCTATATTCAGCCCTTGGGTTTTTACGTCCCAGGTGCATTATCTTGCACTTATCCACATTAAAACTCAATTGCCACAACTCCGACCATTTTTTTAGTTTACCTAAATCATTTGTCATTTGGCTGATCCCCAGGAACGTCAACCCTGTTGCAAATCTTTGTGTCATCAGCAAAAAGACATACTTTTCCATTAATACCTTCTGCAATATCACTAATAAAAATATTAAAGAGAATGGGTCCAAGTACTGACCCCTGAGGTACCCCACTGGTAACAAGACCTTGTGCCGAATAAACTCCATTTACCACAACCCTCTGTTGTCTGTCACTCAGCCACTGCCTAATCCAGTCAACAATATTGGAATCTAAACTCAAAGATTGCAATTTATTGATAAGCCTTCTATGCGGAACAGTATCAAAAGCCTTACTGAAATCTAAATAAGCAATGTCTACTGCACCACCTGTGTCTATTATTTTTGTTACCCAATCAAAAAAATCAATAAGATTAGTTTGGCATGATCTCCTGAGGTAAACCCATGTTGTTTTCTGATCCTGTAATCTATGTGTTTTTAGATGTTCAACAATCCTTTCCTTTAACATGGTTTCCATTAATTTCCCCACTACTGACGTAAGACTAACTGGCCTATAGTTCCCCGATTCCTCCCTACTACCCTTCTTGTAAATGGGCACAACATTTGCTAATTTCCAGTCTTCTGGGACGACTCCGTTAGCAAGGATTGGTTAAATAAATCTGTTAACGGTTTTGCTATTACATCACTGAGCTCTTTTAATAATTTAGGGTGGATCCCATCAGGCCCCATTGACTTATTTGTCTTTACTTTAGACAGCTGCTGTAGAACCTCCTCCTCTGTAAACTGATATGTAAATGTCTCTTAGTGTTCTCTCCTAACTGAGGTCCCTTTCCTTCCTTTTCTTCTGCAAAGACTGAACAAAAATATTCATTGAGGCAGTCAGCGAGACTTTTATCCTCTTCTACATACCTTCCTTCTTTGTTTTTAATCTAACTAATCCTTGTTTTACTTTTCTTTTCTCGTTTATGTATCTAAAAAATGTTTTGTCCCCCTTTTTTACTGATTGAGCTATTTTCTCTTCTGCATGTGCTTTGGAAGCTCTTATAAATTGCCTCTGCCTCTTTCTGCCTAATCTTATAGGTTTGCCTATCTTCTTCACTCTGAGTTGTTTTATAATTATTGAATGCTGTCTTTTTGTTCTTCACTATTTTGGCCACTTCTGCAGAGTACCACAGTGGTTTCTTCCTTTTTTGTTTTTGCTAACAAGCCGAATGCAATTTCCTGTGGCCTTCAATAATGCTTCCTTTAAATAATCCCATTTCTCCTGGACTCCCTTTAAACTCCTCCAGTCTGATAATGACTCCTTCACACAAAATCTCATTTTAGAAAAATCTGTTTTTTTAAAGTCTAAAACTTTCGTTCTTGTGTGGTGCGGCTCCATCCCTGTTGTTATATTAAACCATACTGACTGGTGATCACTAGATCCCAAATTTTCACCTACAACAACGTCCGATACCAAACCTCCATTTTGAGTATTAAATCCAATATGGCCTCTTTACGGTCGGCTCCTCAACTACTTGTGTTAGAGATAATCCCAGTAGGGAGTTTAGAATATTTGTACTCCTGGTGCACCCAGCTGTTTTGGTTTTCCAGTTCACATCAGGAAGATTAAAGTCCCCCATGATAATAACTTCCCCCTTCATTGCCATTTTGGCTATTTCCTCAACCAGCAGATTATCTAGTTCTTCTGCTTGTCCAGGGGGTCTATAGATCACACCTACACGAGCTACTGTATGATTGCCAAATGTTAGCGTAACCCAAACTGACTCTATGTTCACCTCGCTCACTTTTATTTGGTTCGTTTTTATGTTGTTTTTCACATACAGGGCCACTCCTCCTCCTTTCCTACCTTCTCTGTCTTTTCTATATAAAGAGTACCCGGTATTGTTATGTCCCAGTTATTTTTCTCACTGAACCATGTCTCAGTAACCGCCACTAAATCTACCTTTTCAGCTGCCATCATTGCCTCTAGTTCATTGATTTTATTGACTAAACTGCGAGCATTTGTAGACACGACTCTGAGCTTGTCATTTTTTACCTCGCATGTTGCTTGCACCCTCCGATTTAGTTTTGGGGGACAATCGGGCAGATTGTTTTTTACCCTTTTTTTGTCCCCCCTCCTAGTTTAAATATTTCTTTGCGAAACCTTTGAACTTCTCACTGAGAACATATGTTCCCCTATGAGTAAGATGCAAACCATCTTTTTATACAGTTCCTTTCTGCTCCAATTAGAGCTATCATGGGACACAAAGCCAAATCCTTGCTCCCGACACCATTCCCGAAGCCACAAATTGAATTCCCTATTGCACATCTGCCTATCTTGAATGTTATGCACAGGCAAAACTTCAGAGAATGACACAGTGGACGCAATCTGCTGTATTTCACCTCCAAGAACACAAAAATCTTCCTTAATCTCAGAAACCTCATGCTAGCCAAGTCATTTGTCCCTAGATGGACTAGAACGTCCACTTCCCCTTGTTGCTTTGCTTGTTTGACAATATTGAGAATACGTCTCTTGTCTCTACGAGCAGTAGCCCCAGGAAGACATCTCACCAAACCACTACTCTCCAGCTCAACACCTCTTATGATAGAATCACCCAGCAACAATTGCCTTCTATCAAGTCCCACCACCTTTTCATTTTTGTCCTTGGTTGCAGTGCTGCATACCTTAGGCATAGTGGATGGTGGTTCCTCAACTATGGTGTCTGAGCCTACATCCGTCTTATCACTACACTCTGAAAGTGCCTCAAAAGAATTAAGAAGAGCCACAGATTGTGGGACATGCCTTCTCTCCACAACTCTAAGTCTACCAGATCCTACAGTAGTCCATCTGCCGCTCCTAGGAGGCTCTGTGGCAGTGGTTTAGTAACAGTCATAGCCTGAGTTTCTCTAACAGATAATTTACAAATCTCAGACTTCAAACAGGCAATTTCCTGCTGCAATAAAGAGAGCTGCCTACATATCAGGCACACTCCAAACCTCCAAAAATTGGATCTAAAAAAAATGCATGACAGCTCTTACACTGGACCAAGCCTGCCATTATAAAAGAATGGATTTAAACCAACAAATCTTACCTTTTTGTAGGTTTTCTACCTCCTGTCTAACCTCAGACTACCTCCAGAGTATCTCCAGAAGATCTCCTGTAAGTGCTCACTTTGAAGACTTCACTTAGAAGGCTTCCCAAGCTCAATTAGACAAGCTAATATTCCACAATCTTTATATAGCCACCTAAGAACACCTCCCCCAGCAAATAGTGGACAAGCTAAACCTGAAGCAAATACCACTCAATTGATTCCAATTGTATGCTAATCAGTATGAAAATGAGTCACCAGCCTAACCTAATTTACTCACCAGACCTAACTTGAAACTTAAGATGAATAGAAAAGATCTGTTTGAAACAAAAATCTAAATCACTCACCAGAAGATCTCCTGTAAGTGCTCACTTTGAAGACTTCACTTAGAAGGCTTCCCAAGCTCAATTAGACAAGCTAATATTCCACAATCTTTATATAGCCACCTAAGAACACCTCCCCCAGCAAATAGTGGACAAGCTAAACCTGAAGCAAATACCACTCAATTGATTCCAATTGTATGCTAATCAGTATGAAAATGAGTCACCAGCCTAACCTAATTTACTCACCAGACCTAACTTGAAACCTTAAGATGAATAGAAAAGATCTGTTTGAAACAAAAATCTAAATCACTCACCAGAAGATCTCCTGTAAGTGCTCACTTTGAAGACTTCACTTAGAAGGCTTCCCAAGCTCAATTAGACAAGCTAATATTCCACAATCTTTATATAGCCACCTAAGAACACCTCCCCCAGCAAATAGTGGACAAGCTAAACCTGAAGCAAATACCACTCAAATGATTCCAATTGTATGCTAATCAGTATGAAAATGAGTCACCAGCCTAACCTAATTTACTCACCAGACCTAACTTGAAACCTTAAGATGAATAGAAAAGATCTGTTTGAAACAAAAATCTAAATCACTCACCAGAAGATCTCCTGTAAGTGCTCACTTTGAAGACTTCACTTAGAAGGCTTCCCAAGCTCAATTAGACAAGCTAATATTCCACAATCTTTATATAGCCACCTAAGAACACCTCCCCCAGCAAATAGTGGACAAGCTAAACCTGAAGCAAATACCACTCAATTGATTCCAATTGTATGCTAATCAGTATGAAAATGAGTCACCAGCCTAACCTAATTTACTCACCAGACCTAACTGAAACCTTAAGATGAATAGAAAAGATCTGTTTGAAAAAAAAATCTAAATCACTCACCAGAAGATCTCCTGTAAGTGCTCACTTTGAAGACTTCACTTAGAAGGCTTCCCAAGCTCAATTAGACAAGCTAATATTCCACAATCTTTATATAGCCACCTAAGAACACCTCCCCCAGCAAATAGTGGACAAGCTAAACCTGAAGCAAATACCACTCAATTGATTCAATTGTATGCTAATCAGTATGAAAATGAGTCACCAGCCTAACCTAATTTACTCACCAGACCTAACTTGAAACCTTAAGATGAATAGAAAAGATCTGTTTGAAACAAAAATCTAAATCACTCACCAGAAGATCTCCTGTAAGTGCTCACTTTGAAGACTTCACTTAGAAGGCTTCCCAAGCTCAATTGCTTGAGAAAGGTAACGAACGCTGAAAATCAGCGTTCGGTTACCTTTCCTGGCCATTCGGCAATCCAGAGAGCAGGCAATTCGCCAAATCCTAGCGAATTGCCTGAACATACGGTGCCTGTGTCCGAGGGCAGTGAAAACCCCATGAAAAGCATTGCTTCGGCTATTCAGAGAACACAAACCAGCAGTGAAAGGTTCCCGAAATGCCCTGCCATTCGGTGGTTTAATTCGGCAAATTTATTCAGGAGAATCCCATAGGCTTCAAAGTTAAAAATATTCCCGTTTTAATTCAATATCTAATAAACCGTTCATTATAAAATTCTGCAGTAAAGAGTCTCTTTATAGATTTTTTAGGATATTTTAAGCATTTTTCTGATTTTTTTTAATTTTTTTAAAAGTCCGATTTTTTTTTGATTTTACTTATTTTTTCTGTAACAGCCCTCTTTATTATCATTCCCTGGACGTCATACGCAAATTTCAGACATTTTCTCTCAGTAGTTTCTTTGCAAACAGCGTTTTACTTTTCAATCATTCATGCAAACTATTTTCCTAATTTATGCACTGCCTCTTCTGTGGTGTCGGCTTTCTCCAGAGGCTTCGGCTGCGTGTGATCGGCTCCTGTTCGGGTTTTCCGTGGTATTCGGCAGGATAATCCAGATGTTTTTGAGGGTTTTCTGCGTGCATTCGCTGGGTTTTGCGGTTCGTCTTCGTCAGGTTTGCGGCAGCTTTTCCCTGCAATTCGGGGACCCTGTGGTGCTTGCTGAATACACCGCAGGGTCACCGAAATGGGATCTGCAAAAGGAACCGTATTGAAGAGAACGAAAATTCACCGAATGTGCGGTGACTTTTCGAATCTCTTTGAATAACCCTGATAATGTAAAACGACACTTTATTGTGCTGGTAGGGCTATTGCCCAATAAAACCAGTCATAAAATCCTTCTTCACTGAGAACAGGAGAGATATGCCGCTCATTCCTGAGTGCAGCAAAAGTAGATTAAAGACATAAGGTTTTATCTGTAATATTAAGGGTTAACATCCTTATTTCAGATAACCTCCGCTCTTTGAAGTGGGCGGGAATAGTGTTGGCAATTTTATAAACCGTCAGTTTATAGCATATGATTACTAAGGTGTAATCAATAATTCAAATACTCTGATTCTTTATAGGAGCAGAGAAAAAACAGCTTGTTTGCACCTGTGCATACACAATTGGTCTCTATCAACCCGGCAAAAAGTATTGAACCAGCAGTATTTAACCAACAAAAGGGCAATGGAAAGAGACCACTATTGCCATTCCAATGCATAAGAATGCAGAATGCATAAGAGGAACAAAACATGGTAGGAAAAAAATTAGGAGTGCATACCTGAGAAAAAAATAGGGAGAAGGGGGGGAGCAGGTGATTAGAAATGTAACATACCCGGCTCACTCCTGTGGACCCTCAGGTAGGCAGAAGGCCAAAGTAGAAGTCACAAGGCTGGGGCAGCGCGACAGGCAGAGCCATGGTGGCTGTTGGCCCAGCACACCCACTGTGGACCCATCACACCGCCTCCCAAGAAAAAAAAAAGCAACAGGTATCCAAAAATATGGAGGGTGCACTCCAAAACACTCCAAATTCCACAAACGTGCAGGCACACCAACAACGACTTAGTTCTCGACTAGACATTTCTCAGGGGGAAAATCTGAGGAGCTACTCAAAAGAAATGATAAAAAAATGTCTTAAAACAGAGAACATCAAAACATAATAAAACTTAGTCTGTGTTTGTGTGTGTGTGGGGGGGGGGTCATTCAGCCGGGTTCCAGCAGCGGAATGCCAACTGGTATAGGACAGCACTTGCATCATCCAAGATCGCCGCCAAATGGGTGTTACCATTTTTCGTTATAATGAGGGCGCCCAAAGGTCCCCCATTGGTAATGAATCCCAAACTCACGGAGCAAAGCTGTAACCTCTCTGTAACATTGATGAGACGCAAGTGCCAGAAATGGCAAGTCCCTGTACACACAACGAGACTGCTGGAAGCGTAGGCGACCTTATATTTGGGGCCACAAGCTGTAAGGATCAAAAGTGTTTGCATTGCGTCCATGGATAAAAAGATGACATCACGGGGGCTGCCAGTCAGGCAGCGGCAGCCTTCCTAACACGCATGGCTGTTACAACCAGTGAGCCAACTGAAGTCCTGTAGGTCGGTAATAGATGAATCACCAGGCCCATGACATAACTGAGGAGCCCTTCATCGACCACAGCCTCATGGACCCCCACAAATGAAGATTCCAACATTGATGCCCGTTGTCAAGAGCTATCACCGTAGAGCCAAGGTGAGCAACCTGCGACTAGAGATAGGCGAACCAGGTGTACGTGACCACCTGTGCTCTCGCCGTCTCCAGTTAGCGGTCGTGTACCTCAGCAAACCGGGACTGCAAGGACTCATTGGCCGAACGCACCTCCTGCAGATCTTTTCATCCACGTCTCTGTAGAGGTCCGCCATGGTAAGCAGCGTCACGGGTGGCTGCAGCATCATATCGTCCGTCCCAGATCCAGAAGACGGAGGCTGGATGGACACCTCCAGAGTAGGGATGAGCTGTTCGGTTCGGAGTTCGGCCCAAACTTAGCCTGTTCAATTAGATCGCGAACACCAAACATTTCCGGGTGTTTGCCGCATGTTCGACCACAATGGACCACAATGCATTTTCCCACTGGCCTGAAGCTCGTAATTGGCTACAGCCTTGCACCTGACCACAGGTCTGGTGCAAGACAGGTTCAACACTATGCCAATCACGTCTCAGAGTCCTGATTGGGCAAATTTTGGTCTGCCACACTACTGGGGGGGGTCTGGGGGGGTCTCATTTCTACCAAATATCAGGGAATTTAGGTGATGTGTGTCTTGTCACTGTGCCAGCAAGATTTTTTGGGGTTTACAACTTTCTTTAAAACATTTGTGAATTGAGGTGATCTTCTGTGTCTTGTCACTGTGCCAGCAAATCTTTTTGGGGCTCACTAATTTCTTTAAAACATTTGTGAATTGAGGTGATCTGTGTCTTGTCACACAACCAATACCACGCATTATTTTGGGGCTCACTAATTTCTTTAAAACATTTGTGAATTGAGGTGATCTGTGTCTTGTCACACAACCAGTACCACGCAGTATTTTGGGGCTCACTAATTTCTTTAAAACATTTGTGAATTGAGGTGATCTGTCTCTTGTCACTGGCTGCCAGCTATCAGTGTGTCTCACTGAGTTATACCAGAGTTCTTTAAATCTTTATACCAGAGTTGAATCAGAGTTCTGTATATATTAATCTATATATCACTCACCATGTCTAAAAGAACAAAAAGGACAGGCAGACGCTCCCAGACACAGATAAGAGGGCAAGCAGCCTCTGTGTCGGGAGGCTGTGCCTCTGGTCGTGGTGGACGTGGTGCATCCTCTGCAGGGGCACGCTTGTCCTTTCTAACTGGTGCTGGCCGTCTTAAGCAGCAGCAACATACAGAAGACTTGGTGGATTGGCTAACCAGGCCATCCTCATCCTCCGAGTCCTCTGCCAGCCAGGCTTCTAGTGCTTTACAGTCCACCTCAGCTGCCAAAGCATCTAATGCAGCCTCCATGTCCACAGCTACTCCTGCCGTAGCCTCGCTATCACACACGGAGGAGTCAGCTGAATTGTTTGACTACAATGAGAGTGACATGCTGCTTGAGGATGCGCAGCAAGTACAGTGCTCTGATTCAATCTCTGAGGTTGAGGAAGGGAGTATAATCAACCTAGAGGAAGGGTGTGCCAGTGATGACACACAAATAACTGGCACTCATGTTGCCCCAGCAGCTGCAGCATACTGCCAAGTTGGCTCCAGTGACGAGGAGATAGGGGGTGATGATGACAATGATGATGACGTCACTGACTCCACCTGGGTGCCTGATCGAACAGAGGAATTAAGTGAGGAAGAGGGGGAGGAGGAGGCACAGCAAACACGAGGCACAACATCCTCTGTGACCAACCGTAGCACTAGCCAGTCCAAGGCATCACATGTCAGAGCTGCTCCGGTGCAGAGCGCTGTTGTCTCAAAGAACACACGCAGGAACTCTGTTGTCTGGGAGTTCTTTAAGAAATGTGCAGTAGATAGCAGCGTTGCTATTTGTAATATATGTCAGATGAGGCTTAAGCGTGGGAAAGATACCGGACATTTGGGTACCACATGCTTGAGGCGACATATGAACAACTGCCACACATCCCGTTGGCGCAAAACGTTGCATAGGTCCTCCTCCTCATCTGTCTCTACCCCACTGTATGTCCTGCCATGTCATTGCCTACAACCTACACCAATGGATGTACCAGGTCCTTCCTCACAATGTGACATCATCCCAGCAGCTGAAGATTTACGTAGTCAGATTACGTTGCCGCAGCTGCTGCAGCGAAAGAAAAATTATAGTCCCAACCATCCCCAAGCACAGCGTCTAAATGCCAGCTTAGCAAAATTACTCGCATTGCAGCTGCTGCCTTTCCAGCTGGTGGACTCTGCTCCCTTTCGTGAATTTGCTGAATGTGCTGTACCACAGTGGCAGGTTCCAAAACGCCATTACTTTTCACGCAAGGCCATTCCAGCACGTGGAAGACAATGTTATCCAGTCATTGGGAAAGGCAGTCAGCAACAAGGTGCATGTGACTTTAGACACGTGGTCCAGCAAGCATGGACAGGGTCGTTACATTTTCTTCACGGCACACTGGGTAACTCTGATCGCAGCTGGGAGGGATCCAAGACGGGGCTCTGTGCTGGAGCTTGTTCATCCACCACGCCTCCAGAAAGCTGATTGTATGAGGTCTGTCTGCTCCACCACCACCACCTCTTCCTCCTCCTCCTCCTTCTCTGTCTCTGGCGAAGTGGCAGTTAAACCGACGCCTGACAGGGTCTACGCAATGGCTCAAGCAAAAAGATGCCATACTGTGCTTGAGCTGGTTTGTTTAGGGGACAGGAGCCACACTGGGCCAGAAATTCTGTCAGCTCTGCAGGGGCAGGTGCAGAGATGGTTAACACCACGCCAGCTTGAGCTGGGAATGATCATCTGCGATAATGGCAGCAACCTTCTCTTTGCCCTACGCAAGGGTAAATTGACGCATGTACCATGCCTAGCACACGTCCTAAATCTGGTGGTACAGCATTTCCTAACCAAGTACCCAGGGCTGCCAGAGCTTCTCATCCAGGCCAGAAAAGTCTGCAGCCACTTCAGACGGTCATTCCCAGCAAGCGTTCGCCTGGCAGAAATTCAAAGAGAATTCCACCTTCCCACAAACCATCTGATCTGTGACATGCCCACCAGGTGGAACTCGACATTAGCAATGCTGCAGCATCTGCACAAGCAGCAGAGGGCCATCAACGAGTACCTGTGTGAGTATGGTACAAGGACAGGTTCAGGTCAACTTGGTTTCTTTTTCCCCCGCAGTGGCTGATGATCAAGGATGCATGCACTGTACTGTCACCATTTGAGGAGGCAACGAGGATGGTGAGCAGGGACAGTGCATGCATCAGTGACACAATTCCTTTAGTGTTCCTGCTGGAGCACACTCTGCAGGGAATTATAGATGTGGCTCTAGAGGCAGAGCAGCGGGAGGAAGAGGAGGCCTTCCCTAGCTCTGAAGGCCCCAGTCTTTCAGCAGACAGCATTCCAGCGGGTCCTACTCAGATCAGACAGGAGGAGGAGGATGAGAAGGAGGAATATTTAAGTAGTGGGGGCATTGAAGGTGGGGATTCCTCAAGGGAGGGTTTCGTGTGCCCAGAAACACAAGGGCTAGTGTGTGGCTGGGAGGAGGAAGTGCACGATACGGTCATGTTCATTGACCAGGAAGACTCGGAAGCTAATGCCACCTCCAACCTATGCTGCATGGGCTCCCTAATAATGCAAAGCCTGCTAAAGGACCCCAGGATTCGTGCTATCAAGGAGAGGGATCATTACTGGTTGGCAACCCTTCTTGATCCACGCTACAAGGGGAAAGTTGCAGAGCTCATCCTGCCCGCACAGAGGGAGCACAGGATGAAAAAACTTGAGGACGCTCTAAAGCAACACTTGTGTAACACCTTTCCAGGCACTGTTAGATTACCATGTGCTGACACACGTGCTTCTGAGGCTGCGGGTGATCAGAGGAATAGTGGTGAAGGCCAGGGCCGCTTGACTGATGCATTTTTAAATTTTTTTAGTCCTCGACGCCCAGGGACGTCAAATGTAGGCACCCATTGCCAGCGTCTTCACCGTATGGTGCAGGACTACCTAGGAGCAAGGGCAGATCTGGATACCTTTCCAGCAGATGATCCACTGGCTTACTGGGTGTTGAGATTGGATCACTGGCCAGAACTTAGCCAATATGCTATGCAGCTACTAGGTTGCCCTTCATCTAGCGTGCTTTCCGAAAGGACGTTCAGTGCCGCTGGAGGTTTTGTCACAGACAAAAGAGTGCGTCTGTCCACCGACTCTGTAGACCGGCTGACATTTATAAAAAATGAATCAGTCCTGGATCAGAAGTTATCAATCCCCTGATGCTGACGTAACGGAATAGATCAGGGATGTCTTCTGCATGCACCAAACCTCCAGCAATGAACTCTTCCACAATACCACAAAAGGGTTACGGTGTGAATGCACTTGCTGCCATGAAAGGCACAATATTTGGCTGCACTGACGCCTGTGCCAGATTTATATCATTTTAATTTTTTGAACAGCAGGGTCCAACCCTGCACTCTTCCACAATACCACAAAGGGGTTACTGTATGATGATACTTGCTGGCCTGGCACCAAAGGCACAATATCTGGGTGCACTGACGCCTTGACCAGAATCATATCTTTTCAATATAGGACCACATGGTCCACCCCTGCACTCTTCCACAATACCACAGAGGGGTTACTGTATGATAGTACTTGCAGGCCTGGCACCAAAAGCACAGTATTTGGGTGCACTGCCACTGATGCCTGTATCAGGATTCATATTCTCAGAGGGGTTACGGTGTGACGGCACTGTTGGGGACCCTAAAGGACCAATTTTGAAGCACCTATTGTTACTTTCATCCAAAGCCTGCATAAGTTTCACAATAATTTAGCCAAAAAATCAGTAAACTTTTTCTGCGTGTACGAAAAGGTCTCCTCTTTTCATACAGACTGCCGCCCCAAGCAGTTGTTTATGGATAGATTAAAGGAAAAGCATTTACCGTCATTTGAAACGTAATTTTTTTGTTTTTAAGTGTTTCTATACATCCTAGAAATCCACCACTTCACGGGCAGGTTATGGGGACCTCCTAGGCACAATATTTGAAGGAATTTTTCGTTTTTATTTTTAACCCTTATTTCATGGAAAACTCACTGTCTCTTTAAAAACGTTTTTTTTTTACTTTTTGACCTTGTTTCCTGTCCCCCAGGGCACTACCTGGACCCCCATACACCTTTTATGGCAAATATCTAGCATATATGCCATCTTGGAGGGCACTCTAAAAACCGAATTTTCAGCCCCATTGACTTGTATTGAGCTCGAGTTCGGGTTCGGAACCGAACATTTGGGAAGTTCGGGTTCGGGCCCGAACCGAAGTCGGGGGGGGGGGTGTTCGGCTCATCCCTAGAGACTCAGGCCAAGTTGGAGCATCATAACGATGACTCCGCATCCTGTCATCACGCCCCACTCCAAGCAATAGTCTGATATCTGGAAGGTGAGAGCCATCCGCCTCAGACCTTTTGATCTTCTACCCAATAAAAAGGTAAGTATCCGTCACACGAGGAATAGTCAAATCTGAAGGAACCAGGCACAGACCACAAGATGGTCGCTGCTGATAGTAGGCCTCGAGGGGAGACAGCTCAATATTACACACAGGGTCGAGGCTACAGGTACCAATTTCGAGCAAGAGGGTTCCTGGGCTTAACAGCAGCTGATCTGAGGAAAGTGCGCCAAACTCAGTGCGTCAGAATGGCCGCGTGCACCCAATTACAGATGGTACGGTGTGGAGCTCAGTGGGATGGCAACAAAAAGCTGACATTTCAGCCATGTTCACCCTCCTGGAGGCTGCATTTGATCTCAAGCTGATCGACCTGGGCTCAGATGTCTGCGACCTCGGAGGCTGCATCCAGGAATTGGAGGAGGAGTAGCATTCCATCCTCACAAGGGTTAACCAATTGTCATCACTGTCACGGAGCTGACATCGGGCTCACCTCAGCGAGCCACGGAACTCAAACTGGACAAGTTTAAAGACCATTTTTACTCTTTATCTTTCGGTTGTGCGTATTGATTTGTATGGACATTTATATTATTGCTACATCATGTGGTTTAATTAGTGTGATGTATTAAAAATGTATCCTGTATGGTGTGAATGTAATGTTATGTAAGAAACCGTTTGTATGCGGTTTTTTCCCCCGTCGCCATTTTGCCCAGTCCAGCATGGGTCCAAAGGACAAAGGACCCATGCTGTAAAGCATACAGCCGCGTCTGGTGATTTATTTCAGGGCTTAGTCACATTTCTGCAGGAGGCACTCAGCGGTCTCCTGCGTCACCACTCACCGCAGGAACGGGATCCCCAAGGCGGCACCGCATCTTGACTCGCCCCGCCGATTCGGAGCCTCGAATCGGTGCTCCGCTACCCCAACAAGGAAGACCGAATCGACCCCGGGTCTCCACTTCAACGGAATCACGGCCGAATCGCGGCCAGCCCAGCAGCCATCCTCGTACCATCAAGAGGTCAGTAGATCAGGCTGCACGAGACGCCGAGTGCCGTGACACTCGGTAGTCGGGCTGATCTCCAACATGGGTGCCTCGCCTTCTCCGCAGATGCCAAAGCAACGCCATCTCCCTACTCAGGCCGCTCGAGATGCCGAGTGCCGTGCCACTCGGTAGTCGGGCCTGACGGCATCAAGGGGGTTAGATGGAAGTCCATCTGCGGTCCTGCTCTATCTCGTCACAATCACAAATGGTGGGTTACTCGAACACTGGTGCTAAACTGCATAGATATATTGATGATGTTGATAAACAAGGACTCCATAATAATCTTTGATTCTGGAGGAATCCTGAACCGGACGAGGTTGGAGAAGAACATTCTGCATTATCACAAAGTTTTTTCAACAAACTACTGCAGCACCCTGCTTATACAATCAGGGCACATTGTGCCCTGAAACTTGCAATCCTGTGTCTTCAGCACCACGCACATGCCATATGTCGCTTGCATTATTTCTCATTTAAAGAGGATGCAGTCCAGGCTTCTCATAGATCTGCCCCCTTAAGGTAGCTGATCACCAGATTGAAACCTTTCAGGATGTCCCATTCTACAGACGGCCGCCAGCTTAAGCCTCTTACTGACAAGAGGGACTGAGGGAAAGGAACATAAAATTTAATTGGGTCTTCCCCTTTGCATCCAGACGTAAATGGTATTGTAACCCAAGGATGTCCCCAACTTTCTCTTCATCTTGGATCAGCCCATAGTTCAGATACAGGAATGGTATAGCGGCGCCTTACTGGGCTCACCCCAGGCACAACATTCTCGTTGGAATAATGAGTCCAAACAGCGCCACTCTAAAGGCCATTTACAGCCATCCTCCCTGGAGTTACAAATGCACTTCTCATTCTCCATTTTTGCAAACTTCAGATAAATGTTGTTTCCTCTACCCTTCCTGCTAGCAAGTGTTGTCCGGAGTACTTTCACCACTGTTGGCACCTCTCAAAACGGACTACCTGAAACTTTATAATCTAGACTTGTGCCCACGAACTTGCTGCATTATCTATACTGAGTTTTTCATATTCTCTTGTTAGCTGTGACTGGTGTGAGATGACTTGGTAACCACAGAGACATCTTGACTGTGACGCTCCACAATGGAGGAATCATGCTTTTATTGCTCCCCAAAGTGAGCGCTCCTGTCAATCCACAATCTGAGACTGCACGGAGGCCTGAGGTCTGGTACATCATAACTGCATGCGGCCTTATACTGGTCCTTGGATGCGTTTCTGAAGCTTTGATTTTTTTTGACAAGGACCGCCACCCATGTAGTGTTTTTCTTATTTCAAAAAATGTTTTCTCTTATTTGCTGTGTTAGTGGGGCCCCACCTAGGCCACTGCCCTGAATGACCGATTACACCAACAACTTTTGCAATGTTATGTTTTTATTACTGTAGGGGTTATTCAAAGAGCACCAAAATTTGCTCTTTCCTTCCCCATACTTTGGAGAATCAAATTTCCCAACCTTGGGGTGAATTCAGCATTCATTACAGGGTCCACGAAGGGCAAAGCCACCGACCGCATCCGAAAACCTGCCGCAAAACCACCGGAAAAAAAAAAACCTTTAAAAGCAGTTTGCCTGAAAATATATAAGGTCCTATGAATAAAAATAAAAAAGGCCTGTTACAGAAAAATAAATAAATAAATAAATCAGGGAAAAAAAATTTGCCAATTGAAATCCTGAAAAATTCCTAAAACAGAGACTTTTTGCTGCAAATTAAAAGAATAAACGGTTTAATAAATATTCACTAAAAACTGGAATTTTTTTTACATTGAAACCTACGGGACTCTCCCAAATAAAATCACCGAATATCAGGGCATTTCCCTGACATTGATGCGGTTTGGTGTTCTCTGAATAGATTAACAATTACTTATCTATAGGGACCTTCACTGCTGTCGAACAGCACCGTATTTTGCTGGCAATTGCCAATATTTGGTAGACTGCTTGCTTTTTGAATAGCACTGTATGAGGAAATTCACCATTCAGTGCAATTTCAGAGCAAATTCATCTGTCTTTGAATAACCCCTTATGTTATACACTCCTTTCCCCTCTTTAGTGTACCGTTATACCCAACCCCTGGCTATCCCAGACAGTTCTATGAGACCCATATGGTTCATTAGCCATCATGGCCAACTTCAAATGTTAAGGGTCTTAACCACTCGGTAAAAACGGAGGATGGCCTTTGCGAAACTCCACAAGCAGGGTGGTGATGTGATTCTTCAGGAGACTCACTTCCAGGCGGATGTTCATTCTTGTCTCTTCTAAATATTATGCCAATACATTTTTCAGCACCGCTTTTGGATCCAAGTCCTGCAGAGTAACTATTTTAGTGGCATCTCACGTGCCTATGGTCAAAGTTCTGTTTAATAATAAAATAAAAATTAAATTTTTATTATGCAGCACTATTGTTCACTTTTCAATTAAAAATTAAATAGTCAACTATGAAGAAAAAAAGACCCCGGGGTCAGGTGTCTGTAACACCCAAAGTAGGTTTAAATGTATACTTAGCTGCTGCTGGAGTGACGTAATCCCATATGTACAGTCAGGTCCAGAAATATTGGGACATTGACACAATTCTAACATCTTTGGCTCTATATACCACCACAATGGAGTTGGAATGAAACAAACACAATGTGCTTTAACTGCAGACTGTCAGCTTTAATTTGAGGGTATGTACATCCAACTCAGGTGAACGGTGTAGGATTTACAGCAGTTTGCAGATGTGCAAATTCCACAGAAGTAAAAAATGAAATCAACCAGCGCTGCTTGGCAAAGGTGCACTAGTGCTACCTCATTTATTTAGAAAAGAGAACACACAGACAGACATTTCAGGGATACAACCAGGGCCGCCATCAGGGCATTACAGCCCATGCTGGTGTAAGGGGCCCGGGGGGCCCGCCACCGGCGGCAACCTTTGTTAAATTTAGGCCGCACGTCTGTAGCCTTCAGATGTTTGGCGGGCCCTCTCTGACATGACATCATCAGAGGGGGCCCGCCGGCGGCCATCTTGGAGGCCCTGCTCTCCAGCAGCAACCTTGTTAAATTTAGGCCGCAGGCCTCGGAGGAGGTTCTGCGGCCTACATTAGCCCAGCCACGGGCGAGCAGGGCCTCCAAGATGGCCGCCGGCGGGCCCCCTCTGATGATGTCATGTCAGAAAGGGCCCGCCAAACATCTGAAGGCTACAGACGTTAGGCGGGCCCACTCTGACATCATCAGAAGTTTTTCAGAATCAGAGTGAATTTCTAAAGGAAAAATATGTAAAAAAGGGTTATGACAAGAGGAAATTTGACAAAGAGAAAGACATCATCTTAAGAAAAGAAAGACAAGACTTTATAAAGGAAAAAGTCAGAGAGAATAATAATGAGAAATTCAAACTGTCCTTTGTCACTAAGTTTAATCCTCACGCTAACAAAATCAGGAATACCCTTAATAGACACTGGCACATTCTTCAGGCAGACAAACTATTAAAAGATATTTTACCGGAAAGACCATCTGTTATTTTTAAGAAAGCCTCAAATTTAAAAAATATCATAGCTCCCACTCTGTTGCCCGAAAAGAAAAAAGAACAGAACGATAAGATGTTCATAAAAAAAGATATAGGTTTTTTTTAAATGTGGGAGGTGTAAAGCCTGTACACACTTAAGTAGGAAATGTAACAGCTTCACGAGCACAAATATCAAATAAAACGTTTGAGATCAAGCAAGTCATCAACTGTAGAAGTAAAGGAGTAATTTATCTCCTCGAATGTGGTTGTGGGCTACAATACATCGGTAGAACTACCAGAGAATTAAAGATCAGAATATTAGAGCATTTTAATAGTATTAAGAATAAAAAAGAACACAGTGTTGCAGACCACTGTAATAAATGCCCGAAATTTATGCCTTCTAATTTTAAATGGTGTGGTATTGAATTAGTGAAACCCAACATTAGAGTTCTAGCAAAAAAAGAAAGTCGATGGATTTTTGAAATGGGCACGTGGTTAGACGGGGGGGTCTAAATAAGGAAATAGGGGGGGCGTGGCCGGACGTTGCAGCGCGCGGTCGCATGTAAGGAGAGCTCCTGAGACCAGCCCTGAATTTTCATTACTTGCGGCTAAATAACAGCAACCCTGGGGCTGAAATTTCACCCACAGCTGGGTGACACTTCCTGGCTCCCAGATGGTATCCCCTAAGGCGCAACGAGCATTGGAACCGGAAAAATCGGCGAAAAAAGACCGGGTTCGTGTGGCCCAAGATGGCGGATCTCCCTCCTCTGTTTCCTCTTTTACAACGGAAGCGGCTGCCGCAGGCCCACCCTGCATGTCTGACACCTTACCACCTTCAGAAAGCAGACTACATGCCATGCTGCAAGAACTTCGATCTACTATACAAACGGATCTTAAAGAGGCGCTGCAGGAGGTGAGGCGCGATGTACAAGACCTGGGTGAGAGGACAGACTCTTTGGAGTCTAAGACAGACGACTTATGTTTGGCCCATAACGATTTAGTGGATCGCCATATAGCTTTGCAGACAGCACATGACACCATGGCAACGAAATTGGCCGATTTGGAAGACCGTTCACGGCGTAACAATGTACGGATCCGGGGCATTCCGGAGGCAGTAACCCCTGCTGACCTTCAGCCTTATATTATGGAACTTTTCCATATCCTGGTACCAACGTACTCGTCACAGGATTTCCTGATGGATCGGGCACACAGACTGCCACGTGCCAAGAACCTGCCGCCCTCAGCTTCTAGAGATGTTCTAGTCCGGGTGCACTTTTTCCACGTTAAAGAAGCGTTAATGAGAGCTTCACGGAAATCTATGCCTCTGCCTTCTCCGTATGCCGAAGTTTCTTTCTATGCAGACCTGTCAACAGTTACCATGTCTAAAAGAAGGGAATTTTCGTCCTTCACGAAAATTTTACTTGACCACAACATGGCGTATCGGTGGGGATTTCCCACAAAGATCTTGTTATGGAGGGAGGGAGTCTTGCACGTTATCCCTGATCCCCACACTGGCATGAGCTTGCTGACGGAATGGAAAGTCGTGTCTGAATTTACTCCCCCTCGGGAGGAATCTTCTTCGCCGCTGAAAGTCTCTCCGGAGTGGCACCGGGTCCGGCCAAAATGAGGTGCTTTGGCCCTGCGTTATCCAGCTTCTGGGCGTGCTTCTATTATTTCGTCATGTTGTTTTCCGTCTCCTTGGGCATCAGAACTCCTTCACGGATGCCGGACTGACCCCTTTTGATCCACCTCAAATGGGTGCTCCTGGGGGCCTGTTCTGTTCTTTTATTCGGCAAGCCCCGAGGCCTTCCAATGGCCTGTAAATTGGCGCGGTCACCTTCTCAGGAGAGTTGGGACTGTTGTTTCCCCTACTGGAGTTTTTTCTTGACCTGTTTTTTTTTCCCTACTTATACCAATCTGCTGTGTTGATTGACTCCACTCAGCTGCGCTCATGGAGTGCAGTTTTTTTTTTTTTCTCTGATGTTTGGTCGGGTTTTTTCCTTTCTTTTTTCTTTCCTTTTTATTTTTTATTTTTCTTTTTGTTTTTTTCTGGTTCGACCTATGTATGTATTGTTTGTTTGGTAAGCACTATGATATACGGTTCCGGGCGCTATTGTGTGCAGGAGAGTCCCTCCATTCTCTCGAGGAGATTGTCTGTCCTAACCGTTGTGAGATCTAGAGGGCTGGGCGTAACCAAAAATGAGTAAACCTCTCTTCCAGATTTATTCCTTAAATGTTCGGGGCTTGAACACTCCGTACAAACGCCATGCTTTATTTCGCGACCTGCATAAGTCTCAACCGGCTATTGTATGTTTGCAAGAGACTCATTTTTGTAAGAGGCGTCCGCCGTTTTTGAAATCGCGCATGTACACTGAGGCCTACCACTCCACTGCTCTGACGAAGTCCAAAGGTGTCTCAATCCTGTTCCATAGAGTCTGGACCTTTGTGTGTTCGGCTCAGTATGTTGATCCGTTGGGCCGCCTTGTGATTCTTGTGGGCAGGCTGAACGAATTACCAATCACTATTGCTAACCTATATCTCCCTAATGATAATCCGGTTCCTTATCTGCGGAAAGCTTTTGGTAGAGTGAAAAAAATGTCTAGTGGTACGATGTTCCTATGTGGGGACTTTAATTGCACTCCTGACCCCGATGTTGACACTCAGACGAGCCAATCCCGCCCCCATTCCCGCTCCCCCCCGTCCTCTAGTAAACAACTACGGGAATTCATGCATTCGTTTGACCTATATGATACTTGGAGGATATGTCACCCCAATACACGTGATTACACATATTTTTCTCATGTCCATTCCTCATATAGTAGAATTGACTTGTGTTTGATACTTAGCTCAGCTTTGTCTCGTCTCCTGGAGGCGACCATTGGCATCATTATGTGGTCTGACCATGCTCCGCTTACGCTTACTTTTGAGGCTGCTTTTCCACCGAGGGGTATGGGGAATTGGAGACTCAATGACTCACTCATTGTAGATAGGGATGACGTGACGACGCTACAACTCCTTCAGGAGTACTTCACGACGAACGTGACTGGGGACGTTGCAACAGCATCGATATGGTTGGCCCACAAAGCTGTTATGCGAGGACATTTTATACAGAAAGGAGCGCAACGTAAACGACGTTTTAATGCTCAGATGACTGCCCTTACATGACGAATAACGGTATTAGAAACCCAGAATAAATCCTCGCCTACCCCTAATATTACAGCTCAGTTGATTTTGCAGCGCCGCGAGTTGGAACACCTTATGCTCCAAATCACTGCGCGCTCAATTAGACGGCTTAACTATGCTCAGTATACCCAAGGGAATAAACCGGGGAAATTGCTGGCGTCTAAATTGAAAGGGAAAAGAATGCAAACCAACATACCGTACCTACTGGATGCTAATAACGTAAAAATTTATAACCCAGCCCTTATTACTGATGAATTTGCACGTTATTATGCCTCCCTGTACAACCTAGGATTAGACCACAATGTGCCGTCCCCTACCCAGGACGACATAGATCTCTTTCTTCAGGGGGCGAGCCTCCCCTCCCTCTCAGGCTACAGGTTTGCTTGCTGCGTTTACAGAGGAGGAGGTACTTAAGGCTATTAATGCACTTCCAAAAAATAAAGCCCCAGGCCCTGATGGTTTTACGAATCTGTATCATCAGGAATTTGCTTCTTCACTAGTTCCGACTCTTACCCTGTTTTTCAATGACATTAAGAACACTGGCATCATTCCTCCGGAGATGTTGCAGGCAACAGTAGTGTCATGCGCTGATTCCGGGGCGGTAGGTGCGAGCCAATATGCAATGAATACTAGTAAACCAGATATATTTATATATGAGGATTTATTGAGAAAAGGCACAAAAAGGGATTGGCCGGAGGCAACAACAGAATCTAGGAGGGGAAAACGAGAGAAGTGGGAGAAAGCTAAGGAATAGGGGAGGAGAGATTGTATATACACAGGTTACAGGGCTAGGGGGAACTAGAGCAGAGCATATACAGGTTACAGGGCTAGAGGGAACTAGAGCAGAGCATATACAGGTTACAGGGCTAGAGGGAACTAGAGCAGAGCATATACAGGTTACAGGGCTAGAGGGAACTAGAGCAGAGCATATACAGCTTACAGGCTAGAGGGAACTAGCAGAACATACACAGGTTACAGGGCTAGAGGGAACTAGAGCAGAGCATATACAGCTTACAGGGCTAGAGGGAACTAGAGCAGAGCATATACAGCTTACAGGGCTAGAGGAAGAGCATATACAGCTTACAGGGCTAGAGGGAACTAGAGCAGAACATACAGGTAATGGGGCTAGAGGGAACTAGCAGAACATACCTACACAGGTTAAAGGGCTAGAGGGAACTAGCAGAACCTACACTGGTTACAGGGCTAGAGGGAACTAGCAGAACCTACACTGGTTACAGGGCTAGAGGGAACTAGCAGAACCTACACAGGTTACAGGGCTAGAGGGAACTAGCAGAACCTACACAGGTTACAGGGCTAGAGGGAACTAGCAGAACCTACACAGGTTACAGGGCTAGAGGGAACTAGCAGAACCTACACAGGTTACAGGGCTAGAGGGAACTAGCAGAACCTACACAGGTTACAGGGCTAGAGGGAACTAGCAGAACCTACACAGGTTACAGGGCTAGAGGGAACTAGCAGAACCTACACAGGTTACAGGGCTAGAGGGAACTAGCAGAACCTACACAGGTTACAGGGCTAGAGGGAACTAGCAGAACATACACAGGTTACAGGGCTAGAGGGAACTAGCAGAACATACACAGGTTACAGGGCTAGAGGGAACTAGAGCAGAGCATATACAGCTTACAGGGCTAGAGGGAACTAGAGCAGAGCATATACAGCTTACAGGGCTAGAGGGAACTAGAGATAAAAAAATGGGAAAACAAACAGTATACTCAAGGTTATATATATGAATATATCAGTACTAGAGAAGTGGGCAAGTCCTTGTGATCCAGGTAAGGAAAACTTGGGAGATCCAGGAAGATGCCAAGTCCAGAGGTCTGTAGTAAACAGGAGGTCCAGAAGGTTTGTAAACAATGGTAGTCTTGAGAGGGTAGGATCCAGCAGAGTATGGGTCATAGGTTTCTTGGAGGAATCGCAGGTAGCTCCTAACAGCTTGGATATTTCCAAGGCAATGTGGAAGTCCTGGGTCTCAGGTGTGGCTTGGTTTTATGCAGGAGTAGATGGTGATCTGGGCAGCACCTGAGCATTACACAGTCAGAGGTGACTAGTGGTACTGCATGTGAAAGTCTCACTACTATGAGCCAGCACTGGGTTTAGGCTTTTTATTACACCGGCGGCGATGAGCATGACATATGCCCCCCCCTAAGGGCACACTCCGGGTGCCCACAATGTCCTTGGAATCGGTGACGGCGTGAGTAGACTCTAGAAGATCTTCGGATTCTGAAAATATGGAATCCAGTATAATTGTATCTGTTAATAAAGACGTTCTTGGTTTAAGCTTCCTGGTACTGATGATAGGGGAGTCAATTTTAGTTACTCCAGGTCTCCTTTCAGGACAAGCTCTCCCATATGGTTGTACAGCGGGGAGAATGTAGGTACAGTGTCTTTTACAGGATCAGTCAAGGGAGGTAATATGTGGTTGCAACATCCTGTAGTTGACTCTGCAAGAACATAAGAATTTTTTGCTGTGTGCTCACAGACTGAACGACATCATTAACTTGGTTAGCGAGTGTCTTTATGGTGGATACAATAACGGGTATAGTTGCAGTCTCAATAGATTCTTTTACGGATTTTGTTCCTGCAACAGCAGGTAAGTATTGGGTGGTAGAAGTCTCAGCACAAACTGTAATTTCACCAAGTGGTCCAGCATCAGATGGATCCTTGTCAATGGATGGTGTCTGGCTAATCAACACTGGTTCTGGGTCAGGTATTTTAGTTGGCAGATCCTTGGTACCATACAGTGGTATCTTGGCAGCGGGCATAGTAGTTGATGACATGCCAGTTGTAGGCATCTTGAAAGTAGGTGTATCGCTTACTTGTGTTTCCGTAGCAGAGATGTGAGCTGGTGGTACCTCAGCAACTGGTATTCTGTCAGCAGGCACTTTGGCATGGACTGAAGTTCCATCAACGGACAGCGTGGAATCGAACACCTCAGCGGAGACCAAGGTGTCGGCGACAAGCTGTTTGGTATGGAGTGGAGCTTCAGCAGCGGGCACTGCGGCTTGGGTTGAGGTTTCCAGACACAAATCTGTTTGCACAGTGAAGGTCTTAGGATCTTTTGGTTCAACCTCTGGGATTTTCTTGGAGGGAACCGGATAACAGGTACCAGATTCTGTAGCCTGAGGACCTTGAAAGGGTTGGGTGACTATAGACACTGATGCTGTACCATAGATAGGCGAGGGGGGTGTATCTTCTGTGTCTATGAATTCGTCAGACGAGGAACAGTCAAAGGGTATAAAATCTTTTCGTGGATCTCTGTGAGGAACGACTGTGGCAGACCAATGAAGCCAGTACGTCGCCCAGGACCACCTTTGGGAAGCTGTGTTAATTGCAGAGGTATCTCGGTCGGGTCATCACTATCCCAGCCTTCAGAACTGTTGCTAAGCATGGGGAACCGTGAGAGACATTGGTCTGTACTATGATGGCTGGGAGTGATTGGAACAGTAGCTGTAGTGGCATTAACTCTTTCAGATTGGTACACACCTCTCCTGGCTTTCAAGGCTGATTCAAATATAGTCAAGTCCTTTTTGCGAACTAATGTCCCATTGGAGGCAATTGTACAGTCTGTAGGTATGGGCTCCATAGAAACACCAACTTGTGCAGGATACACTGTTGCATTGATGGGTGGTTGGCTGGGAGCAATGGATGGCGAGGTGTTGGCAGCAAATAGAGATGTAATATCCATAGGAACACCATATGACTCAGGTACCGATGGTTCATACTCCATATTTCCAGAAGACATAGGTGTAGGTGAAAGAGTTTGTGGTCTGGTGGGCCTTGGAGATGTAGGCGGTGTTACAGGAGACAGAGTTGGAGTGGCGGGTTCTCTGTGTAGTAGCGATCAGGTACTGGTGCAGGTTTAGACAATGGGGTGGATCTCCTGCTCATAGCTTTGGTCACAGGATTCTTTAGTGCAGGTGCAGGATTTTTAGACTTCGGGGTCTGTCTCTGGGGTCTTAATGGGCAAAGCGGGACCCAGTGCCCCCTCGAACCACAATAAATACAGACGCCAGCCGCTTGCCTCCTGGCACGCTCTGCCGGAGTTAAAGGACCACGGGTTATCTTTGAAATATTGTCTTTTGCAGCAGGGTTGCAAAATCCTTGGAGTTGCAATTGCAGGAATCCAATCAGTTGGGTGAGGAATTCATGGAGGGCTTTCTGGATAAACCCCGTGAGTACTTGATTCATTGCTGGCCCGTTTGTATTTGACTTCCACATTCTGTCATGCGCTGATTCCGGGGCGGTAGGTGCGAGCCAATATGCAATGAATACTAGTAAACCGGATATATTTATATATGAGGATTTATTGAGAAAAGGCACAAAAAGGGATTGGCCGGAGGCAACAACAGAATCTAGGAGGGGAAAACGAGAGAAGTGGGAGAAAGCTAAGGAATAGGGGAGGGGAGATTGTATATACACAGGTTACAGGGCTAGAGGGAACTAGAGCAGAGCGAGCATATACAGGTTACAGGGCTAGAGGGAACTAGAGCAGAGCATATACAGGTTACAGGGCTAGAGGGAACTAGAGCAGAGCATATACAGGTTACAGGGCTAGAGGGAACTAGAGCAGAGCATATACAGGTTACAGGGCTAGAGGGAACTAGAGCAGAGCATATACAGGTTACAGGGCTAGAGGGAACTAGAGCAGAGCATATACAGGTTACAGGGCTAGAGGGAACTAGAGCAGAGCATATACAGGTTACAGGGCTAGAGGGAACTAGAGCAGAGCATATACAGCTTACAGGGCTAGAGGGAACTAGAGCAGAGCATATACAGCTTACAGGGCTAGAGGGAACTAGAGCAGAGCATATACAGGTTACAGGGCTAGAGGGAACTAGAGCAGAGCATATACAGGTTACAGGGCTAGAGGGAACTAGAGCAGAGCATATACAGGTTACAGGGCTAGAGGGAACTAGAGCAGAGCATATACAGGTTACAGGGCTAGAGGGAACTAGAGCAGAGCATATACAGCTTACAGGGCTAGAGGGAACTAGAGCAGAGCATATACAGCTTACAGGGCTAGAGGGAACTAGAGCAGAGCATATACAGCTTACAGGGCTAGAGGGAACTAGAGCAGAGCATATACAGTTTACAGGGCTAGAGGGAACTAGAGCAGAGCATATACAGCTTACAGGGCTAGAGGAACTAGAGCAGAGCATATACAGCTTACAGGGCTAGAGGGAACTAGAGCAGAGCATATACAGCTTACAGGGCTAGAGGGAACTAGAGCAGAGCATATACAGCTTACAGGGCTAGAGGGAACTAGAGCAGAACATACAGGTAACGGGGCTAGAGGGAACTAGCAGAACATACCTACACAGGTTACAGGGCTAGAGGGAACTAGCAGAACCTACACAGGTTACAGGGCTAGAGGGAACTAGCAGAACATACACAGGTTACAGGGCTAGAGGGAACTAGCAGAACATACACAGGTTACAGGGCTAGAGGGAACTAGAGCAGAGCATATACAGCTTACAGGGCTAGAGGGAACTAGAGCAGAGCATATACAGCTTACAGGGAACTAGAGATAAAAAAATGGGAAAACAAACAGTATACTCAAGGTTATATATATGAATATATCAGTACTAGGAGATGTGGGCAAGTCCTTGTGATCCAGGTAAGGAAAACTTGGGAGATCCAGGAAGATGCCAAGTCCAGAGGTCTGTAGTAAACAGGAGGTCCAGAAGGTTTGTAAACAATAAGTCCAGGGGGGAACTGTAACAGTGGTAGTCTTGAGAGGGTAGGATCCAGCAGAGTATGGGTCATAGGTTTCTTGGAGGAATCGCAGGTAGCTCCTAACAGCTTGGATATTTCCAAGGCAATGTGGAAGTCCTGGGTCTCAGGTGTGGCTTGGTTTTATGCAGGAGTAGATGGTGATCTGGGCAACACCTGAGCATTACACAGTCAGAGGTGACTAGTGGTACTGCATGTGAAAGTCTCACTACTATGAGCCAGCACTGGGTTTAGGCTTTTTATTACGCTGGCGGCGATGAGCATGACATGTAGTGACCTTGCCTAAACCTGGTAAACCCCCGACACACTGTGCCAACTTCCGCCCTATTTCCCTGTTGAACGTAGACGCCAAACTGTATGCTAAATTACTAGCTACTAGGTTGGCTCCCCTACTCCCGTCCTTGATCACGACTGAACAAACCGGCTTTGTCCCGGGCCGTCAAACATGTGACAACACCCGACGTTTTTATGATATAATCGACTTGGCCCATAGGACTAATGCCTCCGGACTCCTGCTGGCATTGGACGCCGAAAAGGCGTTTGATCGCCTGCATTGGGGGTATATGCGGATGGTGTTACTAAGGTTTGGTCTCCCAGCACAATTTGTACACAGTATTATGGCCCTTTACTCTGCTCCGTCGGCAAAAGTTTTGGCATCGGGGTTCCTATCCTCCTCTTTCCACATAACCAATGGCACCCGACAGGGTTGTCCATTATCCCCGTTAATATTTATTCTGGCCCTGGAATCCTTAGCGCTGCAGATTAAGATTTCCCCGGCAATCAAAGGTATGACGACCCCGAATGGGGAGCACAAGCTGGCACTTTTCGCGGATGACATACTGCTTTTTTTGACCACACCGGAGATTTCGCTTCCTTCCCTGTTTCACCTCCTTGATAGCTTTGGCGCGTTATCTTACTATAAAAATAATGTGAGTAAAACACAAGCTCTCCCTATAAATATTGCTGCTGCATCCCTCTACTCTCTGCGTAGTAAGTACCCTTTTGACTGGCGCTCTACCTCCTTAAAATACTTGGGAATCTCCCTTTCTAAATCGCGAGGCACCATCCTTAAGGAAAACTTCACGCCACTATTGAACTCCATCGAGACGCAGCTCTTCACATGGAGTACAAATGAATCCTCCTGGTTGGGTCGTATGGCAGCCATAAAGATGTGTATTCTACCCCAAATTTTATACTATTTCAGAAATATCCCTGTTTTTATACCGGCGCATTTATTGCTCCGGTTGCAAAAACTGCTCCATGCGCATATTTGGAAAGGGAAGCCTCCTCGAGTATCGGCCTCTACAGTCACTGCGCCGCGACGCAACGGAGGGTTGGGTTTTTTGGATCTACAATCATACTACAAAGCAGCCTTACTAGCCCAACTGTTGTCGTCAATGCATCTAAAAGAATCACCTCTATGGTTACAGTTGGAGAATGCCATGATTTTTCCATATAAACTTCATGACCTGATGTGGCTTCCACTCCTTCCTAGGAATAGCACCATGGGTCTGCTACCCGCCTCAATGCTCTCCCTCATGTCCTGGCGCCAGTGGGGTCGTCCGTTGGTACGGCCTTATGACTTATTATGTCTCGCCCCGCTCAGAGTTTTGTGTCGCTATATCCCAGACTTAAATTTAGATTCTTGGTTCTTGCGCGGCTTGACGCATGTGTGGCAGCTCTTTACACCCCACTCCTTGAAACCCTTCCCCGACTTGGTACAGGAGTTTGCCATCCCATTGCGTGACTGTTTCACTTACCTACGTGTGAAGCACGCTTTACACCAGAAGGGCCTGACCTCTTTCACAGCTACGAACCTTTCAGCTTTTCACAAATTGTGTATGCGGAAGAAATGTCAAATGAAACCATTATCTCTCTGTTACAACAGTCTCCTAACCCCGACCCCACCTAAAAAATTACCCTATATGGTTAAATGGGAAAAAGACTTAGCTATCAGGGAGGAATGTGGGAACTATAGGCCAGTTAGTCTTACGTCAGTAGAGCGGAAATTAATGGAAACCATGTTAAAGGAAAGGATTGTTGAACATCTAAAAACACATAGATTACAGGATCAGAAACAACATGGGTTTACCTCAGGGAGATCATGCCAAACTAATCTTATTGATTTTTTTGATTGGGTAACAAAAATAATAGACACAGGTGGTGCAGTAGACATTGCTTATTTAGATTTCAGTAAGGCTTTTGATACTGTTCCGCATAGAAGGCTTATCAATAAATTGCAATCTTTGAGCTTGGATTCCAATATTGTTGAATGGATTAGGCAGTGGCTGAGTGACAGGCAACAGAGGGTTGTGGTAAATGGAGTTTATTCTGCGCAAGGTCTTATTACCAGTGGGGTACCTCAGGGGTCAGTACTTGGACCCATTCTCTTTTAATATTTTTATTAGTGATATTGCAGAAGGTATTAATGGAAAAGTATGACTTTTTGCTGATGACACAAAGATTTGCAACAGGGTTGACGTTCCTGGAGGGATCAGCCAAATGACAAATGATTTAGGTAAACTAAAAAAATGGTCGGAGCTGTGGCAATTGAGTTTTAACGTGGATAAGTGCAAGATAATGCACCTGGGACGTAAAAACCCAAGGGCTGAATATAGAATATTTGATACAGTCCTAACCTCAACATCTGAGGAAAGGGATTTAGGGGTTATTAGTTCAGAGGATCTAAAAGGTAAGTAGTCAATGTAATAGAGCAGCAGGAAATGCTAGCAGAATGCTTGGTTGTGTAGGGAGAGGTATTAGCAGTAGGAAAAGGGAAGTGCTCATGCCACTGTACAGAGCACTGGTGAGAACCTCACTTGGAGTACTGTGTGCAGTACTGGAGGACCGTATCTCCAGAAGGATATAGACATCTTAGAGAGAGTTCAGAGAAGGGCTACTAAAATGGTGTACGGCTTGAAGGAGAAAAGTTACCAGGAAAGGCTTAATGATCTTAACATGTACAGCTTGGAAAAAAGACGAGACAGAGGAGATATGATAGAAACATTTAAATACGTAAAGGGAATCCACAAGGTAGAGGAAGGGAGTATATTTAAAAGGAAACAAAATAGCAAAACAAGAGGACATAGTCTTAGATTAGAGGGGCAAAGGTTTAAAAGTAACATCAGAAAGCATTATTTTACTGAGAGGGTGGTGGATACATGGAACAGTCTTCCAGTTGAAGTGGTAGAGGCCAAAACAGTAATTGAATTTAAGCAAGCATGGGATAGGCATAACAAACATAAACATAAACATAAACAAAAGATAAATCCAGGTAAAGTATCCATGTAATTGGGCAGACTAGATGGGCCGAAAGGTTCTTATCTGCTGACATTTTTCTATGTTTCTATGTTTCTATCACACTCTCCGTAGATGACTGGTCATATGCCATGGACACAATATACAAATACTCTAGAAGCACCAATCTACGCGAGGCCCATATCAAACTACTGTGCAGATGGTACTTAACACCAACCCGATTGGCCCATATTTTGGGGAATACCGGCTTCTGCTGGAGATGCCTTACCGGCCTCGGTTCTCTACTGCATATATTTTGGTTATGTCCCGCATTAGGGGGTTATTGGGAAAAAATAAGCAGACTGATTTCCCACTGTACTTCACTCATACTCCCACTATGCCCGAAATTGTACCTTCTACATATTATACCTATTACTATTCAGATCCGTCACAGGAGGTTTATCTCTATGGTGCTGGGGACAGCAAAAACAGTTATAGCGAGACATTGGCGTTCCTCACTATGTCCCTCTATGAAGGAGGTTATGATGGCCCTTGAAAGTGTTTATCATTATGAAGAAATGTTCCACACCGCGAATAACTCAATGTGCCAGTTTTATGATACATGGGAGGGATGGAGGGTGTTTGTCGAGTCTGGAACCTTGATATAAGATACTTTACCGTGTACGATTGTAGTGCTGCCGTGTTTTGTGTTTTATGTTAGTTTAGGATTTTATCTGTTATTGGAAAATGGAGTCCGCACAAATGACCCCTTATCGGATAATGTTGATACTTCATTTGACTTGTCTATTGCCAATGCTGCGAATTTATGTCCTTTATCTTTGAAGTTTCCTTCTATTTGAAATGTTGTACCATTCTATGTGTGAACTCCAATAAAAAACTTAAGGAAATAGACATTATCAATTGTATTTAATCCTCCCCATTTGATGGGTGCCTCATAACTGGTTGATCATTCTGCTTCTCTCTTATAGAGTTTGATAAACATTTTCTCCATTTTTTTATTGCTGTTAGTTTTTATTCTGACTATCTATCTTGTTTTGTTTTTTAGTAAGTTTTCTTTTTATGTGCAGGTATTATTATTTTATATCACTAAGCACCCCTTCTCTTTGTCCCCTTTATACTATGTAACCACATCACACCCGCTGTGCAAGCAGAGTTAAAAAGTATGAAGGAGTAAAAATCGTAATAGGAGGTGGCCACAGGAAGTGGAATAGGACTAAGCCTGTATTAAGATGGCGGATGCCAGGAAGGTCACCGGAAATGCGCCTGCACTAAGATGGCGGATACCAGGAAGAAGATCACCGGAAATCGCCGCAAGACTCTAAACCGAAACCGGAAGTGGTGATATCGGCGGAACAGAACGGCGATTGGGGAGAGATGTGATGTCCTGGGAATAAGGGGGACTATAAAAGAAGGGAGGGGGGTATGTGTATCTTTATCCCTGATGAAGTTAGCCTTTGGGCTGACGAAACGCGTTGGATGGATGTATGGTCTGGTTCAATAAATAATTCCTTTTAACCTGATCCCTGATTCCTGGCTGAATCCTTCTCCGAACCCTTTGCTGAGTGGAGCCCTGGTACCCATTTAAGGAGCAGTGGAGCTATATGGAACCTGCCCACAGGACAGCACCCCGGGCTCTCTACTAACAAAGCACACAAAGGAGAGACAACGCTATGTGCACTGAAACTTCTGAAATCCTGTGAGTGAGATTCCAGCAGGGGCTGCGTGTTACGATCACTGTTTTCACAGTTTAACACTATGTTCTTTTATCATTCTTGTTCCCTATAGATCTCTACTCTTTTTTTTGTATTGTTATATTGCACGTCGCTTGGAGGAGACGATTCAGAGATCTATAAGGTTTTATACTACCATTTTTTTACTGTCTTGGGAAAGAGCACATTTCTTGTTTGCGGGGACAAATATACCCATGTGAACTGGGGGGGACAAATATACCCATGTAAACTGGGGGGCCAATATATCCATGTGAACTGGGGGCAATATACCCATGTGAACTGGGAGGCAAATATATCCATGTGAACTGGGAGGCAAATATACCGATGTGAACTGGGGGGGCAAATATACCCATGTGAACTGGGGGGGCAAATATACCCATGTGAACGGGGGGGCAAATATACCCATGTGAACGGGGGGCAATATAACCATGTGAACGGGGGGCAATATAACCATGTGAACATGTGAACGGGGGGGAAAATATACCCATGTGAACTGGGGGGCCAATATATCCATGTGAACGGGGGCAATATACCCATGTGAACGGGGGGGCAAATATACCCATGTGAACGGGGGGGCAAATATACCCATGTGAACTGGGGGGCAAATATACCCATGTGAACGGGGGGGGGGGCAATATAACCATGTGAAGGGGGGCAATATACCCATGTGAACTGGGGGGCAAATATACCCATGTGAACTGGGGGCAAATATACCCATGTGAACTGGGGGGGACAAATATACCCATGTGAACAGGGGGGGAATATACCCATGTGAACGCCGAGGGCAATATCCCCATGTGAACTGGGGGGCAATATACCCATGTGAACTGGGAAGCAAATATATCCATGTGAACTGGGGGGCAAATATACCCATGGGAACTGGGGGGGCAAATATACCTGCCTGTCACTGCGAACCCAACAACAGCTCTTGGCCAAAACTGGTAGAATGCCCCCACCTCCGAAACCTGTGTCTGGATCCGCCCCTGGCCTAAAGTTAAGGTTTATTAATAAAAAAGAAACCAACTGAAATCACCCTTTAAGAGGGAGAAGTAATGCCATGGGATGTCGAAGGAGGAGAGAGGTGTCTCAGGACCCAGCGGCGCCCCCTGGTTCGAACGGGGGGGTTAGTGAAAGGAAAAGAGTGGGGATGGGGGGGGTGTTAAATTAAATTAAAACAGTGTGTGTGTGGGGGGTTGGGGTGAAAAGAGGTGGGGGTGTTTAACCCCTTAAGGACGCAGGGGTGGCGCCCTTAAGGGGGTCGATTTCGCCGGCAAGGCGTACAGGTACGCCTCGCCGACAGGTGCCATCGCGTGGCACTGATTCTGAGTCCTCCCCGCTGCCGGCGTGCAGTGCGCGTCATTGGCTGCAGGGGACGGCTTGATTTCAGGCCGTCCCTCTGCAGCCAATGACGTGCGCCACGAGTCAGCCGCGCAGGCTTCGGGGAGGGCCGAGGCGGTCCCATTGAAGACAGAGGGGCGTACATGTACGCCCTGCGTCTTCAAAGCCCGCCCGCCACCATGGAACGTCCTGTGGCGTTAACGGGTTAATGATATGAAAAGAAAAAAGTGTGGGGATTAATGAATTGAAAACAGTGGGGATGGGGGTGGGGAAATGTACATGATAAAGGAGAGACCCCCTGCCTATACCGTTAAGTCTATTGCTGTGGATTCCTGTGTACGTTCATACTTACTGCCTTTACCGCTAGAGGTCTATTGCTGTGGATTCCTGTGTACATACATACTCATTGCCTTTACCATTAGATGTCTATTGCTGTGGATTCCTGTGTATGTTCATATTCCCTGCCTTTACCATTAGAGGTCCATTGCTTTGGATTCTGTGTATGTTCATACTCTCTGCCTTTACCGTGAGAGTTCTATTGCTGTGGTGCTCTGAAATGCTTATCACAGTGCACATTACTGTGAGTTCTATTGCTGTGGTGCTCTGATATGCTAAACCAGTGGAATAATATAATTATACTTTTATGCTACATTGTTTGTACTAATACACATTTTATGTGATTTTAAGGTATTGGGAGTAACACTCTGTAATACGATCTTGATTCATATTATTTTTTTAAATCACAATTTGAATTTCATACTGTCTTACATTATTTGAGCCAAATAGATACCTTTTTTATGTTAAATGTGCTGTCGAGCAAGCAATATGGGCGATTTTGGGACAAAACACTCTGTAATGTGACCACGATTCATAGTAAATATTGATTTCCTATGGGAAGAGGGGATCATGGGGGGGGCGGCCCATTCTGAGGGTCAGTAAGGGGCCCAAAATTTCTGATGGCTGGCCTGGATGCAACCCTTTCCTCAGTGCATAGTGGGGGCACTATGCACTGAGGAAAGGGTTGTATCCCTGAAACGTTTGCCAAGCAGCGCTGGTTGATTTCATCATTTTTTACTTCTGTTCAATTAAAAATTAACAGCGATGCTGCACTAACTGACCATTTCATTTCCCATGATGCCAGCAAGTGTGGAGATGATGGCATAATGCATTATTACGCATTGTTCCATCCAAACCCTAAACTGCATGCGAGGGGCACAGGGGGCCTTTTACACTGCACAAAGTCATGTTAGCCGTCATTGGAAAGGTCAGAGTCTGGCCTTTCCAACGGTACCAAATCTGACCATGTTGTCAGGAAACGTATCTGGTAAATACCGGTGAAAAAGGTGAGAACCCAATTGCAGTAACAAAAATGAATACAACACAAATATTGATGTAAAAATAGCTGAAAGTATATTGAATGAAACAAAAAGGGCAGCAATCTGTATAAATAATAAATCCTTGATTAAGAAAAAAAATGTTCAAAACACACACACACACAGGGTTATTCAAAGAGAGGTGTAAAGGAGGAGAATGGCTGGAGAATTGACAATTCGAGGTCAAAATAGCCGATTTGGAAAATGAGATGAATGGGAGAATTTTTCTGGTTTGGCTAATTTAACCTAGAATTTTCCATTCTCCAGTCATTCTCCTGCTTTTCACCACTCTCTGAATAACCCTGATAGTCTTTGGTACAATAGAAACTGGAAACCTGGATAAATGAGAATTGTAGCTCCATGGAGAGAGTGAGTACCAGGAAGAAAAGTCCAGAAAACAAGCAAGGGTCTTTGGCTGGCGGCGATCTTAGATGGTCAGAAAACAGGCAGAGGTTTGGTACACAGGTAGTTCAGACAGGAATAGCCACAAGGCTCTGGAAGTTTAACTGCAGGTCCTCACAAGGTGAGGATTCAGACGTTAATGTCAGAGAATTGGCTGGATGCAGGTGTGGTAGTTTTAAAGGAAACCAGCCAATGCTAACGAGAGACACATGATGCAGGAGGAAATCTGAAACAGAATAAGGGATATTAACAAATACATAGGCAGTCTACCAGGGTTGGATACAAGTTTTGACTGCCTTTCTGCGGCGACACTGTGAGATGTGACACATGTAGGGCCACATTACAATCTTCACGCAAACGTTTGCGCCGGTGCAAATAATCATAACGCGTGGGGTAAAACCATTTGTGCCAAATGCCATATTACAAAGTCAGCGCAACAACCGCGCGCAATCATCTACCGCGGGTGAACCTGCATGAACCCTGCGCGAGCTTACTGTACTTTGCGCGTCCTATACTTAACATTGTGAGCGCAAATGCAAATGTGTGCTGGTACAAGTATGGTATTACAATCTATTTTGCGGTAATTACCGCATGGCCTTTGCGCACATAATTTTAGCAACTCCTAAAAGCTGGTGCTAATGGCAAATTTGAACAACCTGGCTAACCCCAAATATCCCAGCCCATAAAAAGGAACGAACCAAAGCACAGTGGCCCATTCAACTCATACCATACCAAACCAATACAATGGATGAAGTTTTGTGTGCATGTATTACTGCTGCAGCATATATGCTCGGGTTGACAGTGGCAGATGCAATTTGTTAACGTGAGACAGGTGTGGTTCTTAATTCTGATTGGCTGAATCTCGAAAAAAAACTGCTCGCGCAAAGATTTTTGCGCGAGACGGTACTGCGCATGCTTTTGGGTGCGTCCTGTTTGTGCGCGCAATTGATCGGCGGATGAAAAAACACGCAATGATTGTAATTCCAATGGTGATTTGCGCGCGCAAAACTTTGAAGGCTTGGCGCAAAGATTTTCACTTTGCGCAAGGATTTTTGTATTAACCACTTCAATGCTGAGGACGCGCTCAGCGCGTCCTCAGCATTCCCGCTGGTATACGGAGGACGCGCTGAGCGCGTCCTCCCATTGGGGTCAGCGTTCGGCCGGGTTCCGGCCGATCGCTGGCCCCCCCGGTGCGGGCTGACATCCTCTATGTGAGCCCGGCATCCGGGACCACAGCCACCGGAATTAGGTGTCATCGCGGCAGCGCGATGACACCTAATTCAGGCGCCCCCCCCCGCATGTGCGGAGGAGGCGCCTGAAAGGGAGGGGGGAGGTCCTTCGGACCTCTCTCTCTCCCGATCGGCGGCTCTGCGGGGGTTAACCCAGGCATCATTTGGAAGGGCACAGCCTGCCCTTCCAAATGGTGCCTGGCATTAACCCCTGGGGAGCTGGATCGCGAATCGGCGCTGAAAAGCGCCGGTTCGCGATCCTTTCCCGGAGCTGGCCGACATCTTGGATGTCGGCCAAGCCTCCGGGAACTCCCCCTGAGGACTGGCGTCATCGTCATCGCCAGTCCTGGACTTAACCCCTAACTGCCACCAACTGTGGAGATAGGGAGTTCCAATGAACTCCCTATCTCCCGATCCGTGGCAGTTAGGGGTTAATGTTTGGTATGGTTGGATCGGCCAGAGCATGGCCGTTCCAACGATACCAAACATGAAAGTGAAAAAGTTTGTCAAAAAAAAAAAAAAAAATGAAAAAGAAAAATAAAAAAAAATGAAAAAGAAAATTATAAAAAAAAAAATAAACACTTTTTTTTTTTTTTGGTTTGTTAATGCAGCAATATTGTTCCCATTTCAATTATAATGTGAACAATGATGCTGCACTAACGATTTTTGTATGCGGTGCGTTTGTTAAAAATAGTGTAATTTTCCCCAAAAAAAAATGTAACGAGACCCCATCTCTAATTTTTTTAACAAGCGCACCCCATACAAAATATAACCGCAATTGCTCGCATGTTAAAATGTGAAAAAAAACACTTTACACATTGTAAATTATTGAAAATAAATATTTTATTGCATTTTTTGTTATAATATACAGACATGACATAACGTATATATACATATAATAATGACATATTATGAATCTACCGAGTCTGACGGAAAGAACGATATATAGTATGTCTGGGTCATATACTAAAATAAGCCTTCAAAACACGTTTAACCCTTTCGCTGCTGAGGCTTTTCCCGCCCCTGTGCTGAGGTCATTTTTTACCTGTTTTGCGCATCATGTTTAAACGTGTTTTTAAGGCTTATTTTAGTATATGACACCGACATATTATATATCGTTCTTTCCGTCAGACTCGGTAGATTCATAATATGTCATTATTATATGTATACGTTATGTCATGTCTGTATATTATAACAAAAAATGCAATAAAATATGTATTTTCAATAATTTACAATGTGTAAAGTGTTTTTTTCCACATTTTAACATGCGAGCAATTGCGGTTATATTTTGTATGGGGTGCGCTTGTTAAAAAAATTAGAGATGGGGTCTCGTTACATTTTTTTTTGGGGAAAATGACACTATTTTTAACAAACGCACCGCATACAAAAATCGTTAGTGCAGCATCATTGTTCACATTATAATTGAAATGGGAACATAATTGCTACACTAACAAACCAAAAAAAATAAAAAAAAAGTGTTTATTTTTTTTTTTTAATTTTTTTTTTTAAATTTATTTTTTTTTTTTTTTTTTTTTTTTTACAAAGTTTTTAACTTTCATGTTTGGTATCGTTGGAACGGCCATGCTCTGGCCGATCCAACCATATCAAAATTTAACCCCTAACTGCCACGGATCGGGAGATAGGGAGTTCATTGGAACTCCCTATCTCCACACTTGGTGGCAGTTAGGGGTTAACTGTAGGACTGGCGTCATCGTGCTACGCACGATGACGCCAGTCCTCTGGGGGAGTTCCTGGAGCTTGGCCGACATCCAAGATGTCGGCCAGCTCCGGGAAAGGATCGCGAACCGGCGCTTTTCAGCGCCGATTCGCGATCCAGCTCCCCAGGGGTTAATGCCAGGCATCATTTGGAAGGGCAGGCTGTGCCCTTCCAAATGATGCCTGGGTTAAGCCCCGCAGAGCCACCAATCGGGAGGGAGAGAGGTCCGAAGGACCTCCCCCCCCTCCCTTTCAGGCGCCTCCTCCGCACATGCGGGGGGGCGCCTGAATTAGGTGTCATCGCGCCCCCGCGATGACACCTAATAATGGCGGCTGCTGGTCCGGATGCCGGGCTGACATCCAGGATGTCAGCCCGCACCGGAGGGGCCAGCGATCGGCCGGAACCCGGCCGAACGCTGACCCCGATGTGAGGACGCGCTCAGCGCGTCCTCAGCACACCAGCGGGAATGCTGAGGACGCGCTGAGCGCGTCCTTAGCATTCAAGTGGTTAAACATGATGAGCAAAACCGGTAAAAATGACCTCAGCACAGGGGCGGGAAAGGCCTCAGCAGCGAAAGGGTTAAGAATGTAATGTGGCCCGTAATGTGTAAAATAGAAAAAAATGAAAAATATATTCAACGCAAAATTTACTTTTTGTGCGGTGGCACTGGTGGAACTACTGGGGGTGCAACAAGTGCAAGACACTCAGGCCCTTGAGTCCAAGGGACCTGCAACTGGATGACGGAGCCTCACCTTGGTCTTGGTCCTGGTCCACAGCTTCACCTGGGCGTTGGTCCGGGGCCTCGAGGCCAGTCCGTGGCTTCGCCTGCGGCCTGGTCTGAGCTCTCCATTCCGGTCTGCGGCTTCACCTGTGGCCTGGTCCACGGCCTTTGGCCTGGTCCGCGGCTTCTATGAAGTACCCCATAGAATATGTAACCGCAAAGGTTTGGATTATAAAATGTGAAAAAAAAATTATGGATCTGTAAATGATTGAAATCTGACTTGAAATTTTCTTCTTTTTTTCAAAAAAAAAATTGTCATAGCATTCTGATGGGACATGACGTATACATATTAAAATGATATATTATGAATATGCCGAGTCTGCTGAAAATAAGGATATATAATTTGTCTGGGTCCTACAATTAAACATGTCTTCAAATCATGTTTAAACATGATGAGCACAAACAGTCAAAATGAGCTCAGCACACAGGGGTGAAATGGCTCAGCAGTGAAGGGTTTAACACATTCTAATGTAAGAAACTGGCATAGATGTAGGTCTGAGAGAGGGACAGGAGGGCTTAATAATTAATCACTCTGGTCCACCTCACCAGCCATGTTTACATAGTATAACAATAATCTCTATAATAAGATTGTAATGCTCTGTCTCTTCATCTCAGTTTTATAAACTGGACCATGTCATTTATGTGATATGCTATAAATAAAAATGTGGATTTTCGCTCCTTATTTATATGGACAGTCCAAGCACTATTATGTTCCTTATACTCTAAAGAGTAACTGAAAACATACGTCCCTGCAAGTAGTTAATGCACCGGTTTATTTGCAAAGAAAATCGAATCAGACCAAGGGGTTACTTAAAGGAAGGGCTCTCTCCAGGAGCTGTAATTTCAAGCTTAATATAGGACAGAAGATGAAAAAGGATGAAAATGTTTCTTATGTTTTGAACACAGCAGTTCTTACATTACTGAGTTCAAAAGAAATTGACTCAAATTCCAAGGTGAGTTGAAAGCTGGAAGGTTAGATGTCAGAATTACTGCTCTTGGAACCCGTACCATTCTAGAAGACATCTGAAAGCAAGTGCTAATATTAAATTAGCATAATGAGCACTGATCACTAGGAATGAGCTGTTCGGGTTCGGACGGTTCGGGGTTCGACCCGAACTTAGCCTGTTCGAGCAGATCGCGAACCCCGAACATTTCCGGGTGTTCGCCGCATGTTCGACCACAATGGACCACAATGCATTTTCCCACTGCCTGAAGCTCGTAATTGGCTACAGTCTTGCACCTGACCACAGGTCTGGTGCAAGACTGGTTGAACACTATGCCAATCACCGCTCAGAGTCCAGATTGGGCAAATTTTGCCCAATCATGGGCTCACAGAGCTAAGTCCCGCAGCACACTAAGGTTTCAACGCAGCGCTTTCTGCACGCATTTCAGAGGAGATTTCAAAGAAGATAGTTGTGTGTGTTGTTACTGCCGGTCTGCCACGCTACTGGGGGGGTCTGGGGGGGTCTCATTTATACCAAATATCAGGGAATTTAGGTGATGTGTGTCTTGTCACTGTGCCAGCAAGTTTTTTTGGGGTTTACAATTTTATTTAAAACATTTGTGTATTGAGGTGATTTTCTGGGTCTTGTCACACTGTGCCAGCAAGTCTTTTTGGGTCTCATTTATACCAAATATCAGGGAATTTAGGTGATGTGTGTCTTGTCACTGTGCCAGCAATTTCTTTTGGGGTTTACAACTTTCTTTAAAACATTTGTGAATTGAGGTGATCTTCTGGGTCTCGTCACACAGCCAGCAATTATTTTTGGGGCTCACTAATTTCTTTAAAACACTTGTGAATTAAGGTGATCTGTGTCTCGTCATACAAACAGTACCACGCTGTATTTTGGGGCTCACTAATTTCTTTAAAACACTTGGGAATTAAGGTGATCTGTGTCTCGTCATACATACAGTACCACGCTGTATTTTGGGGCTCACTAAATTCTTTAAAACACTTGTGAATTAAGGTGATCTGTGTCTCGTCATACAAAAAGTACCACGCTGTATTTTGGGGCTCACTAATTTCTTTAAAACACTTGTGAATTAAGGTGATCTGTGTCTCGTCATACAAAAAGTACCACGCTGTATTTTGGGGCTCATTAATTTCTTTAAAACACTTGGGAATTAAGGTGATCTGTGTCTCGTCATAAAAAAGTACCACGCTGTATTTTGGGGCTCACTAATTTCTTTAAAACACTTGGGAATTAAGGTGATCTGTGTCTCGTCATACAAACAGTACCACCCTGTATTTTGGGACTCACTAATTTCTTTAAAACACTTGGGAATTAAGGTGATCTGTGTCTCGTCATACAAAAAGTACCACGCTGTATTTTGGGGCTCACTAATTTCTTTAAAGCACTTGGGAATTAAGGTGATCTGTGTCTCGTCATACAAAAAGTACCACGCTGCATTTTGGGGCTCACTAATTTCTTTAAAACACTTGGGAATTAAGGTGATCTTCTGCGTCTCGTCACACAGCCAGCAATTTTTTTTGGGGCTCACTAATTTCTTTAAAACACTTGGGAATTAAGGTGATCTGTGTCTCGTCATACAAACAGTACCACGCTGTATTTTGGGGCTCACTAATTTCTTTAAAACACTTGGGAATTAAGGTGATCTGTGTCTCGTCATACAAACAGTACCACGCTGTATTTTGTGGCTCACTAATTTCTTTAAAACACTTGGGAATTAAGGTGATCTGTGTCTCGTCATACATACAGTACCACGCTGTATTTTGGGGCTCACTAATTTCTTTAAAACATTTGTGAATTAAGGTGATCTGTCTCTTGTCACTGGCTGCCAGCTATCAGTGTGTCTCACTGAGTTATACCAGAGTTGAATCAGAGTTCTGTATATATTAATCTATATATCACTCACCATGTCTGAAAGAACAAAAAGAACAGGCAGACGCTCCCAGCTACAGATAAGAGGGCAAGAAGCCCCTGTGTCGGGAGGCTGTGTCTCTGGTCGTGGTGGACGTGGTGCATCCTCTGCAGGGGCACGCTTGTCCCTTCTAACTGATGCTGGCCGTCTTAAGCCGCAGCAGCAACATACAAAGGACTTGGTGGATTGGCAAACCAGGCCATCCTCCTCCTCCGAGTCCTCTGCCAGCCAGGCTTCTAGTGCTTTACAGTCCACCTCAGCTGCCAAAGCATCTAATGCAGCCTCCATGTCCACAGCTACTCGTGCCGTAGCCTCGCTATCACACACGGAGGAGTCAGCTGAATTGTTTTTTTTTTTTTGTATTCAAAATTTTTATTTTGTAAATAAATCAGCATATAATCAAACATATGAAAGCAAGGGCCACGCAGGACCATCCACAGCAGAAGTATCATGTGTGAAAAATAATAAACATCCCCTAAAGGGGGGGTCTCAGCATATAAAAGAATCAAGAGGGGGGAGGGAAGGGGGTAGCGGGTGAGGAAGGAAAAAAAAAAAAAAGGGGAGGGGGGGTGTCCCATAGCGTCTCAAGGAAACAAACATCCCCAGCCGGGGAGCAAAAAACATTTAGGCAGCAAGAGGGTCTCAAGGCATAAACTCAGCGTGGGGGGGGGAACAAAAATCAAAAATAAAAAATAAACTGATGCGGGCCAAAGAACAGCGGGAGGGGGGCGCACATCAAAAAGAAGGAAGTCCCTGGAAGTGAGCCGGCCACAATGAGGATAAAGGACAGTCCCGCCAGACTATGTAGCACTTCAGCCCGTGTCCAATAACGGAATCGGGGTCACCACAGGCAGCTCTCCACAGAGCGCTTCGATCCATCTTGACACCGCAGACCTAGAAGCGAATAATGTTGGTGGGCTTGATTGCATCTCCCACATGCCGTGGCCATCAGGCATCTCCCGGGTCGGAGCAGGGATCATGACGTAGGGCCATGACAGTTGCTCCAGCAGCTTAGAAACCTCTCCAGGTTCCTCTCTGTCACAAAAAGCCACCCGATTCCCGTCGGCCGGTGCAAGGAAGTCATCTTCTGATACGCACGGGCAGGGAGTCAGCGGCTTCCCCAGGTACTGGTCCGCGCAGCAGCAGGGGGTTCCTCCTCCCCATCAGGCACCACTCCGGCATGTAAACTGCAGGTAATCGACAGGCCTAGCTGAGCTGGGTAGTCCGATGGTGGCGACGCTGCATCCCCAGTTACAGCATCCGACCTCACCGTCACCCTCGGGGCCATCTCCCTGCAGTCCCTCAATGCGGCAAGCATCCGGCGCAGAACCCCCTTGGTCAGCGGGCCATCCTCCTCCTCCCCCGCTAGAATCAGCAAGCAGGCCTCGAGGCCTGAGTCCACAGCTCCATCTCCTCCAGAGAGGGGGGGGGAAAGGTGCCATCCCTCCTTCCCGCAGGTCCATCCGCTGTCCCCAAGGGATATTCAGCAGCATTGACCGGGAGATGTGGGCCCACCATCTCCCCAGTCTTAGACACAGCTTGGGACGGGGCGGTCAGATCCGCAAGAGCAGTAGGCATCGATGGCGGGAGGTAGTCACCAAGATGGCCGCCGGCCCCTCACAACAATCAGATTTCTCAGCCAGCAGTTAAGTCTCCGGTCTGGAGGGGAGGCTAAACGGGCTCCGGACGGGTGAACACCGATGGCCAGCCACACAGGCACTTATAAACACAAAAATTGGGGCAGATATACTCAGCTGAAGGTCCTTAAGCAGGGAGGACATGCGGAGCTCCACAAGAACACGTCCGCTCCCGCTCGTAGCTGGCCACGCCCCCCAGCTGAATTGTTTGACTACAATGAGAGTGACATGCTGCTTGAGGATGCGCAGCAAGTACAGTGCTCTGATTCAATCTCTGAGGTTGAGCAAGGGAGTATAATCAACCTAGAGTAAGGTGGTGCCAGTGATGACACACAAATAACTGGCACTCATGTTGCCCCAGCAGCTGCAGCATACTGCCAAGTTGGCTCCAGTGACGAGGAGATAGGGGGTGAAGATGACATTGATGATGATGAGGTCACTGACTCCACCTGGGTGCCAGATCAAACTGAGGAATCAAGTGAGGAAGAGGGGGAGGAGGCACAGCAAACACGAGGCACAACATGCTCTGTGACCAACCGTAGCACTAGCCAGTCCAAGGCATCACATGTCAGAGCTACTCCGGTGCAGAGCGCTGTTGTCTCAAAGAACACATGCAGGAACTCTGCTGTCTTGGAGTTCTTTAAGAAATGTGCAGCAGACCCCACCGTTGCTATTTGTAATCTATGTCAGAGGAGGCTGAAGCGTGGGATAAACACTGGACGCTTGGGTACCACGTGCTTGAGGCGACATATGAACAAGTGCCACACATCCCATTGGGGCAAAACTTTGCGTAGGTCCTCCTCCTCCTCATCTGTCTCTACCCACACTGTATGTCCTGCCATGCAATTGCCTACAACCTCCACCGACAGGGATGATGCTACAGTAATGGATGTACCAGCAGGTCCTTCCTCACAATGTGACATCATCCCAGTAGCTGAAGATTTACGCAGTCAGACTACGTTGCCGCAGCTGCTGCAGCGAAAGAAAAAATAGTCCCAACCATCCCCAAGCACAGTGTCTAAATGCCAGCTTAGCAAAATTACTCGCATTGCAGCTGCTGCCTTTCCAGCTGGTGGAATCTGCTCCCTTCCGTGAATTTGCTGAATGCGCTGTACCACAGTGGCAGGTTCCAAAACACCGTTACTTTTCACGCAAGGCCATTCCAGCACTATACCAGCACTTGGGAGACAATGTTGTCCAGTCATTGGGAAAGGCAGTCAGCAGCAAGGTGCATGTGACTTTAGACACGTGGTCCAGCAAGCATGGACAGGGTCGTTACATTTCCTTCACGGCACACTGGGTAACTCTGATTGCAGCTGGGAGGGATCCAAGACGGGGCTCTGTGCTGGAGCTTGTTCATACACCACGCCTCCAGAAAGCTGCTTGTATGAGGTCTGTCTGCTCCACCACCACCACCTCTTCCTCCTCCTCCTCCTTCTCTGTCTCTGGCGAAGTGGCAGTTAAACCCACGCCTGACAGGGTGTACGCAATGGCTCAAGCAAAAAGATGCCATACTGTGCTTGAGCTGGTTTGTTTAGGGGACAGGAGCCACACCGGGTCAGAAATTTTGTCAGCTCTGCAGGGGCAGGTGCAGGGATGGTTAACACCACGCCAGCTTGAGCTGGGAATGATCGTCTGCGATAATGGCAGCAACCTTCTCTCCGCCCTACGCAAGGGTAAATTGACGCATGTACCATGCCTAGCACACGTCCTAAATCTGGTGGTACAGCATTTCCTAACCAAGTACCCAGGGCTGCCAGAGCTTCTCATCCAGGCCAGAAAAGTCTGCAGCCACTTCAGACGGTCATTCCCAGCAAGCGTTCGCCTGGCAGAAATTCAAAGAGAATTCCACCTTCCCACAAACCGTCTGATCTGTGACATGCCCACCAGGTGGAATTCGACATTAGCAATGCTGCAGCGTCTGCACAAGCAGCAGAGGGCCATCAACGAGTACCTGTGTGAGTATGGCACAAGGACAGGTTCAGGTCAACTTGTTTTTTTCCCCCCCCGCAGTGGCTGATGATCAAGGATGCATGCACTGTACTGTCACCATTTGAGGAGGCAACGAGGATGGTGAGCAGGGACAGTGCATGCATCAGTGACACAATTCCTTTAGTGTTCCTGCTGGAGCACACTCTGCGGGGAATTATAGATGTGGCTCTAGAGGCAGAGCAGCGGGAGGAAGAGGAGGCCTTCCCTAGCTCTCAAGGCCCCAGTCTTGAGGACTATTTAAGTAGTGGAGGCATTGAAGGTGGGGATTCCTCAAGGCAGGGTTTTGTGTGCCCAGAAACAGAAGGGCTTGTGCGTGGCTGGGAGGAGGAAGTGCACGATACGGTCATCCTCATTGACCAGGAAGACTCGGCAGCTAATGCCACCTCCAACCTATGCTGCATGGGCTCCCTAATGATGCAAAGCCTGCTAAAGGACCCCAGGATTCGTGCTATCATGGAGAGGGATCATTACTGGTTGGCAACCCTTCTTGATCCACGATACAAGGGGAAAGTTGCAGAGTTCATCCTGCCCGCACAAAGGGAGCACAGGATGACAAAACTTGAGGACGCTCTAAAGCGAAACTTGTGTAACACCTTTCCAGGCACTGTTAGATTACCAAGTGCTGACACACATGCTTCTGAGGCTGCAGGTGATCAGAGGAATAGCGGTGAAGGCCAGGGCCGCTTGACTGATGCATTTTTAAAAAAATTTTAGTCCTCGACGCCCAGGGACGTCAAATGTAGGCACCCATTGCCAGCGTCTTCACCATATGGTGCAGGACTACCTAGGGGCAAGGGCAGAGCTGGATACCTTTCCAGCAGATGATCCACTGGCTTACTGGGTGTTGAGATTGGATCACTGGCCAGAACTTAGCCAATATGCTATGCAGCTACTAGGTTGCCCTTCATCTAGCGTGCTTTCCGAAAGGACGTTCAGTGCCGCTGGAGGTTTTGTCACAGACAAAAGAGTGCGTCTGTCCACCGACTCTGTAGACCGGCTGACATTTATAAAAATGAATCAGTCCTGGATCAACAGCTATCAATCCCCTGATGCTGAAGTAATGGAATAGATAGGGATGTCCTCTTCTGCATTCACAAAACCTCCAGCACTGAACTTCCACAATACCACAAAAGGGTTACGGTGTGAAGGCACTTGCTGCCATGAAAGGCACAATATTTGGCTGCACTGACGCCCATTAAAAAAAAAAAAACACTTTTCAATATAGGATCACATGGTCCACCCCTGCACTCTTCCACAATACCACAGAGGGGTTACTGTATGATGATACTTGATGGCCTGGCATTAAAGGCACAATATCTGGGTGCACTGCCATTGACGCCTGTATCAGATTCATATCCTCAGAGGGGTTACGGTGTGATGGCACTGTTGCCGACGCTAAAAGCCCAATTTTAAAGCACCTATTGTTACTTTCATCCAAAGCCTGCATAAGTTTCACAATAATTTAGCCCAAAAAAACACTAAACTTTTTCTGCGCGTCCTAAAATGTCTTTTCATACAGGCTGCCGCCCCAAGCAGTTGTTTATGGATAGATTAAAGGAAAAGCATTTACCGTCATATGAAACTTCATTTATTTGTTTTTAAGTGTTTCTATACATCCTAGAAATCCACCATTTCACGGACAGGTTATGGGGACCTCCTAGGCACAATATTTGAAGGAATTTTTCGTTTTTATTTTTAACCCTTATTTCATGGAAAACTCACTGTCCCTTTAAAAACTTTTTTTTAAAACTTTTTGTCCTTGTTTCCTGTCCCCCAGGGCACTACCCGGACCCCCATACACCTTTTATGGCAAATATGTAGCATATATGCCCTCTTGCAGGGCACTCTAAAAAACCGAATTTTCAGCCCCATTGACTTGCATGGGGGTTCGGGTTCGGGTTCGGACCTGAACAAATGGGAAGTTCGGGTATGGCCCGAACCAAACTCGGGGGGTGTTCGACTCATCCCTACTGATCACCACTAGTATCACATACACTGGGTCCATCAGGCTATGCTTACATGTCATCCTCTGCTTTAGTATGGATATTGTATGAGCACAGTTATCATTCCTTCAATGCACGACAAATATTTTGCCTGTTCCTCTTCTCCAATGGTTTGACTGTTTATGGTTCCAATATTCAAATTTGGAGAGGACTTGTCAGTACACCAGTAGCAGCTTTTCAGAAAATGAAGTAGTATATGCTGGTAGTTTATATTGTATATACAGACAGTGTTACATCTTGTATTTTTTTGTTAATTTAACATACAGGGCCTCAATGTCAAGTTGCCAAATTTAGCATTACAGTGTTTGTTGGTTTTTGCTGTGCTGTTAAAATACTTTATACTCATTTTTTTCCCCCAACAGAACCTGAACATACAGATTTTATTATCCCTTCATAATTTCGCTTCCTGTTCAAAAGAATAAAGCAGGCTTTGTCTGAACATGAAATTATGTAAACGCACCCATTATAAAGATCTCATAGCTCCACCTAGTGCTTCAATTTATAATTACTACATGCAGAAGCAGTAAACCCAGGCTGTCAAACTCCAGGCTGCCCAGATGCTTCTGTACTACAACTTCCATGATTCCCTGGCTGTCTATTGCTCTGAAAGAATTCTGGTAATTGTAGGCATCAACATCTGGGGTGCCATAAGTTTGACAGTCCTGCAGCAAACAGTTATGGCCATATTCATTGGTTATAAACTACTGCAAAAAGTTACACATAAGGACGAGGTCAGACGAGCGTCTTTGAGAGCGGAAGGAACATCCGTGTGAGTAGATGTCCTTCCACTTTGATGCCCGTCTGGCCACGTCTCTGAGTGCAGTTGGTGCGCTCAGCACTGCAAGGCTCGATCCCCCTATGGAGGATAATGCTTTGCAGCCTCGTCAACGCGTGCTTAGCGTTTTGACAGGGAGACTTTCTGCACGGATGCTTGTAGTGCGGGCAATTCATGCATGCGCTGCAACGTGTGACCGGCCCAGTTGAAGCGTCACAACGCTGCGATAGACGCTGGGAGGCACATCAGTACGGGTGCACCTAGTACGCTCGTCTGACCCTTGCCTAAGGTCTCCTATAGTTATTTTATTGATGGGAATCGCTATACCATTCCTGCCGCAAACTGAGCTTGCGACTTTAGGCTGGCGGCACACGAGCAGAGGAAGGAACGTCCGTAAAAGTGGACGTTCCTTCCACTCTCTGCGCTCAGTGTACAAAGCGCGATCCTCCTATGGAGAATCGCGCTTTGTATCCTTTCAGCGTCCGTTTAGCTTTTTGACGGGGCGGGCTTTTTCACGTCCGGTGGATGGCCTTCCCCATCAAAAACCCACGGACGCAGGGAATTTGAGCCATAAATACGCTCGTGTGCCGGGGGCCTTAACCGTAGCTTTTCCTTCTACGTGGTTAATGTAAATCAGTGGTTCTCAACCTGTGGACCCTCAGGACCCACAATTGTCCTTGGCCATTAAGTCGCGACCCAAAAATAATTGAATTTCTGAAACATTAGAATTTATTCCACTAAACAACGTGTGCAATATTCTACAATGTATGCACTTTATAAACAAACAGGGATTCTTTCCAAAATGGATAGTGCAGTAATCTCAGCACTAGTGAAAACGAAAGTGCTGTTGACGCAAAAATCCAATAAAATAAACTGTAATTGAAACATATGAAATTAATTAGGACTTAAGGGATAACTGGGGATGCTTCTTGCTCTTAATAAGTGTCTCAAAGTGTGGGGTGATGGTAGACAAAGCAACTCTAATTTAAATCACTACTGAATGAATAATAAAATATTATAAAAAACTTAAACTTATCTGCTCCGCACTCCCCCGCCTTCTGTTTCTGCGCACATTATTTTTTTGCAGCAGCCTGCCCTCACTGAGCCTACGCAATTTGCATAGCTGAACGCTACACTAATCGCATAAGCTCAAACTGGCCAGGAGATTGAGAAGTCTGCAGCGCACGTCTGGCGCTGCCTACTTCCTGAACCTACCAATGGCACTCTTCAGTGCCTCAGAGAGACATTGAAGAGCAATGGAATAGCTTGGACCAATTGGAAAGCACCATTGGTCCAAGCCATTCAAAAAACACCTCCATGGGAGGCTGGAAGGCCATGGGAGGCTGTAAATATACTTTGCTTCACTGAGGTGGGGATTGTGCACAGTGGCTCCTGGTGTTCGGAGTACAGAGCGTGCCACCAGTCACTGAGTCCCACCTCACACCTCCCATTTCAGATTCTCCCCCCCACCTTGCCATTACAGAGTATCTTACTTGATGCAGCGGGTCCCAGGTGGCGCCTGGGGACATTCACAGGTAGCCGCGCCACCTGGGACTCGCTGCCACAGATAAGATGCATCAGCGGGTCCCAGGCATTAGAGAGGCCTGGGGGCACTTGTCCCACAACCCAGTCTGCCACTTGAGAAACACTGCTGTAAATTAACCTCTCCTTAATTTGTTATGGGTGACTTAATTTAGACCTCCGCGTGGAAGTGCAAGCTATTCCAATGTAACCTGCGCTTCCTCCCAGTAGATGGTATTTCACTGAAAAAACGTCTCCTCGAAGCTGGTGCTAGCTTACTTTTTTCTATTTGATTGCTATTTCCAGATGACTAGATGATGTTTTATATATACTTATTAAATGTTACGTTTTAGTACTAGAGCTCTTTATTCTACATTTATTGAACGGGTTACTCCCTATTGATTTCAGCGATCTCTCATTTCATGATCCATGTATTTTCAATATTGATCCAAATCCTCAGTGTGCATTCCTTATGTTATGTTTTAATATTTCCATAAAAACTGTGTGCTGCGTCAATATATATATAAATACCGTACCGGCTGGGTGGAGTAGAGGTAACATTACTGCTCTGCATGGAGAGAGCCTGTGGAGTCATGGGTTCGAGCAACCTCTCCAGTAAGTGTCCTTGGGCAAGACACCTAACGGTACATACTCGCCACCGAGGACATACTGTAGATACTCGAGTATAACGCTAGATTTTGGTGACAAAAATTTACCTTAAAATTGGAGCTGTCGTGTTATATTCGAGACATCTGCATAGCCTGTAAAAAAAAACAAAAAAACTTGCCTTTCTCTGGATCCCAAGTCTCCCGAAAGTTCTGGTAGTCTCGCTGAAGTGAATGCGGGCTCCCTGATGCTTGCAAACACTTCAGGAACACCCGGACTTGGGAGAGGTGGGATCAATCACGGCCAGAGGGCATGCTCGGTTTAAGCCAATCATTCACCTTGCTCGCCTCCACCGGCCATCTAATCGTTAGTAAAGAAGACGGGTGGCCGGCGGCTTCATACTTAGTAACAACTGCAATCATTCTAGAGCTGAGCACCTGGAAGGATTTTAATTGTTTACCGGTACAGTAAAATTTTGTTCCTCGCGTTATATTCGAGTCTTGAGTATTCTCTCATTTCCATAATAAATCTCTATCCATCGCGTTATATTCGGGTCGCGCTATACTCGAGTATCTACGGTACTTGAAAACGAGAGAAATCTCAATGTATCCTTCCTGGTAAAATCCTTTCTCAAAAAAAATAAATATATATATATATATTCTCAATAGGTGTGCCTTTTATCAATTAATATACAGTACCTCCATTTTGATGTGTTCATTTTCAACCAGTGAAATTGAAAACCATCTTTACTCGCGTATGAACACATTCTGTTACTTATTAACTAACCTCCAAATTGGCCCGGAATTGCAAAGGACGATGAATTTCACCGTTTGATGCCATTTCGGGCCAATTTGTCTATTCACTAAGCTGTCAATTCGCCAAATACTGGTGAATTGTAAGAAAACTACGGTGCAATTTGCTGCAGTTTGATGGTGATTGGCAGCTACGAAATTGCCCCATAGAAGACTATCGTATCTTCTAGTCACTGAATGCCGGACTGCATAGAAATTCTGGCGAAATGCCCTAATTTTTGGTGTTTCAGTTCGACAGGTTTAAACAGACAAATTTGATAGGATTCAATGTAAAAACGTACTATGTTTTTTATTTTGTAAACCTTTCACTGCTGAGCCATTTCACCTGGTGTGCAGAGCTAATTTTGACAGTTTTGTGCTTATTCTGTTTAAATGCAATTTGAAGTCATGTTTTACTATACGACCCAGACAAATTGTATATCCTTATTTTCAGCCAACTTGGCAGATTCCTACAAAGTAATACAATACAGCTGTGATTATTGGTTCAATTGGTAGAGCTCTTAGATTCCCATCTTACTAGAAATAAATCAATGTCGTGGTCAAAATATCATGGGGGTAACCCTAGTCCTAGGAAACAGCTTAGAAGCACGATATGGTGGATATAATTAAAACATAACTTTTAATAAATTGCCACTAAGAGATCCTGCTGCCTTAACTCTATGTATCCTTCCTGGTAAAATCCTTTCTCAAAAAAAAACTTAGGCAGATACAAACTGACAAACAGATAAAGGACACATGACAGATAAAAAACTCAAAAGGTTCCCCTATGGCTGGGAGTCAAAATGTTATTGAATAACCAAGTTCTGAAACTAGCGCAAAAAAATAAAAATTATCCTGACACAGTAGGAATGTGAACCTTCGTGGGTTCACGTTAAGGCTAGGATCAGACGAATGCATTTTTCGCTTAGTCCTTGAAAAGTGCGTTCGAACGAATGGACGTATTTTTTCACGGAATACGCGATAGGTCATACGATGCGCATTTCCGTCCGTGATTTTGATCATCAATAAAACACTTTTTACGTCTGGACATTAGCAGCGTCTGACGTCTCCTAATCATGCACACACGCCGCTAGCGGACGCAGCGCACTCTGTACGTTGAAAGGTTGTCATTACTAGCGGTTTCACATTCTCGAAAAAATGTGTTTGTTTGCCGCTTGCGTTGCCCGGCCGAACTTTCGTGCGGCAGTACTTCGTGTATTGCCCGTCATTGGCCGTCAGTTGCTGCTACTACGGCCGTAATAAAGTGCGGCTGCACGCGCGTTCACACTGCTTTCGTCTGACCCCAGCCTAAATAGTAAAGGAGGAAAAGTTATTGCTCTAGTATAAGCAGAGCGGTAGCATAGTGAGCATATCTTGCATACAAAGTAACTAGTCCACCTGAACTGGACATTTACAAGGGACCAGAGAGTGACTAGAAGCGCTTTAGATCAGTCCTCTCTGAAAGTAATATTACTGCCATAGGAGACCAAAATCAAAAAAGGGGGGTATTTAAAAATCACTCAGTGATGGGTGATGAGTGATTTTTAAATGCCCCCTTTTTTGATTTTGGTCTCTTATGGTGTAAAGGATTTTACAAGTTATCCAAAATATAGATAATTGGAATATACAATTAAGCCATCTGTCCCAACCCCCCCCCCCCGCCAGCTAAATCCTGATCTGCTGTATGTGTCAGACCCCACCCGAATGTTCGGTTATACCCCTGAGGCAAATTCCTTAAAACCTGCTCCCAATGACATATTGTTGTCACCTTATATGGAAGAAGTGCTACAATCACTTCGTATATGTGGCAGTCTCGGATTGGTTATTATGACATCAGCTCCTACATTTTGTTGTAAGGGCTTATATACTCCTGTTCTTGAATAGGGATGAGGTGTTCGGTTCGGACGGTCCGGAGTTCGACCCGAACTTAGCCTGTTCGATTAGATCGCGAACACCGAACATTTAAGGGTGTTTGCCGCATGTTCGACCACAATGGACCACAATGCATTTTCCCACTGGCCTGATGCTCGTAATTGGCTACAGCCTTGCACCTGACCACAGGTCTGGTGCAAGACTGGTTCAACATTATGCCAATCACCGCTCAGAGTCCTGATTGGGCAAATTTTGTCCAATCATGGGTTCACAGAGCTAAGTCCCGCAGCACACTATCAGGGTTATCCAAAGAGATCCGAATTGCTTGAGAAAGGTAACCGAACGCTGAAAATCAGCGTTCGGTTACCTTTCCTGGCCATTCGACTATCCAGAGAGCAGGCAATTCGCCAAATCCTGGCGAATTGCCTGAACATACGGTGCCTGTTCGGTCCCTGTTCGAGGGCAGTGAAATCCCCATGAAAAAGCACTGCTTCGGATATTCAGAGAACACAAACCAGCAGTGAAAGGTTCCCCTAATGCCCTGCCATTCGGGGGTTTAATTCGGCAAGTTTATTCAGGAGAATCCCATAGGCTTCAATGTTAAAAATATTCCCATTTTAATTCAATATCTAATAAACCGTTCATTATAAAATTCTGCAGCAAAAAGTCTCTTTATTTATAGATTTTTTAGGATACTCTAAGCATTTTTCTTAATTTTTTTTTTTTTTAAAAGTCCGATTTTTTTTTTTTCTTTTCAGTTTACTTATTTTTTTTGTAACAGCCGTCTTTATTATCATTCCCTGGACCTCCTGTGAAAATTTCAGACATTTTCGCTCAGTAGTTTCTTTGCAAACAGCGATTCATTTTCCCAGATTCATACAAATGGTTTTGCTAATTTATTCACTGCCTCCTCTACGTCACAGCTGCTTCGGCTCTGTGTGATTCGGCTCCTGTTCGGCTCCTGTTCGGGTTTTTCGAAGGTTAATACAGATGTTTTTGCTTGTTTTCAGCGTGCATTCGGTTAGTTTTCGTCAGGTTTGCGGCAGCTTTTCCCTGCAATTCGGGGACCCTTTGCTGTTTGCTGAATACACCGCAGGGTCACCGAAATGCAATCGGCAAAAGGAACCGAATTGAAGACAACGAAAAGTCACCGAACGTGCGGTGACTTTTCGAATCTCTTTGGATAACCCTGTATATAACGTTTCCACGTGCCGATTCTGCACGCATTTCAGAGGAGATTTCAAAGGAGATAGTTGTGTGTTGTTACTGCCGGTCTGCCACGCTACTGGGGGTGTCTGGGGGTCTCATTTCTACCAAATTTCAGGGAATTTAGGTAATGTGTGTCTTGTCACTGTGCCAGCAAGTTTTTTTGGGGTTTACAAACTTTCTTTAAAACATTTGTGACTTGAGGTGATCTTCTGGGTCTTGTCACTGTGCCAGCAAGTCTTTTTGGGTCTCATTTCTACCAAATATCAGGGAATTTAGGTGATGTGTGTCTTGTCACTGTGCCAGCAAGTTTTTTTGGGGTTTACAACTTTCTATAAAACATTTGTGAATTGAGGTGATCTTCTGTGTCTTGTCACTGTGCCAGCAAATCTTTTTATGGCTCACCAATTTCTTTAAAACATTTGTGAATTGAGGTGATCGGTGTCTTGTCACACAACCAGTACCACGCATTATTTTGGGGCTCACTAATTTCTTTAAAACATTTGTGAATTGAGGTGATCTGTGTCTTGTCACACAACCAGTACCACGCATTATTTTGGGGCTCACTAATTTCTTTAAAACATTTGTGAATTGAGGTGATCGGTGTCTTGTCACACAACCAGTACCACGCATTATTTTGGGGTTCACTAATTTCTTTAAAACATTTGTGAATTGAGGTGATCTGTGTCTTGTCACACAACCAGTACCACGCATTATTTTGGGGCTCACTAATTTCTTAAAACATTTGTGAATTGAGGAGATCTGTGTCTTGTCACACAACCAGTACCACGCATTATTTTGGGGCTCACTAATTTCTTTAAAACATTTGTGAATTGAGGTGATCTGTGTCTCGTCACACATCCAGTACCACGCAGTATTTTGGGGCTCACTAATTTCTTTAAAACATTTGTGAATTGAGGTGATCTGTGTCTCGTCACACATCTAGTACCACGCAGTATTTTGGGGCTCACTAATTTCTTTAAAACATTTGTGAATTGAGGTGATCTTCTGTGTCTTGTCACACAGCCAGCAAGTTTTTTTGGGGCTCATTAATTTCTTTAAAACATTTGTGAATTGAGGTGATCTGTGTCTTGTCACACAACCAGTACCACGCAGTATTTTGGGGCTCACTAATTTCATTAAAACATTTGTGAATTGAGGCGATCTGTCTCTTGTCACACAGCCAGCACCACGCAGTTTTTTGGGGCTCACTAATTTCTTTAAAACATTTGTGAATTGAGGTGATCTGTGTCTTGTCACACAACCAGTACCACGCAGTATTTTGGGGCTCACTAATTTCATTAAAACATTTGTGAATTGAGGCGATCTGTCTCTTGTCACACAGCCAGCACCACGCAGTATTTTGGAGCTCACTAATTTCTTTAAAACATTTGTGAATTGAGGTGATCTGTGTCTTGTCACACAACCAGTACCACGCATTATTTTGGGGCTCACTAATTTCTTTAAAAGATTTGTGAATTGAGGTGATCTGTGTCTTGTCACACAACCAGTACCACGCATTATTTTGGGGCTCACTAATTTCTTTAAAACATTTGTGAATTGAGGTGATCTGTGTCTTGTCACACAACCAGTACCACGCATTATTTTGGGGCTCACAAATTTCTTTAAAACATTTGTGAATTGAGGAGATCTGTGTCTTGTCACACAACCAGTACCACGCATTATTTTGGGGTTCACTAATTTCTTTAAAACATTTGTGAATTGAGGTGATCTGTGTCTCATCACATAACCAGTACCACGCATTATTTTGGGGCTCACTAATTTCTTTAAAACATTTGTGAATTGAGGTGATCTGTGTCTTGTCACACAACCAGTACCATGCATTATTTTGGGGCTCACAAATTTCTTTAAAATATTTGTGAATTGAGGAGATCTGTGTCTTGTCACACAACCAGTACCACGCATTATTTTGGGGCTCACTAATTCCTTTAAAACATTTGTGAATTGAGGTGATCTGTGTCTCGTCACACATCCAGTACCACGCAGTATTTTGGGGCTCACTAATTTCTTTAAAACATTTGTGAATTGAGGTGATCTTCTGTGTCTTGTCACACAGCCAGCAAGTTTTTTTGGGGCTCACTAATTTCTTTAAAACATTTGTGAATTGAGGTGATCTGTGTCTTGTCACACATCCAGTACCACGCAGTATTTTGGGCTCACTAATTTCTTTAAAACATTTGTGAATTGAGGTGATCTGTGTCTTGTCACACAACCAGTACAACGCAATATTTTGGGGCTCACTAATTTCTTTAAACCATTTGTGAATTGAGGTGATCTTCTGTGTCTTGTCACACAGCCAGCAAGTTTTTTTGGGGCTCACTAATTTCTTTAAAACATTTGTGAATTGAGGTGATCTGTGTCTCGTCACTGGCTGCCAGCTATCAGTGTGTCTCACTGAGTTATACCAGAGTTCTTTAAATCTTTATACCAGAGTTGAACCAGAGTTCTGTATATATTAATCTATATATCACTCACCATGTCTGAAAGAACAAAAAGGACAGGCAGACGCTCCCAGACACAGATAAGCGGGCAAGCAGCCCCTGTGTCGGGAGGCTGTGCCTCTGGTCATGGTGGATGTGGTGCAACCTCTGCAGGGGCATGCTTGTCCTTTCTAACTGGTGCTGACCGTCTTAAGCAGCAGCAACATACAGAAGACTTGGTGGATTGGCTAACCAGGCCATCCTCATCCTCTGAGTCCTCTGCCAGCCAGGCTTCTAGTGCTTTACAGTCCAACTCAGCTGCCAAAGCATCTAATGCAGCCTCCATGTCCACAGCTACTCCTGCCGTAGCCTCGCTATCACACATGGAGGAGTCAGCTGAATTGTTTGACTACAATGAGAGTGACATGCTGCTTGAGGATGCGCAGCAAGTACAGTGCTCTGATTCAATCTCTGAGGTTGAGCAAGGGAGTATAATCAACCTAGAGGAAGGGGGTGCCAGTGATGACACACAAATAACTGGCACTCATGTTGCCCCAGCAACTGCAGCATACTGCCAAGTTGGCTCCAGTGATGAGGAGATAGGGGGTGAAGATGACAATGATGATGAGGTCACTGACTCCACCTGGGTGCCAGATCGAACAGAGGAATTAAGTGAGGAAGAGGGGGAGGAGGAGGCACAGCAAACACGAGGCACAACATCCTCTGTGACCAACCGTAGCACTAGCCAGTCCAAGGCATCACATGTCAGAGCTGCTCCGGTGCAGAGCGCTGTTGTCTCAAAGAACTCATGCAGGAACTCTGTTGTCTGGGAGTTCTTTAAGAAATGTGCAGTAGAGTGCAGCGTTGCTATTTGTAATCTATGTCAGATGAGGCTTAAGCGTGGGAAAGATACTGGACACTTGGGTACCACGTGCTCGAGGCGACATATGAACAAGTGCCACACATCCCGTTGGTGCAAAACTTTGCGTAGGTCCTCCTCCTCCTCATCTGTCTCAACCCCTACTGTATGTCCTGCCATGTCATTGAATACAACCTCCATCGACAGGGATGATGCTACAGAAATGGATGTACCAGGTCCTTCCTCACAATGTGACATCATCCCAGTAACTGAAGATTTACGCAGTCAGATTACGTTGCCGCAGCTGCAGCAGCGAAAGAAAAAATATGGTCCCAACCATCCCCAAGCACAGCGTCTAAATGCCAGCTTAGTAAAATTACTCGCATTTCAGCTGCTGCCTTTCCAGCTGGTGGACTCTGCTCCCTTCTGTGAATTTTCTGAATGTGCTGTACCACAGTGGCAGGTTCCAAAACGCCATTACTTTTCATGCAAGGCCATTCCAGCACTATGCCAGCACGTGGAAGACAATGTTATCCAGTCATTGGGAAAGGCAGTCAGCAGCAAGGTGCATGTGACTTTAGACACGTGGTCCAGCAAGCATGGACAGGGTCGTTACATTTCCTTCACGGCACACTGGGTAACTCTGATTGCAGCTGGGAGGGATCCAAGACGGGGCTCTGTGCTGGAGCTTGTTCATCCACCACGCCAAAAGAAAGCTGCTTGTATGAGGTCTGTCTGCTCCACCACCACCACCTCTTCCTCCTCCTCCTCCTTCTCTGTCTCTGGAGAAGTGGCAGGTAAACCGACGCCTGAGAGGGTCTACGCAATGGCTCAAGCAAAAAGATGCCATACTGTGCTTGAGCTGGTTTGTTTAGGGGACAGGAGCCACACCGGGTCAGAAATTTTGTCAGCTCTGCAGGGGCAGGTGCAGAGATGGTTAACACCACACCAGCTTGAGCTGGGAATGATCGTCTGCGATAATGGCAGCACCCTTCTCTCCGCCCTACGCAAGGGTAAATTGACGCATGTACCATGCCTAGCACACGTCCTAAATCTGGTGGTACAGCGTTTCCTAACCAAGTACCCAGGGCTGCCAGAGCTTCTCCTCCAGGCCAGAAAAGTCTGCAGCCACTTCAGACGGTCATTCCCAGCAAGCGTTCGCCTGGAAGAGATTTTTCCCCCCCGCAGTGGCTGATGATCAAGGATGCATGCACTGTACTGTCACCATTTGAGGAGGCAATGAGGATGGTGAGCAGGGACAGTGCATGCATCAGTGACACAATTCCTTTAGTGTTCCTGCTGGAGCACACTCTGCGGGGAATTATAGATGTGGCTCTAGAGGCAGAGCAGCGGGAGGAAGAGGAGGCCTTCCCTAGCTCTCAAGGCCCCAGTCTTTCCACAGACAGCATTCCAGCGGGTCCTACTCAGGTCAGACAGGAGGAGGAGGAGGATGAAGAGGAGGAGGAATATTTAAGTAGTGGGGGCATTGAAGGTGGGGATTCCTCAAGGGAGGGTTTTGTGTGCCCAGAAACAGAAGGGCTAGTGCGTGGCTGGGAGGAGGAAGTGCACGATACGGTCATCCTCATTGACCAGGAAGACTCGGAAGCTAATGCCACCTCCAACCTACGCTGCATGGGCTCCCTAATGATGCCAAGCCTGCTAAAGGACCCCCGGATTCGTGCTATCAAGGAGAGGGATCATTACTGGTTGGCAACCCTTCTTGATCCACGATACAAGGGTAAAGTTGCGGAGCTCATCCTGCCCACACAGAGGGAGCACAGGATGAAAAAACCTGAGGATGCGCTAAAGAGACACTTGTGTAATACCTTTCCAGGCACTGGTAGATTACGAAGTGCTGAAACACATGCTTCTGAGGCTGCGGGTGATAAGAGGAATAGTGGTGAAGACCAGGGCCGCTTGACTGATGCTTTTTTAAATTTTTTTAGTCCTCGACACCCAGGGACGTCAAATGTTGGCACCCATTGCCAGCGTCTTCATCATATGGTGCAGGACTACCTAGGGGCAAGGGCAGACCTGGATACCTTTCCAGCAGATGATCCACTGGCTTACTGGGTGTTGAGATTGGATCACTGGCCAGAACTTAGCCAATATGCTATGCAGCTACTAGGTTGCCCTTCATTTAGCGTGCTTTCCGAAAGGACGTTCAGTGCCGCTGGAGGTTTTGTCACAGACAAAAGAGTGCGTCTGTCCACCGACTCTGTAGACCGGCTGACATTTATAAAAATGAATCAGTCCTGGATCAGCAGCTATCAATCCCCTGATGCTGAAGTAATGGAATAGATAGGGGATGTCCTCTTCTGCATTCACAAAACCTCCAGCACTGAACTCTTCCACAATACCACAAAAGGGTTACGGTGTGAAGGCACTTGCTGCCATGAAAGGCACAATTTTTGGCTGCACAGACGCCTGTGCCAGATTTATATCATTTAAATTTTTTGAACCGCAGGGTCCAACCCTGCACTCTTCCACATTACCACAGAGGGGTTACTGTATGATGATACTTGCTGGCCTGGCATTAAAGGCACAATATCTGGGTGCACTGACACCCATTAACAGATAAAAAAACTTTTCAATATAGGACCACATTGTCCACCCCTGCATTCTTCCACAATACCACAGAGGGGTTACTGTATGATGATACTTGCTGGCCTGGCATTAAAGGCACAATATCTGGGTGCACTGCCGCCCATTAACAGATAAAAAAAACACTTTTCAATATAGGACCACATGGTCCACCCCTGCACTCTTCCACAATACGACAGAGGGGTTACTGTATGATGATACTTGCTGGCCTGGCATTAAAGGCACAATATCTGGGTGCACTGACGCCTATTACCAGATAAAAACTTTTCAATATAGGACCGCATGGTCCACCCCTGCATTCTTCCACAATACTACAGAGGGGTTACTGTATGATGATACTTACTGGCCTGGCATTAAAGGCACAATATCTGGGTGCACTGACGCCCATTACCAGATAAAAAACTTTTCAATATAGGACCGCAAGGTTCACCCCTGCTTTCTTCCACAATACTACAGAGGGGTTACTGTATGATGATACTTGCTGGCCTGGCAGTCTTGCACCAAAGGCAGAATATCTAGGTGCACTGACGCCTTGACCAGAATCATATCTTTTCAATATAGGACCACATGGTCCACCCATGCATTCTTCCACAATACTACAGAGGGGTTACTGTATGATGATACTTGCTGGCCTGGCATTAAAGGCACAATATCTGGGTGCACTGACGCCCATTACCAGATCAAAAACTTTTCAATATAGGACCACATGGTCCACCCCTGCATTCTTCCACAATACCACAGAGGGGTTACAGTATGATAGTACTTGCAGGCCTGGCACCAAAAGCACAATATTTGGGTGCACTGCCACTGACGCCTGTATCAGATTCATATCCTCAGAGGGGTTACGGTGTGACGGCACTGTTGGGGACGATAAAGGACCAATTTTAAAGCACCTATTGTTACTTTCATCCAAAGCCTGCATATATTTCACAATAATTTAGCCAAAAAAATCAGTAAACTTTTTCTGCGTGTACGAAAATGTCTCCTCTTTTCATACAGACTGCCGCCCCAAGCAGTTGTTCATGAATAGATTAAAGGAAAAGCATTTACCGTCATATGTAACGTCATTTTTTTGTTTTTAAATGTTTCTATACATCCTAGAAATGCGCCACTTCACGGGCAGGTTATGGGGACCTCCTAGGTACGATATTTGAAGGAATATTTTTTTTTTTTTTAAAAAATTACATTTTTATTGGATATTTCCAGACAGACAAGAAAAATATACATACATTCAACAACCTTGGGGGAAGGAGGGAGGGGGGGAAAGAAAAAAAAAAAAAAAAAAGGGGGGGTTTGCAGCAGGAGGTATATAGCTCAAACATAGACTTTTACTAGAGACCGCATGCCTTATATATTTTGTGTACATCCCAAAGTTTCCATGGGTCCCATTTGGGAGATTGTAATCCTTCCGCCATTGTTATCCTAGAATCAAAGCTACGGTATTGTTCCAAAAGGTCGGTCACCTGTTTGCAAGTGGGAACCAGCATAGTTCTCCAATTTCGTGCGAGAAGTAGGGCGGTTGTAGAAATGAGGATAAATAACATCCGTAGCTGAGGTCGTGGAAGTTTAATCATGCCCAGTAATAAGACTTCAGGTGAGTGCGGAATCTGTGTACCCAATATTTCTGTCGCCAGTGACGAAATGTCTCTCCACAAAGGGGCTATCCGAGGGCAGTACCACCATATGTGGCTCATAGATCCAGTCTCCAGGGAACACCTCCAGCAGAGATCCGAATGTTGTGGAGCAAATCGTTTGATCTTGTCCGGAGTGAGGTACCACCGGTATAGTATTTTTCTTTGAGTCTCTATCAGAGTAACACATCTAGTCGCCCCCACAGCGAACATGAAGGCGGATGCCCATTGTGTAGGTGTAAATTTTCGACCAAGTTCTTTTTCCCAGGTTTTTTGGAAAGACCAGACCACAGTCCGTGTTGGCGTGTTAAGTACTCTATAAAATAACGAAATCGGTCTAGCGGTTGCAAGAGGGTCTAAGCAAAAAAGTTCAGTTTCAGACAACAATGGCAAAGTAGCTCTCAACTTAGATAATACCGATTGTGACCTAAAATAGGATTGTAATTGTAAATAAGACAAAAACATTGTTTGTGGTACTTTAAATTTGGTGCATATAGTCTCGAAAGGAAGAATGGCGGCCGTGTCAAAGAAATGGTGGAGATTCGTAATTCCATATTGTAGCCATTGACGGCATCTCCCTTGTGGGAGAATGTAGCAGAGTGCTTCCACTGGCATCGCCATGGAGATGGGGTGATGGTACGTAATAAGGGGGAAAATTCGATCCCAAATATACAGATGCAGAGACGTGGTAGCCAACGGCGACTGGAACCGCGGTCTGTCCTTTGGAGGGACCCATAACACTTTAGCCAAGTCATGTCCCTCCATGTATGCTGCCTCAATGGTGAGCCATTGTGGCGTAGGACGGCTATGAAACACCTCTGACAAGGAGGCAAGGCATGATGCCCAGAAATAATGTTGGATATGTATCATGTTCAATCCCCCGTCTCTTTGTCTGTAGCATAACAGTCTGCGCGCTATTCACGGTCTCTTATTATTCCATACATAAGACACCAATATAGACTGCAACGTAACTAGAAATGACCTAGGTAGTTTAAGCGGTAGAGCTCGAAACACAAAAAGTAATTTCGGTAAGATCACCATCTTTGCTGCCGCCATCCTTCCCATCCATGAGACTTCCCTCGATCTCCACAGATGTATTAGTGACCTAGTCTCAGAAAGAACTCGTTCATAGTTGTGTTTATATAGACCGTCTGGATGTCCTGTGATTCTAAGTCCCAAATATACTAAATATGTTTTGCGCCATTCAAAATTATAATGAATTTTAAGATTGTCTAGTGATTGATGTGGAATATTAAGTGGGAGGGCTTGTGTTTTAAGCAAGTTCACTAAGTGGTATGAGACTCTACTGTACACTTCCAGCTCCCCATAAAGGGCGGACAGGGAAGCCTCCGGTTCTGTCAAGGTCAGAAGAATATCGTCAGCATACAGATGTATTTTATGAATCGTCAGACCAACGGCGATGCCTCTAATATCATTATTTTGCCGTATAGCCTGAGCAAGTGGCTCCAACACTAAGGCGTACAAAAGGGGAGAGAGGGGGCATCCCTGTCTTGTGCCATTCGTTATCCTAAATTCCTCCGAGAGGAATCCCGAGTTAACAACTCTAGCAGAAGGGGAATCATATAGGGCCTGAATTGCAGCTAATACTGGAGGTGGAAAACCAAACTTTTGAAGAACCACACGAAGGAACAACCAACTCACCCTATCGAACGCCTTCTCAGCGTCTAAGGACAGGACCAGGCACGATTGTCCCGATCGTCTTAACACCTCCATCAGATTGATCAATTTTTTCGTACTGTCTGGGCCTTGTCGGCCCGAAATAAATCCTACCTGGTCCTGTCCTATCAATGAGGGCAGAATACGCTGCAGTCTATTCGCCAGTATCTTACTGTAAATCTTTATATCCACATTAAGCAACGATATAGGACGAAGGTTACGACAGATGTCAGGGGTCTTGCCCAGTTTAGGGAGCGTGATAATATGAGCTCGTAACATGTCTGGTGGAAAAGAACCTTGCTCTCTTGCATCTTCAAAAACTTTACTTAAGTGTGTGAAAAGTTGGGGAGAGAAAGTCAGATAGTATAAACCCGTCAATCCATCTGGACCTGGGGCCTTCCGTTTCGGTAAAGCTTTAATTACTTCAGAAAGCTCCTCTTGGGTGATGGGAGAGGCCAATTTATTCGCTTGTGTAGCCGATAATTTTGGGAGGTTGATATTGCGTAGATAAGCGTCAATAGTATCGGACGTGGGATGAACATTAGTGTCATCCACCTCCAGATTGTACAATTTTTCGTAGTAACTCGCAAATTCATTTGCCATTGCCATCGGATTGTAAATAATTCCACCATCCGTTTTAAGATGTGAGATCCCAACGTTTGGAGGGGAGGGTTTAAGTCTGCGTGCTAGGAGTCTGCCCGGTTTATTTTGAAACGCATAAAATTTGGCACGCATTCTATTCATGGCTATGCGATATTTATCAGCCTCTAAATCCACCAGGGAACGTAGTGCCGCGTCTAATTCGTCTGCTAATTCTGGAGTCGGAGATGCTTTGTTACGTGTGTCTATGTCATTTATATTTCGTAATATAGTTACACATTGCGTCATGTATAATTTCTTAAGTCTCGCCCCCCATTGGATACACGTCCCCCGAACCACCGTCTTATGAGCTTGCCAAATTGTAAATGGGCTCATTTCAGGGGACACATTTTCTTTAAAATAATTAATTAATGTTTCCCGAATCGCTGTCAGCGCCGGTTCATGTTTAAGTAAATGTTCCCCAAATCTCCAGGGTGATCCAGTGTACGATTTATAGTCATCTTGTAAAACAATAGTCATCGGGGAATGGTCCGACCACGTAAAAGGGAGTATATTGCAGTCAGTAATGCGTGGAAATAGGTTGGTTGGAATTAGAAAGTAATCAATGCGTGAATAACTATTATGCACCCCTGAACGAAAAGTATAATCCCTCTCTGTGGGATGAAACACGCGCCAAGCGTCATACAGTTGGTGTTGTCTGAGAAAGGAATGAAGTTTGTGTGTCTGTTGTCTCGAATGGGTCCCTGAGGGATGCGATCGGTCTTTAATTGGATCCAAACAAACGTTAAAGTCTCCACACATTATTAAGTCACCTGAAAGTACATCTGTAATTTTGTTCATTAGATGTGTCATGAATTGAGTTTGGGAACTATTAGGAGCATAAGCTGACACGAGCGTATAAAGTCTACCGTCAATAGTGCACACTAATATAATATATCTGCCTCTGGGATCAGTAACAATACGATGAGTTTGTAGCGCAACCCTATTATGAATCAGTATTGTCACCCCTCTAGATTTAGCTCTATAGGTGGAATGAAATTGAGTGCGATATTGTGGTGCATAAAGTTTTGGGTGGTCTAGTCTTCGAAAGTGTGTCTCCTAGAGGCATACAACATCAGCGTCGTAGGTGCGTATATCCCTGTATAAAGAATGCCTTTTAACGGGCAGGTTTAGGCCCTTTACATTATAGGTAACTACTTTCATAAAATTCTATACAAACACTGCCGTTTATATTCATGTACGTTGCCTCTGTATATTTAGCTATTAGCAAAGTATGATAGGGGCTGCATCCCCCTAGGATTAAAGAATGGGAGGAAGGGAGGGTTAGAAATAAAAAAAGAACAAATAAGCAAATAAACAAGTTATAAACATTAACAAAACAGAGTGCGTTCAGGAACGTCATACTCTCCATCAGGAATTCCCTACAGTGGGAGGTTCCCGTACCCTTATACAAAAAGAAACAGGAGAACAAAATAAAAAAATTAAACCAAAAGATGGGGGGGGCCCATCTGCAACCAGCAGCGAAACGACAGTTGGCTGAAATAAAGACAGCAACATTACCCAACTGATATCGTGGAGCAATCCAATTCAAATGGGACTGTTCTGTTTCGGAGGAACCAGGTGGGGGCGACTTTGCGTTCGGAAGTCCCAAAAACAAAATGTACCATTCAGCGAACACGCCATTCAGGCAGCAATTTGGGCACTTGTGACAGTCGCTCTTGGACATCGGGTTCTATTTGTAATCCCCAGGATTCCAGAGTTGTTCGACCTTCCTCTGTCGAGTTGAACACCGTAGTTGTGCTGTCTCGGAGAACAACCAGCTTGGTGGGGAAGCCCCAGCGGTATAAAATTCCAGCCGAGCGTAGTGTAGTTGTGATAGGCCGAAACAATCTAGGCTGTTGCAGGGTTGCTTTCGAAAAATCAGGATATACAGCAAGGTGACCATATTGGGATCCCAAGACATCCGGTTTACGTAGTGCACGTAATATATCCTCTCGCGGCTTGTAATAGTGTAACTTCAATATGACATCCCTGGGTGCTTTCTGGGGTGCCGATGGCGGTTTCGGCAATCTGTGGATCCTATCCATGAGTATCGTTTCCGGAGTGACCCCAGGGAGCAAAAATAAAAAAAAATCTGCTACATATGTCCCGAGATCTCGGGGGTGTATTGACTCTGGGACCCCTCTGATTTTTAAATTGTTTCGGCGGGACCTGTCTTCAAGATCCGCTACTTTATTGAGACATTGCTGTAACTTAGCTTCAAGCGTCTCCACCACACCAGCCATATCATTATGCGCTGTCGCCATCTCGGACATTTTACCCTCCAGATGAGAGGTTCGCTCACCAATATCCTGAATGTCTTTCCTTATGTCCACAGCCACCGTGTCTAAGCGCGTTGTTAATGTCTCTGAGAAGTCTTTAAACAGCGTCTCCATCCGGAAGGTGAATGTGGCCAAGTCAACCTCTGAGTACGTAATCGTTTTCACAGGGGAATGAGGTGTAGATCCGCCGCCATCTTGAGGATCCGCATCCTCGCGGCGTTTGGTAGGCCGGGAGTAAAAAACTCCTGTTTCCCTGCGGTTTTCTTTGTTTTAGCGGTAGCCATCCCGATGACTTCAAGTTCCCAGTATGTGTAGCAAGTTTTGGGGTCTGTATGAGTGCGATATCCGCTTTAAATCGCTTGCTGGAGCAGGAGCTGAATTAAAGCACGTCCACCATGCTCGGCAGTCGGCCACGCCCCCTGAGCCTCCTCTCCCAGGACACCAGCTCTGTCTCTACTACTCCTGCGTGTGTCCTCTCCAGTCACATGGGGGTGTCTTCATTTTTATTTTTAACCCTTATTTCATGGAAAACTCACTGTCCCTTTAAAAACGATTTTTTTTTTACTTTTTGTCCTTGTTTCCTGTCCCCCAGGGCACTACCCGGACCCCCATACACCTTTTATGGCAAATATGTAGCATATATGCCCTCTCGGAGGGCACTCTAAAAACCGAATTTTCAGCCCCATTGACTTGCATTGGGTTCGAGTTCGGGTTCGGGTTCGGACCCGAACAAATGGGAAGTTCGTGTTCGGGCTCGAACCGAACTCAGGGGGGGTTTTCGGCTCATCCCTATTCTTGAATACAATTTGAATTTGAAGGACATAGTAGGCTGTCTGTGTCTCAATCATTTTTCACAAGCGCGCGCTCGTCAATGCCTGGGCAGAGAGACCTGTAGGCTAGGGTCAGACTGAGGCAGTGCGAACGCGCGTTCTGGCGCACTTAATCACGGCCGTGCTAGCAGCAGATGCCGGGCAATGACGGCCAATATACGAAGTACGGTCGCACAAAAGTCCGGCTGCGCAACGCAAGTGGAAAATGAACGCATTTTTTCGAGAACGTGAAACCGCAGGTACTGACGTACAGAGTGCGCTGCGTCCGCTAGCGGCGTGTGTGCGTGAATTGGAGATGTCAGACACTGCTAATGTCCGGCCAACATAACGTCCAGACACAAAAAGAGTTTTATTGATGATCCGTACAAAATCACGGACGAAAATGCGCATAGTATGACCACTATCACGTATTCCGGGAAAAAATGCGTCCATTCGTTCGAACGCACTTTTTCACAGACAACATAAAAATGCGTTCATCTGACCCTAGCCGTAATGGAGATGGGGGGACACACGGAGACCCGAGAAGGGAGAGGAGAGCCGTTCAGTTCTATCACTATGACGGTAATATTACTTTCTGAGAGGACTGATCTGAAGCACTTCTAGTCACTCTCTGTTTCCTTGTATATGTCTAGTTCAGGTGGACTAGTTACTGTGTATGCAAGATATGCTCACTATGCTACCGCTCTGGTTATACTAGTGCAATAACTTTTCCTCCTTTCCTATTTATCGTGAACCCACGAAGGTTCACATTCCTACTGTGTCAGGATATTTTTGCGTTAGTTTCAGAATTTGGTTATTCAATAACATTTTGTCTCCCAGTCATAGGGGAACCTTTTGAGTTTTTTTTATCTGTCATGTGTCCTTTATCTGTTTGTCAGTTTGTATCTGCCTGAGTTAAGACTGCAGGTTCTCTTAGTGGCAATTTATTAAAAGTTATGCTTTAATTATTTATATCCACCATTTCATGTTTCTAAGCTGTGACTCGGCAGATTCATAATATATCATTATATTATATGTGTACCTTGTCAGAATGCTGTAACAAAAAATTTAATTTCCATTCAGATTTCAATCATTTACATTGTGTAACATAATTTTTTTCACATTTTACATCCAAACCTTTGTGGTTATATATTCTATATTCACTCTTGTTAAAAATATTAGAAATGGGAACCTGTTACTGTATTTTTCTGAGAAATTACAGAATTTTAACTAAATTATTAAATTTTTCACTTGTATTTTGGCAGTGTTTTATGAATAAAATGACTATAAGGGGTTATTCAATAAGCGCCGAACTTGCCACTGAATTGCACCGTACAGTACATTTCACCATACAGTGCAATTTTGGGCAGTTCGACTATTCAGAGAGCTGTCAATTCACCAAATACTGGTGAACTGAGAGCGAAATATGGTGCAGATCGCCGCAATTCGGCGATCTTCAGTGGCAATTGAAATTGCCGATAATTAGGACAGGTACAGGAGGGTTTTATTGGTAGATGGAATCCTACCACAACCTGGTAGAGTGGTAATGATGGGGTGCAGGCCCCTGGTACTGACGCACACTGGGGGTAACCCAAAAATATATAAATAGAATCCAGAGGCTGCCCCTCTAAGTCTAGGACCAGACAAACGCATTTTTCATGTCTACCGTCAAAAAGTGCGTCGATGCATCCGAATGCATTTTTTCACGGAAGACTCAATAGCGGTTATACGATGCGCCATTTCGGCCATATTTTTTTGCGGAGCTATAAAAAACAAATGGACGTGATGTTGGCCAGACATGTGCAGCGTCTGACGTCTCCTAATCATGCACACACGCCACTATGCCAATGCAGCGCACTCTGTGCGTCAGTAGTAGCAGTTCCACGTTCTCGAAAAAATGCATTTGTTTGCTGCTTGTTCGTGCGGACGTACTTCATATATTGGCCGTCATTGGACATCATTTGCTGCTACTACAGCCATAATAAAGTGTGGCTCAACACACGTTCGCACTGCGTTCGTCTGACCCCAGCCTTAGTGTCAAGTCGAACTGCAGAGGTACAGAATGGTCAGCTAAGGAACAAGCAAGTGGGATAATAAAATGACTGTAATTCAGCTTATGTAATTGAAATCTGCAAGAGTCTGTGAGAACTACTTGTCCCTGCATGCAATTCAGCTCCAGTTAGGGTTAGCCAGTCAGAGCAGAGGTCAGGCTTCCCAGCAGCCTCAGAGACAGAGCTGTAGAGGAAGGGAGGGGCCATCTGAGAGCTCCATGCATGCCATGAGGCAGGCAATCTGGACATAACAAAGTGCACAGATTTACAAGCATCTTCAAATCCTGGAGTGGAGCCGGTGAGCTAAGAGACTATTTTCACAGTCATATGTAGGAAAGGATTGTGTCACAGTCATGTACAGAAAATGAATTGAGCCAGTTTAGTGATAAATGCAGTCAGTTAACTTTTTTAGATCTATTTCATGCTCAGTGTGAGGAGATTCCACATGCAGTTTTTATAATAGCTCATTTCATGTCTGTTTTCTTTAAGTTAAAACATATTTTGGCAGTAATGATATTCTAGAAGTGCTTGCTAGTGAATATGATGCTGACACAGAAGTTATTGATTAACAAGCGTTATGTGCAATGTATTTATACAATTTCTGTTTCTTTCTGTTAAAGGTTTTTCACCTTTAAGTCATCGCTTTAATTCATCGCTAATCCCATCGCTATTTCTAATTCTAATCGCTAAACTACTCATCACTTTAATTCAGCTATCTATTCATCACTATTCAACTATTCATCTACTCAACTATTCACCTATTCACCTAATCAATCTACAGCAACTTAATTTACCCCACAACTTACTGAAATTAAACTTAAATACAAGCGAATGAAGAGTGGAATCCAGTTATTATTTCCAGTGTCGATGTTTGAATTTCCTTTCAAGCGGGAAGATTGTGCAAAAAACCAAAACGCTTGACACTTAGAGTGTCAGAAAAAGGGATATATAAAATATAACCTTTATTACAAAACTTAAGAAAAAAAGAATGTTGGCACCACAAAAGATGCTGTACAGGCAGAAAGATAAAAAAAGGAAATTGCTGCACAGTTTGTGCAATAACGTATAAACATGTACAGTGAAAACAGGTTACAAACGTATAACAAGTAGGGTAACAGGACTACCATACTGTGGCAGATATCAAGCATAGGGTGTATATACTTAAGCACGCAACCGTATGTGCTACACATGTGTACCAAGGTGCTGATTTCCTAATTGTGCTGCATTGCCCGTACTAAACAGAGTACAGACACACCCTACTACAGCACTGTGGCAGTGGTATGGTAGCTATATGCTAATGGCTATACTTCGAAAAAAGCCAATAAGAATTAAATCAAGTGCTGTAAAAGCCAAAACAGGACCGGCACAATATAGGTCGATATTGCAGCAAACATAGTTTAGTCTAAGTGCATAGTCTACGGCAGGGGTGTAATTAACAAGGGTGCAGCAGGTGCCACAGCACCCGGGCCCCTGAGTCCGGGTGCCCACAACCGGATGGGTGGGGGGCCCGGACTAGCCCTGCTTGCCCCACAGTCCAGGCAGGGGTCAGGCACCTTGTCTCCTGTTTGATTGGCAGCGTGTGGGATCAAACACCCACACGCTGTGCCAGAAGTAAAGGCCCTGCCGGGGGAAGAGAAGGAGGAAGAAGAGGACAGCTGCTCACATGGGGACGTGCTGGCCCCTTCCCCCTCCACAGCCACACAAAGCAGAGCCTGCCCTGCTGTGCTGGAAGTGTCCAGCACGTGCGGGGAGGGGAAGTGGAGAGAGTGAAGACCAAACAAGCTGGGGTGGGGTGTGTGTTTGTGTGTGTGTGAGCAGAGGGTGGCTAATTACTGGGGTCTGATACTGGCTAATTACTGGGGGTCTGATACTGGCTAATTACTGGGGTCTGATACTGGCTAATTACTGGGGTTCTGATACTGGCTAATTACTGGGGGTCTCTGATACTGGCTAATCACTGGGGGTCTGATACTGGCTAATTACTGGGGGTCTGATACTGGCTAATTACTGGGAGTCTGATACTGGCTGGCTAATTACTGGGGTCTGATACTGGCTAATTACTGGGGTCTGATACTGGCTAATTACTGGGGGTCTGATACTGGCTGGCTAATTACTGGGGTCTGATACTGGCTGGCTAATTACTGGGGGTCTGATACTGGCTGGCTAATTACTGGGGGTGTGATACTGGCTAATTACTGGGGGTCTGATACTGGCTAATTACTGGGGGTCTAATACTGGCTGGCTAATTACTGGGGTCTGATCCTGGCTAATTACTGGGGGTCTGATGCTGGCTGGTTAATTACTGGGGTCTAATAGTGGCTGGTTAATTACTGGGGTCTGATACTGGCTAATTACTGTGGTTCTGATACTGGATAATTACTGGGGTCTGATACTGGCTAATTACTGTGGTTCTGATACTGGATAATTACTGGGGGTCTGATACTGGCTAATTACTGGGGGTCTGATGCTGGCTAATTACTGGGGTCTGATACTGGCTGGTTAATTACTGGGGTCTGATACTGGCTGTCTAATTACTGGGGTCTGATACTGGGGGTCTGATATCTGGGGCAGTGCGGAGGGTGGGTCTTGAAGGCGCAGGGCCTACTGGTACGCCCCGCTGACTTCAATGGCCCGCCTCAGCCCCTCCCCACAGCCGACGAGGGGGGGCCCTTCATGGATTCTTGCACCAGGGCCCTGAGGTTTCTAGTTACGCCTCTGGTCTGCAGGTACTTGACACAGCGGGCATACAATGCCTACATGCAATATGCCCGCTAAAGAAATAGTGAGAAACAGGCCTTTGAGGGTCTGTAATTATAGGAAAGCAATATGAAAGACTAGAATATATGCCCAAGATCTATGCTATCCAGCTGCAGGCACCTATGCTTATATCTAAGCATGAAGCTATGCAAGGTATATGGTTTGAAATTTCATTGTAACTCATGCTACAAATCAGATTCTATCAAAGACTTAACCTTGCATTCACTAGAGGGTGCATTCACTAGAGGGTAGCCTGTTACCTGAAAATTAAGATATTAAAATTATAGCTATAGGCTCAATGCGTTTCGCTGACAATCAACGTCACCAGGAGCATATGTATAGCGTAAAGACAAGTACTATGAAAAATCGAGTGACCACTAAATCAAAATCTATGTTTTTCCCCTGCATCGTCTGCTTAATGCCCGATATTTCAGCGCATTCAGGAGTTGATTTTACAGTTTTAGATCTTTGCACATTATGCCCACAGGACTGAAACTTTTGGGCATATTCTGCACCCCAAAGGCAAACAAAATTTGTTTCAGATGGTGCATTTGAAGCCTGAGATATCGCGATATCAGTAGTGAAGGGGCTAATTAAATACTTAAACTCTGTCATTAATGAGTTTTCTGCTAATCAATTTTGTGTTACCGTATATGTTATTTAAACAAAATTGCATATCAACTACAAGGAACTTGTAGAGTATGGTCCCGGACCTCTGATATTGACACCCTTATGTTTCTCCAGTTGACCTACCTACTGGGCTGTATAGGACAAACGTGTTTGTCGGTTTAGTTTTGGTTAGGTTGTTTATTATCAGTAGGTCAAAACTAAACTGAACTTTTGGTACAGGTCTAATTAATGGATTGATTCTAAGTATTAGTAGAGAAAGCATGCGCTTAGAAAGTAGCATGAAAGATCTTCATATAACAGCCTAACAAGTAGATATTTTTGAACAAAAGAGTTTCATCCACTAGTGCAGTGGTTCCCAACCCTGGTCCTCAAGTACCTCTAACAGGCCAGATTTGCCAGATATCTGAAGCAAAGGTGATATCATTTGCTGCTCAGTGATTGCAGAATTCAGTCTGCATTTCCCCAAGGTAATCCTTAAAATCTGGTCTGTTAGGGTAGATAGCTGTTGGGGTTGATCCAGATTCTTATGTTTACAGATAACTTTTAATTGATATACCTGAATCAAAAACCTTAAAATTTTCAGATAAAAACATAGGGAGAAGTGTGGGCACAAAGGGAAGCTTGCTATAAGATAACAGAGGATAAGATTACATATCGCAAGCTAGGAGTTCTGCTGTTTTCTACAATGTCATCAGAGGTAGTTGCAAAAAGCCTGTGTGGAGGAGTTAAACTGGAGAGGATTTTCCCCTTATGAATGATTCTTGCTGTCGAAATGGAGAGGGATGTGCTGACACATTTCATATCTGGTGGTCCTGTACAACTATTCATTAGTACTGGCAACACATATGTAGCTCGTAGTGAATCCACTACCCTTCACCCAGGAGGTGCTACTTTTAAATAATACTTTACTAAGCATCATTGGTTCCAAAAATTCTATCATTATATTACTGAACACCTCAAAGCCCTGATTCCAATACAAAGGAAGGATCCAGCCCCATCTTTCTTTATGAGAATGGTTAAGCATACTGAAATACTAGAGGAACTAATTTATTCCGCTGAGGGAACCTGGAGCAACACCATACATTCTGGTTCTACTGGATGTATTATGGTATGTCTGGTAGGCAAAGAAGTTGTGAGGCACCATGATTGGGATTTGAAACAAACCCAATTTATCCTACAGGTTAATGTGTGAATTCTCTTATTTCTCTGATCGTAAAGACAGAATGCTCAAAACCCCTACATCCTCTTCTCAGTGCATGCCCAAGCTACCTATTACAGTAGTGAGAGAGGAATCTTTAATTTGTACATTCCTCTATAGCAGTAGTTCCCAACCGCGGCCCTCAAGTACCCCCAACAGGTCAGGTTTTCCAAATATCTGAAGCACAGCACAGTTGATATGATTTGCTGCTCAGTGATTGCAGGATTCAGTCTGCATTACCCCAAGGTAATCCTTAAAACTTGATCTGTGTACTTGAGGACTGTGGTTGGGAACCACTGCTCTATAGCCTTGATTTCTGTACCTTCTATAGTTTTCTCGTCATTTACATCCTTTACAAGATTTTACCTGTGATAAAGGATAAAAACCATTTACAAAAAAAATGTACCATCTGTTCTCTCTAGGTGGAGACATATTACTATACAAAATGTACTGCACGGACATTCAGTATTCACACACACATTTTCAAAGTGAAGACTTCTCTTAAATAGATGAAAAAGTACAAATTCCATTACTAACATTCTCGTTCTCACTTGAGGTTTCCAGGAATGCTTTGGACATATCTATGGAATTCTTCAGCTTATCCATATATTCTCAAAGTAACCTTTCATATATCATTATGGGGTGCTTAAGAAAGTCGGAGAAAAGCAAGAGAATCATACTGAGGACAAATAACATGAGTTAGTCTTATTTTCATATGATGACTATTTCACTCTCTATTATATACTTCTCTCACAAAACCAGTAAGCCCACCCTTGGGTGCACAGGCTCTACCTAATTATATATGATTATAGTGCTTGTGTCTGTGTTTGATTCTGGGTATGAATGACTGTGCTGTCCTGCCAAAAGCATGTTGTGTGCATTGGCCCAATAGACTATTGGAGAAGTCCTTATTAGATATATCAGACTGTGGTCTCCAAAGTATTTATATCTTGGCATTGGAATAAGTGTTGGTTTAGGTGACTATCAGGTCTATTCACTAAAGGGTGAAAATCATTACTCACCTTCTAATTTCCCACGCCGCGAGCAAGGTTAGTGCAAGGTCAGTGAAACTGAGATAAATGGGAGAATATTTCTGGTTTGGCTATTTTGACCTACAGGGTTATTCAGAGAGATTCGAAAAAGTCACCGCACGTTCGGTGACCTTTCGTTCCTCGCACTTCGGGGCGATTCCTAGTTCGCTGACCCTACGGTGTATTCAGCAAGCACCACAGGGCCCCCATAGTGCAGGGAATACTCGCCGCAAACCTGCAGCACACTGACCGAACACTTACCGAAAACCCGCAGAAACCGCTGCAAAAACCCCGCCGAACACGTCAGAAAAACCCGACTAGCTGCCGATCACAGCAGAGCAGCCGCCGGAAAAACCCAACAAGCAGACGAATTTTGTGAAAAAAAAACAAAAAACAGGACGCTTGAAAGTTTGAAAATTTAAACGCTGTTTGCAAAAAAACTACACCACGAAAATGTCTGGAATTTTCATATAAGATGCTATGAATGATAATAAAAAGGTCTGTTAAAGAAAATTTAAAAAACGATTTAGAAATCCCAAAAAATGCCTAAAAGATGCTAAAAAATCTATAAATAAAGAGACTTTTTACAGCTTAATAAAATACGGTTTATTACATATTGGATTAAAACGGGAATATTTTTAACATTGAAGCCTATGGGATTCGCTTGAATAAACTTGACGAATGAAACCACCAAATGACAGGGCACTTCACTGACATTCCTCAACTGTTCGGTGTTCTCTGAATAGACGAACCATTGCTTCTCTATGGGGGATTTCAGTGCTCATGCACCGTACATGCAGGCAATTCACCAGAATAGCCGAATGGCCCCAGAATGTCCCCATTCGCTGAAATTCAGTGTTTGGTTACATTTCGGCCACATTTCGGATCTCTCTGAATAACCCCCCTAGATTGTTCTCTTCTCCTGCCAATTCTCCTGATTGTCACCCTTTAGTGAATAGACCTGATGGTGGCGCTTCAAGAACTAACTTGTGCTGCCTGTGTGGAACCAAAGCATTGTCCAGAAACTGGTCTGGTGCTCTTGCCAAGCAGCACGTCACTATCTTCAGTGGGTGTGCTACTGCTGTTTGACTGCAACACATACGAGGAACTGTTATGCCCAGGACATACTTGAAAACGAGAGAAATGTCTATGTATCCTTCCTGGTAAAATCTTTTATAAATAAATAAATATAAGGCTATACAAAAATTGGTGTACCCCAGCTTGATGGTGCAAAGATGGCAGCAGCATGGATGGAATAATTTGGTTTTAATATAGGAGGGATGGAGTTGACCATTGATATGATGGTCTGACGGAGCTTTGTCAAAAAGTATAGGTTAACATATTAGTAATGTCAAATGTATATACAGTTGTGTTCAAAATTATTCAACCCCCACTGAAATTGAGTGTTTTGGCCAGTTTGACATTGATTTTGATCATTCAGTCATCTTGCTTACAATTAAATCAAAGAGGCACGTGTAGGTCAGACAAATATAACATAACATTTATAATGAAATAACCACAAATGTCTTTTCTGTGCTCACATCATTATCAGCTTTATTCAACCCCCAAGTGACATTCAATCTTAGTACTTAGTACAACATCCTTTTACAGTTATAACAGCTTTTAAACGTGATGCATAGCTTGACACAAGTGTCTTGCAGCGATCTACGGGTATCTTCGCCCATTCGTCATGGGCAAAACCTCCAGTTCAGTCACATTCTTAGGCTTGCGCACTGCAACTGCTTTCTTTAAGTCCCACCAGAGGTTCTCAATCGGATTTAAGTCAGGTGACTGCGATGGCCACTTCAAAATGTTCCAGCCTTTAATCTGCAACCATGCTCTAGTGGACTTGGAGGTATGCTTGGGATCATTGTCCTGTTGAAAGGTCCAACGTCTCCCAAGCCTCAGGTTTGTGACGGACTGCATCACATTGTCATCCAATATCTCCTGGTACTGAAGAGAATTCATGGTACCTTGCACACGCTGAAGCTTCCCTGTACCTGCAGAAGCAAAACAGCCCCAAAGCATGATTGACCCCCCCGCCATGCTTCACAGTAGGCAAGGTGTTCTTTTCTTCATAGGCCTTGTTCTTCCTCCTCCAAACATAGCGTTGATCCATGAGCCCAAACAGTTCTAATTTTGTTTCATCAGTCCACAGAACACTATCCCAAAACTTCTGTGGTTTGTCCACATGACTTTTGGCACACTGCAGTCGACTCTTCTTATTCTTTGGAGACAGCAAGGGGGTGCGCCTGGGAGTTCTGGCATGGAGGCCTTCATTACGCAGTGTGCGCCGTATTGTCTGAGCTGAAACTTCAGTACCCACATCTGACAAATCTTTTCTCAGTTCCTCAGCAGTCACACGGGGACTTTTCTCCACTCTACGCTTCAGGTAGCGCACAGCAGTCGAAGTCAGCATCTTCTTTCTGCCACGACCAGGTAGCGTTTCAACAGTGCCCTTTGTCTTGAATTTGCGAATGATGCCTCCTATGGTCTCTCTTGGTATGTTTAACATCTTTGCAATCTTCTTATAGCCATTGCCCTTCCTGTGAAGAGTAATCACCTCTTCTCTTGTCTTCCTGGACCATTCTCTTGACTTCACCATGTTTGTAACCACACCAGTAAATGTCTAGAAGGAGCTGAGTATCACAGTCATTTTAAAGCTGCCTAATTGGTGCTTATTATGCTTTATTGCTGCTCCGTGACATCCACAGGTGTTTTCAATACCTGATTGAAAACACTTGAATGAACCTCTGTTCTTCAGAGTGGTAGTCTTTAAGGGGTTGAATAATTGTGTCAATGAAGAATTCACAAAAGAAACATTTACTACTGTCAGGGTTATCCAAAGAGATTCGAAAAGTCACCGCACGTTCGGTGACTTTTCGTTCTCTTCAATTCGGTTTCTTTTGCCGATTGCATTTCGGTGACCCTGCGGTGTATTCAGCAAACAGCACAGGGTCCCCGAATTGCAGGGAAAAGCTGCCGAAAACCTGACGAAAACTAACGGAATGCACGCTGAAAACAAGCAAAAACATCTGGATTAACCTCAGGGCCGGATTAAGAGTATCATGGGCCTGGTGCTGAGGGTTTTGGTGGGCCTTTTTATAGATAATGAGCCAACAATCAGTCCACGCTGCTTTCTCGTTTAGAGAGTCGGGCCAAAGTCAGAGCGACTGGGAAACCTGACTGGTGACTCTGATGGGATGTGTTATGACGCACAGCGTGATTTACAATCTGCCAGACCCCAACCCCAGCCCACCTACACAACTGACGTGCAGTGCGTGTCATTGACTGCAGGGGACGGCTTGGGTTCAAGTTCCGCAGCAGCAAATGAAGCGCCAAGTGTATGCCCTGTGTATGAGCGTATAACAGAGCTCCACAGCAATATAACTCACAGCAATGTGTTGTGTATGAGTGTATCACAGAGCTCCACAGCAATAAAACTCACTGTAGTGTATGGTGTGTATGAGCGTACACAGGATCCACAGCAATAAAACTGACAGTAATGTGCAGCGTGTATTAGCATACACAGCATTTTTTCAATTACTTACCATCCTCTGAAGTTCAGGGCTGGTGCTTTGTGTGATGGACACTACCTGGGTCTGTTCAGATCTCCAGGGTGCCGCTCTGGTGTTTGATTGTGTAGCTGTGGGGAAAAAAAATAAAAGCATTTACTACAAGTGTAGTTTAAAATAAAAAAAAAGTGTTTCTTTTTTTCTAAGGCTCAGGCTGTGTGAAGGCTGGTGAGCCCTGGCTGCACACAGCAGAACAAGGATGCAACAGGTTAAATGGACCCTGAGCAATATCTCCTCTTTCATTTAACCCCCAGCATCCCTGTACTGCTGTCTGCAGCCAGGGCTCATCAGCTTGAGCCATTTCTTTCATTTAACCCCTGCATCCCTGCCCTGCTGCCTGCAGCCAGAACTCATAAGCTTTCACTTGGTCCTGGTTGAGCCACCCCCCCCCCTCTTTCATGTGAAGGGTGAAAGTCCTGCAGAGTGCAGTGCAGGGAAGTAGGGGGTTAAATAACAGGAGGGATGGCTCAGGGTCCATGCTAAGCCTGGTAAGAACTGCAGACAGCAGGGATGAAGGGGGTTAAATGAACTAGGAGGGACAGTAAAAGGGCAGGTCTGGCTGGGTCAGCCTGATTCCCCTTCCTCTGCATTTTCCCTTACCTCCGTGGAGCTCACTCACACCTCTCTCCCACGCTGCCCCCTTCTTTGGAAGTGACACGCTAGAGGGCAGGCAGAGGCGGGGCTTGCTCCTACAGGACCTAGGAAGCAATGCATAACACCTGCAATGCCCTGAGTGCAGCCCTGAACTCGGCAATGTAAACTCCCCGGCAGCTCTCACTCGGCCATACTCACATCATCTCTTGTGGCCGAGAGTTAGAGCTGTGCTGATGCGTTCAGAAGGGGCCTGCAGCCTGCAGCCTGTCGGCTGGTGATTCTGACAAACTGCCAATTTTGTCAGAACACCGGCGAACGGCTCATCCACTTGGCTGTGGGCCTATTTTCAGGTAGGGGCCTGGAGCGGCCGCTCCATCCGCCCCTACGTTAATCCGGCCCTGATTAACCTTCGAAGAAGCAGAACAGGAGCCGAATCACACAGAGCCGAAGCAGCTGTGACGTAGAGGAGGCAGTGAATAAATTAGCAAAACCATTTGTATGAATCTGGGAAAATGAAACGCTGTTTGCAAAGAAACTACTGAGCGAAAATGTCTGAAATTTTCACAGGAGGTCCAGGGAATGATAATAAAGAGGGCTGTTACAAAAAAAATAAGTAAACTGAAAAAAAAAAAAAATCAGAAAAATGCTTAAAGTATCCTAAAAAATCTATAAATAAAGAGACTTTTTCCTGCAGAATTTTATAATGAACGGTTTATTAGATATTGAATTAAAACGGGAATATTTTTAACATTGAAGCCTATGGGATTCTCCTGAATAAACCTGTCGAATTAAACCACCGAATGGCAGGGCATTTCGGGAACCTTTCACTGCTGGTTTGTGTTCTCTGAATAGCCGAAGCAGTGCTTTTTTTATGGGGATTTAACTGCCCTCGAACAGGGACCGAACAGGCACCGTATGTTCAGGCAATTCGCCAGGATTTGGCGAATTGCCTGCTCTCTGGATAGCCGAATGGCCAGGAAAGGTAACCGAACGCTGATTTTCAGCGTTCGGTTACCTTTCTCAAGCAATTCGGATCTCTTTGGATAACCCTGTGTATTACAAAACCAATTGATGTCATTTTAGTTGCATATGGTTCTTTAAAAAGTCCTTGTAGGATTTCATTCTGAATACAATTACAAATGTACACTAAATTCCCTAAAACCCTTTACAGCATTGGGGGTTGAATAATTTTGAACACAACTGTAGAAGATATGAAAATCATGCAGTACAATCCACTACAATCAGTGCTTATCTGCCTTACAGTTTATTGGTATAAAACACTTATTCCATTATTGTAGTGGAGAAAATTTAGAAAAACAGTTCTGTCATGAATTTATGCAAAGGATCGTTACATTAGATACGTGTCACCTAAAGGACAGAACATAGACTTTGAGATAAGTCATTTTATTTGAAATTAGATTTTTTTAGTTGACTGATGTGACTTCAATATATCAATGTGTTTAGTGAATATTTTATAAAATGTTTTTATCAAATTAGTATGAGAAAACAAGGGGTCATTAAAAAGTTCATACCTCAAATACAGATGTATAGTAATAGATTTAAAAAATATATTTTTGAAGTTATTAGCAATATATTATATACACAATAATTTTACGTATTATAAGGAATTGATTTTATTTTGGACAATTTTATGAAGCAATGGGAGGTGGACTCCTTGTTTGGTTAGTAGAGACATAATACTAATGTTTCTGCATTTTAGTGACAGAAGTACGAGTTAATAAGACAAAGTAAAACATTAGGTAAAATAGTTTGGGAAGCAATTTAAATTTTATGGTTTTAGTATCACCTTAACCAAGAAAGAACTATATAAATTTAAAATGGTATTTGTAAAATTACTAAGAATCTCTTATTAATATGAATAATTTAACTGTTGATCACAGTAAGCAATTTAAAATGTCTAGCATTATTTAAAAAAGAAAATTGAATTTAATCCTTCATTAAAATTAATATATAAGCATTTTAATTGCATTATATATAAGCATATAATAAGCACTTATATTTATAAGGCACCTTAATATGAATAATTAATTAAAGTATCCAAGGGTACTATTTGAGTTGTATAATTACAAAATATTTATAACGTACTTTAATATTCTAATAGTTCATTCAATTAGAAAAAGAAACACTTTTAAAAACAGAAATAAAGAGATTCCTAGTTGTTTTACTCTAAGGGGAGTTATTCAAAGAGTACTGGTGCTTGTCGACATTTCAAACAGTATCAAAAATCTTAATTCTTGCAAAGGCAACACACGCCAGTGTTTCACACAAGGGGAATCACACTCATCAATGTCTTGACGTGAGGTAAGCCCGCAACATTTTTTTTCTTTTTTTTACACAAATTTATTATACTTAACCCCTTCGCTGCAGATCACGTGTTGAGGACATCCTGGGGACTCCCAGTATATGTGGAGGATGTTCCCCACACATCATAGGGTCTCCGCAGCGAAGGGGGAGACCCCAAACGCTCAGGTAAAAGTTCAGCGGTGGTCTGTTTTGCAGGGCCGGTGCTAAGCTATTTTGCACCCTAGGCCAGACCAGCTACTTGCGCCCCCCCCCAAAAAAATGACAGCAACACAAATGATAAAGCTTCCTGATAGGCGCACAGGGAGATGGTCGCTGGGTTCTGCAGTCCGAATTGTATGGCCGGATCAGCTGCTTCTCTCCCTCTGGACTGCAAGACCCAGCGACTGGCACCCTGGCAATGCACCCCCAGTTCACCCTGTACAACTTGATCAGATTCTGGTCACCAGAAAGTGGTACGTGCGGCTCAGAGGGACGAGCTGTCTGTGGACCAATATTTGGTCTCCTACCTGTACCTCACGATGCTGTCATTCTTATTTTTTGGAGTGCAGGCAGCAGATATTGTGGCGATTCTAGGAGCAAACCCATACTTTTGGGTGCAGGGCTAGAGGGCAACACCAGGCTGCGACAAAGACACAGGCACAGACGTTTATGCACAGGAGCCTGTTTAAAGACAAATACATACATTTTCACACACAGCCATACTTTCAGATACATAGCCATAACCCCCCCTACACCCTGGGGGTATGTAGCAATAAAACGCACTGTAAAGTGCGTTGTGTATGAGCCTATCACAGAGCTCCACAGCAACAAAAATCTCAGTAATGTGCAGTGTGTATGACCGTATCACAGAGCTCCACAGCAAAAAAACACTCAGTAATGCATATGGATTGGGTAATGAACACGAGAGCGCTATAGATTGGGGACTGAAATGAGAGCATTATAGATTGAGCAATGAAATGAGAGCGTTATAGATTGGGGACTGAAATGAGAGCGTCATAGATTTGGGGACTGAAATGAGAGCGTTATAGATTGAGCACTGAAATGAGAGCGTTATAGATTGGGGACTGAAATGACAGCATTATAGATTGAGGACTGAAATGAGAGCATTATAGATTGAGGACTGAAATGAGAGCGTTATTGATTGGGGACTGAAATGAGAGCGTTATAGATTGAGCACTGAAATGAGAGCGTTATAGATTGGGGCTGAAAATGAAAGAGTTGTGTTTTATTTAATAAGGGAGCGTTATTGCATGTATTATTAAATGAGCGCTTAATGATTTAATTACCGAGATGCGGCTATGGCACACCTCATGCAGTGTTGCTCCTTCACACTTCACACAGTGCCAACAACTGACATCACACGCGCCGACGCGCTTCGTCCACATTAACTGCTGGCGTCAAGGAGGAGCCTGGAGGAAGGAGCCTGGAGGAAGGAGCTTTCTGCTGCTGCGGCTGGCCCTCTGTCCGGACAGTCGAAAACGAGCATCGTGGGAGCCGGCAGTGAGCCGCCGCTCACGGACACTGGTGTCCATGAGCATGCAGTGCAGCCACCTTTATAACTCCTGGTTGGGCCCGGCTGCGCCCTAGGTGGCACTGCGCTCTAGGCGGCCGCCTAGCTCGCCTAGGGGCAGCGCCGGCCCTGCCGTTTTGGTTGAAGTCAGACCGTTCCGTGGGACACACCCAGCACATTGATGTCAGAGTCAGGAGAGTGCCTGAAGGGGAGGGGTCCTTTGGACCCCTCTCTCTCCTGATTGGTAATAATTACAGAAAAAAGAGGCATCGCTGTAAAGGTCACAGTCTGACTTTTCCAGCGATGCCTCTCTTAACCCTTTATATGCCAGTACCTAAGTAGTATCTTTTGGATCCCCTTATCTCACAATCAGTCACAGTTTAGGGCCAGAAAATAGCCTTTCCAATGATACCAAACATGACCAGGTTATGTGTAAAAATAAAATTAAAATCAATAAAAATAAAAAAAAATATTTTTTTTTATAATGCGACACTATTGTTCACTTTTCAATTATATAGTACACAATGATGCTGTACTATCTCACCTTCTCATTTATCACAATGCCAGCAAGTTGGAAGGCGTTGGCATGATGCATTACTACGCATGGGTTCTTCAAAAACCTAAATAGCCGTCCTGCTGTGATGAGTGCAGGGGGTACTTGAGAACCCTGCGTCTCAGATTTTTACACCGCACACGGTCAAGGTAGGTGTCATTGGAAAGATCAGTGTCTGGCCTTTCCAACAATAACAAATATGACCACATAATGAAGAGAGTAGAAAAGAAAAAAAAATGGAACGCAAAAATAAAACTTTACTTCTTTTTTCTTTTCACATTTTTAAGTCAGTGGCATTATGTGCTTTTACTTCTAAAACAAACAATGCCACTGCTCCAACGCACCTTCTCATATCCCATGACGAGACCAAATGTGAGTATGACATATCTCCGCCGGGGAGTAGGGGCTAAAAGGGGTATTCAGAGAGAGACAATCTGACCCCGAAATTGCATCAGTGAATTTCCCCGTACGGTGCAATTTCATGGATATTTGTCTATTCAAAAAGCAGGCAGTGCTTCAAATATTGGCGAATTATCAGCAAAATAAGGTGTCTGTTTGACGGCAGTGAAATCCCTATAGAGAAGAAATGGTAAATCTATTCAGAGAACAGAGAAAGCAGAGAAATGCCTTGATGTTCAGTGGATTCATTCAGCAGGTTTAATTAGGCAAATCCCATAGGTTTAAATGTTAAAAATATTCCTGGTTTTATTCAATATCTACTAACCTATTTACTATTTTAATCTGCAGCAAAAAGTCTATTTTGGTTTTTTTAGGATTAGGTTCAGCAATTTTCCCCCCATTTTTTTAAATAGTTTTTTTTTGTGTAACAGACCTTTTTATTGTTATTCATAGGACCTTATATGTTAATTCCAGATATTTTCATCCAGTACTGTTTTTGGAAACAGTGGTTCAAATTTGACACTTTACGATCGTTTTTGTTTTTTTCTTCCTCTGTTCGTCGGCATATCGGCTTTTTCCGGTGGCTGGTCGGTGCTGTGTTCGACAGATCATCAGCTTTGTTTGGTCGCGTTTGGCGGGTTTGTGGCAGCTTATCGGATCTGATAAGTTATTGGTTACGCCGCCGGGACCCACCAAAATTATTGTATCTGATAATTTCAGCGTTTTGTGTAATTTGTTTTTTAAAATCGGTGATATTGCGGGAGCTTTTCCCTGCACTTCGGGGACCCTGTGGTGAATGCTGAATTCACCGCAGAGTTGGGAAATTTGATTCCCCAAAGTGCGGGGAACGAGAGAGTACTCAGGTGCTCTCTGAATAACCCCTCAAGACTCATGAAGGAATGGTCGGCAGGTAGCCTTCCTTTATTCTATCATACATCATCCAAACTTGAAAAAATCTCTTAGTACTTAAATTCACCCACACCTCTGTATTCACACACAATACACCCAAACACTGGAACACATGACCTGCTCAGCTCACACCATTCAGATCCATCCACAACCCAAAAGCACTCCATGTAAGTCCTGTACACCCCTGTAGTCATGTGAATATTGACATTCCAAACAAATACACATCTACATTGCCATGCTCCTCTCTACAATGATAGCTATCTGCATGAGAATTTCTTAATTCTAATTGAGTTAATTTATACAATTCTTGCATAACAACTCATTTTTGAGCTTTGTCTGAGGCCTTACTAACTCTAGAACCTGATCTGCTTGAAATCCTGCTATAACTGCTATTTGTAGTGCTACATTTTGAGCATGAGCTTTTGTTCACAGCACTGTAATTCTTGCTGAGCTGCCTGCTACTATTGCATGTTTGTAAATAGACTAGAATTCAGTAAAATTTTTAACTTCTTCGCTGGTGAGCTATTTCACCCCTCTCTGCTGCGCTAATTTTTGCCGTTTTGTGCTCATCATGTTTAACCCCTTCAATACTGAGATCGAGATATCTCAGGCTTCAAAGCCAAAGACATCGGTGCCCCGATATCAAGACATCTCGATCTGGTGATCCACAGCTCAAAAGCATACAAAATTTGTTGGCAGAAAATGCATTTTTGTTTGCTTTTGGGCTGCAGAAGGTGCCCCCCAAATTCTAGCCCAAAGAGCTAAAACTGTAAAATCGTCTGTTGATGGCCTTACATCGTGCATTCAGCAGCCGATGCAGGGAAAAAAGAAAACAGACCTGCTGTAACTCAATTTGGCAGTAGTTGGCGCCATGAATTGACCAAAAATAGGTTATTTACAATAACAAATGCAATGGGTGTTTGCTAAAATATTTCTTAATGTATAATTAATTTAAAATGATTTTTCAAAAAGCCACTGGTTTCCGACAATTTTTTTTTAATCACTTTTTAGTGAAGGGGTGAAACGTGTTTTGAAGTCATGTTTTATTTTGGGACGCAGACAAACTATATATCCTTTTTGTCAACAGACTCAGAAGATTCAAAATATATAATTTCTATGTGTATATGTCATATTCTGTCAGAATGTGTTTTAGATTAAATAATATGTAATAACACATTTTGCCATCACTGTCATACTTGCTCAGTGTGGGAAAAAGGTGAATTTGTGCAGCGTCATTGATTGTGTTATGAGTGAATAATACTGCTGCCTTAGAACAGAGGGAAAATAAATAAGTTTTGCAATTTTTCTTTTCCATTTCCTTATTTTTACACGTGATACAGGGGTTCAACAGAACAATGCGTAATAATGCATTGTGCCATCATCTCCACACTTGCTGCCACCATGCAAAATATGAAGATGAGTTATTACAGCAATATTATTCACTTTTTTATTGAAAAGTGAACAATACTGCTGCTTTTGGAGAGGAGGGAAATAATTTTACTTTATTAAATTATTTTTTTACTTTTATATACTGGTCATGTTTTGTATCAATGGAAAGACCAGATTCAAATTTGCATGGATCCAGAGATACCAGGGTCCAAAAGACCCCTGCATCTTTTGTATTGGGATTCACCTGCAGGGCTGGGGGACTCCCGCTTTCTGACATCAAAGTGCATGCGAGTGATGACACAGGACAGGGTGGGGGGTAGTCCCACAGCAAGAGCCAACAAAGATGTCTGGCCTTTGTGATAGAAACCCCAGACCAGCGGCAGATCGTCGCTAAGCTGGGGTAGTAAGAAGACGTGCGTGGAGCATCCTCCGCGCATGGGAATGAAACGGGAGAACGCTCCACGAACGTCCTTTATGCTGAACTGGATGAAATACCATATTTGCATATCTTTGGGATATGGCGCTATGCCTTTTACACATTATATTAGTAAAACACAGAGTAATTTGGTGCATAATATGCCTTTTTAAAGTCCATTTTAATTATTATGAGTGAAAATAAAGGAGTAAATGAAATAAAAGGTTATCGAAATAGATTAAGTATTGTGAGACCTATTCTAACCATCTGCTTACTTTTAAATCTAACAATGTAAAAAGATAATTCAGTAATTAAATCGCTGTTATGGGCTGTTAGGCAATCCCATGATGCGTCTGTAAACATAATGTTCCACAGATCTGTGATTGTTTCATATGATGGAAATTGTACGCAAGTAATTTTGCCATAGCAACAGCAAAAGCACTTGCCCAGGTTTCTTGTAAGCGCTCTTTCTTTTTATTTAATACTGTCCTTGTGCTTACAATACATAATTTCCATTTCACCGGAAACGTTCTGTTAGATCACCCCCTCAAAATGTAAAGAGGTTCTAAAGTAGTTGCACCTTCATGATATTACTTTACAATCTGTTTTTGGTCATGTTAACCCTTTTCTAGTTTATTGCACAGAAAGTAATAATTGTCACGCACTTTAAATTCTAGCACAAATGTCACTTTTCAGGATTCTATACCAGGTATTGGATGCCAGAAAGATATTAACCCAATGAAAAAGTCAAGTGATAATACAAGTCTCTGCTCAACGCATCAAGTATAGTATATCAAGTAACAATTGTGCAAGGAACGGCAGTAATTTTTTTTTCCAAAGAAAGTATTTTACCAGGAAGGATACATTGAGATTTCTCTTGTTTTCAAGTATGTCCTCTGGCGAGTATGTACCGTTAGGTGTCTTGCCCAAGGACACTTACTGGATAGGTGCTCTTGCTGGGATTCAAACCTGTGTCTCCACGGTCTCCATGGTTATAGAGGATTGATGTAACTTCTACTCCACCCAACCAAGACCAAGTTTAATTCATTGTTACTGCTTAATTTGGAATACTTTTAGAAAAGGATAGTCGGTACACTTGGTGGCATGTTTCACACTCCTCAGACCACTTTCCTGGCAGGGAGGTGGTGCAGGTACAGAGTTTCAGGCTTGCTGGCACAAAGTACTATCTGATGCTCTCTACTATGCTCTGTCCAAGGAAAACCTAGCAAAACATACGGGTATTTGACTTTGCATCCAGCAATCATACCAGTGACTATAACATCACTCACTGAGTACCAGCTGTCCTGGTTGGCAACTCGTATAGACCATCTCTAACTTAACACAGCAAAAAGTCCTGGTGAAGGTAGATGTTCCAAGGTTCTAATAATTTTAGTGTTTACAATGACCTGAGTGCCCTCTCTTCTACGACAGGGAGCTTGTTTTGGAAGGCTGAATCGACCCTCCATGTGCCGGATTTTCACTGATCTTAGGTACCTGGAAAACAGGACGCTGTTTATAGCCAATGGCTCTCAATGCACTCGGCTTTGAGAGCTAATGGATTGGTTGGACACTTGCAGGGTTATTCAGAGAGAGCCGATCGGGCCCCAAAATTGCACCGAACAGTGAATTTCCCTGTACGGTGCAATTTCATGGCCATTCGGCTATTCAGAAAGCAGGCAGTTCACTAAATTTTGGCGAATTACCAGAAAAATACGATTCCTGTTTGATAGTAGTGGAATCCCCATAGAGAAGCAATGGTTAATCTATTCAGAGAACACGGAACAGCAGAGAAATGTCAGAGAAATGTCCTGATATTCGGTGGTTTCAATCGATAGGTTTAATCAGGCAAATTATTCTTAATCTTTATTTATAAAGCGCCAGCATATTCCGCAACGCTGTACAATGGGCACAGTATAGACAGGGTTACAATACATTGAACAACATTTCAACATTTGACAAATCAGTACAGGAGGAGATGAGGGCCCTATTCCCATAGGAACTCAGTCTAGAAGGGTTGGAAACAGGAGGAGAGGACTGCTAGGTGAGAGTGATGGACTGCTAGGTGAGAGTGACGGACTACTAGGTGAGAGTAACGGACTGCTAGGTGAGAGTGATGGACTACTAGGTGAGAGTAACGGACTGCTAGGTGAGAGTGATGGACTGGTTGCGTCAGTGATTGGGTAATAGGCTTGCCTATTTAGGAATATTTTAAGGGAGCGTTTGAAGGAAGGGAATCAAGGGGAAAGTCTGACCGTACGAGGGAGAATGTTCCAGAGAATGGGGGCTGCGTGTCAGAAATCCTGCAGTCTATCATGGGAAGAGGTGATGCGGGGAGAAGCTAGGCTAGGCTAGAATCACATAGGTTACAATGTTAAAAATATTAATGTTTTTATCCAATATCTATTAAACTGTTTATTCTTTTATTCTGCAGCAAAAAGTCTCTATTTCTTTTATGATTTTTTTTTTAGGCATTATTCAGGATTTTTTCAGCAAAATTTTGTTTCTGATCTTTTTTTAAAATAGTTTTTTTTTCTGTAACAGACCTTTTGTACTAGGTCATAGGACCTTATATGTTAATTCCAGACTTTTTCATCCTGTAGGTTTTTTGCAAACAGCGTTTCAAACTTATAACTTATCAAATGTTTCTTTTTCTTTTTTTTTACCCCAGTCATCAGCTTGTAGGCTTTTTTCGGCGGCTGGTTGGCACTGTGTTCGGCAGATCGTCTGCTTTTCTCGGATGTGTTCAGTCGGTTTGCAGCGGATCGTCGGGTACGCACTGCGGCTTTTCTGCGAGGTTTCAAATCGATTCAAATTTTCGCATCGTGTCGGCGGCTTATTGGAGGTGGTTTTCGGCGGATTTTCGAACTTGTTCCCTGCACTTTGGGTACCATGTGATAAATGCAGAATTCACTACAGGGTCAGGGAATTTGATTTCCCGAAGTTCGGGGAACGAGACAGCACCGAAATGACGGTGACATCTCTCTGAATAACCTCTTTGGTCAAAACTCCAGACTCCCTACAGCCTTCCCTTACAGGAAGTCTGTAATGTCTGGCCAATACTGAGGGAGCCTGGCACTGGATTCAGTTTACATTTTTAAACACTTTAAAGGGTTAACATGAGTGGGGCGGAGTGAATCAGGAGGTGGGTTAATGTTTAGCCAATCTGTGTATCCATTTTCCCCCCAAGAGTAACCTTTTAAACTTTTAAACCCAGGACATACTTGAAAATTAGAAAAATCTCAATGTATCCTTCCTGGTAAAATACTTTGCAAATAAATTAATTAATTAATTAATTTGGGTAAAAAAAATTGTTATTGTGTAAAAAAATCGGGTTTGGGGAACCTTCATCACCTGTACATAACTTTAACAATATTATTTGTTGCCAAATGCAGTTTAAATTTACAATCTTTATTTTAGGTATTGTCTATCCACCATTGCATTGATAGTAATGTCAGACACCAGAAGAGGTCACTGCATAGCAGCTTCCCTGCCAGCAGTAACTTAAAAATATAGATACTGTACATAGCTGTGTTCTTATAGTAATACATGTAACAGGGGCAGTACAATCTGTGGGGAAAAAAATTATCAGTAGTCAACAGTCTTTCCCTTGTGTGAAATATCAGCTCTTACAATGAGAAATAATGCCATTCTACTCTATTCACGGTTTTAAAACAGGGTTACGACCTTTATTATGGCTGTAATCATGGTTGGGATGTGCTTTTCTCAACAATTGATTGCCAGTTGTCTAGTGTTTTAACAAAGAGTATTTTATTGCAGCCTTCTATCAAAAAAAATCTCCAGATGAAACATTTAAAATGCAAGTTTTTGGAGTCTGAGCTGAACATAGACTTGCACATAAAAGTTTCTAAGTTATGTCTCTTTTAAAAGTTAGGTAATTGTTTGGAAAGTAGTTACATTTTACTTTGTAATTCCTAATTAATAAGTGTTCCACAAGTGGCACCCTTAGTTTTTTTTAATCTTGTTGAAGTCTCTGCCAACAGTGCCAAGTCAAGCCATTCGACCATGTTACCAAAAAGTGTGCAAGGCATCCAATTCAAAGACACTTCAAAGGAGTTCACGTGTGCTGGTACTTTTTGGTGTCTTGGATTCATTCTGGGTGTGGCAAAATCCAAATATTGTCAAGTGCACCATGGAATGGATTTGCCCCTAAGTGGATGAGTGCAGTCTAAATCCCTTTTTTTTTACCATGTACTACTCTGTTTTCCCTTAGTCCTTCCAATCACACAGCAGTCTTACGATGTTAAGCGATTTTTGGGAGGACTCAGGCAAATGCACTGAGAGCATGTATTTATTGTTGCTCACAGGGCTTAGATAGTAAAAGCCGAGACTTGTGTAGCACATACATGAGCACTAATGTAGGACTTGTGTATGGGCAGCACAAGATGACGTGGCCCCTTTTAGATTGAGGATGCTGGGAGAACTGAAAATCGCTGGGAAACAAAATTTACTACCAGCAGTGGCACCACATGCCACTCCTGTGTTTTTCTCCTTGAGTTGGTAAGACTTCATGGAGAGTCACATTTTACGAAATAAATATTTATTCTCCAGCTTCCTTCACTTTATAGCAGGAGGAGGCAGGGTAATTTTCAAAATCCAATTTGAAGACCACACATGAATAATAAATGCCAGTGCATCAAATTTATGACTTTTTATGCACAGTATAGTAATTGTAAAATTATCTGACTTACAGGAGTTGCAACCCAACTTAGAATAGACAACACAGAGAAGCTGCTAATATTTGTAGGAAAAGCATTAGCATTAGCATTAACAGCTTACAAATTTTTATGGCTCCACCGGAATTGGGCCCCTTGGTTCTGAAAATTTCTTCAATATGCAAGCTGATTCATCAATCAAAACCTGGAATTGTTGTGAATGGGATTTGGAGAAGATCAAAATCAAGTGGGAAATAGAATTATCAAGGAGCTTAAGGGACATTGGCTTCAAAACTCTGACTATATCAAACAGACTTTCTAATGTCACTGGCACCCTCACCGGAAACGCTGTATCAAGGGTCCATATTACCATTAGAAATGTTTCCTGCATATTTGAGACATGAATCCAAATATGTACCTATTATAGTAAGAGACCAGCAAGGAAGAGAAAAGTCCTTCAAGGTTTAGTATGTAATGGTTCAACCACTTGACTGTGGACACTGCGCATGGGTGCGTTGATGTCAGAAAGGGTCTTACCCCCTGGCCGGGCAGGGGAATCCTTATGGAGGAGATAACGGAACCCTTTACCTAACAGGATGCAGAGCATGACTTTTCAATGATACCAAACATGACCAGGTTTTATGTAAAACTAAAAACTTCCTTTTTTTTCTAATGCAGCACTATTGTTCACTTTTCAATTATAATGTGAACAATCTCACCTTCTCATTTCCCATGATGCCAGCTAGAGTGGAGGTGATAGCATAATGCATTATTAAGCATTGATTAATCTAAAAACCCAAACTGCCTCAATGCTGAGGAATGCCAGGGGAACTTTAGAACCTTGTGTCTCTGATTTGTGTACTTCACAAGGTTAAGTTAAGTGTCATTGCAAAGATCAGATTCTGGCCTTTCCAACGATACCAAGTATGACAAAGTAATGTGCAAAAATAGAAGAAAAATAAAGGGAAAAAATGAAATGCAAGATTTATTTTAATCTTAATTGCTAAGGCCGGTGATATTAGGTATGGTTACTTTTAAAGAAAACAATGCCACTCGACTAACTCATCTGCTCATTTCCCATGCCAAGACCAAATGTTGAGGTGGGGGAGCAAAGCATTATTATGCATTGGTCCATCTAATTCACAAGTCACAGCAACTCTGCGAGGAGAGTGGGGGCACTTTAAACCCCAGTATTTCCATTCTTTACACCTCACAAAGTTATGTTAGGAGTAAATTGACAGGTCAGAGTCTGGCCTTTCTAATGATACCAAACATGACCATGAAAAAAATGAAAAGAAAGAAAAAAACGAAATATCTTTTTAATATTATTTATTTATTGTTCAAAAGTAATGGCATTGTTCATTTCTCATGTATTAATGCACCCAATTACAAACGAGAAATTAACGTTCAGCTTTAGTTAAAAAAAAGAAAGAAGTGGGAACCTGTTTAACAAGAGTGCCCCATAGAATATATAACAACAAAGGTTTGGATGACAAAATGTGAAAAAAAAAAAATTAAAATGTTGTAATTGAAATCTGAATGGAAAGAAATAAAAATTTGTTCTTATAGCATGACTGGTCATGATGTATACATACAATAATTGAAATATTTAGGGCTCTGTTACATTCTCTGCGCAAATTCGTACGTGCAGCACAATTTTGTTTGCGCCCAGCGTTAAACGTTAATGCGCGTAAAATGATCCGAGCGCATTTTTTCATCCGTCCGAAAATATCGCGTAAAAAAGACGTGCAAAGACGAGCGCAAATTAACGCTGCGTGCAAAAATTGGTGGGCAGACTGTTTTTTCATGCGATTCAGTCAATCAGAAAAAAGAACAACAATTGTCTCCCGTTCAGTTTTTGCGCCTGCCAAAATCAATCTGAGTATATATGCTGCAGCAATAAAAAAAACACGCACAACCACTCAATTTTATTGTTTGGGTATGTGTAGAATGTGTAACTATACTGTGCTGTATTTTTTTTTCGTGCTGGTGTATTTCGTTTCGGCCAGAATGTTCAGATTATACACTGAGGCTTCATATTATGCTTAACTCTCCTTTACTGAACCATAGCAGCAAAGAAAAATACAATAAAGTTTTTAATTTGGGACAATGGAAAAAAGTTTTTTGTATGCGCTAACCACGCCCTCTTTTCTTTGCTGCAATACAGCTAAGTACTTCTCTCTGTTGCTACTGCAATTATTTGCTTTAGGATATATATATATAGTGTATATATTTATATTTAGATTTCTCTCTTTGTTGTTTAAGGTGCAATTTATCGCCGGTTTTATATTCCCTCGGTCCCGTTTTTTCTTCTGCGTACTTGAGGGGGAGGTTGCCGCCAGCTGGTGTGCGCGTTGCTAGGGAGCAGGACGCTCTCTGGCCGCGTTCATTAGAGGTGGTTTCGTTTCATCTTTTTTCCTTTCTGGGCGCGGCTGCATTGTCGATTCACTCAGCGACCGGCGCCATTTAGCATAGTTTCTTGCCATTTTGCAGAGGGGCGTCAAATTTCTCCGCAGCTTGCTCCCTCACACTGTGGGCTCGTGCTGTGGGAACTGGCAACATTGTTTCAGCGATTTTCACACTGTTACTGTCTCTACAATGTCAGGTGAAGAATAGGGATGAGCCCGAACACCAACTTCCCATTTGTTCGGGTCTGAACCCGAACCTGAACTCGAACCCAATGCAAGTCAATGGGGCTGAAAATTCGGTTTTCAGAGTGCCCTCCAAGAGGGCATATATGCAAGATATTTGTCATAAAAGGTGTATGGGGGTCCGGGTAGTGCCCTGGGGGACAGGAAACAAGGACAAAAAGTTTTAAAAAAAACGTTTTTAACCACTTCGCTGCTGAGAACGCGCTCAGCGCGTCCTCAGCAGTCCCGCTGGTGTGCTGAGGACGCGCTGAGCCGGCGTAGCACGATGACGCCAGTCCTAGAGTTAACCCCTAACTGCCACCAACTGTGGAGATAGGGAGTTCCAATGAACTCCCTATCTCCCGATCCGTGGCAGCTAGGGGTTACATTTTGGTATGGTTGGATCGGCCAGAGCATGGCCGTTCCAACGATACCAAACACTACAGTGAAAAATGTTGTAAAAAAAAAAAAAAAAAAAAATTAAAAAAAAAAATTAAAAAAAAAAAAATTAAACACTTTTTTTTTTTTTTTTTGGTTTGTTAATGCAGCAATATTGTTCCCATTTCAATTATAATGTGAACAATGATGCTGCACTAACGATTTTTGTATGCGGTGCGTTTGTTAAAAATAGTGTCATTTTCCCCAAAAAAAAATGTAACGAGACCCCATCTCTAATTTTTTTAACAAGCGCACCCCATACAAAATATAACCGCAATTGCTCGCATGTTAAAATGTGGAAAAAAACACTTTACACATTGTAAATTATTGAAAATACATATTTTATTGCATTTTTTGTTATAATATACAGACATGACATAACGTATACATATAATAATGACATATTATGAATCTACCGAGTCTGACGGAAAGAACGATATATAATATGTCTGGGTCATATACTAAAATAAGCCTTCAAAACACGTTTAAACATGATGCGCAAAACAGGTAAAAATGACCTCAGCATAGGGGCGGGAAAAGCCTCAGCAGCGAAAGGGTTAAAGGGACAGTGAGTTTTCCATGAAATAAGGGTTAAAAATAAAAACGAAAAATTCCTTCAAATATCGTGCCTAGGAGGTCCCCATAACCTGCCCGTGAAGTGGCGGATTTCTAGGATGTATAGAAACACTTAAAAACAAAAAAATGACGTTTCATATGACGGTAAATGCTTTTCCTTTAATCTATCCATAAACAACTGCTTTGGGGCGGCAGTCTGTGTGAAAAGAGGAGACATTTTCGTACACGCAGAAATAGTTTACTGATTTTTTTGGCTAAATTATTGTGAAATATATGCAGGCTTTGGAGGAAAGTATCAATAGGTGCTTTAAAATTGATCCTTTAGTGTCCCCAACAGTGCCATCACACCGTAACCCCTCTGAGGATATGAATCTGATACAGGCGTCAGTGGCAGTGCACCCAAATATTGTGCTTTTGGTGCAAGGCCTGCAAATACTATCATACAGTAACCCCTCTGTGGTATTGTGGAAGAATGCAGGGGTGGACCATGTGGTCCTAACTTGAAAAGATATGATTCTGGTCAAGGCGTCAGTGCACCCAGATATTCTGCCTTTGGTGCAAGACTGCCAGGCCAGCAAGTATCATCATACAGTAACCCCTCTGTAGTATTGTGGAAGAAAGCAGGGGTGAACCTTGCGGTCCTATATTGAAAAGTTTTTTATCTGGTAATGGGCGTCAGTTCACCCAGATATCGTGCCTTTAATGCCAGGCCAGCAAGTATCATCATACAGTAACCCCTCTGTAGTATTGTGGAAGAATGCAGGGGTGGACCATGTGGTCCTATATTGAAAAGTGTTTTTTTTTATCTGTTAATGGGCGGCAGTGCACCCAGATATTGTGCCTTTAATGCCAGGCCAGCAAGTATCATCATACAGTAACCCCTCTATGGTAATGTGGAAGAGTGCAGGGTTGGACCCTGCGGTTCAAAAAATTTAAATGATATAAATATGGCACAGGCGTCTGTGCAGCCAAATATTGTGCCTTTCATGGCAGCAAGTGCCTTCACACCGTAACCCTTTTGTGGTATTCTGGAAGAGTTCAGTGCTGGAGGTTTTGTGAATGCAGAAGAGGACATTCCCGATCTATTCCATTACTTCAGCATCAGGGGATTGATAGCTGCTGATCCAGGACTGATTCATTTTTATAAATGTCAGCCGGTCTATAGAGTCGGTGGACAGACGCACTCTTTTGCCTGTGACAAAACCTCCAGTGGCACTGAACGTCCTTTCGGAAAGCACGCTAGATGAAGGGCAACCTAGTAGCTGCATAGCATATTGGCTAAGTTCTGGCCAGTGATCCAATCTCAACACCCAGTACGCCAGTGGATCATCTGCTGGAAAGGTATCCAGCTCTGCCCTTGCCCCTAGGTAGTCCTGCACCATATGATGAAGACGCTGGCAATGGGTGCCAACATTTGACGTCCCTGGGCGTCGAGGACTACAATTTTTTTAAAAAGCATCAGTCAAGCGACCCTGGCCTTCACCACTATTCCTCTTATCACCCGCAGCCTCAGAAGCATGTGTTTCAGCACTTCGTAATCTACCAGTGCCTGGAAAGGTATTACACAAGTGTCGCTTTAGAGCATCCTCAGGTTTTTTCATCCTGTGCTCCCTCTGTGCGGGAAGGATGAGCTCCGCAACTTTACCCTTGTATCGTGGATCAAGAAGGGTTGCCAACCAGTAATGATCCCTCTCCTTGATAGCACGAATCCGGGGGTCCTTTAGCAGGCTTTGCATCATTAGGGAGCCCATGCAGCGTAGGTTGGAGGTGGCATTAGCTTCCGAGTCTTCCTGGTCAATGAGGATGACCGTATCGTGCACTTCCTCCTCCCAGCCACGCACTAGCCCTTCTGTTTCTGGGCACACAAAACCCTCCCTTAAGGAATCCCCACCTTCAATGCCCCCACTACTTAAATATTCCTCCTCCTCCTCCTGTCTGATCTGAGTAGGACCCGCTGGAATGCTGTCTGTGGAAAGACTGGGGCCTTGAGAGCTAGGGATGGCCTCCTCTTCCTCCCGCTGCTCTGCCTCTAGAGCCACATCTATAATTCCCCACAGAGTGTGCTCCAGCAGGAACACTAAAGGAATTGTGTCACTGATGCATGCACTGTCCCTGCTCACCATCCTCATTGCCTCCTCAAATGGTGACAGTACAGTGCATGCATCCTTGATCATCAGCCACTGCTGGGGGGAAAAATTTCTTCCAGGCGAACGCTTGCTGGGAATGACCGTCTGAAGTGGCTGCAGACTTTTCTGGCCTGGAGGAGAAGCTCGGGCAGCCCTGGGTACTTGGTTAGGAAATGCTGTACCACCAGATTTAGGACGTGTGCTAGGCATGGTACATGCGTCAATTTACCCTTGCGTAGGGCGGAGAGAAGGGTGCTGCCATTATCACAGACGATCATTCCCAGCTCAAGCTGGCGTGGTGTTAACCATCTCTGCACCTGCCCCTGCAGAGCTGACAAAATTTCTGACCCGGTGTGGCTCCTGTCCCCTAAACAAACCAGCTCAAGCACAGTATGGCATCTTTTTGCTTGAGCCATTGCGTAGACCCTCTCAGGCATCGGTTTACCTGCCACTTCGCCAGAGACAGAGAAGGAGGAGGAGGAGGAAGAGGTGGTGGTGGTGGAGCAGACAGACCTCATACAAGCAGCTTTTCTGGAGGCGTGGTGGATGAACAAGCTCCAGCACAGAGCCCCGTCTTGGATCCCTCCCAGCTGCAATCAGAGTTACCCAGTGTGCCGTGAAGGAAATGTAACGACCCTGTCCATGCTTGCTGGACCACGTGTCTAAAGTCACATGCACCTTGCTGCTGACTACCTTTCCCAATGACTGGATAACATTGTCTTCCACGTGCTGGTATAGTGCTGGAATGGCCTTGCATGAAAAGTAATGGCGTTTTGAAACCTGCCACTGTGGTACAGCACATTCAGCAAATTCACAGAAGGGAGCAGAGTCCACCAGCTGGAAAGGCAGCAGCTGAAATGCGAGTAATTTTGCTAAGCTGGCATTTAGACGCTGTGCTTGGGACTATATTTTGTCTTTCGCTGCTGCAGCTGCGGCAACGTAATCTGACTGCGTAAATCTTCAGCTACTGGGATGATGTCACATTGTGAGGAAGGACCTGGTACATCCATTACTGTAGCATCATCCCTGTCGGTGGAGGTTGTAGGCAATGACATGGCAGGACATACAGTAGGGGTTGAGACAGATGAGGAGGAGGAGGACCTATGCAAAGTTTTGCGCCAACGGGATGTGTGGCACTTGTTCATATGTCGCCTCAAGCACGTGGTACCCAAGTGTCCGGTATCTTTCCCACGCTTCAGCCTCATCTGACATAGATTACAAATAGCAACGCTGCACTCTACTGCACATTTCTTAAAGAACTCCCAGACAACAGAGTTCCTGCATGAGTTCTTTGAGACAACAGCGCTCTGCACCGGAGCAGCTCTGACATGTGATACCTTGGACTGGCTAGTGCTACGGTTGGTCACAGAGGATGTTGTGCCTCGTGTTTGCTGTGCCTCCTCCTCCCCCTCTTCCTCACTTAATTCCTCTGTTCGATCTGGCACCCAGGTGGAGTCAGTGACCTCATCATCATTGTCATCTTCACCCCCTATCTCCTCATCACTGGAGCCAACTTGGCAGTATGCTGCAGCTGCTGGGGCAACATGAGTGCCAGTTATTTGTGTGTCATCACTGGCACCCCCTTCCTCTAGGTTGATTATACTCCCTTGCTCAACCTCAGAGATTGAATCAGAGCACTGTACTTGCTGCGCATCCTCAAGCAGCATGTCACTCTCATTGTAGTCAAACAATTCAGCTGACTGCTCCGTGTGTGATAGCGAGGCTACGGCAGGAGTAGCTGTGGACATGGAGGCTGCATTAGATGCTTTGGCAGCTGAGGTGGACTGTAAAGCACTAGAAGCCTGGCTGGCAGAGGACTCAGAGGATGAGGATGGCCTGGTTAGCCAATCCACCAAGTCCTCTGTATGTTGCTGCTGCTGCTTAAAACGGCCAGCACCAGTTAGAAAGGACAATCGTGCCCCTGCAGAGGATGCACCACATCCACCACGACCAGAGGCACAGCCTCCCGACTCAGGGGCTGCTTGCCCTCTTATCTGTGTCTGGGAGCGTCTGCCTGTCCTTTTTGTTCTTTCAGACATGGTGAGTGATACATAGATTAATATATACAGAATTCTGATTCGACTCTGGTATAAAGATTTAAAGAACTCTGGTATAACTCAGTGAGACACACTGATAGCTGGCAGCCAGTGACAAGAGACAGATCACCTCAATTCACAAATGTTTTGTGGAAATTAGTGAGCCCCAAAATAATGCGTGGTACTGGATGTGTGACGAGACACAGATCACCTCAATTCACAAATGTTTTGAAGAAATTAGTGAGCCCCAAAATACTGCGTGGTACTGGATGTGTGACGAGACACAGATCACCTCAATTCACAAATGTTTTGTAGAAATTAGTGAGCCCCAAAATAATGCGTGGTACTGGATGTGTGACGAGACACAGATCACCTCAATTCACAAATGTTTTAAAGAAATTAGTGAGCCCCAAAATACTGTGTGGCACTGGATGTGTGACGAGACACAGATCACCTCAATTCACAAATGTTTTGTAGAAATTAGTGAGCCCCAAAATGCTGCGTGGTACTGGATGTGTGACAAGACACAGATCACCTCAATTCACAAATGTTTTAAAGAAATTAGTGAGCCCCAAAATAATGCGTGGTACTGGTTGTGTGACAAGACACAGATCACCTCAATTCACAAATTTTTTAAAGAAATTAGTGAGCCCCAAAATAATGCGTGGTACTGGATGTGTGACAAGACACAGATCCCCTCAATTCACAAATGTTTTAAAGAAATTAGTGAGCCCCAAAATAATGAGTGGTACTGGATGTGTGACAAGACACAGATCACCTCAATTCACAAATGTTTTAAAGAAATTAGTGAGCCCCAAAAAGATTTGCTGGCACAGTGACAAGACCCAGAAGATCACCTCAATTCACAAATGTTTTAAAGAAAGTTGTAAACCTCCAAAAAACTTGCTGGCACAGTGACAAGACACACATCACATAAATTCCCTGATATTTGGTAGAAAGGAGACCCATTGTGGTCCATTGTGGTCGAACATGCGGCGAACACCCGGAAATGTTCGGTGTTCGCGATCTAATCGAACAGACCAAGTTCGGGTCGAACTCCGAACCGTCCGAACCGAACAGCTCATCCCTAGTGAAGAAAGCCCCATGACTTCTAAACAGAACTCTGCTTCTGCGGAGGTGATGTCTGCTATTGCACTTATGTCCTCTAAGTTTGAAAATACACTTCCAAAGGTATTTAGTGCACAAAATGCTGACAGACAAAATTCGAACTCAGAACCTGCAAGACCACACACCTCAGACAGGTACTGGTCAGCTCGTGAGGGTGGAGTACCCTTTACTCCTTATGAGGGAGTTAGCCGTCTCCCTAAAAAAACGGTCATAGAAAAGCCTGGTAAATCCCAGACGCCAAAGAAACATAATTGCAAGAGTGACAAGTCACGCAAGCGGAGGCCTACCAGCGAGGCCAAAAAACGCGGGTGGAAATGGGCCAGACGAGTTGATACGAGCTCAAGCAGTTCTGAGATTTATAGTTCAGAGGCTGAAAAAAGTGACGAATTTTCAGATTCCAGTGATTATGAGTGGGCACAGGGCGACTCGGAAGGCTCCGTTTCACCTCAGGATGAGGCAGCCCCATTAGATGCTCTGGGGCGAGCAATGTTTGTTCCGGAGCTGATCACACATCCACAGTCATCTGAATGGGTTCCATTGGAGCATGTGGCTAATTACATTGAGGGTAATATTCGTAAACCATTTGACACAAAGACCCGCAACAAAACTAAGGCTGAATGCCCACGACCAACATTGGCCTCTGACGCTGCTTCGGCACCGGAGGTTAATGAAGATATAGTTGAATTCCTCCAGAAGACTGGTTGGAACCCCAAGAAGGGTTTGGAAGCGACACTGAAAACGTGTCAAGACAAATTGCTGGACATTTTGGGTCCACTGACAAAATTGTTTAATGCCATTGAGCATGACCTGTTAGAAAATAACAGACCCGATCTTTTCGAGTATCGAGGTTGGGTACAACGAATGGTCTGTGTCCTTGGTAACGCCAATTCAGCTATCTCTACGGAGCGTAGACTTCCATCATTTTACGTATCGAACCAAAATTGGTATCAATGGCCAATAAGGAACCTGGCCTGGAGGCTAATGGTTGCCTTTTTGCAGAGGACTTTATCAAACAGATGAGCTCTAAGGCTAACTCGTTTTCAACCATTAATAAGGTCCGATCTTCGATAAAACGTGCTTTCCCCATCAAAATTTTTGACCGGGCCGGGAAAAGTAGAGGCCGTTTTCCCGGCCGAAACCCACAATCCCATAACCGAGGCTTCTTTCAGTCTACCGTCGACAAGAACCAGCAAGGAACAGCTGGACAAGGGAATTTCTTCCCACAACGAGCCAGACCAGCTCGAACTAGATTCTTCCGAGGTTCTCGTAGACCACCGTATACCGGTGAGTATGGTAATTCAACCAACATTTTTTCCAAACCCCAATAGGGGGCAGAGTCCATCTTTTTTTCCCAAATTGGCGCCAGATCACTTCAGACCCGTGGGTACTAAATACGATTATGGGTCACACCATAGAATTCGATGTGTTACCACTCCAGACATGTATGCCTCTACCACGGTTTATGACTCCACACCACAGTCATTTGATAGACCAAGAAATTTTGGATTTACTCCAAAAAGACGCTATAGAAAAGGTGTCTCCACCAGTCCCGGTGTTTGTAAGCAACATTTTTCTGGTACAAAAGAAAGGTGGAGACTTTTCGTCCGGTAATAAATTTAAAAAGCCTAAACGAGTACGTTTCTTATTACCACTTCAAGACGGAGGGTATTCCATCGTTAAAAGACAATCTGTGTCCAGGCGATTGGATGGTCAAGATAGACCTCAAGGATGCCTATTTGACGATACCAATGGCGGAACACAGCAGGAATTATCTCCATTTCCTTTGGAACGACCATCTATGGCGCTTCAAGTCCCTTCCATTCGGCCTTTCGTCGGCCTCCAGGTGTTTCACAAAGATCATGAAGCCGGTGGTCTCGTTTTTAAGGACCAAAGGAGTTCGTTTGATTGTATATCTGGATGATATACTTCTTATGGCTCAGGATATTTCCGTCATTATGGTTCATCGCGATTTGATGATCACTTTATTAACGAAACTAAGTTTCATGATCAACTGGGAAAAATCCAGCCTGGAACCAGCCAGGAATATAGAATTTATAGGGTTTCTAGTAGACTCAGTTCTTATGTCTCTCAGTCTCCCGACCGTGAAAGTCCTCCAGATTCAAAGGGAGGTAAGAAGGTTGTCTTCACGACCGATGTTTCCTCTGAGGGCTCTGGCTCACCTGCTGGGGATGCTTTCAGCATCAATTCAAGCAGTATTTCCAGGACCCCTCTATTATCGAGCCCTGCAAAGGCTCAAAGCATCATGTCTACGACAATTCATTTGACAGGTTTAAGCAGGCGAATACCATAGGTCTCAATGTAAAAAAAATCCTTATTTTTAGTAAAGATTTATTCGACCGTTTATTCTTTTAATTTGCAGCAAAAAGTCTCTTTATTTATTAGAAATTTATTTTAAAAAAATCATCAAAAATTTTGATTCATATTTTTTTACATGGCATTTACTTTTATTCTGTAACAAACCTTTTTATTGTTATTCACAGGACCTCACATATTATTTCAGGGCATTTTCATGCACTATTTCTTTTTGGCGGCAGACCTTCGGTGCGGCTGTGTCACGTTTTGGACTTTCTGTGTGCCTAGCGCCCCCTCTGGTATAAAGAACATTGCTATGTATTGTATTGAGGTTCCTGAACTTCCATTTGATTTTGGACATTCTGCGCGTCTGGTGCCCCCTCTGGTCCCATGAACTTTTGTCATGTTCTGCATTACATACGCTGGTTCACGTTCAAGCCCTGGAGCCTCATCTGGACTCTCTATAGTTCTCATCACCTGTGTTTAAAAGGAGGCATCACCCTAGGAAGGGCGCTGCCTCATTCTGATCTGATCTCACATCTCACTCATTCATTTCATTGCAGTCCTGGTTGTGTGCAACTCTGTTCTCTGGATCTCCTGTCTGCATTCATGGTACTCTCTAGGACTTTATGTTTTCAGGTTAATTCATAATAGACTCCCTGCTTAGTTTTGTTTATTTCTCTGCCAGCTCATAGTTATTTAGTTTCCTGAATTTATGTATTTTTTGTGTACTATTGGTCTAGTTTATTATATTGTACTTCTAGTTCAGGTCTGTCTGTTGGGCTTTTTGTATGTGCCCTGCTTGTAGCCCTGTATCCTGCATTGCTTTTGTATCTCTGTATTTTGGTTCATTCTTGTGTTTTTTGCTTAGCGTTCTTAGGTTCTGATCCTTGTGTCTGTTTTCCTTTTGTTCTGGGTCCCTGCTATTTATTTAGTCTTGCTAACATAAATATCTTGTTTGCTGTTTTCTAAATCTGTTCTTGGTATCACTGCACATTAGGCTCACACCCTTTCTGCATCCAGCCAGGTCTGGCCCATCATAACAGGCTGCTCTGGCCAGCGGCGCCAGGTGGTGGTTGGCCGCTCGTTGTGCTCCGGTGGGGGGGCCTGGTCCGGGCTCCTTCCCTGGCAGAGAGATGCGGCACCTGGCGAGGATGCTGAACATGGCTGCCGCCATGCGTTCCTGGTGTGGGGGCGTGGCCTCTCTCGGGAGCCTGGCAGTTGCTATGGGGAGGTGTTGCATCTCCGAGGGCGTGTTCCTTATCTGGGTTGGCTAGGGGGAGCCAGGGTATCCAGACTATCCCTTGGCCTGAGAGGGGGAATGGCTGGAGGCTCTAGACCCTCCTGCAGGGGGTGTGTGCTGGCCAGGGCTCTCTATTTAAACCAACTGCTGCAAGGGAAGGACACCTGATTGTCTTCTCCTGGTTTCCAGTTCCCTTCTGTTGCTGAATGCAGTGCCTTGGTGCCTCCCCTGGTTCCGTTGCCTTAGTTATCCGGGTCTTCTGGAAGTTCCTTTCATTAAGTGGCTCTTACGCACCCTGGTCTCCCCATCCGTGGATCATGACAGGCGGGTCATTGGCAGTTTGAGGATCTATTCAGTGGTCTGTTCGGCGGGTCTTCTGCATTTTTAAACGAGTTTGTGGCTGCGTACGGTGTTTTTTCAAATCAGTTTGGCGATTTTGTGGCGGTTTCAGGATGCGTTCAGCAGGTCGATTCGCCGCACTGCGGGGACACTGCGGTAAATGCTGAATTCAACACAGTGTCGGTAGAATTTAACTCGCCGAAGGAGAGAGCACCGAAATGTCACCATGGTGGGTTCAGGTGAGATGTTGCATTTATATAAGAATTCATATTCTTCAGTGAGACAAAATTATAGTCCTGCTCCCTGTAAAGCAGGTATCCTAAAGCCCTTAAACCTTACAAAACCCATAACCCTAATGTTATGATGCCTTTCAGGAGTTACAATGCAGAGAGATAGTTTAACTTACTGTTTTATACCAGCTTTGGAAAACTGAACTCAAACATTCTATTAGACATGTGCACAGACAAAATTTGGTTCATAGCTTCCAATTTGCCTGATCTTTGACAGACTATTTATTCGGTTTGTCCGAAATGTTGACAAATTATTTTGGTTTTTTAGAGGGACACTTACCCCTTACAGATTACGTTTTGAATACAAATAAAACCACCTTATAGAACACATGCTGCTGTTTTTTTTCTTTGTTTGAAGTAATTGAATGTAAATAGGAAAAATAAAGTAAGGTTTAGATGTCTTGGTCCATTTTGTGTATTTTTTTGCAGCATTTACCAAAAGTTTACTTTGCAGCTATTGTGTATTATTACATTTATATTAAATGTATTCTTAACTAAACATACAAGAGAAAAACAAAGTACATGTAGGATCAGCAACAAAGGATAAGCACAATAAGGACAATTCATTATATGGTGGTAGTGGCCCTTTAAAATGTATTTTGCTAACCACGGATTAACATTTTCTTATACAAACCGATTTTTACTCAGATAGGGCTATGAGTCATTACTATGCTGCTCTCATCTTTCAAAAACGAGACAGGTATTAAATCCAAATAGGAAGCTCATATATTGTTTTAGCATTGACCTCCTTCCTGCTGTTACTGTAGAAGGCAAAGCACAAGTGCCAAGGTAACTTTAGTCTCTCCTTCTACTATTGGTAAAAGCAGTAGAGATGTGCATTCTTTTCAAAAAAATTCTGAATTTGGAACGAAATTTGATAATTCGTATTTGTAAGTACTTCCGAATAACGAATCAATACAATACGAATTCGAAACGAAACGGTATATAATAAATTGATTTTGTTTTACACTGTGTCATCATCATTAAAGAAAAATTTGAATAATTCATATCAACTATTGAATTTGAAATGAATTATCAAATTGATATCAACTATTGAATTGATCTTAACTTACAATACAAGTAATAGTCAGCAAAGGACTTTATGAAACAAATTAATTTTGTTTCACTGTTTAATTTGACTCAAATACTAAATCTGTGACACAGCTTAAAATTTAACCCTAGCTTTTCTTTTAACAGCAAAATTTGATTAATTGGGGTTTTATTTAGTGATCCAAAATTGATATCAATTGATATCAACTATCGAATCGATATTAAATTCGAATCAATTTGAAATTTCAAATCAAAACGAAATGATTTAAAAACGTAACGAAACTAAACGAAACAAATTTTTCAGCCATGCACATCCCTAATAAGCAGAACCTTAGGGCCAAAGTAACCTGCCTCAACTACCCTGTTAGTATCATAACATTTATCAACAGTATACTGGACTGTAGTTTTTTGATCTTTCGTATTGCAACACTTTTTATTGCTGAGATACTGGTGCATTACCTCTGTGCAAATGTTTTTATATTTTTTTTATTATTTACATTTGTACTTTATTTACTAATTTAATTAAGTCAAAACAATTTTTTTTCTGATTCACTTTTCTGGTGTTTTTTTGGTACAGAAATATTTCTGTATAGGGGTTAATTCGTGCTTTTGTATCTAGCCTGGAAGATATTTTCCCCAACCTTCTTATTCTTACCTTGGCTGTTTTGGACCTAAGAGAGTGTTTAATTTGAATGTATATGACAACATTTTATTGGTTACCTGGATAATGTTTTGGTCATGTGTATCCAGAAGGTGACTTCTCTCTAGTTCTTTTCTGAGACATAAAATTTTGAGCAGAATAAAATTAACAGTCATTGCACTTAAAATGTTGATAAGGCTTTCCAAAGGAGTGAAAAGAGCTCCATTGAACCCAAGCAACTGTATTATACTGAATAAATAACCAACATGCTAGTGTTACCAAAAATAAATTTTCTAATACATTATAAAACATTTTAAAAAAATCAAGAAACTGATACATCCTTAGGATTAAAAAAGTAATACAATGATTTATTTGAATCCTGAGTTTTACATACTGGACTTCGAATGGTATAAGTCCTCTCCTAGTGTTTCCACCCCCCAACCCTTCTAGATTGTAAATTCCCACGGGAATAGGGCCTTCGTTTCCTCCTGTACTCGTTTGTAAAATGTTGTTCAATGTATTGTAATGTAACCTTGTCTATATTGTGCCCATTGTACATCGCTGCGGATTGCTGGTGCTTCATAAATAAAGAATAATAATAATAATGTACTTGTGCAATTTTTTATTTAGATGTCATGGGTGATCTAATTTCTTGCTCAGGGCCAAAGGGAATTGCAAGAAGAATTTGATTGTAGATCATAACTGAACTTTTCCCTTCTGATCAGTTTATAAAACTTTTATATTCAAAGTATTTTATTATGAATAAATGTCAGCAGAACAACAAACATCACAGAAGAGCGGCCAGATAAATGAGCTCAGTAGGAAAGCAAAAAGCATAACATCAGAAAGATGGCATCATAAAGATGATAATAAAAAAATAAAAAAGGGGGGAGGGAAGAGGAAAACAGCAATGACCAAATCCGTGACTTTATGGCTTGCTCCCAGGAGTCTAAAAAACAGTGGGAGGCCATGGAAGACATGGGGGGGGGTCAAAAATAGCAGGCAGAGCCATGGAAGCTGCCACAGTGGCAGCTATCATGAAATGAAATTAAAAAAAAAAAAAGGGGGGAGGGGTAAATGGCAACCATTAGAAAGGCAACACGGAGCTTGAGCACTCAGGAAAAAAACAAAAAGTCACAACAAAAAAGTCTTCAGAAACTCAAAATGTCCCCAAGTAGTTGTGTTGGGGGGACAACTATACTTTAAAGTTTTACTTTATAAAACCTTTGATGTCGCACTCTCTTCAGATTTTATTCTGACCTGACCTAACAATATAATGACAGGGAAGGAGAGCCAGAACATAACACAAAATTAGTTGCAAATGGCGGAGTGGTCGCAGCTGGAAAATTTTCAGCAATCTTCCAGAACAGTATTAATCTGAGAAACCAAAGCACTGGAATTATTTCTAACAGTTTTATGTATTAGATATAGAATGCGTACAGTACTTAGACAAAAAGATAGTGACATTTTAGTTTCTATTTTGAGGACTTGAAGTAGGCTGACTGGATATTTGCACAATACGATCCAACGCATTAAATTTAGAGAATTCAGCAAACAGGAAGTTACTTTAATTTATTAGAGAGTCCGCCCTATATAACAACTATACCAGGCTCCATTGAGCCAGGCTCCAGTGTCATTTCCAAGTGACATTCTTAAGTGGACGTTCAGAGTTGATTCCTGGAGTTTCGGGACTGGAGGAAGGAACTGCAAGGCCCACTTTTTACTCTGGTAAACTCACGTCTATATTATGCTTTCTCTCACGCTTCTGCTCTTTACTTCTACCTTTCTCCTTAAATGGAACTCCTGCCCCCTACACTATCTGCATCTCTCCCTCCCTCCTCTCGTCCCACATGATGGCCTCGCATGAGCTCCTTTGTTTCCTCAGAACATGGTCTCCCTCTAACTCTCGTGCTGCCAATTACTCCCACTCCCACAAATCCCATTCCCACCTTCTCTTTCTCACCCTCCTGCTGTTACTCTATTCAGGTGACATATCCCCTAACCCTGGCCCCACAACACATCCAATACTTCCCTCTCATCCTATCTCCATCGCACATAAATCACCTCCCTGCAAGCCCAGCAACCTCATTCCCATAATCCCTCAGCGCCTGTCCTCTTTCTCCTGCACCCTCTGGAACGCTCGCTCTGTGTGCAACAAACTCACAGCCGTCCTATGACCTCTTCCTTTCAAACTCCTTCAACCTCCTAGCTTTAACTGAAACCTGGCTAACTCCCTCTGACACGGCCTCCGTTGCTGCTCTCTCACATGGCGGTCTACACTTGAGCCATACCCCCAGACCGGGTGAGAGAAATGGTGGCGGGGTCGGACTCCTGCTCTCTCCCACCTGCACCTACCAGCATCTCCCTCCACCCCCATCCCTCTCCTTCTCCTCCTTCGAGACACACTGCATCCACCTGTTCTCTCCTCTGGCTCTCAGGGTGGCAGTCATCTACCGCCCACCGGGACCAACCTCCCAGTTCTTTGACCACTTTGCTACCTGGCTTTCTCACTTCCTGTCTTCTAATCTTCCATGCCTAATTCTCGGGGACTTCAACATTCCCATTGACGATCCTTCCGCTCCTGCTGCCTCCAAACTTCTTTCACTCACGTCCTCCCTTGGACTCACACAATCCTCCCTCCTCCCTACCCACCGCGATGGTCACGTTATTGACCTGGTCTTTTCCAACCTCTGCTCCATTTCTGAGTTCAAATGTCGCCCTTTCCCCATCTCTGACCACCACCTTCTCTCTTTCAACCTATCTGGACTTCCTAAACAACCTGCTCCCCCACCCCGCACATACACTCGCAGAAATCTACATGCTGTGGACCCCCATCAATTCTCCAACCTACTTCACCACCTCCCTCATACCTCATCCTTCACCTGCCCTGATGCTGCCACTAATCACTACAACACTACGCTTATCTCTGCTCTAGACACTCTTGCTCCTCTTCGACTCTGTAAGGCCCCACGCCGCCAGCTTCAGCCCTGGCACACCCTCCAGACTCGCTACCTGCAAAGATGCTCCCGCACTGCAGAGCGTGCCTGGAGGAAATCCCGCTCTGAAGCTGATTTTGTTCACTTCAAGTTTATTCTCCGGTCATACACCTCTGCCCTCCACTTGGCCAAACAATCCTTCTTCTCATCTCTTATATCTACGCTGTCCTCCAACCCTAAATGGCTGTGGTCCACCTTCAACAAACTCCTCTACCCACCTGCACCTCCCCCCTCAGCTGCCTTCAGCACTCAAGACCTGGCAGACTACTTCCTCAGTAAAACTCTAACTATCAGAAGCAACATCCCAACACAAGATAGTTATCTGCCACCTCCACCCCCACAGGTCCCCTCTGCCACCCTCTGCCGCTTCCTCCCAGCCACTGAGGAGGAAGTCAATTCCTTATTGTCCTCCTCACATCTCACCACGTGCCCGCTCGACCCCATTCCCTCACATCTAATTCCTCCCCTCTCCTCCTCCCTCACCCCTGCTCTCACACACATCTTCAACCTATCTCTCTCCACTGGCTCCTTTCCATCCGCCTTCAAACACGCGCTAGTTACCCCTTTACTAAAGAAACCATCCCTAGACCCCAACTCTCCATCCAACTACCGCCCTGTATCCCTGCTTCCCTTCACATCAAAGCTCTTAGAAAAACTAGTCTTCAACTGCCTCTCCCTCTTCCTGTCCTCCAATTCCCTACTTGACCCCCTGCAATCTGGCTTCCGTCCCCTACACTCATCTGAAACTGCCCTCACCAAAGTCACCAACGACCTCCTAACTGCTAAAAAACACGGCCACTATTCTATTCTCATCCTGCTTGACCTCTCGGCTGCTTTTGACACTGTTGACCACCCCCTCCTTCTACAGACCCTCAACTCTCTGGGTCTCGGTGACGCTGCACTTGCTTGGGTTGACTCCTATTTATCCAACAGGTCCTTCTGTGTGTCCTTTGCTGGTAACTCCTCCTCTTCATTGCCTCTATCTGTTGGTGTACCTCAAGGCTCTGTCCTTGGTCCTCTGCTCTTTTCCATCTACACCTCCTCCCTGGGCAAAATCATCAACAGCTTTGGCTTTAATTACCACCTCTACGCTGATGACACTCAGATCTACCTCTCTACCCCTGATCTCTCTCCCCCTGTCCTTTCAAAAGTCAGTGACTGTTTATCTGGCATCTCCTCCTGGATGGCCTCCCACCACCTAAAGATCAACATGTCAAAGACTGAGCTCCTACTTATTCCTCCCTCCAATGCCTCCCCACCTCCTGACTTCTCTATCACGGTGGAGGGTATCACCATCTCCCCATCAAACCAAGTTCGCTGTCTTGGAGTTACACTTGACTCTGCTCTTTCCTTCATCCCCCACATCCAGTCTCTTTCCTCCTCCAGCCGATACCAACTGCGTAATATTTCCAGAATTCGGCAATTTCTTACCGCTGTCACCACAAAACAACTCATACACGCCCTGGTAATCTCCCGACTCGACTATTGCAATAATCTCTTATCTGGCCTCCCTCTGTCCCGCCTCTCCCCCCTACAATCCATCCTGAACGCCTCCGCCAGGCTAATTCACCTCACCCGCCGCTCTGTCTCTGCCGCTCCCCTCTGCGAGTCCCTTCACTGGCTCCCCATCCACTGCAGAATTAAGTTCAAAATCCTTATCCTTACCTACAAAACCCTCACTAACTCAGAGCCCCACTACCTGTCCTCACTAATCACCAAATACACCCCAGCCCGCTCCCTAAGGTCAAACAGTGACCTGCGCCTAGCTTCTCCCCGCATCACCTCTTCCCATGATAGACTGCAGGATTTCTCACGCGCAGCCCCCACTCTCTGGAACGCTCTCCCTCGTACTGTCAGACTTTCCCCTAACTTCCCTTCCTTCAAACGCTCCCTTAAAACATTCCTATTTAGGGAAGCCTACCACCCAACTCACTGACACAACCATCAATCACTCTCACCTTACAGTCCTCTCCTCCTGTTTTCAACCCCAACCCTCCTAGATTGTGAGTTCCCAAGGGAATAGGGCCCTCATCTCCTCCTGTACTGTTTGTCAGATGTTGTCCAATGTATTGTAACCCTGTCTATACTGTGCTTATTGTACAGCGCTGCGGAATATGCTGGCGCTTTATAAATAAAGAATAATAATAATAATAGAGAAAAAGAGTAGAGCAAAGGATTTACTTTATCAACAGCACTGAACGGATACATTTACCAGTGAATGAGGGCAACAACAAAAAAATGAAACAGAGCGGCTTTCATCTGCTCTATATTGATAATCTAATTATGAGGTATCCATTTATAACTTCATACTTATTAACCCTTACGCTGTTGAGGCATTTCCCGCCTCTGTGCTGAGGTCATTTTTACCGATTTTGCTCATCATGTTTAAACGTGTTTTGAAGGCTTATTTTAGTATATGACCCAGACATATTATATATTGTTCTTTCCGTCAGACTCGGCAGATTCATAATATGACATTATTATATGTATACGTCATGTTCTGTCTGTATATTATAACAAAAAATGCAATAAAATATGAATTTTCAATAATTTACAACGGGTAAAGTGTTTTTTTTTCACATTTTAACATGTGAGCAATTGCGGTTATATTTTGTATGGGTTGCGCTTGTTACAAAAATTAGAGATGGGGTCTCGTTACATTTTTTTGGGGGAAAATTACGCGATTTTTAACAAACGCACCACATACAAAAATCGTTAGTGCAGCATCATTGTTCACATTATAATTGAAATGGGAACAATATTGCTGCATTAACAAACCAAAAAAAAGAAAAAAAAACTTGTTTATTTTTTTTTTCTAATTTTTGTTTTAAATATTTTTTTATTTTTATTTTTATTTTTTTAAAAAAACTTTTTCATACTCATGTTTGGTATCGTTGGAACGGCCATGCTCTGGCCGATCCAGCAATATCAAACATAAACCCTAACTGCCACGGATCGGGAGATAGGGGGTTCATTGGAACCCCCTATCTCCACCATTGGTGGCAGTTAGGGGTTAACTCCAGGACTGGCGTCATCGTGCTATGCACGATGACGCCAGTCCTCAGGGGGCATTCCTGAAAGCTTGACCGACATCCAAGATGTCGGCCAGCTCCGGGAAAGGATCACGAACCGGCACTTTTCGGCGCCGATTCGTGATCCAGCCCCCATGAGGTTAATTTCAGGTACCGTTAGGAAGGGCAGGCTGTGCCCTTCCAAACGGTGCCTGGATTAACCCCCGCAACGCTGGCGATCGGGAGGGAGAGAGGTCCGAAGGACCTCCCCCCCTCCCTTTCAGGCGCCTCCTCCGCACATGCGGGGGGGGCGCCTGAATTAGATGTCATCGCGCCGCCGCCATGACATCTAATTAGCCCGGCGGCGGTTCCGGGTGCTGGGCTGACATCGAGGATGTCAGCCCGCACTGGGGGGCACAGCGATCGGCCGGAACCCAGCCGATCTCTGGCCCCAAAGGGAGGACGGCTCAGCTGAGCTCATCCACGCGATGGAGTCCATAGGACTCCATTGAGCCAGAGGCCGACGGTCACATGACCTGCCGGATCTCGCCTCGAACCGAATTGAAGAGAACGAAAAGTCACCGAACGTGCGGTGACTTTTCAATTCTCTTTGAACTACCCTGTAAGTTATGATTAATTTCACTATGACAGAAATCTATTGACATTTTCAACAACAAATAAAAACTAGACGAAAATGTAAGGGAGGGAATAGTTTATTTTAAGTCATAGTTCTTTGACTAAAATGCAATTTTATTATCTTTATTTATAAACTGCCAGCATATTCCGCAGCGCTGTACAATAGGCACAGTATAGACAGGGTTACAATACATTGAACAACATTTTGACAAACCAGTACAGGAGGAAACGAGGGCCCTATTCCCTTGGGAACTCACAATCTAGAAGCATGGTGATTGTGATATCTGATGAAGAGATGAGACTTTGGTCTGTAAGACCGATGTGATATCCATCCCCTGATGGAACATCACAGAGAAAGTGCGCCTGTCTGCTACAGGATCACTTTAAGACCCTATTAAAATCTGAAAAATGGCATCAGGTGGTATTTAGCAACATGATTCACACAAACTTCATTAAATTACCAGTGCGTTTCATGTGGTTTCTGTAACTTTGCAAGTTACTTTCACACTTCATATGATGGGTGAATTTTTCTTATAATGATCACTTGAACAAATATTAACCCCTTAACGTGCCAGGTCGTACTATGTCGTCCTGGCAGCGGGAGGGCTTTGAAGACGCAGGGCGTACAGGTTCACCCTGCTATCTTCAATGGGGCCGCCTCAGCTCCTCCCTGCAGCCTGCATGCGCCAACTTGCAGCGCTCATCATTGGCTGCACGGGGATGGCCTGAACTCAAGCCGTCTGCCTGCAGCCAATGACGCACGCTGTGCGTAGGCTGTGGGACAGCCGTAATCAGCAATGCACGATGGCACCTGTCGGCGAGGCGTACCTGTACCGCCACCCCATATGGGCGCCACCTGCGCGTCCTTAAGGGATTAATGAGATAAAGCATAGAAAATAACAAAAACACAAGTAATTGTATTGCTATCATGTAGTCCTAGGCTAGCTGAAAGTTGGACTGCTATTTGTATGCTTATAATAATTTTTTTTTACCTTTTCTCAGTTTTTATATACAGTTAGGTCCATATATATTTGGACACAGGCACAATTTCGTTTTTCAGGTATTTACCAAAACATATTCAAGCTATAGTTATATAATGCAAATGGGCTGAAAGTGCACACTCTCGGGTTTAATTTGAGGGTGTGTACATCCAAATTGGAGGAAGGGTTTAGGAATTACAGCTTTTAAGAGTAGCCATACCCCTCCTTTTCAAGGGAAAAAAAAGTAATTTAAACAATTTAATCAAAAGCTGTTTCATGGCCAGGTGAGGGCTACCCCTTCATTGTTTCTTCATCAATTAATCAGGTAAACGTTCTGGGGTTGATTCTAACTTTTGTATTTGCATTTGGAATCTATTGCTGTGACCCTACATCATGCCTTCAAAGTAGCTGTCCATGCAAGTGAAACAGGCCATTGTAAGGCTTCAAAAGCAAAACAAATCCATTAGAGAGATAGCAGCAACTTTAGGATGGGGGTGGATCCAGGGGAGCAATGGGGGGCAACAGGGCAATCCCCCCCCCCGAGAAAATGTTGCTGAGCCGGCTCGCTGATCCTACGAGTGGCCAGCGGCACTAAGCTCGGCCGCTCGCCTGGGATTCACCTGACAGCGCAGGCAAGCCTGATCGCGAAGTTAACGTGAACTTCCAGGATCTCGTGAGACCGCGGCTTGCGCGTGGTTCCCAGGCGAGCAGCAGAGCTTCATGCCAGTGGCCGCTTGTGCCCTGGGCCCCCCAGCAGAGGAGACCGCTGGACCATGTGAGCTGGGGTAATATATCCATATGAGCTGGGAGCATTATATATCCATATGAACTGGGGCACTGTACAGTTGCAAGAAAAAGTATGTGAACCCTTTGGGATTACGTGGAGTTTTGCATGAATTGGTCATAAAATATGTTCTGATCTTCATCTAAGTCACAACAATTTGAAAGACACAATCTGCTTAAAATAATACAACACAAACATTATATGTTTTCATGTGATTATTGAACATAACATGTAAACATTGACAGTGCAGGGTGAAAAAGTATGTGAACCCCTAGCCTAATGACTTCTCCAAGAGGTAATTGGAGCCAGGAGTGAGCCAACCTTGAGTCCAATCAGTGTGATATTATTGGATGTGTTGCTGAAAGCTGTCCTGCCCTTTAAAAACACACATCAGTTCTGGGTTTACTGGTTTCAAGAAGCACTGCCTGATGTGAACCATGCCTCACAGAAAAGAGCTCTCAGAAGACCTACGATCAAGAATTGTTGACTTGCATGAAGCTGGAAAGGGTTACAAAAGTATCTCCAAAAGCCTTGATGTTCATGTGTCCACGGTAAGACAGACTGTCTACAAATGGAGAAAGTTCAGCACTGTTGCTACTCTCCCTAGGCATGGTTGTCCTGTAAAGATGACTGCAAGAGCACAGCATGCTTGATGAGGTAAAGAAGAATCCTAGAGTGTCAGCTAAAGACTTACAGAAATGTCTGGCACATGCTAACATTTTTGTTGACACATCTACAGTAAGGAAAACATTAAACAAGAATGGAGCACATGGGAGGACACCACGGAGGAAGCCATTGCTGTCCAAAAAGAATATTGCAGCACATTTGAAGTTTGCAAAAGAGCACCTGGATGTTCCATAGCACTACTGGCAAAATATTCTGTGGACAGATGAAACCAAAATTGAGTTGTTTGGAAAAAACACACAACACTATGTGTGGAGAAAAAAAGGCACAGCACACCAACATCAAAACCTCATCCCCACTGTAAAACAAGGCGGAGGGATCATCATGGTATGGGGCTGCTTTGCTGCCTCAGGCCTGGACGGATTGTTGTCAACAAAAGAATGGCTTCAACAAAACAAAATACGCCTTCTGGAGTGGCCCAGTCAGAGTCCTGACCTCAACCCGATTGAAATGCTGTGGCATGACCTTAAGAGAGCGATTCACACCAGACATCCCAAGAATATTGCTACACTGAAACAGTTTTGTGAAGAGGAGTGGTCCAAAATTACTCCAGATCGTTGTGCAGGTCTAATCTGCAACTACAGGAAATGTTTGGTTCAGGGTATTGCTGCCAAAGGAGGGTCAACCAGTTATTAAATCCAAAGGTTCACATACTTTTTCCACCCTGCACTGTGAATGTTTACATGTTATGTTCAATAAACACATGAAAACATATGTTTGTGTTGTATTATTTTAAGCAGACTGTGTTTTTCAAATTGTTGAGACTTAGATGAAGATCAGAGCACATTTTATGACCAATTCATGCAAAACTCCACATAATCCCAAAGGGTTCACATACTTTTTCTTGCCACTGTATATCCATATGAGCTGGGGCACTATATATCCATATGGGCTGGGGCAATATATATCCATGTGAGCTGGGGCAATATATATTCATATGAGGTGGGGTACTATATATCCATATGGGCTGGGGCACTATATATTCATATGGGCTGGGCACTATATATCCATATGGGCTGAGCAATATAAATCCATGAGCTGGGTACAAAATATATCCATATGTGCTGGGGCACTATATATCCATGTGAGTTGGGGCACTATATATCCATGTGAGCTGGGGCACTATATATCCATGTGAGTTGGGGGCACTATATATCCATATGAGCTGGGACCAATATATATCCATATGGGCTGGGGCACTATATATACATGTGAGCTGGGGGCAATATATCCATATGAATTGTGGGGGAGAGTGAGTGTAACGAGCACAGCTTGCGATTAGGCGCGTCTCTGCCTGTCATTGCGAACCCAACACCAGCTCGTAGCCAAAACTGATAAACTCCCCCCCAAACCTGTGTCTGGATCCCCCCTGCATTAGGAGTGGCCAAATCAACAGTTTACTACATTCTGAGGAAAGAAGAATGCACTGGTGAGCTCAGCAACAAAAAAGGCCTGGACATTCACGGAAGACAACAGGGGTGGATGATCACAGGATTCTCAGTAAAGAAAAATCCATTCACAACATCCATACAAGTGAAGTGGACAATGTAGTCCTTCCTCGGATGCCAGTCTCTGGTCTAATTCGGTGGAGAAATCAGGTAAGTTATATGCGCGCATAAAGAAATCACACAGACAACGAAGAAGTCTATGTAGCCTCTCTGGTAAAAGCCAATGATTCCTCTGCCTCTGTTTATTAGTTTTTGATATATTTTATAGCAGTTCTATACGTAAGCAGGTGGGAGTCAACTTAACATTTTGATTGACTTCAGCATAAAATTGCGGACATACAGTTTATTTATTAATTAAATGAAAATCAAATATCAGCTATTTCCAAAGGTCAAAGTATCATTTCGTCATCTGCATAGTCAGCAGTGTTCTCTGCATCCTGGGTGATCTTGTGATGTCTCGTAATGTCCTATAACAGGATACAGGATGCAAAACATGGGTCCTTCATCCTGCTTGTGGTCATTTGTTTTTGCAGAGCCACCTGCTTGTGGTTCATTATTTCTGCACAGACGGCGAAATTACGCAAGATACATTGTGGTTTTATCTGAAAAGACAGTTATATTAATTCCTTCTTAAAGGCATAGCAAACTTAACCTAAATGAGCATTTTTCTAGGCCTTATTCTAGGCCTGTGAATATTATAAAAGCAGATATATATATTCTTGTCCACAACAAGTGCAGGACACTCTGCAGGAGGTGGGCATATTATTGTCAAAGTCTACAATCAAGAGTCGACTTCACATGAGCAAATAAAGAGGGTTCACCACAATGTGGTGACTATTGCAATAATCTCTTATCTGGCCTCCCTCTGTCCCGCCTCTCCCCCCTACAATCCATCCTGAACGCCTCCGCCAGGCTAATTCACCTCACCCGCTGCTCTGTCTCTGCCGCTCCCCTCTGCGAGTCCCTTCACTGGCTCCCCATCCACTACAGAATTAAGTTCAAAATCCTTATCCTTACCTACAAAACCCTCACTAACTCAGCTCCCCACTACCTGTCCTCACTAATCACCAAATACACCCCAGCCCGCTCCCTAAGGTCAAACAGTGACCTGCGACTAGCTTCTCACCGCATCACCTCTTCCCATGATAGACTGCAGGATTTCTCACGCGCAGCCCCCACTCTCTGGAACACTCTCCCTCGTACTGTCAGACTTTCCCCTAACTTCTCTTCCTTCAAACGCTCCCTTAAAACATTCCTATTTAGGGAAGCCTACCACCCAACTCACTGACGCAACCATCAATCACTCTCACCTTACAGTCCTCTCCTCCTGTTTCCAACCCCAACCCTCCCAGATTGTGAGTTCCTACGGGAATAGGGCCCTCATCTCCTCCTGTACTGTTTGTCAAATGTTGTTCAATGTATTGTAACCCTGTCTATACTGTGCTTATTGTACAGCGCTGCGGAATATGCTGGCGCTTTATAAATAAAGAATAATAATAATAATAATGTGCAAACCATTCCTAAACCTGAAGAAGAGAAAGACCAGATTACACTTGATCAATAAACATATAAAAAAGCCAAACCAGTTCTTGAAAAGCATTCTTTTGGATGGATGAAACTAAAATTAATCTGTACCAGAATGACGGGAAGAAAAAAGTGTGGAGAAAGCTTGGAACAACTCATGATCCAAAGCACACAACGTCATCTGTAGAACATGGTGGATGAAGTGTGATGGCATGGGCATGCATGGTTTCCAGTGACACTGGGTCATTGGTGTTTTTTATTGATGATTTGACGGAAGACAGAAGCAGCCGGATGAATTCAGCAGTGTTTAGAGATATAATGTGAGGCCAGATTCAGCCAAATGCAGCAACGTTGTTTGAACGGCGCTTCACAGTACAGATGGACAATGATCCGAAACACACTGCAAAAGCAAGCCAAGAGTTTTTGACGGAAAAGAAGTGGAATATTCTGCAGTGGCCGAGTCAATCACCTGATCTCAACCCAATTGAGCATGCATTTCACTTGCTGAAGGAAAGACCCACAAACAAAAAACAACTGAAGACAGTTGCAGTTAGAGCCTTGCAAAGCATCAGAAAGGAGGAAACCATGTCTTTGGTAATGTCCATGGGTTCCAGTCTTCAGGCAGTCATTGCCAGTAAAGGAATCTCAACAAAATATTAAAAATGAACATTTTATTTATGATTATATTCATTTGTCCAATTACATTTGAGCCCTTGAAAATGGGGGGACTGTGTATAAAAAGGGTTGCAGTTCCTAAAATTTGTACTTGATATTTATGGTCAATTGCTTGAATTAAAGCTGAAAGTCTGCACTTCAAATTCATTTGGATTGTTTTATTTTAATTTTATTCTTGTGGCATACAGAGCCGAAAGTAAGAAAATTGTGCCTGTGTCCAAATATATATGGACCTAACTGTATTTAGTTAAACTCAGCAGAGGTGAACAGCAGAAATCATTGAATATCATGCAGAAGTTCAAAAATAAAGCAAAAATGCAATTATCCGTCATAATAGAAAGACAGGCGGGGCTCTTGTTCTCATCTTAAGCCATTTCTTGAAAAGAAGATATCGGTCTTGGCTTTGATGTACCAATTTTGACATATTACTTCAGTTTGCCTATTTTCTTCCATTAACTACAGAATAATGCTGTAATTGTTACATCTACAGGGCATATTTAAAAATCACAGTTCACATTTTACCTAGTATTGCTAGATAAAAGGACATGACAGCTGATTGTGCTCTTGAGGTTGTCAATTCAGAATTCATATAATCATCATGTATTTTCTCACTGGGCAATGCTGAGGAGCGAGATGTTAATTGCTTCTGCAAATAAGATAATTATTACTTATGTTAATTAATATTTTTTAGGAATGTTACCACATTACTGAAATCCACAGAGGAAGCTGCATCCATGAAAATAAATGCAAAAAAATAGGAAATATTATATAATGATTGGGTTGTTATAGCTGCTTTGATTAGCTTGCATGCTGATATTCATGTTGCTTGACTGGATGTATTTAGAGCAAGAGATACATGTTATTAATAAACAATATGCATTATACACCACCACTTCAGGTCAAAATGTTCTCAATGTCTGTGAGTCCTTGAGGTCTATGATATCATCCTGTGAATTTTGTAAGATGAATGACGTTTCTCTTTGCATGTTGAAGGTGCACTTTCCATTTTTATCTTTTCATTGTAAAATAGTCGTTTTTTTTTTTAAACCATCTCCCCCTGTTTCTTTGCCTACCTCAATCCTGAAAATACTGAATTAGGAAAGCTTGCAAAGCTTTATTAACATGAGGTATGGGTCAGTATGTCGTCAGTTCAAAAATAAAGAAAAACGTAAATTTTCTTTTCTTTTCTCTACTAAATAAATAAAACATGAATGGCTAAAGTAAAACCATAATACCAAATACCAAACCATAATACCAAACAGGTATCATGATATGTTTGAATAGAAAGTACTCTATAGTTCAAAATTAAGGACAATAGGGCAGTTGACTGATTAAAGTGTGATATATTCTTCATAAAAGTCTACGGAAATTTCAAAATACAATACAACTATAGAAAAATACTAAATTTGTCTCACAAATCCATAGATATGGAAATGAGCCATAACAGTTTCCCATGCATTAACTCTTTAACTCCCAAAATCAGTCTCAATTTTGTATTGTAGTGAAAAAATACATTTTTGTACCTTCTGAATCCTTTCGCTGGTGAGCCATTTCCCCCCTCTGCACTGAGCTCATTTTGACAGTTTTGTGCTCATCATGTTTAAACGTGTTTTGAAGTCATAAGATTATCAGGGTTATTCAAAGAGATCCAAATTGCTTGAGAAAGGTAACCGAACGCTGAAAATCAGCGTTCAGTTACCTTTCTTGGCCATTCGGCTATCCAGAGAGCAGGCAATTCGCCAAATCCTGGCGAATTGCCTGAACATACGGTGCCTGTTCGAGGGCAGTGAAAACCCCATGAAAAAGCACATGAAAAAGCCGAAGGGCTATTCAGAGAACACAAACCAGCAGTGAAAGGTTCCCGAAATGCCCTGCCATTCGGTGGTTTAAATCGGCAAATTTATTCAGAATCCCATAGGCTTCAATGTTAAAAATATTCCCGTTTTAATTCAATATCTAATAAACTGTTCATTATAAAATTGTGCAGTAAAGAGTCTCTTTATTTATAGATTTTTTAGGATATTTTAAGCATTTTTCAGATTTTTTTTTTTTTTAAAAGTCCGATTTTTTGGGGATTTTTTTTAAGTTTACTTATTTGTTCTGTAACAGCCCTCTTTATTATCATTCCCTGGACCCCATATGTAAATTTCAAACATTTTCATTCAGTAGTTTCTTTGCAAACAGCGTTTCACTTTTCAAACATTCATACAAACTGTTTTCCTAATTTATTCACTTCCCTCTGTCTGCGGTCTCGGCTTTCTCGGCTTTCTCCGGCGGCTTCGCTGCGGGTGATCGGCTCCTGCTCGGGTTTTTCCGTGGTTTTCGGCAGGTTAATCCAGATGTTTTTGTGGGCTTTCGGCGTGCATTCGCCGGGTTTTGCAGTTCGTTTTCGTCGGGTTTGCGGTTGCTTTTCCCTGCAATTCGGGGACCCCGTGATGCTTGCTGAATACACCGCAGGGTCACCGAAATGGGATCGGCAAAAGGAACCGAATTGAAGAGAACGAAAAGTCACCGAACATGCGGTGACTTTTCAAATCTCTTTGGATAACCCTGTATATATCCTTATTTTTAGCAGACTCAGTAGATTCAAAATATATCATTATTATATGTATACGTCATGTCCTGTCAGAATGCTATAATAAACAATCTGAAAACAAATATTTTGATTTCTATTCAGATTTCAATCATTTATACTGTGTAATATTTTATCATCCAAACCTTTGTGGTTATGTGGTTATATATTCTATGGGCACTCTTGTTAAAAATAAATTTGGAAATAGGAACTTGTTACTGCATTGTTCTGAGAAAATATGCAATTTTAATTAAAACTGACAAAAACAAAAAGTTTTGCTTGTATTTTGGTACCTTGCGTTTTATGAATATGACTATGTATAAAACATATAACATGGTCATATTTGGTATCATTGGAAAGGCCATGCTCTGGCATGTGGACCATCAGTGGGTGGGGGGATGTCACGGAGGCAGGGCTGACATCCAAGATGTCACAGCCTGCACCGGGAGAACACCGCAGTTGGCAGCAGATCACTGTCTTATTTCCTTCTAGCTACCCCAGGGGCAGATCCAGACACAGGTTTCGGGGGGGGGGCATTATACCAGTTTTGGCCAAGAGCTGGTGTTGGGTTCGCAGTGACAGGTGGATATATTTGCCCCCAGCTCACATGGATATATATATATATTGGCCCCCAGATGACAGAGATGAAAAGAACACCGGCGGTGGTGATTTTCTCGGGGGGGGGGCGGGCAATTGCCCCCCTGGATCCGCCCCTGAGCTACCCAGGAGACAGATAACAAAAGCTGCAAATAGCAACCCCAATCCTCAATGTAACAAAAAGTCCAAAAAATTATTTAAATAAAGATGAATGAATTGGATAGATTTTTTTTGTTTGTAAACATAAAGATTTTCAATTACTATAAAGCATATTTTACAGGACTGGACTTACCAAGGTTTATTTTAAAAGCTATTTGAATGCTCTTTTAACCCCTTCCCTACCAAGTGATTTTCCAAAAAAACACTGTCAGAAACCAGTGTTTTTAAAAAAAAATATTTTTTAATTAATTATACAGTACTACATAATTATTAATGTAAATAAGCTATTTGGCCAGTAGATGGTGCCATCTACTTCCAAATTGAGTTACAGAGGTTTGAGCTGAAGGTCTGATTTTTTTTCCCCTGCATTGGCTGCTTAATGCCTGATATTTCAGAGAATTCAGCCATTGACTTTACAGTTTTATCTCTTTGAGGGCACTTTCTGTAGCCCAAAACCAAATAAAAATTAGTTTGCAGCAAATGAATTTCCTTTGCTTTTGGACTGCAGATCAGCAGATCGAGATATCTCGATATCGGGGCACACGATGGTGCCTTTGAAGCCCGAGATATCTCCATTTTGGTTGTGAAAGGGTTAACAATACTGTGGACTAAGCCCTGGAGCCACCCATACAGGACATAGGTGCTCTCTAGGCATAGCTGCTGCAACAGGGTTGTGATTAATGCAGCCAAGGCTGATTTTTTTTTTAGACGTTGCAGCTGTGGTTAGGGCTTCCTTCTGCCTATTAAGGCAGTGTATTAAGCACTGGCCATATGTGAGGTGGCTAGGAGATTTTGTAGCTGGAATGTAATACACAAATATTTCAGCATAGTGTGCCTGCTAGCCAGTCTGGGTTTGACAGCAGGAACACTCAATAAATTGAAGAAATATGGAGGATTAAGCTGGTGAGGGCAAAAAGACCAAAACATAAATCTTAATTTTTAGGTACTATTAGTAATCTGTATATAGTATGATGCAAAAGGTATGCTGTTTTAGAGTTAGTATAGTTATAGAGTTAGTAGAGTTGGGGTAACTTTTAGGGTTAAACTTAACCCAAAAGGGACTCTGAAACTAAACCTAACTCTAGAACAAGCAAAAATACTAACCCTAAAACTAATACTCACTCTGAACAGAGCACAAACACTAATCCAACCCCTAAAAGTAACCCATACCATAATACTAACCCTCAAACTAAAACCGGTGTTATGGGGTAATTTGCATATAAATAAATAATGTTTATTTTTTGAATAAAAATAACTTTTTAAAAATGTTTACACTACATTTTCCACGTTTAATTAAAAGGTAGCGGTTACGATGAGGGCTCCTTGTACCCCGATTGGGTACCCCCCTATCACTAGCTCTCCCTAGGATCGCCCAGACACTTACAGGGTTATTCAAAGAGCTCCGAATTGCTGACGAAAGGTAACCGAACGCTGAAATTCAGCGTTCGTTACCTTTCCTGACCATTCGGCTATTCAGAGAGCAGGCAGTTCGCCTGACATTTACAAATGAGTTTACAGAGGATGAGGTTCTACTTCATGGGATTCACCCAAAGATATTAAAAGAGCTTAGTGGTGTAATAGCAAAACCGCTAACAGATTTAATTAACCGATCTTTGTTAACGGAAGTAGTCCCAGAAGAATGGAAGTAAGCAAATTTGTGCCCATTTAAAAGAAAGGTAATAGGGAGGAATTGGGGAACTATAGGCCAATTAGTCTTACTTCAGAGTGGGGAAATTAATGGAAACCATGTTAAAGGAAAGGATTGTTGAACATCTAAAGATACATAGATTACAAGATCAGAAACAACATGGGTTTAACTCATGGAGATCATGTCAAACTAATCTTATTAATTTTTTTGATTGGGTAACAAACATAATAAAGGTGTTGCAGTAGACATTAATTATTTAGTTTTCAGTAAGGCTTTTGATACTGTTCCACATAGAAGGCTTTGAGCTTGAATTCCCATTTTGTTCTGTTGTTTGGAAGGGGGTGTTTGAGGATTTGTTATGTAAGAATAATGTTACTGTCTATCTGTTGATATCTGCTGATAGAAATGCTGGCTGGGTTATTTTAGCCTTTTTCAGCATCCCCTCTCAGTAATGTGTTAATATCTGTTAGATGTTTGAGTGGTCTTTTGTCAATCTACCTTGTTAGGCAAACACGGCCCATTAGCTGATGTTTTAGACTGTAAGTCTGTTTACCATCCACGGCTGTCCTTCTCCTGTCTTGTCTAGGAATGTTGAGCAATGTTTTCCTGTTCTAGTCTAATTATGTCCCAAATGCCATGAAGCAGAAGGAGCAATAACAAGGAAAACTCACAACATTTTCTAGGGGAGGTTTTGTGTATGTAAATGACCCATGTTTGACCGCATAAATATCTGTGCCAGTCCCATATAAAACCAGTTCTATTTTGACCCTTCATGCGCTCCCAACTCACGAGTGAATCATCCTACTGGGGCTACTGGCAGATCAAGGTTTAAAAAGAACCCAGAACAAGGTAGATTTGACAGGGAAGGGTGCAAAGCCAAAGAGGGATGATAAGCACTTCTGGTTTTCTACGTTACATGTTGAGGGCTGACCATTCCTTTTTGGTTTTCTTGATAAAAATTTTTTTTTAAAAAAAGGAAATATTTCCTTTGTGTTTTGTAGGAGGGTGTTTTATGAATAATATAACTATGTATAAACTATGTATAAAACACTATGGGCTATATTACAATCCAAGCGTTAAAACGCACCTGCAGTTTTCCCCCTTGCGCCCGTGTTTTAACGCTGGATTACAATGCAGGCGCAATAAATTCTACCTGCGTTGTTTCCGGGCGTTAACCCCCGGGATGCGCTGAGCGCAGCCGCGAGCATCCACTCGATGGAGTCCATAAGACTCCATTGAGCTTCCCCTGCCGGTCACATGACCAGCCGGATCTCGCCTCGAAGGGAGAGACTGGGGGGACTTTTCCCCCAGTCTTTCCCTGCTCCCGCCGGCCGGAGGAGGCGGACAGAGCTGCGGTCCTTGCCGCGGGACAGGAGGTGAGTATGCGATTAATTTTTTTGTTCTTTTAGGCTCGTGTTAACGGATTCTGCAGAAGCAGAATCCGTTAACACCAAGTCCTGGCTGTGGTTATATTTTTGCTAACCACAGCCAGACGATAATCAGAGCTAGTAGATTGTTCTCCCTATGCTTAACTTGGGGAGCGCAAAGTACAGTAACCTCGCGCTGAAAAGCGCAAGGTAACAAATGCAAACGGGTTAATTAACCAGTTTGCGTTTGGATTGTAATATGCGTTAAACACCGCAGCAAAGGTTAATGCTATCACAAGTGAGCGTTAACATTTGCGTGAAGATTGTAATGTAGCCCAATGTATTTCTCCCAGCGTGGGAAATGAGAAGGTGAGTAATGGCAGTGGTATCGCTCATTTTATACGTGACAAATGGACAACGCCATTGCTTTGGGTCTCAAAATAAAGTGTTTTTTCTTGTTTTCTTTTAAATTTTACATGGTCACGTTTGGTATTAATGCAAAGGCCAGACTCTGACCTGTTTAATGACACCTCACTTGACCTTGTGAGGTGTAAATATTAGTGTCACTTTGCAGGGTGCAGTGTGGCGGTTTAGGTTTTTGATGTAACAATTCATAACAACGTATTTTGCCCTCACCTCCACACTTGTTGGTGGCATGAGACATGAGATGGTGAGTTAGTGCAGCATCATTGCTCACTTTATAATTGAAAACTGAAAAATATTGCTGTGTTAGAAAGAAAAAGAAAGAAATGTTTATTTTTTATTTTTACATAAAACCTGGTCATTTTTGGTATCATTGGAAAGGTTATGCTCTGGTCTTTCCAGTGATATCTCACATGACCCTGTAGCTGCTATGGTGTTGCAGATACAGGGGTCCAAATTTCCATCAATGCAAACATAGTTATCCTTTCTCTGGGCCTATTCTGGGGCATGGACCTGGAGCTTCTGCTCCATCTGCCCCTATGTTAATCCGGCCCTGCACACACCCCCAATACCACGCACATACTGCATATCTTTATGATCCCCTAAAAGGACACTCCAGCAACCTGGAAATATGGAGCATGTTCCATAGCGCCTGGGCAGAGCAATAGATCAGAGATGTGCGAGCATGAGCAGAACCAATCCATCAGCTCAGAGGCCCCACTTTTGCCAGCGCTTTGAGAAAGAGTAACTGGCACCCAGGAAATCAAAAATCCTGACTGCTGGTGACGCTGGGGTGCATGGAGTAAACTCCTCTACTTCAAAAGCATTTTCAGCAGATCAAAGCTGGAAGGGGGGGGGGACTCTATGTATCCTGGTCCAGGGGCAGACTGACAACTCTTCGGGCCCCTGAGCAACAGGATATCATGGGGCCCCCCATTGTGCATATTAGCCACACCCACATATGACAATGTACATATGGGTGTTGCTTGTATTACAAAATTTATTTCTCAATAATATTTGCAAAATGAATGGCCAGTTCTTGCAGTCATTTCAGCGAACTGCAAATTGCAGTGCGGTCCACGGAGGCCCCAGTACTGTCATTCCAATGCAATCACAAGCATCTCAAACCTGTGGGTGGAGAGAGCTCCTCTGTTATCACTGTTTTAACAGTGGCCAGCATTAAATCTGGCTGCTACTAATATTTCCCCATGATTTTTATCTGCTTTGGCCCCGCTATCAGCAGGCCTTAGGGGTCCCTCATGTGGCTCCCTCTGAGGTCAGGGCAGTTCCCTATTGCCTTAATGGTCAAGCCACCCTGACATGGCAACTTTAAAAAGATAAAGTCGCCAGGAAAGGATAAGTGGAGTGTCCTTTTAATTTGCAACATCTATTTCTTGTATGCACATATATGGTCTGTGACCATTCTTCTTTTGTCATAATAAGCATTCCTTTGATAAGTTGCCTTTGACTGATATCAGAATCACATATGTTGAAAAAACCCTTTCTGATAGTTTTTTGATGTTCTGGAATCTAGATGGTCCACTAAGCCGTGTTTTATGGGTTGTTGTTATGAATTGGTTGGGTAACCTAAGCCTACCATTTTTTGACTTTGTGGTGATGGCATTTATAGAAGATGGAGAAGGGGAGGGAAAGAATAATAGAACATATTACATGACATCACTGTAGTTCTCACAACACAAAGTAAAAACAAATATTGTAACGAGTAGGATATCTCCTGCCCTTGTTTCAAGAGGCTTCATGTCTGAACCTGAACGCTCGTTCAACAAAGCTGTTAAACCAGTTTAGCTCTCTCACTCAAGGAAGGATCCTGCAAAACCAAATTCACGCATTTAACTTATTGCATTCCATGAAAAAAATAACATTGGAAAACCTTATACATTACTGTGACGGAACCGTTCTCTTCCGCCTGTCCTGACTCTCCAGACACCCCTTCGTTGCAGTTAGCCCGGCTACTGGGAGCGCTGTCCTCAGCGCCTCGAGCAGCTTGACCCGCCTGCTTCTGATTCTCTGCCCTGGAGCCGTTAGGAATTTCCAGAAGGCCGCTCGGTGCCTTCTGAGGTTGAGTGTATAGTGTAGTGTCGCTAAAATAAAACACCAGACGCGGCTGTATGCTTTAAAACAGGATTCTCTCTCTGTCTCAGTCTCTGAGAGTTCTGACCTTTAATGAACAAAAACGCCACCATTTATGCTGAAATCCAACAGCCATAATTTGCATAAATGACGCACATCGTCCTACTAAAATGCTAATTACATTATGTCAGATAGGTATTTACAATAAACATTCTTTACATTCTTTAGCCTTTAGCTCACACAATATTTGCATAATCTATTGTAAAGGAGATCAGTTAGGTTTTGGCTGAGACAATGGTGACTCACAACCTCTGAGACATGTAAACAGATAGCAGATGAACAAAGAGAAAAACCCTTTTTCCTAATCACAAATTACTCAACCTATTTTACAATCTATACAAAAGAAAGCATTGCACTCGCTGCAGGTAGTATCTTTAATAAAAACCACATTTTTACCTAAAGAAATATAAGTATATTTAAAACTAAAGTTACGCCATTTTACACTAAACTAATTTAAACTAAAACCAAACAATGTAAAATATATTTAAAAATCACACGATACAATTGAACATAAAGTCTCTTGGGGTTTGAAGCGTGGAGCGTTACATCAGCTCCATGACAATTACTTTAGAACAGATACATGGACACACACGCTGCTATGCGGCCACAACACACTCTGTACGTCAGTACTAGCGGTATCACGTTGGACAAAAAATGCGTTCATTTGCCGGTTGCGTTGCGTGGACGCACTTTTGTACGCCCGTACTGCGTATATTGGCCGTCATTGGCCGTCATTTGCTGCTACTACGGCCGTGATTTAGTGCACCTGCACGCGTGTTCGCACTGTCTCAGTCTGACCCTAGCCTTAATGTCACCCAACAGCATGTAGAATCATTACAATGCATTTAATAGATCCAAAAGGAAGGCCAGGTGAGCCACAATAATTTCCCTGCTGCAGCATATAAATAATACGGGTTTGGGTCGAAATCCCTACAACCAGGTTCCCTAATGCCAAAATTCCGATGGCCAACTTCCCTACACGGCCAACTTCCCTACACAGACAACTCCCTGACGGGCACCTTCCAGACATCCAAAATTCCAGCAGCTAAAACTAACCCTACTCCCTAGCCCCCAAACCTAGCCCTAACCCTATCCCCCTAAACCAAACCCTAACCCCCCTAAGTCTAGCCCTAACCCCCTAAACCTAGCCCTAACCCCCAAACCTAACGCTAACCCCTAAATCTAACCCTAACCCCTTAAACCTAACCCTAACTCCCTAAACCTAGCCCTAAGACCCCTAAACCTAGCCCTAACCCCCTAAACCTAGCCCTACCCCCTACCCCCTAAACCAAGCCATAACCCCCTAGCCCTAACCCTAAACCCCCTAAACCTATCTCTAACCCCTAAATTTAGCCCTAACCCCCTAAATCTAGCCCTAACCCCGTAACCCTAGCCCTAATCCCCTAAACCTAGCCCTAACCCTAACCCCCTAAACCTAGCCCTAAAACCCCTAAACCTAGCCCTAGCCCTAACCCCCTAAACCTAGCCCTACCCCCTAAACCAAGCCATAACCCCCTAGCCCTAACCCTAAACCTAGCTCTAACCCCTAAACTTAGCCCTAACCCCCTAAATCTAGCCGTAACCCTAGCCCTAATCCCCTAAACCTAGCCCTAACCCTAACCCCCTAAACCTAGCCCTAAAACCCCTAAATGTAGTCCAAGCCCTAACCCCCCAAAACCTAGCCATAACCCTAACCCCCTTAATCCTAGGGTTAAGGTGTTAGTTTTAGGGTTAGCCGCTGGGATTATGGATGTCTGGAAATTGGCCATGTAGGGAAATTGGGATGTCCGGCACTTGTTATGTCTGGAAGTTGGCCGTCGGGATGTTGGCATTAGGGAACCTGGCTGTAGGGATTTTGACCGGCATCCAAATAATACATGTTTCAGGGCAAGACTTATTCATGTGTCCCTTTTAAACATGATCCACACGGGCACCCTAATAATCAACCGCTTGCATTCTTTGAAGCATAAAATGTTTAAAATTAGCCAGTATATTAGAATTAGGATATATGTGGATAAAGGATACATATATATCATAACAGAGCCTACTGCAACAGCAACGACATTGCTGACCAGATCCATTATGATGGTGTATGGGGCCAAGAGAACACCTGTGCTGCATTCCCTTCAATTGCCTGTTAATTTTGGGTGTTAATTTCAGGTTTTTTGGAGTTAGCATCAGGGTTGAGCAGTAGGTAAAATTTTGCGATTAGCACCCCGCAAAAAGTTTGCGCAGCCACCAAGTGATCTGATAGTTGCAAAAGCGCTAGAGATCTCTAGCGCTCCCCATGTTAAGAATAGGACACAGAAAGTACAGTAAGCTCGCGCTACAAATCGCTAATAGTGACGCTCTAAGTGATTTTTCCCGTTTGTAGCAGGAGGCAAACGATCTATTGGTCAGGCGCTAGACTCAATTTACCTGGCGATAGTGCAAAAACATGCTGACGCAAGGGTTAGCTCACACCAGGTGATAGTGATCTAAATAAGTATATATAAATAAGATTACAAAACCACAGAGTAATGTGATGCAATGATACCTTTATATTGTACTAACCTGATACTTAAATTCAATATTTTATTTGCAATTCGTCAGTTTTCGCCAATGTCCGATAACTACTGCAGCGACTCCAATTTTAGCAAATTACAGTGACCATTCGCTAAATAGGGAATTCGCAATATTTGCGGTGAAATTAATTCCTCGAAATGTGACGAAAAGCAAAGGATCTAAAGATGAATAGACCCTTTAGATTATAACTTCCATAAACCCGGGGAGATACATCAAAAATAATAAAAAGTGTGGCATGTAGCTACCCATTAACCCCTAAAATGCCATAAATCAAGGAAAAAATAAAATGTATACTGTGAGGGATGAAGCCTGCCCATTAACCCTTAATACACATTTAAACTAAGGCAAAAACTAAAGTAATACACAATGCAATATATAGTCTGAACGTTCACCCCTTCACAGCTGAACCATTTCAACCCTGTGAAAATGTTTACATGCACCTATTTAGGACTTTTAATTTACATTAAATAAGGCCAGAATTTGCCCTTTCCAATGACATCTAGGTCGTTAAATACGATGCACAGAGACAGAGATACAGTGGTCCGAATAGGTGTGGAAGCTGGATACTGATTTCTGGTCAGGGGCACATGGGGGATGGGGGTCAAGGAATAACCCAGGGAGGGCAATTGCCCCCACTTGCCCCCCTTTAGAGATGCCTATGCTTAACCCGTTAGCGTTTGGACTGCAATATGCGGTGGCCACAAGGGCTAACGTTAACGCTCACTCAGGTGAGCGCTAACTTTAGCACCAAGAGTGTAATGTGGCCCCAAATTGGGCTATATTTAGGCATTCAGTATAAGACTAATTTTCTTTTCTCTTTTCCTGCTATGTCCTCTTCCATAAATTGAGTGATTAGTGCAGAGTGCATGTATCAATTATGCTGGTCTCTATCAAACAATGCTAATGAGCTGATGCACTTACTCTATATATTTGACATATATCCCAGCAAGGGTTTTTCTTTAAACTTATACGTCTTTTTGTTGTGTGTATCATGATCATGATCAATTTATGATTTAGGCATTAAGCTTTAATAAAACCCTTTTTTGTTTATTACTTTGTCACTATTTGCATTTGTGATCCAACTGGCTCGTTCAGTTGATCAGCTGAGACTATTTACAAGAGCTTAATACCCTGAGCTTTATGTGACTACCACACTTTGTACATCTACCCATCTTGTATATTTTGCATATGGTGGTCGCTATGTTACCGCTATTTCTTTAGTGGATATTGATGAATCGAGACCAAATAGCCGATTTGGAAAGTGAGATAAATGGGAGTATTTTTCTGGTTTGGCTATTTTGACCTAGAATTTTCACTTCTCCTGCCAGTTCTCCTGAGTTTCACCTTTTACTGTATAAAAGTGACAGTCATTTTAAGAGAATAACTAGTTGAAGGAAGTAAAGTAGCAGTTAGGAATATTGGATAAAAAGATGAGGTTGGAATAATAAAATTGTGTGAGGGTGTTTTACATTTAGAAAGCAGGGTCAGGGGTTAGGGCTAGGAGAGGCATGAGGCGTAAGATTATAGATCAGATTTTCAAAATAAGATGAAATGTTAGATTTATGCCCTGCAACACTTCATGATTGAATAAAGGCTACACATCTGGTGCCTGGGTTTGAGTTAACTTGATTTGTACATATTCTGGAGGAATGCAAATTATTATTTTTTTCTTGCAGTATGCTGACCATAGCAGCCAAAGTATTGCAACCCCCACAAGTTGATTCAGTGTCCGAAACAGCCTTTTTTGTTCCACATGTTGCTGCAATTCCTGGTAGGATGTGGATGGCGGGTGCAACGCATCCTTGAGCCCACTCACTTTTTCCATTGCTTCGTGATGTAGTGTGTCCCTCTCCCCTTTGGCCGTGGCCTGCACTGAGTCAGACTGGACTGGGAGAAACCTCCCAGTCCACTGATGTCCTGAAGTCGGAGAGCACCCTTAGGCTGGCCATCCACTGGTAGCCGGACGACTTACTTTTTCGTCAGACCATGGACGACGTTGGTCGTGCGACCAGGTCCGACTAGGGTCGTCCACTGCGTGCGATCTGTCGTGCGACCAAAGACGATCCAGATCAAAATCAGACAGAGGTGGAGTGCAGAGGCTGCCAAAACCAGAATGAACTGGTTTTGTATATAAAACCAGCATATCCTGCTTTTTGAAACACTCACAGGGTTATTCAAAGAGATTCGAAAAGTCACCACACGTTCAGTGACTTTTCGTTCTCTTCAATTCGGTTCCTTTTGCCGATCCCATTTCGGTGACCCTACGGTGTATTCAGCAAACATCACAGGGTCCCCTATTTGCAGGGAAAGGCTGCCGCAAACCTGACGAAAACTCACCGCAAAACCCACCGAATGCAGGCCGAAAACCCTCAAAAACATCTGGATTAACCTGCCGAAAACCACGGAAAAAGCCCGAGCAGGAGCCGATCGCACACAGCCGAAACCGCAGACGAGGGAGGTGAATAAATTAGCAAAATAGTTTGTATGATTGTGTGAAAGTGAAACGCTGTTTGCAAAGAAACTACTGAGCGAAAATGTCTGAAATTTTCACAGGAGGTCCAGGGAATGATAATAAAGAGGGCTGTTACAAAAAAAATAAGAACTTAAAAAAAAAAAAAATTCAGAAAAATGCTTAAAGTATCCTAAGAAAATCTATAAATAAAGAGACTCTTTACTGCAGAATTTTATAATGAACGGTTTTATAATGAACATTGAAGCCTATGGGATTCTCCTGAATTAACTTGCCGAATTAAACCACCGAATGGCAGGGCATTAGGGGAACCTTTCACTGCTGGTTTGTGCAGTGCTTTTTCATGGGGATTTCACTGCCCTCGAACAGGCACCGTATGTGCAGGCAATTCGCCAGGATTTGGCGAATTGCCTGCTCTCTGGATAGCCGAATGGCCAGGAAAGGTAACCGAACGCTGATTTTCAGCGTTCGGTTACCTTTCTCAAGCAATTCGGATCTCTTTGGATAACCCTGATAGTCTTTTTTTAAAAAAAAAATAATAAAATTGTTCAAAAGAAAAAAATATGTTTTTAAAAATAAATTACATTTAAAACCTATGGGATATGCAGTTTCATAGTAGTGATTGGTCACCTGGTATCCCTTTTTTATTTACCTGCAGTGTATGGATTCTACATGTTGCAGGGTGACACTTTTCATGCAATGCCAATCAGCTTGAATAAGTGAAACATGGCCAACCTGGTAACCCTAGTGTCTGCACATATATATATATTTTGTTAAGTCAGTAATCATCTGGGAAGGCAGAACATGTTAAAATAACCTGCAGCCTCCATCTGCCATTTCCTTTGACCTTTCCAGAACAAAATCAATCCAAATCACTCACCAGATCAGCTTGTCCACATCCATCTTCTCTCCAGGGATCTGTCAGATGTCTGCGATTTTCCCCTCAAATGGAAGGCATCGCACATCTGATGACATCTTTCTCCGTCGTTGGAAGTCTGCCATCGGACGCAATGGACGATGGTCCATTCACCTGCATGTTGTAGGATCGGTCAGACGTGATATCGGATGATCGCACCGTCGCACAAATACGGATCCAGTGGACGTCCAGCCTTACGTCCAGCAGAGCTGGAAAAATTGTATTAGTGGAGGCAATGTTCCTTGGCTGTCCTTATTCTCTACGTCAGTACGTCCAACAATGTCAAGAAAGATGTTGTATTTTTTTATCTAAAGCAGTGGCATTATCTGTTTTTCACTTATAAAGTGCAATAACTCACTATTATATTTCTCAGGCTAGGAACAAATGTGGAGGAGATGATACAGTGCGTAATTACATAATCATTTAAAACATCTGAGTAGCACCAAAGAATTTTACTCTACTGGAACCAGTTTCTGTACAACCCATAAGGTCAAGTGAGGTACAAATGGACAGGACAGGGTCTGGCCTTTCCAATGATACCATCCTAACCATGTGAAGTTTAAGAATAAAAATAAATAAAATTACAAAAAGTTTTTTGTTCATTTTGTTTTAACCCAGCATCATGTCGTAATAATTTGCTGCCTAGATCAATGCTTGCTGGCCCTGGTGTTATTGTTCAGGAGTTGTTTATGCTCTATATGTTAATAGATTTCTAGCATTAGAGGTTATTTCAACAAGCTTGAGTTGTCAATCCAGTATCTACATTGTGAGGCAGTTTATTGTTTGTGAATGTACTATCAGATGAATTGTGATCTCTGCCATCAGTAACCTCCATTAAAGGTACAAGTATTTTTCCAGCTCTTTCAATGACATTGTGTTCTGGACTTGTATAATACTAATCCGAATCTGATTAACTGCCAGTCATGACTGGAACATAATTAACCAGATACTAAAATGTTTTTGCGTTGTTTTTTAATCTGTTATAGTTAAATGGGTAAATGTTCAAGGGTTTAAAGTTTTATATTTAAGATGCTCTTGACGATGCTTCATTTAAATGTGGCTAGTTATTTGGCAGCAGTAATCGGTTAGGTTAACTTAAAAATATAAATTAATTCACCAGTCTTAGACTGTAAACCACATTTAGCAGGAGCCTGTTGATTAGAAGTATTCATTTTTTTCCGGATGTGAATTATAAGGTACAAACTATATTCGTAAAATAACACTAGAAATTTTCAATTGAAACTGCACGGTAATTATTTGTATTTTTTTATATCCGTGAATGCAGGATAAGTTTTCTTCAGTACAGTTCTTACATCCGTAGCATATGACAGTTTTCATTCTAGTGCTTGTTTTTCAATGCTCATTTATAGCTATCGTGCGTATCGTGTGACGCTGTGATTGCTAAGGCAACAGAATTGTCTGGTTATGTCTGCAGCCTCTTAAAAAGCCTTCCATTCATTATATAGTGGCAAAGCTATGTCTGATTTGGACTGTCAAAACATGATGTAATGTTGTTATTACATATTAGAATCATTCCCAAATATTTACACCATCCTCTATCAATTTCATACCTTACCACAACACAGCAGGAGAAACCAATCCTAATTTTCATTTGTAGCTGCCAGTAGCACTGTGAAGGGGTGAGGGGGAGTATATGGCATAAGACCAAATCCGTATGATATTACGGTGGACCTGAAGTACATGGATGTGTGGGTGGCAGTGACTGCTTCAGGTAGAATAAAAAATGCTATGTATTTTTGTATAATTGAAATCACTAAGAAATATATAATTTAACTTCTTCAGATCCAGTCACATGTGACGGTGTCAGCCGTTTGATTTCCTGTTCTTGGTTCTGGAAAAGTTAGCTTTCATATTGACTCAAACCGCGCATACTGGCTTGAACTGTAATTGGCACACAAGCATGTGAACTCCCACAAAGCCAAGTGTGGTACTTTTGGATATACAATTGATAAATAAAGATACACACCTTATAATATCAAATATAACATTTATTCAACATATCACACCAATATGTCCACATCAAGTGCATCCAAACAGGATTCAACATCACTGCAACACAAATCTATGTGATAAACAAGGGTAAGGCACGTAAGCAAATACACCCTCAAGGGTATATATTAACATCAATCCTGTTAATATACCCAGCAGTAGGCAACCCAACAGACCCAAAAAAACAAAAGCAAAAATACACAAAAGAAACAGAACAATCAACACTATACTAGCAGCCCCAGAATAGACTGACCAAGTGCAGAGCAGAGACAGGGTACGCAATGTTTTGGCTTAGAGGTCTTTATCAAGGGTTACAGTAAAGCTTACCAGATCTGTAGTACATGTAGTATGAGAAATATACAGTATCATAATGGGCTCGATGGTCAAAGAACCTCCCCTCCTTTTGTTCCACACTGTCGCCGCCGGCCGCCAATGATGATGTAGGAGATTCCGCATCCAAAAAGGGCATGACATCATAACCAAGCCACCGCGCATGCACCAACCACTCAGGGTGCATGCGCAGCACGCTCCATGGCAACAACTTTTGGCATGTGCTCACAGAAAATGGAAACCATGGCTGATCAGTTGCCAATTCGTCCAACACTGGAAAATAATCTAAACTCACTAATATACAGTATATATATATATATATATATATATATATATAGACCCTGTTCACTCCCCCTTCAGGAACAGATCATGCCTCTACCTATATCCCATCTAATAAACAAAAAGATAAAGAGAAAAATAAAGAGGATGTGCAGGCGCTAGAAATTTATTTTAATCCACCTCCCTACTCCCAAATATATAGTATCGGGGAGGGAGGATTTTAAGTATTTTATTTATCAATATGCTGCTTCACTGAACAAACAAGTACAATAGAAATACTCCTAAAACATTTTGTACCACAAATATTTCACAAACAAATAGAGGTCCAGATAGCGCAAAAGAAAAATTAGTTGTTCATCAATTTCATAGATGTATATATTTGCAAACACTTATCATCTCTGTTGGAGTAAAGCGGGAAAAAAGACGAGTGTCCTCTGTCCAAACGTAGATTCAGCAGGTAAATGAAGAGAGTCAACGAACAGAGTGGGAGGGGGGGCCCCGGAGCAGTGTCCGGACTTTCCTTGGGCAGAGTTCCCTCAGGGTATTCTATCTCCTCCACAGTGGGATTAGCTCAAATAGAAAAGATGACAACACTTACATAGCGCAGTAAGTCTTTACAATAGTAAACAGTACAGAGCTCAGCCAAAAAAACACTCACCGAGGTTGGAGCCTGTCAGTTGTTAGGCTCATTTATCAGGCGTGGGTGTTCTTTTGGAGGCAAAACACCTGAAAACCCCCTCTACAGGATGATCCAAGTACCTTGGCTCGTAAATCAGAATTAATCCAAAGTAGTGTTATGGTAATTTATTCAACCATCGATATAAAACATTAAGAATAAACAAATAAACAGAAACGCGTTTCGGACTCACGGCCCTTCATCAGTCAGTATGAGGAAGACTCTGCACTCTTCTCCCTATTTATAGTCCTTTCTGAGTTCTTAATTCAAATCAGCTGCTTCCAATGGGCAGCAATGGCGTCGCGATGTCCGAGACGTCACTTCCGGTGCTATTGTGATGTCTGATACGTCACTTCCGGTAGCGGCATATCGCCGTTTCCTGATTACGCCGGATATTCCAATGGTGCACATTCCGTTACGGCGGGTCCAGGCTGCTCTAGACATGCACATGTCCACCCGGCCTCTTAATAAAGCGCTCGTGTTTAGTCCTAAGGGTCCTGCCCTCACCTATAGTGTTTAATTCAAGTTGCAGTACCAGTAGACAGCATAGTAATATGTGATAAAATTATGGGAAATATATAAAATATATAAAGATAGAAAGCACTAACCCTGAGCTAAACAGGGAAGCCAAGGGGGAAAATTAGCATTCACTAATTTCCCCTTTCCGTACTGGTTTCACCATCAGATTTGTTTTATACCGTTTCGTTTTCTTTCCGTTTCAGTCCAAATCAATTAGTTTTCGTTCCATTTTCGGACTGTTTCGGACAGAACCGATTCATATTTTGGAAACATTTCCAAAATACGAAACAGGAAATTCTCGTCCGAATTTTGATTTGGAACGAAACGCACCATTGGAGTATATTCACTGGTGTTGCAAACAACAGAGGAAAAATGTTAAATGGAGAATAGCTGCAGTTTACTAATTTCACAGAAGACCAACAAATTATGTTGTTCAATGCTTTTCACTGATGTTTGCAGCAACTTCGCCTGCTGTTGTTGAATTTTCTTCTCTACATAGTCAATTGTAACCATAATTCAACAATGATGATTTTAACCATTGTTTGTGAATAGCCCCATTAGCGTGCTTCCAGGCAGCGGCATAGCATGGGCTGTCAGCGCCCGGGGCAAGGCAAGAATTGTGCACCCCCTACCTTTGCACCCCCTTTCTGTTCAGCGGCTGCAGGGTGTCACGTTTCCCAGATCCCACCACGCAGTACTTAACACCCCACACTCCACAGAGCCCAGAAGCTACCAACAGAGTAGCCGTGAAAGATCTCTAACTGTCTGGTCCTTAGAATTGGCCAGGTAAACTAGCTAGACAGAAAGGGTTAACAACACGGGGAGTAGTCAGCCGAGCCAGAATCAGGAATACAGAGTTCAGAATGGTCAAATGGAATAGCCGGGTCGATATCAGAGCAGTGGCGTAGTACAAGAAAATGGTCTAGGGCAACAGAAGGCAGAATAGTCAGAAACAAGCAGAGGTCAATAACGGGTTAATTCAATATAGCAGTCAGGTACAAGGAGCTCAGGTATGGATAACCACGATTTGGCAACTGCTGAGAATGCACTGAGGGTTTTTAAAGACCTTCACCAGGCCACGCCCCCCACTCAAGCCGCGCCTCATGCAACCACCTCCCTGCCTGTCTCCATTTAAACCGGGCATTGGTCAGCGAACAGCATCAGACATGCTGCCCTCAAGCACACAGGTAGGGCTGGAAGCTCCCAACGTTACACAGGGCTGCTAGCGGCAGGGGGCTGGCACAGGGCTTCAAAGAGGGGCTGACAAGTATGGAACTGGGTGTTCCATCGAATAATTCTGTGCTGCTTCATGAGACTCATGTCAGCGTTAAGGAGGAGTCAGGACAGAATTTTCTGACCTGGTCCTCCCTTCCGGACGCTGAGTGCTAAGTCACCGCCGGCACCATAAAACTGGCGTCTGGCCGTGCAAGGGCCTCTCACGGACACCAGTATCCATGAGCAAACACCTTTCTGATCCCTGCTGGAAAATATTAGTGGTTCAAATTTATTTTTAAATTTTGCGCCCCCTAAGAAAATTGCGCCCAGGGTGACTGCCCCCGAGGCCCCCCCATGCTACGCTACTGCTTCCAGGGTATTTATTTTTGGCATGACAGGTTCTTGTCCCAGTTTACTATAGTGTAACATAGCATGCATGATATTATATGTCATTGACTGGTTTTCCTAACAGTATCTATAATGTAGAAATACAATATCAGGGTTATTCAAAGAGGATCGAAAAGTCACCGCACGTTCGGTGACTTTTCGTTCTCTTCAATTTGGCGATCCGATTTCGGCAACCCTGCGGTGTATTCAGCAGGAACTGTGATAGGATTCAGGACTGTGGAACAAATCCAGTCGTGAAATTTCCTCGCATCTAAATATTCCACAGTCAACTGTCAGCTGTATTATTAAGAACGTGGAAGTGTTTGGGAACAACAGCAACTCAGCCACGAAGTGGTAGGCCACGTAAACTGACGGAGCGGGGTCAGTGAATGCTGAGGCGCATAGTGCGAAGAGGTCACCAACTTTCTGCAGAGTCAATCGCTACAGACCTCCAAACTTCATTTGGCCTTCAGATTAGCTCAAAAACAGTGCACAGAGAGCTTCAAGGAATAGGTTTCCATGGCCGAGCAGCTGCATCCAAGCCATACATCACCAAGTGCAATGGAAAGCGTCGGATGCAGTGATGTAAAGCATGCCGCCACTGGACTCTAGGGCAGTGGAGACACATTCTCTGGAGTCGCAAATCGCGCTTCTCCATCTGGCAATCTGATGGACGAGTCTGGGTTTGGCGGTTGCCAGGAGTACAGTACTTGTCTGACTGCATTGTGCCAAGTGTAAAGTTTGGTGGAGGGACTATTATGTGTGGGGTTGTTTTTCAGGAGCTGGGCTTGGCCCCTTAGTTCCAGTGAAAGGAACTCTGAATGCTTCAGCATACCAAGACATTTCGGAACAATTCCATGCTCCCAACTTTGTGGGAACAGTTTGGAGCTGGCCCCTTCCTCTTCCAACATGACTGTGCACCAGTGCACAAAGCAAGGTCCATAAAGACATGGATGACAGAGTCTGGTGTGGATGAACTTGACTGGCCTGCACAGAGTCCTGACCTCAACCCGATAGAACACCTTTGGGAAGAATTAGAGCGGAGACTGAGAACCAGGCCTTCTCGTCCACCATCAGTGTGTGACCTCACAAATGTGCTTCTGGAAGAATGGCCAAAAATTCCCATAGACACACTTGGAATCCCAAGTTAGTGTGGGGCGGCTGTCTGGGTTAGGGTTCGGGCTAGTGGTTCTTACCGGAGTCCCTTCGGAGCTTGGGGGAGAAGCCTTCCGAGCCTGTTGTTGGGTGGTGATGGGGTATGCCTCTTCAGGGTGGGTTTCCTCAAAGGCAAAGGTGAGCATACCGAGGTCATTGCCCAGCAATATATCGGTGGGTAAGTCTCGCATGATTCCTACCTCCACGTCCCGGGCTCCGGTGCCCCAATCTAGGTGGATGCAAGCTGTGGGGATCCGGTACACGTGGCCGCCGGCCACTCGGACGGCTACAGAATAGCCTGTAGTGGCTGCGGGGTGGATGAGGTGGGGCTGAGCCAACGTAAGGGTGTCCCCAGCGTCCCATAGCCCTTGTGCTGGCTGTTGATGTGGACCATCTCCCGGTGGTGCTGGCGGTTGTCCTGGGTGGCTGCCTCTATGGGGTTGGCCTCATGGAGGAGTCCAAAGTCCTTTTCTCCGGAGGTAAAGGTCTTGGGTGCCGGGACATGCTGGCAGCAGAATGCAGTGGCTCTGGCCGGGGAGTAAGTTGGGCGAGTTGGTGGGGGTGGGCTCCGATTCAGGGGGAAGCGATCCCGAATATGTCCCAGCTGATTGCAGCCATAGCATCGCGGATCAGTCCGCTGTGGCTGTGGTGGTGGTTGGTATCAGGGTGCTCGCTCCGGAGGTGATGGCCTTGTAGCCAGAGTGGGGTTGATCTGAGGAGGCGGTTTGGCCGGGGTGATGGTGTCTCGTCTGGCATTGTTGTATTCGTCGGCCAGGCGGGTGGCCTCTGGCAGCGTGAGGGGCCTCCGATCTCGGATCCAGACACGGACCTCCGGGGGGAATAGTTGTAATTGCACCAGTAGGATCAGCTGAATGATTTGGTCAGGACTGGTCACCTGGCACCCGTGGACCCAGCTGCGGACGGCTTGCTGCATGCGGTGGCCCCATTCAGCATGAGAGTCGGCAGTTCCCTTCTGAAGGCCCCGGAATCTCACACGGTTGCCTCTGAGGTGAGAGCGTAGCGGGCTAGGAGATGTTCTTTGACTTGCTCATAAATCATGCAGTTGTCATCTGTTACTGCCCGGTATGCCTCTGCCGCTCTTCCTGTTAACTTGCTGACCAGAATGGATACCCAGTCCTTGCCAGCCATGTCCTGCAGCACACATTGTCTCTCAAAGTCTTGCAAGAACCCGTCAATGTCTTCACTCCCCTTGGGGAACATCTTGAAGGCCGCATGGGGAATCTTCTGCTTAAGGGGCCCTGTGCTGCCTCGGGATGAGGTTGACCCTCCGGACCGGTGCTGTATCTCGGCCTGAAGGAGTTGATCCGTGCTGGCCAGGATGCCGGCAATTACGTCTGCTGGAGGGTCGGTGCCATACAGGGAAATCTGCCACTCCCGCCGCCACTCTGAGGTTTCTGAACTATCGGAGGGGGCCATGCTTACCCGATCGCCTTACATCAGTTCCTTGATGATGACCTGGCTGGGGAAACCTTGTAGACCCTAGGTATCTGAGACCCAGGTCAAGCCAGCGGCTATATTTCCCCCTGCTGGGCTGGTCTCACAATCCCCTCCTAGGTCGGGCTGCTCCAGGCTCTCTGCGGTTTGCGGTGTCTGAGACCGGGGTCAAGCCAGTGGCTATATCTTCCGCTGCTGGGCTGATGTCAGAGATCCCACCGTGCTGCCAACAATGTGACTGATGCTGTTACTCGGAGGGAGTAGATCCGCCGTAGGTGCCGGGGTTGCTCTGCAGTGAGCCGCGGTAGCGAGCCGACTTTAGGTCCCTTGCTGGAAGCTAGTGAGTCAGCAGTAGTAAATACCCATTGGATAGTTCCTTTTCCCAAATACTCGTCGAGGCGTAGTACAGGTTAAGCAGATTGGTTTTTACTCAGAACAGCACATACACGGTACTTTTATACAGTACAGTCCCATTGTTCTCTCCCCTGCCCGCCCTCAGACATCCCAGGGCCAGTTTTACCACTGCCTCCAGCCATAACCCTTTTCGTATACTTAACATGGACTGCCACTGCCTCTAGCTCGATCCCAGCTTTTGGTGCCACACTGTCTGGCCCGCCCTGAGCTGTTCCCTGCCCGGGAAATTCCACTCCCTGGAGTGCCAGCTCTGATTCTGGCACAGGATTCCCTCTGCGGCTGGGAAGCCCGACCTGAGTTTAGCGGCTGATTGAACTCGGTGGCACTCACCTTCAGAACTCACCCCACAGTGGCACCATGTTCTCAGGGCCCTTCTGACTAAAAAGCACTCTGGTGGCATGTACAGGGGCTGAGCGGTGCGGGGTGTAAGGCATGTTGGCTGTCCTAGGTCTCGGCCGGTGGCTGCTGTATCAGGGTTGTGCTGGGCAGATAAACCACGATGGCTGGGCAAGACAGGGGTGGCAGAGAACTTAATAAACATCAGGGTCATACAAGCACAAATTGTACAAATGAATTATACACTTGGGTGAATGAAAATTTAACAATTTATGTGGTATTAAAAATTGTGACGGATTACAGGTGCGTTTGGTGCGGGGAATTGCGAGGGGAAACACAATACGCACAGGGATCATACAGACATAAATTGTATAAATAAAATTTAACATTGAACCAACAAACTTTTAATGTTTTATATGCCAATAAATTGTAAGTGACGGCGGTTTTGGCACACCAGTGGAGGAAGTACCAGGGTTGCAGTGGTCGCAGTTGCGACTGGGCCCTGGCATTCCGCCACTGGAGGGGGGCCCAGCGCCGCCACCAGATTCTGGCAATCAGCGCCAGAATCTGGGAGCAGTGCCGCCGGCTGTTCCTCTCTCTGTGAGCGGCCCACTGGCTTACAGCTTGGCCGCTCGCGTGGAATGGGAGCTAGCTGACCAGCGCAAAAGATCTTGCGAGAACTCGGCTGCGCTGATCAGGTGGTTCCCGGCGAGCAGCCAAGCTGCATCATGCCAGCTGTCGCTCGCCTCGTGAAGAACAACGCAGAGCAAGGTGAGTGCTGGGGGCAAATACATCCACGAGCTGGGGGCAAATACATCCACAAGCTGGGGGCAAATACATCCACGAGCTGGGGGGCAAATACATCCACGAGCTGGGGGGCAAATACATCCACGAGCTGGGGGCAAATACATCCATGAGCTGGGGGCAATACATCCATGAGCTGGGGGCAATACATCCATGAGCTTGGGGCAAATACATCCATGAGCTAGGGCAAATACATCCATGTGAGCTGGGGTAATATATCCATGAGCTGGGGCAATACATCCCATGAGCTGGGGGCAAATATATCCATGAGCTGGGGCAAATAAATCCATGTGAGCTGGGGCAAATACATCCATGTGAGCTGGGAGCAAATACATCCAGGTGAGCTGGGAGCAAATACATCCATGTGAGTTGGGGGCAAATATACCCATGTGTGAGCTGGGGCAATATATACCCATGTGTGAGCTGGGGCAATATATCCATGTGTGAGCTGGGGCAATATATCCATGTGAGCTGGGGCAATATATATCCATGTGTGAGCTGGGGCAATATATCCATGTGTGAGCTGGGGCAATATATTCATGTGAGCTGGGGGCAATATATATCCATGTGTGAGCTGGGGCAATAAATCCATGTGTGAGCTGGGGCAATATATATCCATGTGAGCTGGGGGCAATATATATCCATCTGAGCTGGGGGCAATATATATATCCATGTGAGCTGGGGCAATATATTCATGTGAGCTGGGGGCAATATATATCCATGTGTGAGCTGGGGCAATATATCCATGTGTGAGCTGGGGCAATATATATCCATGTGAGCTGGGGGAAATATATATCCATGTGAGCTGGGGGCAATATATATCCATGTGAGCTGGGGGCAATATATATATCCATGTGAGCTGGGGGCAATATATATATCCATGTGAGCTGGGGCAATATACAGTATAGATCCGTGTGAGCTGGGGGGCAATATATATATCCATGTGAGCTGGGGGCAATACTATCTTTTTTATATTGCAGGGAAAAAAAAGTAAAAATATAGATCTTTTTTTGGGGGGAGGGGGTTGGGGGGCCCTTCATGGATTCTTGCACCGGGGGCCTCAGGTTTCTAGTTACACCACTGTGTCGCACACTTCATTTCTTCATTTGTTTGAATTGAAGGATTGAGTTTTTTTGTCTGTATTTATAACATTTAGGGGTGAATCCCCTGTATTCTGGACTATCCCTATAATGGTAATCTACTATAATCTTGGAACAATGATTGTTTTGGTGAATTAGTTTTATGTTTGACTGATGTACAATGTACATCAGGAACCCCCCCCCCCCACAGAAAAAAAAAGAATTGCTCTTGGCCTCCTGGGCCCCCTCTAACACCTGATGTGACAGCTGTGAATAAGTCTGCACTACTCATGACATCAGTGAAGATTGTCTATGAAAATGCAGAGAATATAATGATTCACAGCCTAATGACTAGTCTACACATTTTTAATAAAGCATGTTACTATTAAAAGATTTGAGGGTATATATAAATATATCAAGGAAAAAGAGTGTCATCTGCGCTCGTTTCTATGTGTTCCATGTACAACAAAAATGAGGTTTTTGTTTGTTTCATGGCCATTGCAACGTAAGCCCACTCGCCACTTCAAGGCACCTCTTTAGAGTGGGTACCTAACAATTGTAACCAAAAGGCCGCTCTACTGAGCAGCTCCGAGCCCCTCCAGCTGCTTTTCAGCCAAGGAGAGACAAAGATGCTGGGTTTTATTTATACACGCACCAAACACTTCCCATTTGGGATCAAAAACAAAAACATGGAAAGAGGAACAGCTGCAGAACGACGGACTGGTGTTACAAGCATGATATACATAAATACAGAAAAAATGGCGTTGCGCCCATACTATTGTAGAGGTCGGCAGGGCTGGGTCCTGGATGGACAATATGTTTCACCCCTATTTGGGTTGTGGACCCTTTAAGGGCAACCACAGGGTTAATCTTCCTGTCCAGGAAGAGTTTTAAAGCCAGCAACTCCCAGAGAGGATGGTGGGATTTCAGGAAAAGGAAAGTAATCAGTGGAGGCTGTGTGTTTGTGTTCCAAAAGCAGGAGACGTGCTGTGCCTTGCTGGAGAGGCTTCTACATACTGGGGAAAGGATTCCCTAGGTTTGGGACTGTTTAAAGCGTTGGTGAGCCACTATTATTTCTCTGTTTATTTGTGCTGAAGATCAGGACTTTGCTTTAATTTCGCTGAACCAAAGCGTGTACTTATTATGTTGCCTTTTTGACTGCCCTGAAAGGGTGAATAAAACTGTTTTGTTTGTGAAAGACATTGTGCACGTGCTCTGTGGGCCCCCAAACGTCACAACTGGTGTTTCGAATGCGGGCAATTTGCTACCCCTCACACGCCAAGCAAGAGGAATTTTTGTGAAAAAAAAAAAAAAAAACCTGACATTTTTAAAGGACAGTGTTCTGATTGCATGTCCTGGGCTAAGGCTGCACTGAAGTCCACAGCCATGGAGGAGCTCGTTAAGCAGATGGTCTTTGTTAATGTGCAGGCCCAGACTCGCCATGAAGAGGCGATGGCTCAGCAGCAACAAGCCCTGGCACAGGCTGTTGCTGCCCAACAAGAAAGCACCCATTTGCTGGCTGCACAACTTGCAGCACAGCAGGTAGCCACACAGACGCAGATCAATGCCCTGCGGGAGGCCATGCAGCAACTTGCACCTGGACGTGATCAAGCAGTGGTCACTACTGGTAACCATGTCTCCATAAGGGCCAGTCATTTCCTCCAAAAACTGTCTGCCAGTGATGATGTGGAAGCATTTCTTACCACGTTTGAAAGGACTGCTGAGAGAGAGGGGTGGCCCCAAGACCAATGGGCCGGTCTCATTGCCCCGTTTCTGACAGGAGACCCTCAAAAGGCATATTTTGACCTGCCACTAGAAGATGCAAAGAATTATGACCGGCTGAAAGCTGAGGTTCTGGCCCGCCTTGGGGTAACTGTTGCTGTCCGGGCTCAACGTGTTCACTGCTGGAAGTACTGCCCTGACCAGCCACCCCGGTCCCAGATGCATGACTTAGGACAGCTGGTTAAAAAGTGGTTGCAGCCAGAGACCCTGACTAGAGAGCAAATGGTCGAAAGGGTTGTGATGGACCACTACCTGAGGTCTCTACCAAAGGATCTACAGCGCTGGGTCAGCCATGGGGACCCCAAGACTGCAGCACTGGTAGTCGAGATGGTGGAGAGATACACCGTGGTGGAGGACCTGCTCAGACCAACCAGTCATCGAGGACCAGTCTTGCCACCGCCTGTGAGGCCTGCTTCAGTTCCTCGGAGGGAAGCGTCACTGGACCTGGGAACCAGCACCCCAAAATCATCTTCCTCGGTTCTGCAGAGGCCTGTCGCTACCCGAACTGCTGGCGATATACAGTGTTGGAGGTGTCGCGCCTGGGGCCATACCCGGGCACAGTGTCCGCTACAGGAGGAGCCCATGGAGTGTGGATCCGCTCGGAGAGTGTCTTTCTACACCCTCACAACGTGCACTACCCACCTTGACCTAGAGGGGGGTCAGTTTGAATGTACTGTGTGGGTGAATCACCGCCCAGCCAAAGCTCTCCTGGACTCTGGGAGTATGGTCACCCTGGTGCATGCCCGGGTAGTCGGAAGGCTCGGTCCAGTACAAAGAACCCTCCGGGTTGTCTGTATCCATGGGGATACTCGGGAGTATCCGCTGATCCCTGTCACCATTTCCGCCAGGAACACTTCGGTCACCCAAGAGGTCGGGGTGGTGAGTACTCTGATACATGATGTGATTGTGGGACGGGACTGCCCCTTGTTTGCTGAACTATGGTGCTTGGCACAAACTGAACTGCCCATCGAACTGGGGAACAATTCAGGGTCACCCCCACCAAACATGACTGTGGACACTGTTGATGAGGAGTTGCTCAAATGTGTTCAAAATAAGAATGTTGTAACTGATGTGAGTGTCCTAGCTCCTCAACCTGAGTTGACACCCAAGGAGGGGGAATCCTCTCCCGTGCCGGTTATGGTAGGAGAGGATGAAGAGGAATTATCCCCTGTAGATATTACACTTGGGGTGGATGAGGGGAGGGTTCTTCTTATCCAGTACACCCTGACTTAGATGTGTCCAGAGGTGCATTTGGCAGGGCTCAAATGGGTGACCCGATGTTGATAAATGCTCGCGAACAGGTAACTGTTGTCAGTGGGGTACCTCAAGCACCAGATGCAGAGAAAAGATTTCCTCACTTTGCGGTCAATAATGATCTGTTCTACCGGGTATCAGAAATTCGGGGAGAAATTGTGGAACAATTACTAGTACCCCAGCCCTACCAGAGAATGGTGCTGGATCTGGCTCACAATGATGCTCTAGGTGGTCACCTGGGAGCTGAGAAAACTGAGGCCCGGATAACAGACCGGTTTTACTGGCCAGGGATCGGTGCCGCAGTTAAGAGGTACTGTTCCTCCTGCCCTGTTTGCCAGTTAACTGCCCCAGCACCCCATTATAGGAACCCCTTGGTGCCTCTGCCAATAATTGAGGTGCCCTTTGAGCGCATCGCTATGGATATAGTGGGTCCCTTAGAGAAGTCTGCTCGGGGACACCGATATATCCTGGTGGTTCTTGATTATGCCACAAGGTATCCAGAGGCGGTTCCTTTAAGAAACCCTACATCAAAGGCCATTGCGCGGGAGTTGTTTTTTATGTTTTCGAGAACTGGCCTGCCAAGGGAAATTTTGACAGACCAGGGGACCCCATTTATGTCCCGGGTGATGGCAGATGTGTGCAAGTTGTTCCAAATCAAGCAGTTGCGAACATCTGTTTATCACCCTCAGACAGATGGTCTGGTAGAAAGATTCAACAAAACTCTGAAAATGATGCTTAAAAGGGTTGTGCAGAGAGATGGAAGAGACTGGGATCATTTGCTTCCCGCACTGCTGTTTGCTATTCGAGAGGTTCCTCAGGCCTCCACGGGGTTTTCACCTTTTGAGCTGGTGTATGGTCGCAGACCCCGGGGATTGCTAGATTTGGTGAAGGAGACATGGGAAAGTGAGTCCTCTCCACACAAATCGCTCATTGAACATATCTCTCAGATGAGAGAGAGAATTTCTAAAGTGATGCCTTTGGTACAGGAACATTTGCAGAAAGCTCAGGAGGCCCAGAAAAGGTGTACAACCGGTCAGCCAAGCTGCGGCAATTTCAGGTGGGGGACCGGGTAGCAGTACTTATACCCACGGTGGAAAGTCGGTTCCTAGCCAAGTGGCAGGGACCGTATGAGGTGGTTGAAAAAGTAGGGGAAGTAAACTACCGAGTGCATCAGCCTGGGAAAAGAAAACCATACCAGATCTACCACATAAATTTGTTAAAACCCTGGAGAGACCGAGAGGTGTCCGCCATGGTTGGGGTGGGTATAGAGTCTGATGGTGTTGACGCAGTACACATTGCTGCCACCCTGTCCAAACCCAAACCCAAGAAGTTAAGGAGTTTCTGCAAAGAAACAAAGGCATGTTTTCAGGACTACCGGGACACGCGTCCGGGATTCAACATGATATTGTGACGGAACCCCATGTAAAGGTTCGGGTAAAGCCGTACCGCATCCCAGAAGCCCATAGAAAGGCTGTTTCTGAAGAGGTTAAAAAAATGCTTCAGCTTGATGTCATTGAGGAGTCACAGAGTGAATGGTCGAGCCCCATCGTGTTGGTACCGAAGCCCAACGGCACTCTGCGATTCTGCAATGACTTCAGGAAACTTAACGAGGTGTCAAAATTTGACGCGTATCCCATGCCAAGGGTGGATGAATTAATAGAGAAATTGGGTCCGGCCCGTTATATCACCACCCTGGACCTTACTAAGGGATACTGGCAGATCCCCTTGACTAAGGAAGCCAGGGAAAAGACTGCTTTTTCCACTCCAGAGGGTCATTTTCATTATAAGCGGATGCCTTTTGGGTTACACTCAGCCCCGGCCACCTTCCAACGAGCGATGGATAGGGTGCTCCGCCCCTACCTGAGATATACCTCGGTCTACCTGGATGACATTGTCATCTTCAGTCCAGATTGGGAGTCCCATCTTCCCCGGGTTCAGACGGTTTTGGACGGTTTGAGGAAAGCGGGCTTTACTGTTAACCCTGAGAAAAGTGCGGTAGGGATGGAGGAAGCTAAGTACCTGGGATATGTCGTAGGCAGGGGTCTGGTAAAGCCACAATTTAACAAAGTAGAGGCTATCCAGAACTGGCCACGCCCCCTCACGAAAAAGCAGGTTCGTGCTTTTCTGGGTATAGTGGGGTATTACCGGCGGTTTGTCCCCAATTTTGCCTCTATTGCTGCACCACTGACTGACCTGACGAAAGGTAGGAAGTCAGTGATGATTCAATGGAATGCCAATGCTGAAGATGCCTTTGAGAAGCTTAAAAATGCGTTGTGTCAGCACCCAGTGCTGGTAGTCCCTGATTTCATGAGGGAGTTCATTGTACAGACGGATGCCTCAAGTGAGGGTTTGGGGGCTGTGCTATCCCAAGAAGTCAATGGGGAAGAGCACCCCGTGGTTTTTCTTAGTCGGAAACTGACGGCAGCGGAGAAAAACTATGCTGTGGTGGAAAGAGAGGGCTTGGCCATAAAGTGGGCCTTGGATTCTTTGAGATACTTCCTGTTGGGCAGGAAGTTCCGTTTAGTGTCTGACCATGCCCCATTGACCTGGATGAGGCAGCACCGCCACGCTAATGCCAGGGTTACCAGGTGGTTCCTGTCTCTCCAGGAGTTTAACTTTGTGGTGGAACACAGGCCTGGGAAACAGCACCAAAATGCTGATGCCCTGTCCCGGATGCATTGTGGGCTGTCTGTTGCCTCAAACACCTCCGCGTTGAGACAGAGGGGGGGGATATGTAGAGGTCGGCAGGGCTGGGTCCTGGATGGACAATATGTTTCACCCCTATTTGGGTTGTGGACCCTTTAAGGGCAACCACAGGGTTAATCTTCCTGTCCAGGAAGAGTTTTAAAGCCAGCAACTCCCAGAGAGGATGGTGGGATTTCAGGAAAAGGAAAGTAATCAGTGGAGGCTGTGTGTTTGTGTTCCAAAAGCAGGAGACGTGCTGTGCCTTGCTGGAGAGGCTTCTACATACTGGGGAAAGGATTCCCTAGGTTTGGGACTGTTTAAAGCGTTGGTGAGCCACTATTATTTCTCTGTTTATTTGTGCTGAAGATCAGGACTTTGCTTTAATTTCGCTGAACCAAAGCGTGTACTTATTATGTTGCCTTTTTGACTGCCCTGAAAGGGTGAATAAAACTGTTTTGTTTGTGAAAGACATTGTGCACGTGCTCTGTGGGCCCCCAAACGTCACACTATATATAAATATATGCTAACATATTTAATTTCGCCATTGTGAGATAATTATTTTTTTTTAAATTCTTTATTTAAAAGTTTGCATGTCACAGAGATAGCCAGAGAGCACAGCTAAATAGGCCACGCAGGGTCAATACAAAGGATCTGCAGGAGACTGTGCCGCAATAAAATGACAAAGATCCGTAGTAGAAAAAACCGAGGCAACAGTCTAAAATATCAACACGAGACAGATAGCCAGGAGGCAGCAGGGAGTAAAATACAAAAGGGAAGGGAGGGGGAAGGAGAAAGAATAAAACACCTCCAACAGAACAAGGAAGAGAGGGAAGGCAGCCTTAAATAAGTGAGTGGTACTCAGCAGCACATTCCTGTTCCCCACAGGAGATCAGAGGGCCACACGCGAAAACACAAGGTAAAGGCGACCTAAGGGCCAAAGGAGCAGAGAGAGAGCCTAGGTGACTGCCCCACGGCGCACCTAATGTGGAACCATACCTCCAAAGTCTCTAAAGAAAAAGGGGGGGGAGGTAGGAAGAGGGAGGAAGCGGGGATTGAGGGGGTGAACACACTAAATGTGAATTTGCCAACCGGAGCATAGCTCTCCCAATTCCGGAGAAACCAAAAAAGGAAAAAGAGAAGTCCGAGTTCCTCGGATAACGGGCCTTGTAGCCGGTGGCAAGGGCACCAAATCATACACAGTACCCACCAAGCCTGTTGGCAAACCGATAGCCACAAGATGGGCCTGGGCCTCCTCAGCTGTAGATTCCGTGTGTCATCTTGTCGCTCTGGATCAGCAGGGATCCCAACACCCCCCAATGTTAACATTCCACGTGGGACCAAAGCATCGCCGTGATGCTCCCAAAATTTTGCCGAGCTAAAAAATGGCAAGTCCTAATAAATGGCGATCTCCACACCCTCGAATCGTACCCAACAGCCGCTCACGAAGGAGGACCACAACACCTTGCAAACCCGGATCACCGATAACACCGGGTTTGGGGTTCCCCCAGGCAGGCCCAGGACAGCTGTCACAAAACGGTTGATAAACAGGAGTGCAGAGTCAGGAATGGATTCCGGGATACCCCACAGTTTAAGATTCCGGCAGCGGTGGCGGGTCTCCAGAGCCAGCACAGCTGACTGCAATCCAGTAACCTGTGCCTGAAGCGCTGTAACTCAAGAGGCGGAGGTGACCTGCGACTTCTCCAAATCACAGGTATGGGCGCCGAGCTCCCCAACCTCGGAACGTAGGGATGTCAAATGGGCGCGCACCTCAGTGGGCTCCTGCATTCAGGAGGACCGAGACACAGATGTCCCTCTTCATCGACGGGAGGTCATCCGGATGCATCGGTGAGGCAGGCAGCTCAGTCACAGGGGATGCAGCAGGACTTGGATCACCACAGGCCCCAGAGATCGACGGGGATTGGGGTGGATGTCACATCTCCCTCATACTTGCCAGGGAGACGCAGATGTCAGAAAGGCGCTAGTCTCCGTGACCCCAAACCGTTTATCCTGCTTACCCCTAACTGGGAAAAGGTAGGGATGTCCATAAGGGGAAAGGCCTGAGGTGGCAAGATGGCGCCAGCTCCTCACTACTCCAGGCCTGAGGATCAGTTACTCGAGGCTAAGAAGGTTGCGGCATAGCTCCAGCGGGTCAAACAATCCAGGGTCACAGTACCAACACAGGTGCCACACAGTGAGAGGGTAAAGCTAGCAAAATATACAGAGTAAAGCACAAGGTCCACAAAGATTCACAGGAGCTGCTCGAACGTGCAACCACTCTCTCCAGCACCTAGCCACGTCCTCTCGAGATAACTAAATTTAAGGACATTTCCAGTGGCAAGAAAATAATAAATTCTTATACAGATTGGGCACTATCATCTGCCCAAAGCTAAAACTGGGACACTAAGCGAAAAAAATTGCATTGCAAATTTTCCCTTAGCATCCCCATTTTACAAACGGATTACGGTGCAGACGCTGAATCCAGCAGACTGCCTCGTTGTGGCCACTAGCATCCAGGAAGCTTGTGTGCTGAGCTGAGCAAGTAATGAATATTCATAAGGGACGGGAAACAGGAAGTGAGCTGTGCCCCAGGAAGAGTCAGTGTGGAGGAGAGCCAGCTCAGAGCAGAAAGCCAGCACTCATCTCATGTATCATATAATAACGAAGTTGCTGTAAACAGAACCTCGTGGATCATTTCAGTATATTAAAAAGCTGAACAACACATGGTACCAGAAGTGGATGTTTCTTCAAGTTCTACCAGTTACCAGCAAATAAACCAACATGGATCTGCAACAAGGTACAGCACGTGGCCAGCAAACCTTACAGAGCTTACCTGTGAGAACTGATAGCCTGAAGCCAGGGCCGGCGCTAGCGTAAGGCAGGTCAGGCGACTGCCTAGCGGTGGGCCCACGGGGGGGCCGAGATTCACGTTAATGTTGTCCACCCAGAAGCATGAAACTCCTTCTGCAAAGATGCAGAAGGTGCTTCATACTAGTGCTCCCCTGGCTGTAGCAGGCTGCTCTGTGTGTGTGTGTGTGGGGGGGGGGGGGGGTGCGCAGGGATTAAAAACAACAATAAGGCCGGCTGCACACTAGACGTTTTTTTTAACGCACTAACGCGCGTTAAAAAAAAAATCATCGTACTCGACACTCGTCTACCCCCCCTTGCGTTATCTTCCATAGGAGGATAGCGGAGCACCCGTCGACGCGAATCCTAGCGCATCGCCATTCTAGAACGCTAGGATTCACGTCGACGGGTGCTCCGCTATCCTCCTATGGAAGATAACGCAAGGGGGCGTGGACGAGCGTCGGGTACGATGTTTTTTTTTTTAACGCGCGTTAGTGCGTTAAAAAAAACGTCTACTCTAGTCTAGTGTGCACCCGGCCTAAACTGCCGTTTTTTTTTTTATCTGCCGCTGTGTGCAGGGAGGGAAGCGGGAAACACATGGTGGAGGGGGCGGAGCTGTGCAGACAGGCAGAGGAGGGAGCCTAGGAGGGGCAGAGCTCCAGCGTGCGCCTCTCACATTCCACCAGGAAGGGAACTGTGAAGTTTGAATGTGCTGCTCAGCAACTGAAGACAGCAGCGTCTATTCAGTGACCCTGTCTGAGTCATCTGCTAGCAGGAAACCTGTTTAAAAGTCCATCTCTCAGGATGGAGGTAAATGCACAACACACACACACACCACTCCCAGCCAGCTCTCACACACCACTCCCAGCCAGCACACACACATCACTCCCAGCCAGCACACACACATCACTCCCAGCCAGCACACACACATCACTCCCAGCCAGCTTTCACACACACAGACACACATCACTCACAGCCAGCACACACATCACTCCCAGCCAGCACACACTCCCAGACAGCACACACCACTCTCATCCAGCACACACGCACACACACACCACTCCCAGCCAGCTTTCACACACTCACAAATAGCCAGCGCACACACACATCACTCCCAGCTAGCTTTCACACACACAGACATCACTCCCAGACAGCTTTCACGCACTCACAAATAGCCAGCACACACATCACATCACTCCCAGTCAGCACACACACACCTCTCCCAGCTACCGTTCGCACACTCACACGTCACATCACTCACAGCCAGCTCTCGCATACACACTCACAGCCAGCTTACATACACTCACAGCCACCTCCCACACATCCCTCACACAAAGCTAGCTCACACACACTCGCAGCCAGCTAATACACATCACAACACTCACATCCAGCTCACACATACAATAAATCATTCAGAGATAGCTCGCACGCTCACACAATCATAGCTGACACTCACATGCATCATTCACTGGCAGCTCAAACATACTCTGTCAACCCACTTCACTGCCAGGCTGCTCACACACACTCATAAGCCACAGACAGCTCTACACTCAGTCTCATCTCGCACACTGCCACACACTCAATTATTGTCCTATACATGTAGCCCCACATAGTCATACGACATTCGGCGCGCACATACATGCACATGTCAGCTTACTGGGAGAGGGGTGGCAAAATGCACTTTCGCATGTGCACTCACAATTCCTTGCACTGGCCCCGCCCTGCCTGAAGACACCCCCTGAAATCAGGTTTGTGGGTAATCTGGAAGACGTGTGGAGAACATTCAAGCAGAGATTTATTCTCTATATGAAAGCAACAAACACCTGCACTTTGCCAAGTGATCAGAAAGTAGCATTGCTCTTAACTATTGCTGGAGCCTTGGACATTTATAACAGTTTTCAATTATCTGAATCTGATGGTGAGAATTATGAGATGGTTATGGAAAGATTTGCTGCATATTGTACACCAAAGAAAAATTAAACATATGAGCGTTTTGTATTTAACTCAAAGGTGCAGCTGCCACGAGACAGTGGAGGAGTTTGTCACTGACCTAAGATTAAAAAGCAGGTTTTGTAACTTTGGCTCTCTGCAAGAATCTTTAATCAGAGATAGGCTGCAATAGTAATAAAATACGTGAGAGACTACTAAGGGATTGTGATTTGACTCTGCAGAAGGCTGTGTCCATATGTCAGTCTGCAGAGCAGACCAAAAAACAACTAGATGTTTTGTATAAGCAAGATTGTCAGGAACTGGTTAATGAAGTCAGAAAACACAGATCTGCAGGTTCCAGAAGACAGTCCTTTCCACAAATGTCAGAGAGACCAAAGAATAAAGTGAATGTACAAGATGCAAAGTACAGAGATGCTTCATGTGGGAAATGTGGAAAAATTCATGAGTTCCGCAAATGCCCAGCCTATGGACAGAAATGTAGTATCTGCAAAAAATTTAATCACTTTGCCAAACAGTGTAAGCAAGCTACACAACTACATGCTGTTAAAACATATACCTCCAGTGATGATGATCTTTTTGTGGATGTGGTCAATCAAGTACCTACAACAGATAGGGAATGGATTGTAGAGGTAGAAGCTCATGGTGTACTGATAACATTTATGGTAGATACTGGAGCAGAACCCAATGTTATTCCAAAGGCTCTATGGAAACAGCTGCAACCTAGACGTAAACTTCAGAAACAAACTAAAGTACTGAAAGCATATAATGGACTTGACATTCCAACTGTGGGTTAATGCATACTCACCCTAAAGCATAACTCCACAGTAACAAAACACCCGTTTATTGTGGTTCCTGGAGAAAAGGTTCCTTTAATTGGATTACAATCAATACAACAACTACGGCTTATCACCAAGCTCTTTGAGATTACAGAATTGAAGCATGAGAGTCTCAATACCTTACTTTAAAAGTATAAGGATGTTTTCAGTGGACTTGGTAAACTTCCCATTAAGTATGAAATTGCCTTAAAGCCGGAAGCACTGCCTGTGATTCATGCTCCTAGTAAAGTATCAGTAGCCCTATGTGACCCACTGAAAAAAGAGTTACAGCGCTTGATAAAGATGGATGTACTCGAGCAGGTACATGAACCAACTGAATGGGTTCATTTTTTGGTTATTGTGGCTAAAAAGGACGGTTCCCTAAGGTTGTGTCTGGACCCTAAAGAGTTAAATGCCAGTATTAAAAGGGAACACTACCAAATACCGACACAAAATGAAATTCTAGGGGAGATGGCTGGTGCTCAGCTGTTTACAGTTCTTGATGCCTCTAATGGATTTTGGCAGGTACCTCTGGAGAAAGGGAGCCGGCACATTTGTACTTTCAATAGACCCTTTGGGAGGCACTGGTTCAAGCGTCTTCCATTTGGTCTGTGCTCCGCACCTGAAATATTTCACTGACCCATCCAGCAACTTTTTGATGGGGTAGAAGGTGTCAAAGTATACATAGATGACATTTTGATATGGGGCGCTGATGAAGCTGAGCATAATGAACGACTTGAGAAAGTACTACAGATTGCATATGACAATGGGTCAAAGTTTAATCAAATAAAGTGTAGATTTCTTCAATCAGAAATTCTGTACCTGGGAGAGATCATCTCAAATTCTGGAGTGAAGCCTGACCCTGCCAAGGTCAAGGCTATTAAGGACATGCTAAGCCCAGCAAACAAGAAAGATTTGCAAAGATTTCTGGGAATGGTAACCTACTTGGGCAAGTTCATCGCAAATCTGTCAGACAAAACAAAACACATGAGAGTTTTACTAGTTAAGGCTGCTCAGTGGCACTGGGGAAAGGCGCAAGAGGCTGAATTTGTTTTACTAAAGCAGTTGCTAATGACAGCACCTACTCTACAGTTTTTTGATGCTTCACGTATAACAAAAATTTTCACAGATGCATCCAAAGATGGACTTGGTGCAGTCCTTTTACAACATGATGGCACAGGGTGGAGGCCTATTGCTTACGCAGCCAGGGCATTTACAGAAACGGAATACAAGTATGCTCAGATTGAAAAGGAGACACTTGGCATAGCATTTGGCTGTGAAGCATTTCACAATTTTGTCTATGGAACTTCATTTACAATTGGAACTGATCATAAACCATGAATCACTATATCTCAGATAGAGCTGTGGAAAGCTTCACCTAGAATTCAGAGACTGCTTCTCAAGCTGCAAAAATATGATTATGTGTTTGGAATTTTCCCCTGGCAGACATCTTTTAATCGCAGACACGTTGTCACAAATTTGGCCTGAAAGGACCAGGTCTCCGGGTGATGGAATCGATTCTGGTGTGGATGTGCATATTAACAGCATTGTGATGTCAGGCGTGATCTCACCAATCATGTGGAAAAAACTGCAACGAGCTACTGCAGAAGATGAAACTCTTCAAAATCTGATACAAGCCATACTTTCAACAAATAAGAAAATTTACATGCCGAAACAATATCTTGCACACAGGGATGAACTATCAGTGCTTGACAATGTACTCTTGAAAGGCAGGAGATTGGTAATTCTGGTTTCTCTCAGACGAGAAATGCTTCAAAAAATACAAGAAGAACATTTAGGAATACAAAAATGCAAGAGGAGAGCAAGGGAAATTCTTTTCTGGCCTTCCATGATAAGTGACATAGCAGCTTTAGTCTCTTCATGCCCTACTTGTCAGGTGTTTCAGCCAGCCAAACCAAAAGAACCTTTACTTCAGGACAATATGGTGAAGATTCCTTGGCATACAGTGGGAGTGGATATATTTTCACTTGATGGACGCGATTACCTAGCAGTGCTGGACTCTTACTCATCATACCCTGAGGTTGCTAAACTCAAGAATACGTCCTCAGAGCATGTGTGCCGGAAATTCCGAGCAATATTTTCAAGATTTGGCATACCTACAATCCTAAAAACTGACAATGGTCCCCAGTTTTCTTGCAGGTACTTTAAAGCATTTTCTGAAGAGTATGGATTTCTTCACAGAACCTCGAGTCCGAAATATCCTCAAAGCAATGTATTAGCTGAGTGTGGAGTTAAAATCATTAAGAGACTCTTTACAAAGGCAAGTCACTCAGGTGAGGCACCACAGGTTGCTCTGCTTAATTATAGAGCCACACCTTTGGAGGGGGGCAAATCTCCCACAGAATTATTCTTCGGTCGTCAGATAAAGACTAAGTTACCACAATTGAATTTGACACAGTATCGCAATGACAGAAAGTTGCATACTTCCTACATTGCAAAGAAGGATGGAATTAGGGAACGTCAGAAAAGAAACTATGACAAAAGTGCAAAGAATGTAATAAGGTTGCAGGTTGGGGACACTGTAAAGATCTGGACTGGTCAGCGCTGGACAAATGAAGCTGTAGTGCTGTGTCAAGTCTCAGACAGGTCCTTTGAAGTTCAAACAAAGCATGGAGTGGTGTTGAGACGCAATCAGAAACATTTATTGAAGATACCATGTCACTCTCTAGACCTACCACAGTCACGGGACATGGATTCTTTCAGTAATGGTGAGGATTCTGAGGAGGCGTCCTCTGATATGCAACACGACCAAGACGTATTTAATCGGGAACCATTTCTGATAGATACTCCTGATGAGCCCTCATTTCAGGATACTGACAATAGAATGGTCATTCCTGCCCCAGTAGAGCATCCAGGAAGAGCTTTACAACAGTCATCACAAGGGGACCAACATACATCAAGTGGCAGAGCTGTCAGAAGGCCACAAAGACTCATTGAAGAATCTTAACTGCTATTGACATTTCTGTTATACATAGTTATGTGTTCTAAGTTGATTGTCATGCCAAAACGACATCTTGTTTCTTAGGAAATTGTTCTATTGCTTATTAACAATGTCTGCGTTTTGTTATTTGTTTTTGTAGAAAAGAAAGGATGTGCTGAGCTGAGCAAGTAATGAATATTCATAAGGGACAGGGAACAGGAAGTGAGCTGTGCCCCAGGAAGAGTCAGTGTGGAGGAGAGCCAGCTCAGAGCAGAAAGCCAGCACTCATCTCATATAATAAAGAAGTTGCTGTAAACAGAACCTTGTGGATCATTTCAGTACATTAAAAAGCTGAACAACACAGCTTGGGGCAGTGCTAATGCACCATCGTGAGCATCCCTTCCTGGAGTTCATAGGACACCATGGAGGCTAGTGCTGCCGGGTAACATGACCAGCAGGATCTTGCCTTTCACGAGATCTTGCAAGTCCACAGAGTGATCGCAGAGGGAGAATGGGAACTTTTTTCCCCCAAGTCTCACTCTGCTGCCGGCGGCCACAAGCAACGGCTGGACCTCCGATTTTGCCGCGGAATGAGAGGTGAGTATGTAAATTTTTTTTGGGGGGGTTCCAGCTGCTGCTAACTGATTCTGTAGAATCGGAATCAGTTAGCTACAGATCTAAGCTGGTGCTAACTTTTGAGTTAGCCGCAGCGGTTTGTAATTAGCATTAGGACTTTATTATCCCAATGCTAATTACTGATTGCTTACACGTTGCGCTCCCCACGTTAAGCATAGGTAGAGCAAAGTACAGTAATCTTGTTCTAAAAAACACTAATATGTTTTTTTTAACCCGATAGCGATTGGGAGGTGATCTGTGTGACACACTAGCACCTTAACCCCTTAAGGACCGCTTGTGACGGTGGGCCTGACCTGACATGGCACAAAAGGGGTGTGAGCTACTTGAGCAGTTAACAGACATGACCCATGGATGTATAAACAAAACAAGGGATTTATTTACAACAGTAATATATACAGCAAGGAACCAGAACACCACAATGAAACAAAAGACCTGAGCACTAGAATCAAACCATAGACCTGAACTAAATATACAATAGATAAACAGTTGAACATCCAAGGACCTGGGAAACTATAGGCAGAAAGACATAAGAGAACTAAACACTAGAGTAACATGAGTGAAACCATAAACCTGTTTAAACCTAGAGAAGAAACATGAAATGCAAACATAAATACCAAACATGAACCATATGAACAAAACAGTAAGAATAACCAAGGACCTGGGAGACTATAAACAGATGTAAATACATAACTGGCGGAGGAGTAAACCCAAAACCTGAAAGTAAAGTAATAAAGGGTAACTAGAACACATACAGGAGAACCTGAGCAAAAGATCCCTACCAGAACTGCAAGGTAAGTGAATAAGGATCAAGGCTTGGAACAAAGCAGACTGAAACATCAGAATGAGGCAGCGCCCTTCTTAGGGCGATGCCTGCTTATATAGCACATGACCAAATGAGAACAATTAAAGTCCAGGTGAGGTCCAGGCTTGGATGTGAACAAATGTCCAGAACTAAATGCAATGTCCATAGAAGGCAGAGGGGGCGCCAGATGTGCTAGAATGTCCAAAAACATGACTGGCAACTCCCACCTCTGCCAGAGGGGGCGCAGGACGTCACACCGCTGACGTACCCTGTACGTCCTGTCCTCGGGTCTCCCTTAGACCCGCGGACGTACAGGGTACGTCAGCGGCGCCTAATCCCCCTCCCACCCGATACTCACCTCCCTCGCTGGATCCCTCGGCGATCTGGCAGGGAGGAAGCCTGCCCATGTGATTTACATGGGCAGGCGAGGCTGATGACGTCGCCACGCTGCGTGGTGATGTCATCAGCAGGCGTCCCCATGCAAAGCAATGGAGGGGAGGGGGGGCTCCTTTGGAGCCCTCTATCTCCCCAACCATTGCAGCTAGGGAGATGCTTTTTACACCGCTGAAAAGGGGAGAGTCTCCAATTGGCGCCAAAATGAGATTCGAACCTGGAGGGGGGCTGACATCTTGGATGTCAGCCAAGCCTCCAGGTCCCCCCCCCCACCCACTGACAACCTCACCATATGTGTGAGGATGTCAGTGGGCCAGTTAACCATCTATCTGCCATGTAGAGATAAGGGGATCCTAAGGATCCCCATATCTCCAGATCCATGGCAGCTAGATGGTCGTATTTGACATCATTTGAAAGACCTGATTATGGCCTTTCCAATGATACCAAACATGACCAGGTTTGGTATAAAAACAAATAAATAAATAAGAAAAAATTAATAAAAAAATTAAATAAAATAAAAAAATGATTTTTTTTAAAAGTTTCTTTTGTCTGGGGGGGTTTAATTAAATAGGACCTAGGCTGTCATCTAAAAATAATTAGCACAAAATGGTCAGAATGAGCGCAGCACACATAGGTGAACGGTCTCTCAGCAGTGAAGGGGTTAAAAAGCAAACGCATGTAAAAATTGGGTATTTCTAGTCTCGGGACAAAATTTTGAACCTATTTAGCCGGGGTCTTTTTGGGTGGTTGTAGATTTTGGGAATTAAATTATGAAAAAGTGTGTTTTTACCATTTTTTCCTCATATTTCATATTTTTTTTAGGGTTGCACCGATACCGATACTAATATCGGTATCGGGGCCGATACTGGGTACTGCAGGAGTACTTGGTACTCGTTCAGTACCCCCCGATATTTTTCCCGATACCGGAAGCCGGCATTGAGCCGGCTTGCCGGCATCCGAGGGGCTGCAGCGGCTGTCCGAATGCTCTATCGGCATTCGGACAGCCGCCCCTGGAGCTCTCTGCGATACTTACCTTCCTGAGCGACGCCGGGAATGTCTCCACGCGTGCGCTCGTTGGAAGGACCCCAGCCGCGACCACGTGGGACCATGTGATCACGGCTGGGGTCCTTCCAACGTGCGCGCGCGCGGAAACTTTCCCGGCGTCGCTCAGGTAGGTAAGTATAAACACAGTGAGCAGCTGCAGGGCCTGTCCGAATGCAGATAGAGCATTCGGACAGGCCCTGCAGCTGCTCTCCGCGATGATAATTACCTTCCTGGGCGACGCCGGGAAAGTTTCCGCGCGCGCGCTCATTGGAAGGACCCCAGCCGTGATCACATGGTCCCACGTGGTCGCGGCTGGGGTCCTTCCAACGAGCGCACGCGCGGAGACATTCCCGGCGTCGCTCAGGAAGGTAAGTATCGTCGCGGGGGGGGGGAATCCATGAGCTGGGGGCATACCCATGTGTGAGCTGGGGGCAATATCCATGTGTGAGCTGGGGCAAATCCATGTGTGAGCTGGGGCAGTATCCATGTGTGAGCTGGGGCAGTATCCATGTGTGAGCTGGGGCAGTATCCATGTGTGAGCTGGGGCATATCCATGAGCTGGGGCATATCCATGAGCTGGGGCAAATCCATGAGTGAGCTGGGGCAAATCTATGAGTGAGCTGGGGCAAATCCATGAGCGAGCTGGGGCAAATCCATGAGCGAGCTGGGGCAGTATCCATGTGTGAGCTGGGGCAGTATCCATGTGTGAGCTGGGGCAAATCCATGTGTGAGCTGGGGCAAATCCATGTGTGAGCTGGGGCAGTATCCATGTGTGAGCTGGGGCAAATCCATGTGTGAGCTGGGGCAGTATGAATATATATATATCGGGGGGGATATACATGTGAGCTGGGGGCATTTTTATATGGTCTGTTCTTATTGGAAAGCGTCACATGACATTAAAGAAAAGTATCGGTACTCGGTATCGGTGAGTACTTTTAAAAAGTATCGGTACTCGTACTCGGTCTTAAAAAAGTGGTATCGGTGCATCCCTAATTTTTTTTATAGTAAATTATTCGATATGATGGAAATAATGGTATTTCTAGAAAGTCCATTTAATGGCGGGAAAAAGGGTGTAAAATATGTGTGGGTTGAATAAACGAGTAAGAGGAAAATTTGACCTAAACATTAACAGCGCAGAAACGTAAAAACAGCAGCGGTCACTAAAAGACGGATTTGTGTAAAACCGCCCGGTCACTAAGGGGTTAATTAACCTAGCGCTAACGTTCATTTATCTGAGCGCTAGCATTTTGGAGGTGAGAGGGCCCATTGTATTTAAGATGACTGTTTTACAGTGTACAATACCCACTGGCCAGATGTGCAGTGTCTGTGCCTTAAGTACTGTAATGTATAGTGAAACACAGATAAAATTACCTTCACTGTGTATAAAATAGCACATTATTATTACCATGCTGATTTTGTCTGTGGGAGTCAGGAAGCAGCAAGCTTTCTCCGTTTGTTTTACGTCATTCATGATAATCTAAGCACGACAAGCATAGCGATTCATTGGTTAGATCTAGTTGTCTTCCCCTTGGCCCCAGTCTGCCCATTTCCTTTCAGAGCATAATGTGACAATCTGCATCACTAAAGAAAAGGCAGGTTTATGCTGCTCTTGAAAGCGAGACAGCTCGAGTGGTTACAGCTGAATTACATTGCTTTTTAATTTTTGAGCTTGTTGACAATTACATCACAACTAACAACCTACTTATTAAACATAGGAAATTGTACCATCTTTCCTGATACAAACATGGATAACAGTGTGGCTTACAATGTCCTTAATAAAAGGAAATTGTGCATTTATCTTGAATTTCAAACTCCAAACCTAGTACTTATGTCTTAGGGTACTCATGTCAAACTCTAGCACCCCAGATCTTGCTGAACTACAACTCCCACGATTCTCTGGCCAACTGAAGCATTTGAATATTCCAGAGAACTGCATGTCACGGTTCCCGGATCCCACCACGCAGTACTTAAAGCCCAACAATCCACAGAGCCCAAAAGCTACCAACAGAGTAGCCATGAAGAATCCCTAACTGTCTGGTCCTTAGAATTGGCCAGGTAAACTAGCTAGACAGAAAATGGTTAAGCAAAAGACAATGTTGTAACACAAAACCAGGTTAGCAACAGGGGGTAGTCAGACGAGCCAGAATCAGGAATACAGAGTATAGAATAGTCAAATGGAATAGCCGAGTCGATATCAGTGCAGTAGCGTAGTACAAGAAAATAGTTTAGGGCAATGGAAGGCAGAATAGTCAGAAAACAAGCAGAGGTCAATAACAGGTTAAATCACAATAGAATTCAGGTACAAGGACCTCAGGTATGGATAACCACGATCTGGCACTGCTGAGAATTAACTGAGGGTATTTAAAGACCTTCACCAGACCGCGCCCCCCACTCAAGCCGCGCCTCATGCAGCCACCTCCCTGCCTGTCTCCATTTAAACCGGGCGTTGGTCAGTGAGCAGCATCAGACATGCTGCCCTCAAGCACACAGGTAAGGCTGGAAGCCCCCAACGTTACAGTACCCCCCTCTCCACGGGAGGCCACCGTGCAACCAACAGGACAAGAGGCAGGACGACCAACAGGGCGAGCGGCAGGACAACCACCAGGGCGAGTGACAGGACGACCACCAGGGCGATCGGGGTGCAAGGCATGGAACACCCTGACCAACCTAGAGGCAGACATGTTGGAAGCCGGAATCCAGGACCGGTCTTCCGGACCATAACCCACCCAATCGACCAAGTACTGCAGCGCACCCCTGCACAGCCTAGAATCCAGAACCTTCCTAACCTCATACTCTGATTCTCCATCAACCTGAACAGGTGGAGGAGGAGGAACGACAAGCGAAGATGTTTAGGAAGGGCAAGAGCATAAGCCACAGGGTTAACGCGGCGAATGATCTTGTATGGACCTATAAACCGAGGTGCCATTTTCATAGAAGGCACCCGCAACTTCATGTTCCTAGTGGACAACCAAACTCTATCCCCCACGTTATAGGAAGGAGCTTGTAACCTATGCCTGTCAGCCTTGCGTTTCTGGACAGCAACATTGCGCTCCATGTTTTCGCGAATCTGTCTCCAAATCTCTTGTAGTTGAGTGAGATGTTCATCGAGAGCCGGGATGGCCTGTTCAGCAAACTGAAGCGGTAGAGCGGAGGGAAAAAACCATAGATGGCAGAAAAAGGAGAGTGGCCAGTGGTCTCATTAACGGCGTTATTACGTGCATACTCAGCCCAGGGCAACAACTCCGACCAATTGTCTTGTTGTTGTGTGGTAAAGCAACGTATGTACTGCTCAAGACCCTGATTTGCCCTCTCTGCTGCCCCATTGGTTTGTGGATGATATACTGAAGAGAAGGCCAATCGCACCCCCATCTCCGCACAGAAATCCCTCCAGAAACGAGAGACGAACTGAGCTCCTCTATCAGAGACTATTTCAGACGGAACCCCATGTATTCGTACAATCTCTCTAGCAAAGACAACCGCCAGTTCTTTGGCTGTAGGAAGCTTAGGTAAAGGATAAAATGAGCCATTTTGGAGAGCGGTCTACAACTGTCAGAACACACAGTATGACCCTTGGACTTCGGCAAGTCCACAATAAAATCCATAGATAGAGGAGACCAAGGCCTCTTAGACGTGGGTAAAGGCTACAATGGACGACAGGCAAGGTTTTACTGGTTTTTGCTTCTGGCACAGACTTGACAAGCTAAAACAAACAGACGTACGTCCTGTCGCATGGTGGGCCACCAGAACTGTCTGGAGATACTGGTAAGAGTCTTAGTAATACCAGGATGACCTGCTGTTTAGAATCATGAAAACATTATGAGTAATTCTTGTCTTTCCTTTTCAGGTACAAACAACATATCTGGAGGCTTGTCAGGTGGAGCCCCCACTTGAGCTGCCTGGAGGCATTCCAGGAAGGCGAAAAGACAGACAAGACCGTGGAGCCACAAACGTTCAGGAGGAACTATAGGAGTGTGGTCTTGTGTAATTTGATTCATACGGGTCCATATTGACGGATAAGGCATCAGCCTTCACATTGCGGTCACCTGGCTGTAAGTCAATACAAATTTAAACCAAGACAGTAGCAATGACACCTGACCTTCTTGAAGTTCAAACGTTTAGCATCCCGATGTACGTAAGGTTCTTATGATCAGTGATTTTCAACAAAAGGGGTCAGATACCTTCCAACAAATTGTCACGGTGGCCCCCGCGCCCCCCCGGCGCCTGGCAGCAGCTTCCCGCTGCTCGCTGGCCAGGCGCCGAGTGATATTGCGGACGCTTCCGCACACGTGAGACGCCGGGGGGCGGGGCCTGGCGGCGAGACGCGGACCCGCCGGGTTTAAAGCCCAGACTCACAGAGACGCCGGTGCCCTGACGTGGTAGTTACTTCCCGCAGAGCTCTTGAATATATTTTGGCTATTATCGATTCTGTGTATGACCTTGGCATTGGCAAACTACGATTCTGTGTATGACCCTTGGCATTGGCAAACTACGATTCTGTGTATGACCCTTGGCATTGGCAAACTACGATTCTGTGTATGACCCTTGGCATTGGCAAACTACGATTCTGTGTATGACCCTTGGCATTGGCAAACTACGATTCTGTGTATGACCCCTGGCATTGGCGAACGAACCACTCTGTGTATGATCCTTGGTATTGGCGAACGAACCACTCTGTGTATGATCCTTGGCATTGGCGAACGAACCACTCTGTGTATGACCCTTGGCATTGGCGAACGAACCATTCTGTGCGTAACCCCTGGTATTGGCATTAACTCTTCTAATTCTGGTATTGAGGTCAGTCTGTGTGGCACCCTAAGCACACATCAGACTACCCCTTGTGTTGTTAGGGTCTTGGGAAGAGCTAATTGTTCTAAGGTCTTGTGTATCATCCTATGTCTGTCTAGTCGTGCCGACCACTCTAAGGATCGGAAGGGTAGAGAGAGTCCTGCGTATAGGGACCACCACTCTAGTATCAGGGGGATCCGTGACATTACGTCAGGGCCAATGGATCCCGCAGACCTCTCTAATCAGTTGACTCGTATTGCAGCCAGACAAGAAGAGCAGGACCATAGGATGGACCAGATTGCTCTTGCCCTGCAGACCCTGTTAAACCGATCTAGTTCTGGGACTGCAAGTCCTCCAGACCCAGTAGTGCCTAGGATCAGTCCGGCCTCTCCTGAGGGATGCAGGCTCAGTATGAAAGCACCCGTACGCTATGATGGGACACCAAACTTGTGCCGGGGCTTTCTGACCCAACTGGAGATATTGTTCGAGAACAACCCAGGCTCATGTATGTCAGATAAAGCTAAGGTGGGCTATCTAATTAGTCATTTAACGGAGAAGGCTTTATTGTGGGCTACTCCCTTGTGGGAGAACAAAAAACCCATCATATACGATTATGAGGGTTTTACTTCAGAGCTTAAACGCACCTTTGACCCCTCTAGAAGGGCTACCAATGCAGGGAGGTCATTATTTCATATTAAACAAGGTAATAGGAGGGTTGCGGAATACGCAATAGAATTTAAGACCTTGACTTCAGAGGTCCTCTGGCCGAACGATGTCCTAACCTTGGCCTTTACTGAAGGGCTGAACGACGCGTTTATGTTCGAGTTGGCTCCTCTAAGATTGCCAGAGACTCTTGATCATTTGATCGACTTCTGTATCGCTATGGATGATCAAATTAGGGAAAGGAGACACCCCAGGGATAGACCTAGAAGGCTCTTGCCTCCTTTACCCTTATCATCCAGAACTACCGTTACTTCCGGTAACCAGGAAAACGTTAAATCAGATCTACCTGTTGTTGAGCCTATGCAGATAGGAAAGACTGGTATATCGGAGGCAGAGAGAGCTCACAGAAGGGAGAAGGGACTCTGCTTCTATTGCGCCGGGGCAGACCACTTCCGCCTTCAATGTCCTCAGAGACCTAGGGGAGCAGGGGTGAGAGTGGCCGAGCAAGCCAGAGACCAGCCAATACCCAGGTTATAGGATCTCTTTATGCCTCTTTCGTAAACAACGAAAAAAAAAAGTCCAGGATCCTGGTACCAATATCATTGACCTGGGACAAGGTTCACATTAAGACTGAGGCCTTCTTAGATTCTGGGGCCTCAGGCAATTTTATGGATAAACAGTTTGCTGCTAAATGTCTCATACCTCTGGTCCTCAAGGACAGACCTCTTATGGTGGAAGCTATAGATGGTAACCCTCTATCCTGCCCCCATATCACCCACGACACTGTTTCTGTATGTATGAAAACAGGAGTATTGCACCACGAATACATATGTTTCCAAATCATTGAGTCCCCTTCTTGTCCTGTCGTGCTTGGGTTTCCGTGGTTGGCAGAACACAACCCGGTTATTGATTGGGTCCAAAGAGACATAAAATACTGGAGTCCTCGTTGTCAATCGCACTGTCTGGGCAGGGTCAACGTAATCGCTAGCCTCAACGTTGCCACAGCCCCTCCTTGTCTACAGAGGTGCCTGAACAATATTTGGGATTGAAAGAGGTCTTCTCTAAGTCCAGGACTGAGGTCCTACCGCCGCACCGCCCGTACGACTGTGCTATAAATTTACTCCCTGGTACTATGCCTCCTAGGGGACATGTATACCCCTTGTCCCAAAAAGAAAATGACGTTATGGAGGAGTACATAAGGGAGAACCTGGAACGAGGTTTCATCAGACGGTCCTCTTCTCCAGCAGGGGCAGGTTTCTTTTTTGTATCGAAAAAAGAGGGAGACCTGCGGCCTTGTATAGATTATAGAGGTTTGAACAGGATTACCATAAGGAACGCCTATCCCATACCACTTATCACAGAACTGTTCGATCGCCTAAAGGGGGCCAATATTTATACCAAACTTGATTTACGCGGGGCTTACAACCTCGTAAGGGTTAAAGAGGGACACGAATGGAAAACGGCTTTTAATACTAGAAGTGGGCATTATGAGTACCTGGTGATGCCTTTTGGCCTATGCAATGCGCCGGCTGTTTTTCAAGACCTCATTAATGATACCTTACGAGAATTCCTGCAAGTATTTGTCATAGTATATCTTGATGACATCCTGATATACTCGCCTGATATCATAACCCATCATGTCCACGTGAAAATAGTACTGAAAAAATTGTTGGAGGCTGGATTGTATTGTAAATTAGAGAAATGTTTATTTGACATAAGGACAGTACATTTCCTTGGCTACATAATAACACCGGAGGGGTTCCAGATGGACCCTAAGAAACTTACAGCAATCCTAGACTGGCCTCTACCCCAAGGACTTAAAGCCATCCAAAGGTTTCTAGGATTCACAAATTATTATAGGAGGTTCATTAAAGAGTTTTCGGTTTTGGTATCTCCCCTCACGGCCATGACTAGGAAAGGGGTGGGTAATCAGAAATGGACACCCCAAGCCAGTCAAGCCTTTGAAGCACTCAAACAAGCGTTTACTACGGCCCCGGTACTCAGACATCCGGATCCGGCTCTGCCGTTCCAAGTGGAAGTTGATGCCTCCGAGATAGGTCTTGGTGCAGTCTTGTCCCAGAGGGAGGCACCCGACAAACCATTGCATCCATGCGGCTTCTATTCCCGGAAACTCTCCCCGGCAGAGAGGAACTATGACATAGGAAACAGAGAGTTGTTAGCAGTCATATCAGCCTTGGCAGAATGGAGATACCTACTGGAAGGGTCTAGTGACCCCATCCTTATCATAACCGATCATAAAAATCTCACATACATTGGAGATGCTAAACGGTTAAATTCCCGACAAGCAAGATGGTCGTTGTTTCTTTCAAGCTTTAATTACGTACTGACCTATAGACCTGGGTCCAGAAATGTTAAGGCAGATGCTTTATCTAGACAACATGAGTCCTACGAATTTAACGTCCAAGATCAGCATCCCATTGTACCCCAAGAAAGGATTATAGCCTCTACCACAATCAATGTCTCGTCTCCCTTGTTGCAAAGGTTACAAACCGTGCAGGGCACGGCTCCTGAAGGGAAACCTCCCGCGAAACTCTTTGTACCTGAATGTGAAAGAGAAGAAATATTAAACCTTTACCATGATAATAAAACGTCCGGGCATATGGGAATCACCAAAACGGTGTCCAGTATTAATAAAATCTTTTGGTGGCCCACGTTGCGCCGAGATGTTAAGGATTACATAGCTGTGTGCGAGGTTTGCGCAAGACATAAAAATCCCAAGACAGCACCCATTGGTTTGCTCCAACCTCTGCCTATCCCAGAACGACCATGGTCGCACCTAGCTATGGACTTCATAGTGGAGTTACCCGATTCTAGAGGGAACACAGTTATACTTACGATCATCGATCGGTTCTCCAAGATGGGTCACTATGTTCCTCTTCGTAAGCTACCGTCGGCAGCCGAACTGGTGCCCATATTCATTAACCACGTGGTCCGCATACATGGTATTCCTCTTGGGATTGTCTCCGATAGGGGTACCCAATTCGTCTCCAGGTTTTGGAAAGGGTTTTGTAAGAATGTGGGGATAGACTTGTCTTTCTCTTCGGCCTATCACCCCCAGACCAACGGAGCAGCAGAACGTGCAAATCAGAATGTAGAAAAGTATCTCAGGTGCTTTATCTCAGAACAGCAAGATAACTGGTCAGACCTGCTACCATGGGCTGAGTATGCTTTGAACAGCGCGGTGAGCGAATCCACAGGACATTCCCCTTTCTTCACCGTTTATGGTTTCGACCCTCCTATGTTACCGACTACATTTTCGGATACCACGATACCTGCTTTGGATGACCATTTGGCGTCCTTGAAGGACACCTGGGGGAAAGTCAAGGAGGCACTCAAGAAAAGTAGTGCCATCCAGAAAATCAAGGCTGACAGACACAGGAGGCAGGCCCCGTATATCAGGTTGGGGACAGGGTATGGCTTTCCTCGCGGAATATTAAGCTCCTAGTGCCTTCCATGAAGTTGGCACCTAGATTCATAGGCCCTTACAAGGTTTTACGACGACTCAACCCCGTCTCCTATGCTTTGGCATTACCTCCCCATATCCGGATACACAACGTGTTCCACGTGAGCCTCTTAAAACCTCTCTTATGTAATCGGTACACCAGGGCCCGTATCCCACCTCCTCCTATCTCAGTGGAGGGTGAGGAAGAGTTTGAAGTCCGGGCCATTTTGGACGCCAGGGTCTCAAGGGGCACTTTGCAGTATCTGGTCGACTGGGTGGGCTACGGGCCGGAGGATCGTTCTTGGCTCCCGGCTGCTGAGGTCCATGCGCCTCGGTTGGTGAAGGCCTTCTACGTGGCTCATCCCCGCGCTCCTGGGGGTCGTCCAGTGGCCGCCCGTAGAGGGGGGGTTCTGTCACGGTGGCCCCCGCGCCCCCGGCGCCTGGCAGCAGCTTCCTCGCTGCTCGCTGGCCAGGCGCCGAGTGATATTGCGGACGCTTCCGCACACGTGAGACGCCGGGGGGCGGGGCCTGGCGGCGAGACGCGGACCCGCCGGGTTTAAAGCCCAGACTCACAGAGACGCCGGTGCCCTGACGTGGTAGTTACTTCCCGCAGAGCTCTTGAATATATTTTGGCTATTATCGATTCTGTGTATGACCCTTGGCATTGGCAAACTACGATTCTGTGTATGACCCTTGGCATTGGCAAACTACGATTCTGTGTATGACCCTTGGCATTGGCAAACTACGATTCTGTGTATGACCCCTGGCATTGGCAAATAACGATTCTGTGTATGACCCTTGGCATTGGCAAACTAACGATTCTGTGTATGACCCCTGGCATTGGCGAACGAACCATCTGTGTATGATCTTGGTATTGGCGACGAACCACTCTGTGTATGATCCTTGGCATTGGCGAACGAACCACTCTGTGTATGACCCTTGGCATTGGCGAACGAACCATTCTGTGCGTAACCCCTGGTATTGGCATTAACTCTTCTAATTCTGGTATTGAGGTCAGTCTGTGTGGCACCCTAAGCACACATCAGACTACCCCTTGTGTTGTTAGGGTCTTGGGAAGAGCTAATTGTTCTAAGGTCTTGTGTATCATCCTATGTCTGTCTAGTCGTGCCGACCACTCTAAGGATCGGAAGGGTAGAGAGAGTCCTGCGTATAGGGACCACCACTCTAGTATCAGGGGGATCCGTGACACAAATGCTCCACTCTGAAGGGGCAGCAAATCTGCAAGCAATTCTCTGTTACCGATATCATCATTGCGTTTCTGCTGGTGATAATTTGTCTTGAAAAGAACCGCAAGGATGTAGAGGTTTCCCTGGAGATCTCTTTGAGACAGGACAGGCCCCAATGCTATCTCGGAAGCATCAACCTCATAGAACAAATGGAATCTGGGATCAGGATGGTCCGTAACACGGGAGGCGGAAGTGAAAGCCTGTTTGAAGAGCTTCGAATGCCTGTTTGGATTGTAAAGACCAGACTGGTTCTTAGAGCTTTACGTGTCATATTAATGATAGGAGAGGCTACAGTGGATATATCTTGATAAATCTCCTGTATAGTTGGAAAACCCCAGAAACCTCTGTATGGCTTTGAGACCTTGAGGGAGAGGCCATTCTGAGATGGCTGTGAGGTTGGAAGGATCCATCTCAAAACTTCTGGGTGATAATGTACCCAAGAATTTTACAGTAGTAATGTCGAATAAACAAACTCCAGTTTGGCAATAAAGACCATTGTCCAGTAATTTTGCTAATACCTGTGCTGACATGTTCATGGTGGGTTTTCAGATCGGGAGAGTAAATCAATATATCGTCTAGGTATACTATAACAAAGGTTTGCAAGAAATCTCTGAGCACATCATTAATAAAATCTTGGAATACCGCTGGAGCATTACAAAGACCGAAAGGCATGACCAGATATTCATAATGCCACTCCTGGTGTTAAATGCTGTTTTCCACTCATGCCCTTCTTTTATACGTATCAGGTTGTAAGCCCCTCTTAAATCGAGTTTTGTGTATACTGCTGATCCCCTTAACCTGTCGAACAGTTCTGATATGAGAGGGATAGGGTACACGTTCTTGATGGTGATCTTGTTAAGCCCCTATAATCGATACACGGGCGTAAATCTCTTTTTTTTAGACACAAAAAAGAAACCCAGCCCCTGCTGGAGAAGAGGAATAGATAAATCTTTCCAAATTCTCCTTTTCTTCATGAATATTTGGTTCTCCTTTATGGATAGAGGATATACTTTGCCTCGAGGAGGCATGGTACCTGGATGAATATCTATGGCGCAATCATAGGTCTATGTGGAGGTAGTCTCTCTGCCTCTCCTTTATCAAATACAGCACTGAGGTCGACATACTGGTCAGGAATCTCTGTAGACAATGGAGGAGTTGTAGGTGTGTTCAGGGCACCAACATGCTGAATGGGTATTAAACAAGTCCCAAAACAAGCAGGACTCCAAGACAGTATCTCTCCCTTAGCACAATCAATAACAGGGAAACCAAGGGAAACCAAGCACAACAGGATTGGAAGGTGAACGGATAACCTGAAATATGATTTCTTCTTTATGCAAGAGACCAGTGGTAAGAACCACTGTAACTGTATCGTGAGTAATCCTAGGGCAGGATAACGGTCTGCCGTCTATGGCTTCGACGGCTAAGGGTGTCTCTCTTACAACCAGAGGTAGAGAAATGGAAGAAGCGTATTCAACATCGATAAAGTTACTCAAATGCTGTGTTAAGTCTGCGGGATCCATATTGGCCAGATCGTAATGTCACAGTTTCCGGATCCCACCACGCAGTACTTAATGCCCAACACTCCACAGAGCCCAAAAGCTACCAACAGAGTAGCCGTGAAGAATCCCTAACTGTCTGGTCCTTAGAATTGGCCAGGTAAACTAGCTAGACAGAAAATGGTTAAGCAAAAGACAATGTTGTAACACAAAACCAGGTTAGCAACACAGGGGTAGTCAGACGAGCCAGAATCAGGAATACAGAGTATAGAATAGTCAAATGGAATAGCCGGGTCGATATCAGTGCAGTAGCGTAGTACAAGAAAATAGTTTAGGGCAATGGAAGGCAGAATAGTCAGAAAACAAGCAGAGGTCAATAACAGGTTAAATCACAATAAAATTCAGGTACAAGGACCTCAGGTATGGATAACCACGATCTGGCACTGCTGAGAATTAACTGAGGGTTTTTAAAGACCTTCACCAGACCGCGCCCCCCACTCAAGCCACGCCTCATGCAGCCACCTCCCTGCCTGTCTCCATTTAAACCGGGCGTTGGTCAGTGAGCAGCATCAGACATGCTGCCCTCAAGCACACAGGTAAGGCTGGAAGCCCACAACGTTACAGTACCCCCCCTCTCCACGGGAGGCCACCGGACAACCAACAGGACAAGAGGCAGGACGACCAACAGGGCGAGCGGCAGGACGACCACCAGGGCGAGTGACAAGCACACAGGTAAGGCTGGAAGCCCCCAACGTAACACTGCAGGTCAAAAACATCTGGGTGGCTTGAGTTTGACATCCATGCCATAGGTGTCTGAAGTAAATATCGTTTTTTTTAGGATAAACATTTGTAGATAATGCTTGAGTCAAATTTGCTACATACACAAATTTAAAGGGACACTCCAGCCACTATGATCATTATGACCATATTAACATATACAATGGCAGGCAGGGAATCTGGGTGGGCCACACAGAAAGGGTAGAAAAAGGGCAAGATCGTACCTCTTCTTGGAGAGTCAATTTCAGCTGTATGAGGACGCATGTACAGCAGTTCCTGAAGACAGGCCTCCTATGCCTGATTCTCTCCGTTGCGTGGCAAGGTTGAAGAAGACGGCTCAATCGGTGAAGTATAATAACTAATTATCGGGATAATTAATTATTCTTGTATTGTAGAAGAGTACTACCTTTATCTATGTTTTACATAAAATAAGCTGATGTATACCTGCAAATAAAACCACAAGGCTATGACCAGCAGTTGTTGTGTTATATTTAGTGTGCAGAATATATATATATTTTTTAAAAGGATTTCACCAGGAAGGATACATTGAGATTTCTCTCGTCCTGGGTGGCGAGTATGTACCGATAGGTGTCTTGCCCAAGGACACTTACTGGAGAGGTGCTCTTGCTGGGCTCAAACCTGTGTCTCCACAGTCTCTCTCCACGATTATAGAGCAGTGATGTTACCTCTACTCCACCCAGCCGGTATTTGAGGTGTGTTCCCTCGCTAAAAACTGAAAGCTGAGGATAAAAGAGTAGGTATAGCAACAAACGTTATTACAGTGTTCCAAAGCAAAGGACTTCCCTCTACCTGAAAGACTGACAATCAGCTTCTGCTGAACAGTCTAATGGGATTTCAATCAGCTGTTCACAGGTTCTAGACCATAAAATGCCTCTGGACAGGTATCAGATTGGCTGTGTGCATACTAGTTGTTTATATGCTGATTGGCAAAGTGGCAGCTCTTGATATAAACATTGTGTTACCAATGAAAAAACATATTTTCCTAAACATTACTTCTGTTGCCTCAGAGTACAGTTGTGTTCAAAATTATTCAACCCCCAATGCTGTAAAGGGTTTTAGGGAATTTAGTGTACATTTGTAATTGTATTCAGAATGAAATCCTACAAGGACTTTTTAAAGAACCATATGCAACTAAAATGACATCAATTGGTTTTGTAATACAGTAGTAAATGTTTCTTTTGTGAATTCTTCATTGACACAATTATTCAACCCCTTAAAGACTACCACTCTGAAGAACAGAGGTTCATTCAAGTGTTTTCAATCAGGTATTGAAAACACCTGTGGATGTCACGGAGCAGCAATAAAGCATAATAAGCACCAATTAAGCAGCTTTAAAATGACTGTGATACTCAGCTCCTTCTAGACATTTACTGGTGTGGTTACAAACATGGTGAAGTCAAGAGAATGGTCCAGGAAGACAAGAGAAGAGGTGATTACTCTTCACAGGAAGGGCAATGGCTATAAGAAGATTGCAAAGATGTTAAACATACCAAGAGAGACCATAGGAAGCATCAGTCGCAAATTCAAGGCAAAGGGCACTGTTGAAACGCTACCCGGTCGTGGCAGAAAGAAGATGCTGACTTTGACTGCTGTGCGCTACCTGAAGCGTTGAGTGGAGAAAAGTCCCCCGTGTGACTGCTGAGGAACTGAGAAAAGATTTGTCAGATGTGGGTACTGAAGTTTCAGCTCAGACAATACAGCGCACACTGCGTAATGAAGGCCTCCATGCCAGAACTCCCATGCGCACCCCCTTGCTGTCTCCAAAGAATAAGAGTCGACTGCAGTATGCCAAAAGTCATGTGGACAAACCACAGAAGTTTTGGGATAGTGTTCTGTGGACTGATGAAATAAAATTAGAACTGTTTGGGCCCATGGATCAATGCTATGTTTGGAGGAGGAAGAACAAGGCCTATGAAGAAAAGAACACCTTGCCTACTGTGAAGCATGGCGGGGGGTCAATCATGCTTTGGGGATGTTTTGCTTCTGCAGGTACAGGGAAGCTTCAGCGTGTGCAAGGTACCATGAATTCTCTTCAGTACCAAGAGATATTGCATGACAATATGATGCAGTCCGTCACAAACCTGAGGCTTGGGAGAAGTTGGACCTTTCAACAGGACAATGATCCCAAGCATACCTCCAAGTCCACTAGAGCATGGTTGCAGATAGAAGCCTAAGAATGTGACTGAACTGGAGGCTTTTGCCCATGACGAATGGGCGAAGATACCCGTAGATCGCTGCAAGACACTTGTGTCAAGCTATGCTTCACGTTTAAAAGCTGTTATAACTGTAAAAGGATGTTGTACTAAGTACTAAGATTGAATGTCACTTGGGGGTTGAATAAAACTGATAATGATGTGAGCACAGAAAAGACATTTGGTTATTTCATTATAAATGTTATGTTATATTTGTCTGACCTACACGTGCCTCTTTGATTTAATTGTAAGCAAGATGACTGAATGATCAAAATCAATGTCAAACTGGCCAAAACACTCAATTTCAGTGGGGGTTGAATAATTTTGAACACAACTGTATATACACACCATATACCAACTACATTTCAATGTCTCTTTCTATAAACAAGAACATAAGAACATAATCAAGATCAGCTATATACTGAAATATAACTTCCTGAAATCTTTATTTTTTGAAGTATGTGGACATTCAAAACATTTTGGATAGCAAACCAGGTTGACATATAGTAAAGCACAAAGAATCCTATTCCAGCTGACCCGTAAACATTAACAAGTGAACTGTTAGGACAAGCAGTAGGTGTTGTGTGAAAGGCTGAACCTGATGGACGCATGTCTTTTTTTAGCCTATGTAACTATGTAACTATGACAATACCACTTACATAAGATTTAATTTGATTACTTGTGCATTACAAACAAAACCACCTTATAAAACACATGCTACTATCCTCCCAGTGGGGGTGGGAAGCCTGCACCATCTATGTTCTGAATCTCTCTGTTGGCGCCAAGGCTTACTACTCCCACGAAGCCTGAAGACATCTTCCCTGTTCCAAACATAATGTGGCTGATAGATCTTTGTGCCTTCCTCAACTGGATGCAAGTCTCTCTTACATCATACAGTTTATCACTGTAGATCTATCCCTTTCATGCTCCCCTATCAACCAGAAGCATCCATCTTATCTTGCACCTGCAAAGGATTGACATCTGTATGATATGGTATCTTCTCGGACTGTATGTTGGTATTATTCAGGAGCAAAATGTAAAAAACAAACCACCTTTGGCAGCATCTGATCACCCAACACTGACTGTTATGAGGCTTGGGGTTGTAATGGGGTTTGACACTTAGTTCAGAGTCAGTTGTTGCAGTTCCCCTGCTATAAGCAAATACTATGGGGGTGTCCATGCAGCAGGAAGGCAAAACACCAGGGGCCAAATTACAATCTTCGCATAAAAACGCTTGCGCAACGCGTGAATTTGTGTGCCAAGCGTTAAACGTTAACGCATGTAAATCACTGCTGGAATTACAATCCTCGCATTTTTTCATCCGTCGATCAATAACGAGTGTAAACCTGATGCGCACAAATGCTTGCGCAGTACCGTTGCGTGCAGAAATCAGTGTGCGTACTGTTTTTTCACGCGATTCAGCCAGTCAGAATTTAGAACCACAATATCTCATGTTAAGAAATTGCACCTGTCAAAGTCAATCTGAGTATATATGCTGCAGCAATATTAAATGCACACGCAACTTCTCCATTTAATTGGTTTGACATGAGTAGAATGTGTAACTATACTTTGCTGCATTTTTTTTTATGGGCTGGTATATTTTGGTTCGTCCAGGTTGTTCAGATTTGCCATTAACACATCATTTAGGAGTTGCTAAAATTATGCGCGCAAAGGCTATGCGTTAAATCCTGCGCATAGATTGTAATACCATCCGTGTACCAGTGCACATTCGCGTTTGCGATCACAATGTTACGTATAGGATGCGCGCAGTACAGTACGCTCGCGCAGGGTTCGTGCAGGTTCACCCGCGGTAGATGATTACGCGTGTTTGTTGTGCTGACATTGGTAATACGGCATTCGGCGCCAAAGGGTTTTACCCCTCGCATTGAAGCGTTTTTGCACCGGCGCAAACATTTGCGTGAAGATTTTAATTTGGCCCCAGATCTTTGTGTTCCAATTACTTTGAAATAATTACTAGCGCTCAATGAGTTTGCAATGATTTTTTAAAACAAGACAAACACCTTCATCCCTTTGACACAAAGTACTAGATGCAGACGGTATCTTGGCTGACTAAGTTCTTTATGTGTAATGCCAACAACATGCCAACACTGACACATTCCAATGATTTTTTATCCTAATAAAAATGGTGCTTTGGAAGCTACTTTTTACCACTCATCTTTATTATGTGTCTTTTTCCAACACTGTTCATTCGGTATAACACTGAGTCACAAAGATGACTTTAAAACAGTCAATATACCTTTCTTGTTCAAGAGTTCATTGGTTGCAGACTTAAATGTGAATATTGATTTGAAATAAACAGGGGGTAATCAATTAAGCTGTGTTACGTTAGCAGGATGATTTTGGTCATGACCCTTGTTGACATCAATAGGATGCACACCTACAAGTACATCAACTAATTTTGACTAACTCAGACAATGGTCAAAATAACTTTATTAATTCTTTGAAAAAATAAAACACGTAAAAACTAACCTATACAGTGGCAAGAAAAAGTATGTGAACCCTTTGGGATTACGTGGAGTTTTGCATGAATTGGTCATAAAATGTGCTCTGATCTTCATCTAAGTCTCAACTATTTGAAAAACACAGTCTGCATAAAATAATACAACACAAACATTATATGTTGTCATGTTTTTATTGAACAGAACATATAAACATTCACCGTGCAGGGTGGAAAAAGTATGAGAACCTTTGGACTTAATAACTGCTTGACCCTCCTTTGGCAGTAATAACCTCAACAAAACGTTTCCTGTAGTTGCAGATCAGACCTGCACAATGATCTGGAGTAATTTTGGACCACTCCTCTTCACAAAACTGTTTCAGTGTAGCAATATTCTTGGGATGTCTGGTGTGAATCGCTCTCTTAAGGTCATGCCACAGCATTTCAATCAGGTTGAGGTCAGGACTCTGACTGGGCCACTCCAGAAGGAATATTTTGTTTTGTTGAAGCCATTCTTTTGTTGAATTACTTGTATGCTTTGGGTCATTGTCCTGTTGCATCACCCATCCTCTGCGGAGCTTCAGTTGGCGGACAGATGGTCTTATGTTTTCCTGCAAAATGTCTTGATAAACTCTGGAATTCATTTTTCCATCAATGACAACAATCCGTCCAGGCCCTGAGGCAGCAAAGCAGCCCCAAACCAGTGGCGTAGCGTGGGGGGTGCCTCGGGGGCGGTCGCCCCGGGCACGATTTTCTTAGGGGGCGCAAAATTTTGAAAGAAATTTGAACCACTAATATTTTCCAGCAGGGATCAGCAAGGTGTCCGCAGGTTTGCCATGCCGGCGGTGACTTAGCACTCAGCATCCAGAAGGAAGGACCAGGACATAAAATTCTGTTCCGGTCCCGACTCCTCCTTAACGCCGACATGAGTCACATGAAGCAGCGCAGCATTATTCAATGGAACACCCTGTACCACGCTTGTCAGCCCCCCTTGAAGCCCTGTTCCAGTTCCCTGCCGCTGGCAGCCCTGCAGCCGCTGAAAATGGGTTACTTTGAGAGAGAAAGAGAGTGACGGGGTACTGGGAGAGAGTGAGTGACTGGGGGTACTGGGAGAGACTGAGTGACTGGGGGGTACTGGGAGAGCGAGTGACTGTGGTACTGGGAGGAAGTGACTGGGGTATTTGGAGAAAGTGGGGTTACTGAGAGTGACTGGGGGTATTTGGAGAGAGAGGGTGACTGGGGGTACTGGGAGAGAGTGACTGGGTATAGTGTGAGAGTGGAACTATGATAGGGTATACTGGGACAGGGTGACTGGTAGCAGGAGCATGTGTGCTTCATTTTTTTCATTATATCAGTATTTTGTTAATATACAATACATGTGCTTGTGGGGTAAGGGGGGTCAATACTCTACTGGTGTCAGGGAATCATGGCTTGTTACCGTATCCACAGGTTGAGGGGGGGCGCACAATTTTTGTCCTGCCCCGGGTGCTGACAACCTACGCTACGCCGCTGCCCCAAACCATGATGCTCCCTCCGCCATGTTTTACAGTGGGCATGAGGTTTTGATGTTGGTGTGCTGTGCCTTTTTATCTCCACACATACAGGGTTATTCAAAGAGATTAGAAAAGTCACCGCACGTTCGGTGACTTTTCGTTCTCTTCAATTCGGTTTGTTTTGCTGATCCCATTTCGGTGACCCTGCGGTGTATTCAGCAAGCACCACATGGTCCCCGAATTGCAGGGAAAAGCTGCCGCAAACCCGACGAAAACTCACCGCAAAACCCAGCGAATGCACGCCGAAAACCCTCAAAAACATCTAGATTAACCTGCCGAAAACCACAGAAAAACCCGAACAGGAGCCGATCGCAGCTTTCGATACAGCAGAAGAGGCAGTGAATAAATTAGCAAAATAGTTTGTGTGAATGTTTGAAAGTGAAACGCTGTTTGCAAAGAAACTACTGAGCGAAAATGTCTGCAATTTACATATGAGGTCCAGGGAATGATAATAAAAAGGGCTGTTACAGAAAAAAGAAGAAAACTTTAAAAAAAATTTAAGAAAAATTCTTAAAATATCCTAAAAAATCTATAAATAAAGAGACTCTTTACTGCAGAATTTTATAATGAATGGTTTATTAGATATTGAATTAAAACGGGAATATTTTTAACATTGAAGCCTATGGGATTCTCCTGAATAAATTTGCCGAATTAAACCACCGAATGGCAGGGCATTTTGGGAACCTTTCACTGCTGGTTTGTGTTCTCTGAATAGCCGAAGCAGTGCTTTTCATGGGGTTTTCACTGCCCTCGAACAGGCACCGAACAGGCACCGTATGTTCAGGCAATTCGCTAGGATTTGGCGAATTGCCTGCTCTCTGGATAGCCGAATGGCCAGGAAAGGTAACCGAACGCTGATTTTCAGCGTTCGGTTACCTTTCTCAAGCAATTCGGAGCTCTTTGAATAACCCTGATAGTGTTGTGTGTGTTTTCCAAACAACTCAATTTTGGTTTCATCTGTCCACAGAATATTTTGCCAGTAGTGCTATGGAACATCCAGGTGCTCTTTTGCAAACTTCAAACGTGCTGCAATATTCTTTTTGGACAGCAATGGCTTCCTCCGTTGTGTCCTCCCATGTACTCCATTCTTGTTTAATGTTTTCCTTATTGTAGATGTGTCAACAAAAATGTTAGCATGTGCCAGAGATTTCTGTAAGTCTTTAGCTGACACTCTAGGATTCTTCTTTACCTCATTAAGCATTCTGCGCTGTGCTCTTGCAGTCATCTTTACAGGACGACCATGCCTAGGGGGAGTAGCAACAGTGCTGAACTTTCTCCATTTGTAGACAGTCTGTCTTATCGTGGACACATGAACATCAAGGCTTATGGAGATACTTTTGTAACCCTTTCCAGCTTGATGAAAGTCAACAATTCTTGATCGTAGGTCTTCTGAGAGCTCTTTTCTGCGAGGCATGGTTCACATCAGGCAGTGCTTCTTGAAACCAGTAAACCCAAAACTGGTTTGTGTTTTTAAAGGGCAGGACAGCTTTCAGCAACACATCCAATAATATCACACTGATTGGACTCAAGGTTGGATCACTCCTGGCTCCAATTAGCTCTTGGAGAAGTCATTAGGCTAGGGGTTCACATTCTTTTTCCACCCTGCACTGTAAATGTTTATATGTTATGTTCAATAAACACATGAAAACATATAAGGTTGGTGTTGTATTATTTTAAGCAGACTGTGTTTTTCAAATTGTTGTGACTTAGATGAAGATCAGAGCACATTTTATGACCAATTCATGCAAAACTCCACGTAATCACAAAGGGTTCACATACTTTTTCTTGCCACTGTATATCTCTTTATAAGATGAAGTTAAAAAAATTCTTGCTGTAAATGGACATGAGTTATGTTTTACCGGGCTCAATGAAGCAGGACTGCAACCAAGAACAATAAGGAAAAGGTGGGACATGATAGAAGGCAATTGTTGCTGGGTGATTCTATCATAAGAGGTGTGGAGCTGGAGAGTAGTGGTTTGGTGAGATGTCTTCCTGGGGCTACTGCTCGTAGAGACAAGAAACGTATTCTCAATATTGTCAAACAAGCAAAGCAGCAAGGGGAAGTGGATGTTCTAGTCCATCTAGGGACAAATGACTTGGCTAGCAATGAGTTTTCTGAGATTAAGGAGGATTTTTGTGTTCTTGGAGGTGAAATACAGCAGATTGCGTCCACTGTGTCATTCTCTGAAGTTTTGCCTGTGCATAACATTCAGGATAGGCAGATGCACAAAAGGGAATTTAATTTGTGGCTTCGGGAATGGTGTCGAGAGCAAGGATTTGGCTTTGTGTCCCATGATAGCTCTAATTGGAGCAGAAAGGAACTGTATAAAAAAGATGGTTTGCATCTTACTCATAGGGGAACATATGTTCTCAGTGAGAAGTTCAAAGGTTTCGCAAAGAAATATTTAAACTAGGAGGGGGGGACAAAAGGGTAAAAAACAATCTGCCTGATTGTCCCCCAAAACTGAATCGGCGGGTGCAAGCAACATGCGGGGAAAAAAAGGACAAGCTCAGAGTTGTGTCTATAAATGCTCGCAGTTTAGTCAATAAAATCAATGAACTGGAGGCAATGATGGCAGCTGAAAAAGTAGATTTAGTTGCGGTTACTGAGACATGGTTCAGTGAGAAAAATAACTGGGACATAACAATACCGGGGTACTCTTTATATAGAAAAGACAGAGAAGGTAAGAAAGGAGGAGGAGTGGCCCTGTATGTGAAAAACAACATAAAAACGAACCAAATAAAAGTGAGCGAGGTGAACATAGAGTCAGTTTGGGTTACGCTAACATTTGGCAATCATACAGTAGCTCGTGTAGGTGTGATCTATAGACCCCCTGGACAAGTAGAAGAGCTAGATAATCTGCTGCTTGAGGAAATAGCCAAAATGGCAATGAAGGGGGAAGTTATTATCATGGGGGACTTTAATCTTCCTGATGTGAACTGGAAAACCAAAACTGCTGGGTGCACCAGGAGTACAAATATTCTAAACTCCCTACTGGGATTATCTCTAACACAAGTAGTTGAGGAGCCGACCCGTAAAGAGGCCATATTGGATTTAATACTCACAAATGGAGGTTTGGTATCGGACGTTGTTGTAGGTGAAAATTTGGGATCTAGTGATCACCAGTCAGTATGGTTTAATATAAGAACAGAGATGGAGCCACACCACACAAAAACAAAAGTTTTAGACTTTAAAAAAACAGATTTTTCTAAAATGAGACTTTGTGTGAAAGAGTCATTATCAGACTGGAGGAGTTTAAAGGGTGTCCAGGAGAAATGGATTATTTAAAAGAAGCATTATTGAAGGCCACAGGCAATTGCATTCGACTTGTTAGCAAAAACAAAAAAGGGAAGAAACCACTGTGGTACTCTGCAGAAGTGGCCAAGATAGTGAAGAACAAAAAGACAGCATTCAATAATTATAAAACAACTCAGAGTGAAGAAGATAGGCAAACCTATAAGATTAGGCAGAAAGAGGCAAAGCAATTTATAAGAGCTTCCAAAGCACACGCAGAAGAGAAAATAGCTCAGTCAGTAAAAAAGGGGGACAAAACATTTTTTAGATACATAAACGAGAAAAGAAAAGTAAAACAAGGATTAGTTAGATTAAAAACAAAGGAAGGAAGGTATGTAGAAGAGGATAAAAGTCTCGCTGACTGCCTCAATGAATATTTTTGTTCAGTCTTTGCAGAAAAAAAGGAAGGAAAGGGACCTCAGTTAGAAGGAAACACTAACGAGACAATTACATATCAGTTTACAGAGGAGGAGGTTCTACAGCAGCTGTCTAAAGTAAAGACAAATAAATCAATGGGGCCTGATGGGATCCACCCTAAATTATTAAAAGAGCTCAGTGATGTAATAGCAAAACCGTTAACAGATTTATTTAACCAATCCTTGCTTACTGTTTGATACAGTCCTAACCTCAACATCTGAGGAAAAGGATTTAGGGGTTATTATTTCAGAGGATCTAAAGGTAAGTAGTCAATGTAATAGAGCAGCAGGAAATGCTAGCAGAATGCTTGGTTGTATAGGGAGAGGTATTAGCAGTAGGAAAAGGGAAGTGCTCATGCCACTGTACAGAGCACTGGTGAGACCTCACTTGGAGTACTGTGTGCAGTACTGGAGACCGTATCTCCAGAAGGATATAGACATCTTAGAGAGAGTTCAGAGAAGGGCTACTAAAATGGTGTACGGCTTGAAGGAGATAAGTTACCAGGAAAGGCTTAATGATCTTAACATGTACAGCTTGGAAAAAAGACGAGACAGAGGAGATATGATAGAAACATTTAAATACGTAAAGGGAATCCACAAGGTAGAGGAAGGGAGTATATTTAAAAGGAAACAAAGTAGCAAAACAAGAGGACATAGTCTTAGATTAGAGGGGCAAAGGTTTAAAAGTAACATCAGGAAGCATTATTTTACTGAGAGGGTGGTGGATACATGGAACAGTCTTCCAGTTGAAGTGGTAGAGGCCAAAACAGTAATTGAATTTAAGCAAGCATGGGATAGGCATAAGGCTATCCTAAACAAAAGATAAATCCAAGTAAAGTATCCGTGTAATTGGGCAGACTAGATGGGCCGAAAGGTTCTTATCTGCCGACATTTTTCTATGTTTCTAAGACAACAGTTTTCCTAATTTACATCTAATACTTATTTTTCAACGTCTACTGAGTTCATTCTATTTCTAAAATATACGTGGTTTGCTTACCTTCCAATTCCCTGTACCAACCTCTGATTGTGCAGTGTACTGCTTTATTTCTCCGTACCATGTTCAACATTTTTTATCACATAAGGTGCAGAGAGTTAAAACATTTGGGGCCATATTCCAAAAAATAACGCTAAAATGGGGACACTAAAGGGGAAAAACTTAGTTCAGCACCAGGGACAGGGGGTTTATCCCCCCTCCAGCATTCGGCGAGGTTCTCTTTTTTATTTTCTCACCTTCAGCTGCCTTCAATGGGCTGTCCTTGGTGCTGAAACCCTGTTCCAGCACCAAGGACAGGCTTTTTTTCTCTCGTAGCGTGTTTTTTTTTCCCCGCAGCAGTTTTTTTTCCCATTCATCAGCCTGCCCGTTGACTGACATTTACCCACTGCACTTACCCTGATCACACATACAGACCTCAGATAGATACATATATATATACACACATACACACCAGACCTCAGACACTTGTATACCCAGGCACAAACCTCAGAGTCATGTATAACCCACGTGGTCCTCAGATCGGCCGCCGTCTTGTGGCAGAAGGCATTAAATAGCATTCTGGCAGCAATCCCCTCCGGCTGGCCGTGTGTTTCGCATAGCGCTGGCTGGCCGCATGTTCTTTTATGCGGCTGCCAGCTTGCGATGGCTTTGACGCGCTCTCGCGAGATCTCGCAACCCTGCGAGATCTCAGCTGGAGGCCGTGTCACAGCCTTCACAGGTCGGCGGCCATGCAGAAGAACACGGCCAGCCAGCTCTCAGCAAAACACGGAGCCAACTGGAGGGGGGATGCTGGCAGAATGCTGTTTAATGCCTTCTGCCAGTAGCCCCATCCCCTCGGATACCGACAAACCAGCCCAACACTGGCTTCTGGGTAAAGGTAGAGGTATCGGGGCATTTGCACAAGTACCAAGTACTCATGCAAATGCCGGTATCAGCTCCATTACCAATACTAGTATCGGCATTGGTGCATCCCTAAAAAATAATAATAGACTTTACTGTAGGAATTTCCTTGATGTTATAAATGTGGGAACCCGCACCAGAGAGCAGCTGCAAATTCACCTGCACACTGGCCAAAATGGAGACACAGAGAACCCTATACTAAAATCAGCATAGTGCAGTGGAAGCTAAAGCAAATAAAACAAAGGGAAAAAGCAATGTCATTCCATCACATTTTTACAGATTTTTTTTAACTACTCTTACTCCTAAATCAGTACTCCCATATAACACTGAATGCTCATACACACAGCGCATATTACTGTGAGGTTTATTGCTGTGGAGCTCTCTCATATGCTCACACAAATTTTTGCCAACTGCCAGCAAGTACGGTGCCTGTTCGAAGGCAGTGAAAGCACACATGGATATATATTGCCCCCAGCAGTTCGCCCATGGATATATATTGCCCCAGCTCACATATGAATATATTGCCCCAGCTCACAATTATATATTGCCCCTAGCAGCTCACCCATGGATATATATTGCCCCAGCTCACATATGGATATATGGCTCCTCAGCTCACATATGGATATATTGCCCCAGACCAGCTCACACATGGATATATTGCCCCAGACCAGCTCACACATGGATATATTGCCCCAGACCAGCTCACACATGGATATATTGCCCCAGATCAGCTCACACATGGATATATTGCCCCCAGACCAGCTCACACATGGATATTGCCCCAGCTCTCATGGATATTGCCCCAGCTCTCATGGATATGCCCCCAGCACACATGGATATTGTCCCAGCTCCTCTCATGGATATGCCCCAGCTCCTCTCATGGATATGCCCCAGCAGCTCTCATGGATATGCCCCAGCTCCTCTCATGGATATTGCCCCAGCTCCTCTCATAGATATGCCCCAGCTCCTCTTATGGATATTGTCCCAGCTCCTCTCATGGATATTGCCCCAGTTGCTCTCATGGATATGCCCCAGCTCCTCTCATGGATATTGCCCCAGTTGCTCTCATGGATATGCCCCAGCTCCTCTCATGGATATGCCCCAGCTCCTCTCATGGATATGCCCCAGCAGCTCTCATGGATATGCCCCAGCTCCTCTCATGGATATTGCCCCAGCTCCTCATAGATATGCCCCAGCTCCTCTTATGGATATTGTCCCAGCTCCTCTCATGGATATGCCCCAGCTCCTCTCATGGATATGCCCCAGCAGCTCTCATGGATATTGCCCCAGCTCTCATGGATATGCCCCCAGCACACATGGATATTGCCCCAGCTCCTCTCATGGATATTGCCTCAGCTCCTCTCATGGATATGCCCCCAGCACACATGAATATTGCCCCAGACCAGCTCACACATGGATATATTGCCCCAGATCAGCTCACACATGGATATATTGCCCCAGATCAGCTCACACATGGATATATTGCCCCAGACCAGCTCACACATGGATATATTGCCCCAGATCAGCTCACACATGGATATATTGCCCCAGATCAGCTCACACATGGATATATTGCCCCAGATCAGCTCACACATGGATATATTGCCCCAGACCAGCTCACACATGGATATATTGCCCCAGATCAGCTCACACATGGATATATATTGCCCCAGCTCTCATGGATATGCCCCAGCAGCTCTCATGGATACTGCCCCCAGGCCCCAGCTCACCTCCTGCCGCCGCCGCGTGTTCGGCTCCCTCTGAGCGTCTGGCGGCATGGAGCTTGGGAGCTCGCCTGGGGGAGCCACATGACCAGCCGCGATCTCGCGAGAACTCGGCTGGTGACGTGGTTCCCCCAGGCGAGCGCTGTTCTGTCCGAAGACATCGAGCTAAACCTTCTTGTCTCACAAACTTGGATACCATATTTATTTGATCTCAGATTTATTAAGACAAGCCAGGTGAAACTGTAATACAGTAAAAACAAACTTCATAAACATCACATTGCATGCATAACAGCATTTTCCTTACTTGATGATACAGTAAACTTACTTTTTTAGCTCTCTAGGGGTAGATGGCGATGGATGAGAAACACATGCCTCGCTTCCAGTAATAACTTTCAGACACAAAATGGTGAATGCTTCACTTCCTGTCAAGATTCTACCCAGCATTCTCTGATTAATGATAACTTCCTTCCTATACATTCACTAATATATATGAAATGGTTTAACAGCCGTACTACCACAAAAGGACACTAGATGGTGCTACACTTCACTATAACTAATGTACCGTACATTACAACTTTACACAAATCTATCACTGATTCTTCTTATTAAAGCATAAACATTATGATAGACAGCACACTCCCCGTCTGACGTCACACGACGTCACTAGCAGAGTCTTCCATAGAAAACAACAGAGCAAGTTCGTTCACTGGTCTTAAGAACACTTTAACCTCATTCTGTTGAAAGGTCCTGACCTCGACCTTACGGACACGATTATCTTTGCTTGGGAGTACTTTGGTGATCAGACCTAAAGGCCACATGTTCCTTAGCGTCTGACAGTCTTTCATTAGCACAACGTCCCCAGGTTTAAGATTGGGCTTTCCAGTGTGCCACTTTCTCCTCACTTGTAGAGTAGATATACATTGTTCCTTCCACCGGCTCCAGAAGGTATTGGCAAGAACTTGTACCTGTCTCCATTGTCGCTTGTAAAGATCTTTCTCACAAAACTCTCCAGCTGGAGCACCGGCAAGATTAGTCTTTTGCGTGAGCAACATGGCGGGTGTGAGGATCACCGGGTCTTCAAAGTCACTTGAAATTGGTGTCAAAGGTCTGGCATTAATGATAGCTGTAACCTCTGCCATAAAGGTCACTAAACATTCATGAGTAAGCCTTGCAGTTCCTACTTGCAGGAAGATAGAGTCAAGAATTCTGCGGGCTATGCCTATCATCCTCTCCCAGACACCTCCCATGTGAGAAGAGTGAGGTGGGTTGAAGATCCACGTTTCTTTAGCAAAGACCTCTCTTTGTACAACAGATATTAACCAATTTTTAGATTGTTCTAGGTCAGTCGCTGAGTAGCCGTTTTTGCAGTGGTGCCAACCTCTGCAATTGTCTGGAGTCAGTGGTTTTTGTTTATAGGACTGAGCTATGTGGTTCAGGCAAGTAATAGCTCTAACTAATGACCTCCAGGTGGAAAACCTATTGAAACGGTGAGTTTTAAACTGGTTAAGAGAAGTTGTTGTAACTGCAGTAGATACCTGAGGGCGAATTTCCTGATCCTTGTCTGCATCTATTAACTCGAATGTGGCGGGGTCTTTAATGTTACAGTCGGTACTGCGTAGAAAGGTGGGACCTGTGAACCACGAAGTACTCTCAAGGCGGCTGGCTGCTACAGATCTGGTCGCTAGGTCTGCAGGATTACGGTCTGTGGGCACGAAATGCCATTGCTCTGGGAGGGTAGACCTCCTTATCCTCAATACTCTGTTATTGACATAGACGTAGAAACGTCTAATTTCATTATGGATGTAACCCAAAACTATTTTGCTGTCTGTATAAAACTCAGCTTTTTGAATTTCTACGTTTATCTCTGTTGCAATTAGTTCAGCTAGCTCTGTAGCTAAGACTGCAGCACAAAGCTCCAGCCTGGGTATGGTGTGCTCGGAAAGTGGTGCAAGTTTGGCTTTCCCCATTACAAACCCTATGTGGCATTGTCCTTTATTGTCTATGGTTTTCAGGTAAGCTACAGCAGCAATTGCCTTAACAGAAGCATCCGAAAACACACACAATTTTTGCGTCTGATAGTCTTCAGATGACAGAGGGACATATGGTCGTGGGATGTTAAGGTTAGATAAAACTGTCAGTGAGTCCTTCCACTCTGTCCATAGGTTCTTCTTGTCAGTGGGGAGAGGGTGGTCCCAATCTAACGACTCACAGGTCAAGTCTCTCAGTAGTGCCTTACCCTGGATAGTGATAGGTGCTGCAAAACCTAAAGGATCGTACAGGCTATTTATGGTAGACAGGACGCCTCTACGGGTAAAGGGTTTTTCTTCTGTGTTTACTTGAAAGGTAAAGGTGTCAGATCTTAAGTCCCATAGCAAACGAAGACTGCGTTGCATGGGAAGTGAGTCTGTGCCTAAATCTAAGTCATTTAACTCGTTAGAACGATCTTCGACAGGAAAGGCCTCCAAGACTTCTCTACTGTTGGAAGCAATCTTGTGAAGTTTTAAGTTGGAACAGGCAAGCATTGCCTGAGTCCTTTTGAGGAGACTGATAGCGGCTTCATTTGTAGGCAGTGATTTCAAGCAGTCGTCTACGTAGAAATCTCTGTCTACAAATTGTCTGACATCTGACCCATACTCTGACTCGCCTACTCTAGCAGAGTGTCTGAGGCCATATATAGCAACAGCAGGGGAAGGACTGTTGCCAAATATGTGTACCCTCATACGGTATTCTGTGATGTCTCCAGAAGGGTTGTTGTCCTTGAACCAGAGAAATCTCAGAAAGTTACGGTGTTCTTCTTTAACAAGAAAGCAGTAGAACATTTGTTGTATGTCTGCCATGAACGCAACTGAATCTTTGCGAAAGCGAAGAAGCACCCCTAACAGTCTGTTGTTAAGTTCAGGCCCAAGAGAAGGACATCATTTAGAGAGACACCCTCATGCTTGGCGCTAGAATCGAACACCACTCTAATCTGCCCTGGCTTCTTAGGGTGGTAAACCCCGAATATGGGTAAGTACCAGCATTCTTCTGTGTCTTTGAGGTCTGGGGTTATCTCAGCATGACCGTTCTGGAATATTTTCTCCATGAAGGAAAAGAAATGTTCACTCATCTCTGGTTTCCTTTGGAGATTGTGTCTTAGGGACGAGAGGCGTTTATGTGCTAGTTCTCGGTTGTTAGGCAAACGTCGTCTTTGAGGTCTAAAGGGAAGAGGTGCAACCCAGCTATTAGTCACATCTTTCTCTATACTCTTTTCCATAAGTTCTAAGAAGAGTCTATCCTCTATGGACATTGCTACCTGGTCATCTTCCTTTGTCCTCTTAAACACTGTGCTTCCTAAGTCATTTTGGTCGTCGTCGTAGGTGTTGTTATGTGGTAGCTCTTTTATGAGGATGTGATTCTGACAGGGTTGGAGAAGAGAAGGACGACCATTCTCGAAGGTACTAGTGAGCAGGTTATTAACAGATGCTGGTTTGTGAGCACCCCCTAGGCAAACATCACCTATAATGACCCACCCGAGGTCTAGTTTTTGGGCATATGGGGCGTTTTGGGAACCGTTTATCAGTTTTCTAACTTTATGGACTTGCAAGATATCTCTCCCAAGAAGTAAGATTATCTGAGCCTGATCGTCTAGTTCTGGTATGAGATGTGCTATGTGTTTTAAGTGAGTGTGGTGAGCTGCTGCGTCTGGTGTGGGAATCTCTGACCTGTTGTCTGGCATATGGTTGCACTCTATTATGGTCGGTAAGGGTAGGCATCTCTTACCATCCATAGATTCAATTTGTAGCCCATCAGCTCTTCTCCCCGCCGTTTCCACTGTACCTGCACACGTTCTAAGGGAGTAAGGGCTGCTCGGGCTTTTAAGGTTTAGAATGTCAAAAAACACAGATCTCGCTAGTGACCTATTACTCTGATCATCCAAAATGACGTAGAGCTTGACCGCTTTGTCTCTGCGTCCTTTTGGGTAAACTCTCACAGGACAGATTTTGGAGCAGGATCTGCCGCCTGTAGTTCCTTTGCAGACTTCGGTACACTGTGAAGTGATTGCCATGGCGTCTGTACTAGAGTCTTTGGCTTCCCTGCCTTGCTCTGTGTCACCATGCACAGTTGGGAGGGTTCTTGGAGTAGGCCTTGGGTGTAGAGCTGTGTTGTGCTCTGTGTTGCCACACTCTGTACACTTGACACTGACCTTGCAGTCCTTGGCGAAGTGCGTAGATGAAGAGCAGCACTTGAAACAAATGTTGTTCTCCTTGAGGAAAGCTTTGCGCTCCTGGATAGTCTTTGTCCTGAAGGCTCTGCATTTCTGTAGAGGATGTGGCATCTTATGTAGAGGGCAGAACTTTGTAGGGTCGCTGTCTCGATCCTCTAGTTGAGACTCTGTAAACCTTTGGGAAGAAATGTTAGTTTTGTGCACGGCTACTGGAGCTCTGGGTTGTTTGGGGCCAAAGGAAGTGGAATAAGACACTGGAAAAATGAAACTGGGATCATCTTTCATTCTTGCTTGTCTGTCTACAAAGTCTACAAACTCACTAAAGGGTGGAAAAGGCACATTGCGATCTCGTTTGTAGTTACAGCCATGAGTGATCCATCTTTCGTGTAACTCATAAGGAAGCTTTTGTGCTAAGGAGTGAATCCCTCTGGCAGAGTCAAGATAAGAAAGGCCAGGTAAGTCCCCTTCTGCTTTAGCCACTCGTAACTCCATACACAGATCACTGAATTCTCTGAGCCTTTGATAACCTCTGCTGGGCATTTTTGGGAAGTCTTCTATCCTTTTAAACAGTGTATTCTCTATAGCTTCTGGTGAACCATAACACCTATCCAGTCTGTCCCATATGTTTGTAAGGCCTATCTCAGGGTGATTTATATTAATGTCTCTGATCCTTATGGCCTGTTCAGCAGACTCATTGCCGAGCCACTTTACGAGGAGGTCTATCTGTTCCCTGCAGGATAGATCTAGACCATGAATAGCACTCTGGAAAGAGGATCGCCACGCCCTGTAGTGTTGAGGGCGATCACTAAATTTAACAAGACCTTGGGTAACTAACTCACGTTTCGCAAGGAATTTTGCAAAGTCTATAGTAGCCTGATTGTGATTGGAGTAGGTTGCTGGTGTATTTTGGTGCGGTGTATAGGCATACCTGATAGAAGTCTCCTCTTTAGGTGTGTTGGGCTCATACCTGCTTAAGATTGGCATTTCATACGGACTCGTTGCATACACCTTTGGAGTGAAGACAGGTGTTTGGTAGTTGTATGAAGGCTGGGTACCTTGTGGAATAGAAGGTCTGGTTGGGACGGGAAAGTCTGGCACTCTGTCAGACCTTTCTTGCTTGTCGCACTGGGTTCCGAGGTCGTCTCGTCTTTGCTTTATCTGTTGTGACTCACCGACGTCCTGTTTGGTTTCTTTTTGTGGGATGCTGCTTGGGTTATAGTGCTGGTGGACATATTCTGAGGTTCGTTGCGTTGCATCTTGACTGTCTTCCTCTAAACTCGGCATGCTTCTACATTCCTTTGACTCAATGTAGACAGCTGCTTCTAATGCTTCTGCTTCTGCAATGGCAACGGCAACATCTCGGTCTACTGCCAGCCTCTCCATGTTAGCTTCTAAGATAGATTGCTGTAATTTCAGGGACGTCTCCTGCTGAGCTAGCTCGGTCTTTGCCTTTTTCATCTGTAGCTCTTGGTCTGCGAATGCGACCCTGGCTCTTGCTGCTTCCGCTTTCGAACGGGCTATGGCTGCTGCATTTGCGACAAATGACTTGGATGAGCTTGCTTGTGATCTTGTTTTGATTGAAGATGTCTCACTGTGCGGCATGGCTGCGGGGAAGAAACTGTCTTGCTGTATAGAGACCGCTCGTGACGACGCTGCGCACCTCTGTGTAGCTTGGCTGCTTGCTTCGCCTGCCGCAGGTATGTTTCTTTAAAGTTTCTGACTGTATGGATGCTGTGTAGCCCCGGGCTGTACAGACTTCGCAGTCAGCTTATCTTCCTCTCGGAGGTCGGCTTAAAAATTTCACTGTTCTGTCCGAAGACATCGAGCTAAACCTTCTTGTCTCACAAACTTGGATACCATATTTATTTGATCTCAGATTTATTAAGACAAGCCAGGTGAAACTGTAATACAGTAAAAACAAACTTCATAAACATCACATTGCATGCATAACAGCATTTTCCTTACTTGATGATACAGTAAACTTACTTTTTTAGCTCTCTAGGGGTAGATGGCGATGGATGAGAAACACATGCCTCGCTTCCAGTAATAACTTTCAGACACAAAATGGTGAATGCTTCACTTCCTGTCAAGATTCTACCTAGCATTCTCTGATTAATGATAACTTCCTTCCTATACATTCACTAATATATATGAAATGGTTTAACAGCCGTACTACCACAAAAGGACACTAGATGGTGCTACACTTCACTATAACTAATGTACCGTACATTACAACTTTACACAAATCTATCACTGATTCTTCTTATTAAAGCATAAACATTATGATAGACAGCACAAGCGCCAAAGCTCCATAGCTTCGGACGCTCGCAGGGAGCCGAACACTGTGTCGCAGGGTGAGACACCCGCCCTTAGGGTGACGGTGTCACCCTAAGGGCGGATGTCACCTGGTGCGGGCCGCACCCCCGCCCCCCACCTTGCGACGCCACTGGTAAGTTTCACTACATCTCCGATTTCAATAGCCGGAATAAGCATTCGTTGTACAATCTGCTTTCTTGCCACAGGGCTCAGGCAGGATTTGTTTCTGTACAGGGCACCTAGTTTGGGGTAAAGTTTAGATGAAAGTTTTTCAATGTGGGGGACAAAAGATAGCTTTGGGTCTAACCACATACCTAGATATTTGAGAAAAAGGACTGTGGACAGAGTACCATTTAATTTTATCCTGATGCATAGATGCAGAACTTTTAATATATGTAGTTTAGGTACTGTGCCAAAGAGCATTTTGACAGTTTTGTCAGTATTTAGAAACCGTTTGTTATCCGCGATCCACTTTTCTACCTTTGTGAATTTTTCTTGCAGCAATAAATTTAAATGTATGTAAGAACGTACAAGTGAATTTAATATAAATATAACATAATTACTTATGGGTTCCTGGCTGTGAGGTTGTGCACACAGTCATCTGAGCTTTCACAGCTATTCTTGGGATAGATTTGAATTTGCAACAGCCTTTTACCCTGACACTAATGCGCATTAATGAACAGCTCACACCTTCACCATATGGGATGTGATTTTGGAGAGTCTCCTCGCACTATGAACAACTCACATTGTGGCTATAATGACTAGCAGAGAATCTCTGCCAATGTGTACTGCAATATAATGGCAAGTCATTAAATTATGTTTCTATGCTCTAGGACTGCTGTAATTTCACCTGCTAGAGACATTTCTTTTTTTTTTTTTTCGTTTTAAATGTGAATTCAATAAGCCAAAAATCGCTGTGATCTCACGAGTCACCAATATAGTCTGCGGGCCTTTTATGGTTGAGTAGATGTGTTGATACAATTGTAGTAAAAATTTCACTAGGAAAAAAAGGTACGATAACAACAAATGTGAAGTGAACAATATGAATAGACATTAAATTATTTTCCTACAATTTTCTCTTCCTCATTTTTTTATTACATGACCCTTCATTACTCCCTGTTATCTACATAAATTTCTTTCCAGTGTATATTTTTTCCTTCTTTTTGATTTGACATTTTTTTCTTACTCTGTGACTACATTTCTTTGGCAATACCATCTTTCTCCACACCTTACATTTCTTACCAGAAATATCCACACACCTCCTTCCACTGTCAGGTCATACACAACTTCTTAGCCATCTTCTTTTCCAACGCCTGAGTCACAGATGGTAGTATTGTGGAGGATTGTTCTATACATGAATAGCAGGGGTGATTTATCTAGGGGGCGATAGTGCTCCTTCCCACAGATCACTATGATAAGTATTATAACATACTAGCTGTTAAATTATTATAGTATTGAGCACCATATGTTTACAAGGAAAAAGTAAATTGAAGAATAAGAGAAATGCATTTTAGATGAGAAGATGCCTGCTAGAGTAACTGACTTTATGTATCATGAAAACAATTATACTTGTAATATTACACTAACATGAACCCCAGTTCTGACCCTTAATGAACATAAATTATTTTGGGCTAATGTCAGACGAACGCATTCTGAGCACACTGTGCGTCCGTGCACAACTGACGTACTTTCTGACTGATGATACTGTAGACACCACACGGTCCATTTTTTTTTTTCTGACTTTTTTTTGACTGATGTAGATGAGAAATAAAATATGTAAAATGAAAAAAATTGATACGTTATGAAACTGGCCAAATGGTCAAAATTGACATTTTAAGGAGCATATATGAGGTTCCCACCTAATGATATGGTTTAAATACTATCCTGCTTTTGTTTAATTTCTCCAGCTACTTCTGTCCAACTTCATAATAAAATATAAACAATATGTTCCCGCAACTGTGGCATATATTACCTAGTACTTTATACGTAGTTAAAAATCTACATGCTGTGCTGAAAGACTGTAAACATCACTCTCCAGCTCATACTTAATGGCTTGCGCAGAGACTAACAGGGTTATTCAGAGAGCGTGAAAAGCAGGAGAATAACTGGAGAATGAAAAATTCTAGGTCAAAATAGCCAAACCAGAAAAATTCTCCCTTTCATCTCACTTTCCAAATCGGCTATTTTGACCTAGAATTTTTCATTCTCCAGTCATTCTCCTGCTTTTCACACTCTCTGAATAACCCTGTAAATCTTAATTGGGACAACGCAATCTGGAAGAAGGTGTAAATAGATACTGACAGTGAGGAATACCAACAGTGACCTATTTCAAATACTATGCTTTTCAGGACCAGACCTTAATAAACTTTCTGCAACTGCCTTAAGAGGTGTGTGTAGTGAGGCATTACTGGTTGTGCTGACTAGAGCAGCCTGAGAATAGTCAGTATTGGCTACTGTCTCCTTAAGAGACAGCTTTATAATGTTTAAGAGCTATCCCTTTAAGGGCAATGTCTTCAGGGAAATGTAGTTCTGTGACATGTGACCAGTTCTATGTGTCTGATTGGTGCTGAGGTGCTTTGCATGCTGGTAAGAAGAAAGCCCTCCATTAGGAATTCCAATTCTCCAGAAGAGCAGCTTCTCACACTCTCTCAGCATGGGAGTGAAGTTACCCTCTTCTCACACCGTATGAAGGGACAGACTGAGTAATCCGGATGAATCTTTTCAACACTGTAAGTGTTTGTTTAGGATGCCTGGAAATAAAGAATCTGTATGTATAATACCCCTTTATCGGAGTTATCACTGCTGTTTTCTGCAAAGCTACCGTGGGAACAGAACAGTGAGAAGAGGCTGGATAGATTCATTCCCAAGCTCCATTTGATTGTTTACCCTTTGAAACAATGAAAGACTGTTTGACCTTCACTTTATGCAGCTGCATCTAAAAGCCAGCTTCCTAAAGGACATTTTTCTTTGCATTTAAAGCTAAATGAGTCAGTCTGGCTGCTCCCCCTCCTTTTTTCTCACCTCATGGAAAGGCAGCTTAACTTCAGCAATTGAGAAAACAAGTTTGTGAAGTTTATATCAAAGTAAAGGTTCCAAGGCATGTGGCTTAAAAGGCAAGAAAGTCTGCGCAGAATGAGTTATTAATTCAGCTGTTAGCTTAACTACTGTTGAAAGAGAAAATACACTGGAAAGGAAAATCACCCTCAGGTGTGCAGGCCTGGTAAAGCCCAAAACAGAGACTCAAGGCAAGGCCCTTAGGAGATCTATAATTGGAAATTCCAGCTCTGCAAACCTCATCCAGGGTAAAACTCCCTAGCCCAGTAATCTCTCACATTAGTTACACTCAGCGTCCTTTGGTGACTCCTCTGCAAACTACAGGCCAGCATTAAGCCAAGCAAACCGCGCCAGCTGCAACGCACTCCAGCAGCGCTCCCCAGAGACCGCAAGGTAAACCGCGCCAGCTGCAACGCACTCCAGCAGCGCTCCCCAGAGACCACAAGCAAACCGCGCCAGCTGCAACGCACTCCAGCAGCGCTCCCCAGAGACCACAAGGTAAACCGCGCCAGCTGCAACGCACTCCAGCAGCGCTCCCCAGAGACCGCAAGGCGAACCGCGCCAACGTCTACAACAGTTTGCGTAACGCACCCAAGTGGGCAAATAGTGAACTGCATTGACATTTCTAAAAGTGTTTTAGCAATTTCTTGAGTCTCCTCAATCATGGCAGAAGGCTGTGACGTGCCAAAAGAGTTGGGCCTACTAATCGACCCCGACTCAAATGAAGAGTGTGTCCTCCGAAATTCAGAAGATGCAAAGGCAACTCAGAGACAATATGAAACGAGGGCGCATAGGGAGCTCACCAAGGAAATGCGATCGTATCTGATGGTTGAGTGGACAGGTATTACAAAAGCTACACTAATTCCCGAGATAAATTAATAGAGCTCTGCAATAAACCTAAAGGAGAGCTCTCTCCTGGTCGCATCACAATTGAGAACGAACGCATGAGGAAGACGCATCTAAAGTCAAAGGATAGCGAACGCCACCTCATTTTCATCCAGTCACAGTTGGAAGACCCAAGTCTCCAAGCGGACTTACAAAGCATCCAGGCGTTTAACATACAGCATGCGAATTTCCTTTCAAACTGTGATGACTCTCAGACAAATCTGCAAGCAAAGGACTCAAGCAACGAGAAGGCCGAGTCGGAGTCATCCCATCGCTCGTACAGGGCCTCTTCTCATGCTTCAAAGAAAGCCTCGTCCTTTCACCCCAAACCGGCACGGTCTCACTCAGGTAGCAACGTTTCACAGCAATCTTATATCACAGGCTCTAACCATTCTTCCAAAGCATCCTCTCATCACAGCCGTTCGTCCCGTGCCTCGAGTAAAGAGAGTCTCGCCGCCCTAGCGATATTAGCACAAATCGAGGCTGATGAAGCTGCTGTAGATCTGCAAGTGGCAGATGAAGAGCGATTACAAGAGGAAGAAGTGGCCAAAGCCATAGCTCAAGCCAACCGTACGTATCTTCAGCATAAACGGGAGGCTGCAAAAAAGGCAGTACGGGCAACAGCTTTACGGGCGGAAGCTGCCAATGCTTCCCTCAACTTCAATCCTACACAGCTGGAAGGAGAGAACTTGCAGAACCGTGTCGAAGCCTACGTGAACAACCAGAACTCATTACGGCAGGGACAAGGAGGAGAATCTCAACCACTAGTTTCGCGAACTATTCAGAATGCTGACACCGCCAAATTCGTACAAGTCGAAACCCTCCTAGAAGCTGAAAAATTTACTCCAACAAGCCAAGACACAAGAGGTAACCAGATTGTTCCATCAGCATTAGTGAAGGATACTCAGCAGGCAGACACAAGAGTAGCCGCGAGCCACAACCTCAACGTAGAGGCAGCAGTGTTCCAGCCACAGCCTCAAGGCAACTCATGGACGGACGTGAAGCCCATCAAACACGATCGACCTGCCCAGCGGCGAAAGGAACAACCATCACATGTGTCATGGCAAGACGTAATAATCAACAAGTATTCTGCAGACACAGAACAGCTGTCCTTAGCTTCCGCTCCTGATCCTAGGGACTATGCTTACCAGGACCCACGGGAAACCCCTGATCCTGCTTTCACCAATTCCATATGGTTCAGCTTACCATCTCCCCCCAAATACAAGCCCCATACAGCCCAGATGGACTTTGCGACACCCAGGGAAAGAAACACAGAATGCCCACCTCGACAAGGGAAGGTGGATTTGGCTTCAAGAGGAGCACAGAAGTTTTCTGACAAGCCAGGCAGAGACTATTTACTATGGAAGCACATCTTCTTACATACCGTTAGTGACGAGAGGTTACGGCCAATCGAGGAGATCATACATCTGATGGCTTGGCTAGGACCAGAATCTACACGAGTAGTAAAGGATATTTATTCATCTCATCTCGGTGACCCAGTCATCGCCCTCAAACAAGCCTGGGAAGTGCTCGATCAACGGTTTGGTGCATCCACGTTGACGGAGTCCTCGTTGTTAGAACGTGTTAGCGATTTCCCAGTCATCCGCACTAACGAACCTCACAGGTTATGGGACTTCTCTATTCTCCTTACACAGTTGCGAGCAGCCAAAGAAGATCCTAACCTAACGGGACTGACATGTCTCGACCAGCATAGAACACAGAAGCCTATCGTTAGAAAATTACCTACACAGTTAATCGAAAAGTGGATCGAATTATCAGATGCATATAGAGAGCGCAACCTAGACAGAGACCCTCCCTTCGCCGCTCTTCAAGAATTTGTTGCCTACCAAACAAAACGGTGCAACGATCCTCGAAATCGAAGCTTCAGAGAAACGGAGTTCCCTACCACCAAAAGGGCCAACTATAACTCCGACTTCAAGCGAACAACACAAATGGCGAGGGAAAGGACCATTGTGTCTGTCCACAAAACACAGGTCGCTGCCTCATCCACAAGCAAGTCAGATGAGCATCCGTCGAAGAGAGCACTACCTAAAACCCTAAGCACAAATAAAGATCCTTTCTGTCCACTCCACAAGTCCTCGCACTCTCTGAACAAGTGCAGAAACTTTGGAAAGAAGCCCCTAGAAGAAAGGAAAGCCTTGATCAGGGAGTACAGACTTTGCTTCAAGTGTTGTGAGTCTACAGAGCACATGGCCAAAGCTTGCACAAGTAAGGTACAATGTCACCTATGCGGTAGTGACAGACACCCTGGTGCACTGCATCCAGATTCCGAGCCAACACAATGGACAACACCTACCCCTCCTTTGCCTAAGGAGTCACAGGACAATACTGAAGCGCATCGAGAGGCAACCGCAAGTATCAACTGCACGACAGTATGTGGTGGCTCAGCATTCCCTCGCTTATGCCACGAGATCTACCTAACCAAAGTCTACCCAACCGGACACCCTGAAGAAGCTGTGAAGATGTATGTGATGCTGGACGGACAAAGCAATCAATCGTTAGCCAGGTCAGCATTCTTCGACCTCTTTAACGTCCGAACCGATGACACATCATTCACTATTTCCACGTGCACCGGTTCCCAGCGCACGGCGGGGAGGAAAGTCACTGGATTCTGCATAGAATCATTAGATGGAAGTGCAAAACTGAAACTGCCACCATTGCTAGAATGGGATGCTTTGCCAGATGATCGCAACCAGATAGCGACACCAGAGGTAGCAAGCAATATACCTCACCTGAAACACATGGCTAGCCTCTTCCCTGCCCTAGACCCCGAAGCTGAAATCCTTCTCTTGTTGGGATTAGACGCCTCCGAAGCTTTCCTTCAACATGACCAGGTTAGAGGCCCAGCAGGTTCTCCGTTTGCCCGCAAGTCTGCACTCGGATGGGCCATCTTAGGAACAGTTTGTATCGATCGGCTGCAGGCCCCAACCCAAGTCAACGTTTTCGCAACCTCCATTCTCAGTAATGGGAGAGCATCACACTTCAAACAATGTCACGAGCACTTCACGACTTCAACAAACAATCCCGTTTTAGGAGCAACGGTGTTCGAGACCAGCAAAGAAGATAATGACCTGGCCTGGTCAATAGAAAACAAAGACTTTTTGCAGCTCATGGATAAAGAACTTCAACAGGACGCCTCCGGGAGCTGGGTAGCCCCATTACCCTTCCGTACACCCAGACAGCGCCTGCCAAACAACCATGAACAAGCTCTCTTGCGCCTCTTCAGTCTGAGACGACTCATGAACAAGAAACCGCCAATGAGAGATCATCTAGTGGCGTTCATAGATAAGATGCTCCAGAACAGACATGCTGAGCTTGCCCCACCTCTGGAAGAAGGTGAAGAATGCTGGTACCTGCCATTCTTTGGAGTGTACCACCCACAAAAGCCAGGCCAGATTCGGGTAGTCTTCGATGCGAGTGCAAAATTCCAAGGCTTCTCCCTGAATAAAGCCCTTCTCACAGGGCCGGATCTCATCAACAGCCTCCTAGGCGTGCTCATTCGTTTCAGAAAGGAAGCCGTAGCCTTTATGGCCGACATCCAGCAGATGTTTTACTCATTCCTAGTCAGAGAAGACCACCGCAATTACCTACGTTTCCTGTGGTTCAGTGACGAACAGCGCAACCAGCAGATAACGGAGTACAGAATGCGAGTGTACGTTTTTGGGAACGGTTCTTCCCCCGCAATTGCCAACTACGGCCTGCAACGCACCGCTCGCATCGGCGAAACCAAATACGGCACAGATGCCAGACGATTCGTGGAACGAGATTTCTATGTAGATGATGGTCTAAAATCTGTAGCCACACCAGCAGAAGCTATAGACCTACTGAACAGAACACGCCAGATGCTAGCAGTAGCCAACCTCACATTGCACAAAATCGCGTCCAACAGTGAGGAAGTGCTTGAAGCCTTCAGTCCTGAAGATCATGCCAAGGGACTACAGGACCTAGATTTTACAACAGACATGCCTCTTATCCAACGTAGTCTCGGTCTATGTTGGGACTTGAAGAAGGACGCCTTCACCTTTAGAGTTCCAGCCCAGAAGTCAAATTTCACAAGGAGAGGAATTCTGTCAACGGTGAACAGCCTTTTTGACCCTCTAGGATTTGCCGCGCCTGTAACGATCCAAGGGAGGCTCCTTCTACGTACGCTATCCCAAAACACCAAAGATTGGGATGAGCCACTTCCACCAGACCAGAAGCAAGAATGGGAGAAATGGTGTGCCTCCCTGAGATGTCTCCAAAACGTTAGTGTTCAGCGCACATACGTTCCCGTTTCACCCGCAGCTGCACTGAAAAAAGAACTGCACGTCTTTTCAGATGCATCGACTAAGGCAATAGCAGCTGTAGGATACGTCAGAGTCTACGGCCAGGAGAACAATACTCACATCGGTTTCGTAATGGGAAAGGCGAAGATAGCACCACAACAAGGTCACACAGTACCAAGGTTAGAACTGTGCGGCGCCGTATTGGCCGTGGAGCTTGCTGACCTGATAAAGAAAACTATAGACCTTGAGCTACAAACCACCATCTTCTACACGGACAGCAAGGTGGTGCTGGGCTACATTCACAACCAAAGCAGACGCTTTTATGTCTATGTGAGCAATAGAGTCGACAGGATCAGAAAATCTTCAGAACCTGAGCAGTAGCGACATGTGCCAACAGACCAGAACCCAGCGGATCATGCTACACGGTCCATCCCTGCTTCCCAGTTGGCAGAGTCAACCTGGATAAAGGGTCCTGAGTTCTTGACCTGTCAAGACACCTCGACGTTACCGGGACCGGAACACCATGAACTTATAAGCCCAGTCAAGGTGTTTAGATCCGACCGCGGAACAAACTTTGTAGGAGCATGCAAGGAGTTGCAGATAGATGAAAGCATTCGCCCGGATTCAGCAATTGACAAATACCTAAAGGCTCATGATTGTGAATGGACATTTAATCCTCCCCACGCATCCCACATGGGAGGATCATGGGAGCGAATGATCGGGATAGCCCGTAAAATCCTGGACTCCATGTTGTTGAAGGTACATATGCTGACCCATGAAACTCTTACCACCCTCATGGCAGAAGTAGCAGCCATCATTAACGCCCGACCTTTGGGCCCAGTTTCTACAGACCCCGAGAATCCAAGTATCCTCGCCCCAGCCACCTTGCTCACCTACAAAACAGGTGATTGGCCGGCTCCAGTAGGGAACTTCGTTCCCAAGGACATGTACAGACAACAATGGAGACAAGTGCAATGGCTTGCCAACACCTTCTGGAAGCGATGGAAGCAAGAGTACTTACCTACCCTACAGGAACGTCGCAAATGGCAGAACAAAGAACCAAATCTCGAAGACGGAGACCTTGTTCTTTTGAAAGATAAGGAAGCGCACCGTAACTCATGGCCTATGGGACTTGTGCACCAAGTCTTACCCAGCAAAGATGGATTAGTACGCCAGGTTGCAGTGCAGATCGTGAAGCCAAAGGAGTCCGGTGGCAACCAGCAGACTTTCACCAAGAAACTATATACCCGGCCAATTACCGACCTGGTCCTGCTGCTGAGGAAGACCGAGCTGGAAGATTGAACCTCCAAGCTTTGCATGCTTTGTGTATACTCATTGTTTGCATGTTTGATAATATGCCTTGATTATCTTCGTTAACAGTTTAGTTAGTAAGTAGTGGAATTTATAATTCCAGGCGGGGAGTGTGCTGACTAGAGCAGCCTGAGAATAGTCAGTATTGGCTACTGTCTCCTTAAGAGACAGCTTTATAATGTTTAAGAGCTATCCCTTTAAGGGCAATGTCTTCAGGGAAATGTAGTTCTGTGACATGTGACCAGTTCTATGTGTCTGATTGGTGCTGAGGTGCTTTGCATGATGGTAAGAAGAAAGCCCTCCATTAGGAATTCCAATTCTCCAGAAGAGCAGCTTCTCACACTCTCTCAGCATGGGAGTGAAGTTACCCTCTTCTCACACCGTATGAAGGGACAGACTGAGTAATCCGGATGAATCTTTTCAACACTGTAAGTGTTTGTTTAGGATGCCTGGAAATAAAGAATCTGTATGTATAATACCCCTTTATCGGAGTTATCACTGCTGTTTTCTGCAAAGCTACCGTGGGAACAGAACACTGGTATTTTGGGGGCTGAACGATCCTTCATATTTTTGACTGTGAATTTTGCCATCTGTTTTACTGATAATTTGGCCAAGGTATTCAGTTTTTTGTTTTTCTTTTAACTTGACATTTTATAACAAATGTATGACACACACCATGTAGGATATTTACACTAAGGTTATCTTGATAATAAGAGGTTAACAAATTAAGGAACATCCTACTAATAATATAGACCTGATTTTCATAAATAACAGGAGTAGTACTTACTTATTAACACAAAGCTGTTATTGTGTTACACTTATTTTGGTCGCTTAGGACTGTCAAGTCATAAATTCAATGTGTGTATTCAGTGCGTTTTCTCACATGAGTGAGTCAATGGGAAAATAAATCTGAATAGCTTGAATTAAATGATTTCCGAGGTAACATTAATGCTATCCTTATACATATTTAACCCCTTCTGTTGCTGAGCCATTTAACTCATGCGTGCCCGGTTTATTCTGATAACTTTTTGCTCATCATGATTTATTGTAGAACCCAGATAAAATATATATCCTTTTTTTCAGTGTACTCACATATCAAAATATATTATTACTATATATTTATTCAAAGAACACAGAGATTTCGGGACGCTTTCATTCGTCGCACTTTGGTGAGCGTAGTTCACTGATCCTATGCCGAGTTCAGCATTCACCACAGGATCCCCGAAGTGCGCCGAATCGATCCACCGAACACGTCCAATCAACTGCTAAACACCAGCAAAAAAAATCAAACGCATCCGATAAACCGCCAAATGCAGCTGAGACCTCCGTTCAGCCGCCAAATGCCACTGATACAGCCAACCAGCTGATGAAAGAGCTGCCCAGTCGCTGAACAGGGGTTAAAAATAAACAACTTTTAAAAGGCATTTTTAAAAAAAAAAAATGCATGAGAATGCCTGGAAATAATATACAGTGCATAGAAAATATCTACACACCCCTGTTAAAATGTCATGTTTCTGTGATGTAAAAAAACGAGATAAAGATATATAATTTCGGAACTTTTTCCACCTTTAATGTGACCTATAAAGTGTACAACTCAATTGAAAAACAAACGGAAATCTTTCTGGCGGAGGGAAATAAAAATAAGAATATGGTTGCAGAAGTGTGGACACTCTTAAAAGAATACTTTTGAAGCACCTTTTTATATTGTAGCACTCGTCTTTTTGTGTATGAGTCTATCAGCATGGCACATCTTGACGGACGCATACTATATATATATATATAGGTTGTAATTTCCTGTCAAACGAGCCCAACACTAGAATTTGTCTCACGTTTGTGCCATTGCTCCATCATAGACATCGTGCCCTGTGACCCACACGCCTCATTCTGCCACAGCAATGCAGGGGGTCACATAATGGTCATTATACACCGGGTAACGTGGCAGATGTTGAAACCTAATCAGCGGGGCTGCCGCGCCCCCCCCTCCCCCTTAGCTAAAGGAGGCAGTTACCAACAATAGGGCAGGTTAGCCCTGAACGCGCAGCACACAGGTTATATAACCCGCCGCGAGCCGCGCCCCTCGCGGCAGCTGTGTGAGGGGGATTAGCGGCAGCCGCCACTCCGTAGGAGATTTAGCTGTCGGGAAGAAGCTGTAACCGTATTGTAGCACCGTCCTACAAGGGCACCGGTGTGTCCACTGTGGCATGTGTAGCGTGCGAATGCGCATTATGTGGCTTTGGTGTAGCACGCGTGGGTCTCATGGGTTTGATTAAATGATGGATCGCTGGAGTTTGACATCCCCTGGCTATCGCTTGGCGTACACACACAGGCTGCGCGCGCAGCCTCTTCCCGTAACCAGCAAGTCGCTCTGCAACGTGCTCATCCGGGCACTGCTGCGGGAGGGCGGGAAAACTGCGTCACCGCTTACAACAGCCCCTCTTCGCCTCCGAAGCGCGTCTGAAGCAGCCCGAGAAAAAGCAAGGAGAGGCTCTTCATGCTACGGGCCCCGTGTGGTGAGACTAGAGCTCGGTGACAGCGGCGTAGGGCCCCACAGAAACCGTCAAAAAGGGTGGGAGGAGCCATCACTGCGAACACACTAGAGAAACGTGAGAGCTGCTGGACATGTGACGGAAGAGGCATCCAATGAGAGATGGGAGGGCGGGGCTTAGCTGACGTGTCTGGCGATGTGCTGTAAGAGCGCACTTGGAAACATCCGCAGTCAGAAGCCACGGGCTACTGCTTGTCTTAGTGAGGTCTGTCCGGTGCGGAACCCCCTATCATCTGCCCCCTATACAGAGCAGGCATCGCCCCCGCCTGGCACTGTAGCACAGGTTCCGCTTTCTGCCTGCGCACCATGTTAGAGAAACCCCTGCTCTACATCAACAGCCAAGCGGACCCCGCTCTGTACACCCAGAGGGTCGCAGAGGATAAACCCACAGCTCACTCATCTACCCCGGACAGCGTGAGCCCGGGCCACACCTGATCTCTGCATCACTTTGGCTGTGATCCTCTGCTTGCCGCCTCTCTCCGTGTGGTCCCCCTTCCTCCTGAATTCCCGAGGAGAAGCTGCCATGGGGGTGAACGCCGTGCATTGGTTCCGCAAGGGTCTGAGGCTCCATGATAACCCGGCTCTGAAGGAGTGCATCCACGGGGCGGACACCATCCGCTGTGTCTACATCCTGGACCCCTGGTTCGCCGGATCCTCCAATGTGGGCATCAACAGGTGGCGGTAAGGGAGCCTGAACACCCACCCCGACACGCAGCGCCAAGTCTGGCATGGCAGGGGTTAATGTAATGCAGGACATCTCAAACTCTGTGCACCAGGTGTTTCTGAACTACAACTCCCATAGTTCTCTGCCAACTTTAGAACAAAGAATTCTTGGCATTGTAGTTGATGGAACACCAGCTCCCCCATATGTTCCATCAGTTGATGAACTGGTGGCAGCTCATGTCACTTCGTCTGACGTGAAATCAGCTGTTCGGTTCCAAAGCCATACTATGCGAAAGTGCGCTATGCTAAAGCCACACAATGAACATGCGCACGCTAAGCACCGGCGTGTCCACTGTGGCATGTGTAGTGTGCGAATGCGCATTATGTGGCTTTGGTGTAGCACGCGTGGGTCTCAAGTTGCCATGGGTTTGATTTAAATGATGGATCACTATAGTTTGACATCCCCTGGCTGAGGGGGCAGGAGAGTCCCAATGTGATAATCTACAGGCAGAAAAATGAGAACACTATGCAATCCCTGGCCTGTGTCGTGTCTAACAGCAGGCAGGGGGTGGCACACAGGTAACACAGGGCACAACACGTGCTGCAGGGAACATTGAGTACTCCTGGCAAGTCCTGTGAGTCAGCACTGATTGGCTGTCTGTTAGTGCTGGGGAGAGGCGATGTTCATCAGGGTCTGTGTCCCACTTTTTGTCATCTCCCCTTCATCTTGACAGCCATACACTTTTTTGTGTTTGACAATGGATTCTTGCCCCAGTGTATTTTAAGCTTGTTGTTTTTCGGTTAACGTTGCGTGTAGGCAGCTTGGGTGTGAAGAAGCCAAAAAGGGAATTCTAAAGTACAGCAAAAACTGTCACTCTTTGTGGCTGTGTGCAGGCAGGCAAGAAATGCACTTGTAAAAGTGACGGGTTTGGTTGTCTTGGTAATTGCGTTACTTTGGGGCTAGATTGTGTCAAGTGTAAAGTTACTAGAGCCATTAAAGTCTTTAAGGAATTAGTAAATTTACACCTGACTTATCTCTTGTAATTTAGAGGAACCTTTCAGTCTGGTGTAATGATTTTCCTTGTTTTGATACCATAAGGCAATGTTTGAGTCATATTCAGGTGACCCCCCCCCCCCCCCATACAAGTCATGCCCTACATGAAACGTAAAGGTCGGCTGCTTTGCACACAGACCATTACATGTCACATTGAGACCTGTCCTTTCTGTGATTAGGTCAGATCACCTAAACTTGTTTTTGTGCGTCTTTCATTGCAAACATGTTGTTACAGATGTAGTGAGGCTACTGTCAAAGCAGGTAAGACTCAACTTTATTATAAAACTGTCAAGAGGCTTCAGTGACAGGTCTCCTGTTTTAGGTTTGCTTGTGAAACAATGGCATTTGTCACAACATTGACAGGTTCGTAACCTGAATTGTTGTACAAACATCAGAGTTGTCTTTGTAGCACTTTTCTGTTGTTTTTTTGTTATGACTGGGCACAGCTGAGCTGAATAGACATATTGGTAAAATCCCATCAAGTTACCTTCACTTTGCAATGTGGCATCTTGCCCCAAGGCAAATGAAACCAGCAAAGACATGCAGTCTGTTCTCTGACCAGGGTCCACTGATCATAACTTGACCTAAAAAGCTGGTGTAGAACAAAGTGTCTGGCAAATTTTATGCTTTCATGACTGCCTTCTGATCCGGATAGGAAAACATATGGAAAAAGCCAGTCATCGTTATGTAAAAGGGTGTAACTGTCTTTGTGCGTAAACATTTCTGTCCTCACACAGAGCCTGGGTATGCAGCGTGCCGAGGGAGGGGAATTGGGCAACCTAATTACAGCCAGAAACTTGCATCATGTAAAATGCGCCTCCTGCCACTTGACCAAAAGTGCCAGAAGTACAAAGTTTGCTTATCCTATCCTGGTTTTATTGATCCAGACAACTAGTGTGTCCTAGGAAGCTTGTCTTGTTGCCGCAGCAAACCTTCACCAGCCATCACAAGTATAGCAGTCAGTGGTGAACAGCTTCTTTGTTCCAGATCATGCCGTCCAATTTGCACACTTTGGGCTGTATGTATTCCAACCCTCCTGTAAACTAGGCAATTCCACACTTTAATGGCTCTGGGTACGTGTGCTCTAGGTTCAGAATACAGCTCTGTTCCCCAATTTAAATAAAAATCGCCCAGTCTCTGTACTTGACCAATTTGTTATGGATTTTTCATGTGGTTGTAAACAAGTAACAAACTGGTCTCAGGATTAACTGCTGAGGGAGGGAAACCATTGGAATTCTTCTGTTGACCCTATGGTAAGCTAATGTTTTTAAACCTTACACATGACCATCCCTAAACTGCATGAGTCCCGGGATATTCTTCTGGAGATGGTTTGTACTGGTTTAAAATTACAAATGGATGGAAGCTGTGAATTGTCTTGACGGTAGCCTACTGGAAGGGGGATAGGCTGAGCCAATAACATGCAGAATGCCAGTGTAAAGGTCAACCGACAAACGCTCGGTGCCATCATATGGATATTTAAAAGCGGGTAAAACTGACACTGAGGAAGTATTTGTACTTGATTACATGCATTGACAAGTCCAGTTGTAGTGTTGAAACTGTCCCGATTTCCAGGCTGCTTGCATGAATAGTTTTAACGGCCACAACACTGAAATGGAGAACATCGAGCTGAGGAAACACCTGTGGAGTTCTGGTAACACCCAAAGTGTTTTCTATATTAAACTCCCGGTAGTTTAAAGGTTGTGAATGATGCTCATGTATACAGCAGGTCTGTTTTCAAAACTTCAAATATATAGATGTGAGATGCCGCACAAACATTATTGTAAAGTACGTCTCCCTTCCCCACCCCTATGGCACGTCACCAGCTCGCTGCACAGAGATGTGTGGGAGGCTGGTTACCAGGCAGAAAGAAATCCCCTATTCACTGCTTTTTGCCGCAAAGGAACAATCCTTTTATAAAGCTATAAAACTTCCATCAACACAATGTTATCACATCTGAATTAATGAGTTTGTTTAGGTGCAAATATGGCTGTGCTGAAATCCCCCCCCCCCCCATGTAGATTACATTGGGTGGGCTTCTCAGTCCTTATTAACCCTAGTAGCAGCAACTGGGGTTGATTTCTGGCATGAGGACTGGACCCTGAACCTGTTACAGCGTACATTTCTTTTCTGCAGCAGCAGATTTTGAGCTGATCCTCGGCATCTTTCTCTCCTTCACAACCCTCGGCCAGAACTTTGAGTGCTGTATGATTTCTATCAGGGTTATTCAAAGAGATGTGAATTGTGGCCAAAAGGTAACCGCACAGTGAAATTCAGCATACGGTTTTCTTTCCTGGCTATTCAGAGAGCAGGCAGTTTGCCAAATCCTGCAACGGGGCCGGTCACTCCCTTGCGTGCACAACAAGCGTGCGTTATCCAAGCCTCTCCATCAAAGCACTTGGATGTGCGTTGTCGGAGCTGCAAAGTGTGATTCTCCATAGGAGGATCGCGCTTTGCAGCACTAAGTGCGCTCAGCGATGTGGCCAGACAGGCGTGAAGTGGATGGAACGTCCACTCTGAGACGTTCCTTCTGCTCTACAAAGACACTCGTCTGACACTAGCCTTAGGCCGCGTTCACACTGCGATTTATTGTGTGGATTTTGCTGCGAAATCGCGGCGATGTACTATGTAGCATCTCCACTGGAGCTGTTCACATCTTGCTGTGCGACGTTGCATGTCGTGCATCGCAGTAGCATGTCACTGGCAAATGACCCTATTTTGAAATTTCCATTGGTGTTCTGCAAAATCACGACGTTGCGAATATGCTAATCACCCAGTGTGCACAGGGCCTTTAGAGGGAATGTCCGTTTCTATATATTGCCTGTACAGGTGCTAAATCTGAATCCACGTCTCCATATGAAAGAACCGTTTTTATTAGGGTGACAACCACACTGTTACAGCAGTGTGAGGCTATAATGCCCTGTCCCACTAGATTTGAGAATCCAGGTGCCTTTTTCAATGTGGTAAAGAAGTCCTTTCTGTTTTAGCCTTTGGAGGCAAAGTCTCAATGCCAGGTCCCTGTTGTACGTTGTCATTGCTACTCAGCACCATAGGCTTTTTGTTAATACATTCGCAGCCCCTGTCTGTTTTGAGTTTAACAAGAGGCTCATGTAAACCTAATCATGAAAGGGCACAGAACATCTGTTCTTAAATCCGTTCCCTGGAACAAGTGCATGCATTAGCCAAGAAAATGATTATTCATTGTGCTTTAATCCCACAAAGAGGTGTTCTAAATATTTTTATTTTGGGACCCCTTCCCCAGGACTACAGAAAGTCTAGCCCTGAGTGTTTAGGCAAAAGAAAAATATGTAAATTCCTAACTGATTATATAAAGAATATTTTAAACTGCTCCAACACTGTGCTAATACACACACACAAGTAATTGGTTATTGTAATGGGGGGGGGGGGGGCTGTACATTTATATGGAGGAGTTGCAGTATCTTAAATCTAAACAAAGGAGCACAGTTTATATTCTGTTTCCAATACTATTAACTCTTTAAAGAACTTTGCCTGCCTCATTACTTGGTGTTCAGATTTGTTTCACAGTGTACATTGTAAAACATACAGGCGTCTCCGTGCATTTCTTGCTAGAACCGAATCAGACCGTAAAAGTGTCTTGTTATATACGTTTTCTAGAACTCACGATAAAGAGAACAAAGTTTCACATGTTTATTTGCAAAAAGTATTTCATCTGCCACGTATATTCTAATCTCTCTTGGCTACAAGCTGTTTTACCCATCAGCCACGTTATGCTTGTTTCATGGGTGTTAAAAAAAGTCCCAATAATCACATGAAGGGTTTTTCACTCAGGTTTTAACCACTTCCCATTCAGATAGGTCCTTCAAGAAGCATGGAGCAGCCAGACAAAACCTGCATATGCAATTCAAGAAGCAATGGAAACCCAGCACTCCAGTCGGGAAAAGATAATTAACACTTATTACTCATTTTGTCCTAATTTTTCAGTAAGGTTACAATGATCTTGGTTGCCACTAGAGGTACTCATAGAGCCTCACTTTGCTGTGTGTCGAGTCTGAGCACCCACGTATGAAGTTTTGGAGTACTTGACAAATAGACCATTCAATTAAATGTACTGCAAGAGAACATGGTAAAAATATAGACTGAAATTGTCAAGTTTGCAGTCCTGGTTAGAATGCTATTCACTCTTACATTCTTGACTTGTTTAGAGAAACAATCTCAGAAAACGTTCCCTTGCTTATCTGGATGTTCCCTATCTCCTCTCCCATAAAATACCACTTAAAGGTATGCCCAACATAATTTTTTCTTTCTTTATCCTGTACACATTTCATTTGGGGGGGGGGGGAGCTAGCAGGTGCTGATTTATAGGTTTGTATCTGAGCTACGGATTGTGAACATAGACCTCAGAAGGCTTTCAGCACCCACTGATGGCTTTCAGGGCAGCAACATAATCTTATTTCAAGCTGCAGGATAACGGTGTCTAGCTGCCATGACCAGTAAGGTTGCGGTCACATGGGCACACTTTTCGTGTCCCTCTGAACGCACTGATTGCTGTCTGTCGTAGCTTTTCAAAGAAGTAAATCGAGAACAACACATTAAGCATGCGTGCACTTTTTCCACGCACGGGCAACGCATGTTGCAACAGGCACCAAATTGATATCGACGTGATAAAGCTACAATGGATGTAGAGCAATCCCTGCATACAGCTTTTTTTTCTTTTTTTTTTTTTTTCAGCGACAGTCAGAACCGATGCAATCTCATCTGTTATAAAGTGCATCTGTTTCGACTGCGCTCGTGTGACCGCAGCCTGAGCTTAAGGGCCTCTACCACCAGATGTGTATTTTTGATTGTAGAAAAGAAAACAACGGATTGATCTTAACACCCCTGACAAACTACTTTAAGATGGGGAGTAATTACTCACTGAGCTTTTTATTTGGTTGGTTTTTGCTCCCCCAAATTTAAATTCTTATGGTTAAATCTTGTTCTTGTATTTGGGCAAAATACTTCTTTTCATATGTTGCACGCCAATTCGTACATTTACATGTGTAGAACTAAATATACTGACTTTATGCTGTGATAATCCACCTACGAGCATACTCCTGTAAGATATCCACATGGTATTTCTGCAGTTATATGAATAAGTGACCTGGGGTTGTAGTTTCAATATGAAGGACAGGTAATAAATCCTCTTGCGGGTATGACCTTTCTGTAAAGGCAATCATGGATAATGAACTCCATAAGCTTGAGGTAAATTCAGACACTGCTGAGTGATTACTAGCACAATCCTATATTCTCTGACTTTAAACCATGCTATCCAGAGCATCTGATTCATTGTCACCTGAAACCCCCATCATAATATGGCTAAAATATATTTTATTTGTGCAGAACCCACCTCAGTCACCTGCATGCACCCAGTACATTCAAAATAAAATTCTAGGTGCCACCTAAATACTACAGTGGATAGAAAATCTGCACATACCTGTTAAAATGTAATGGTTTTGTGATGTGAAAAGACATCCTTTCAAAACTTCTTCCACCTTGTTTAATGTGACCTCAATTGAAAAACCAACAGATCTTTTAGGTGGAGGGAAATAAAAATAATAAACTATATGGTTTTCTCTTATCACATTCCAAATCCTGTTTAAGTAAAAGTAAGTACACATACTCTCACAGACATTCCTTCCGCTTTCAAAGTTGCTCGTCTGACCCCGGCCTTCTAGGTCACATTAAAGGTGGACAAAGTTCTAAGATGATTTAACTTGGTCTCTCTTTTTTTTTTTACTTCACAGAACCCTGACATTTTAACAGGGTTTTGTAGACTTTTCCTATGCCATCTACAGGGGATATCTCCTAAAAGTGTAGTCTTCCGAATTCCCAGGAAATCAAATCCAGGGTCAAATTGCTACTGGCTTCTCGGATGTACAAATTATTATGGCCCAAACATATGTATCTGACCAATTCTATAAATTTCAAGGCCTTTCATGGATTATTCTAGAAGATCTATCACATAGTAGGTTTTTCCCTTGTGGAAAGTGGCTCTTTTGAAAAGACCTTATTCTCCCTCCACCCCCCCCCCCCCACACTGCTATAGCAGAGGGTAGAAACCTTGTCCCTTCAGAGTTTTGGAACAATGTTTGCCATGGGGCACAGCAAACCTGATGAGTGGCTGAGTATAATGGGACATGTAGTACCAAACAATCTGGAGGGCCAAGGTTGCTGAGCCCTGTGCTATAGGTCAGAATAGATTTTAATACGCTAGGTATTAGGAATGTTTTTAATTTTTGTGTAATGGCACAAATAAGGTTTAAAATATAACCTTTTTTTTTTCTCCCACCGAACTGAATATATTTCTATTTAATGTGCCTGTGCATAGCACTTAGCTGATTTTGCTGTGGCAAATATTAAACCTGCTCATGCTCCACTAGATGGACTTCACGATTATCGCTGCTTGTTACCTAATGTCCCATGCTGAATTTGTCGGTTTTTCAATAATGTAGTAGTTTTTGCTTGATTTATTTGCAAACGATCATCTTTCCTACATCTAGAAACATGGTGCACCCGATAAACAGAGCCATTAGTGTAAACAGACTCTCATGACTATGTACGGTCACAAGATACAGCGTCTGCTGCTGTTTTATAAACATTACAGGAGTAGAAAAGCAATGCACCCATGGATTATACCATTATTATTCCACCAAAACAAGCCAATGTCATGGTTTCCTGCTCCAAAGCAGGTCTCTGGGCCACTAGACAGCTCTTGGTATAGCTGAAGGGCCCAAACCCTCCCCACTCTCCCTTGTGGAGGAAACACTTACTTTTCAGTATTTTATCTCCAGATACGGTGTTGGTCTTCGGTCAGGAGATTGTAGGGTTAGATTTGATTTTGCTTTTTTAATCACATTCCTTATAAAACACCTAACTTGGTGCACCCTCCTACCAAGAGTGAAATGGTAATGGAGAGCCACTAAGGGAAAATATTAGTGACTCCCTGTAACGCTATTTTAACCATACGCTGTATCTGTTTGAGCAGTAATGGTAGGGAAATGCTAGTTTTTCTTGGCAGTGGAACCGCCGCTGGTATCTCTTCCTAAGGCTGATTGCACCTAGTGCGCCCGTACTTATCGTCGCAGCCATGTGACGCTGCGATGGGGCCGGTCACACGCTTGTACGCGTGCTGCAAGCGTCTGCCGAGAAAGCCTCTCTGTTGACACGCTAGCTGCACGTCGACGGGGCTGTAAAGCGTGATCCTCCATAGGAGGATTGACCTTTTGCAGCGCTGAGTGCGCTTTGCAGCTCCGTCGAGTGGAAGGAATGGTCACGGACATTCCTTCCACGCTCGTGTACCCCCGGCGTAAAGGCTAAGACACACGGCGTGCAAAGTGTCATTCATTTGTCATCTGCCTTCCTAAGTGTTTGGTCAAAGTTCAATATGTTCATCTACAATCGGAGTACGTGTATGAATCTGCATGAACGATGCACTGATCATACAGAAAGCTAATTTGTGGAAAGTTCGATAAGCTCTGCTTCGCATGCCATCTACCACACACTGACACGTGTAGTGTCAGTCTTTTTGAGTCCATGAAACGAAACCTGATCCTGAGCATGCTCTGCAAGCTTGAGAATGCAGGGTCATGCCAGAGCTGTGGAAATTTGTTCCCAGTCTTCCACCTGTATGCGGCCAGAAGACACTCGCTCTGGATCGCTTTGCCCTCTGCACCTTGGGATCAGAAGTAAAATCCCATTCAAATGAAACTTTCTGCAATGTTTTTTGCCACAGTCTAGGAGATGAGCAAAACTTGCCTCTTAGAATAGCTCCTCGGGACAATACTCCAATGGCTGGGTTGGTGCCCCCCATTTGCAGAATTCCAAAATATGGAGTTTTCAGAGTCTTCTAAATTTTTCAACTTTACTTGTCTTCCTGATGCTCTGGATCCTGCTGCACACCAATGCTCATCTGACGGCTGCAGCACGGAACAGAGTGGGGAGACTCTGTACAGCATGTCACACACGAGCTGTATAGGGTCATACTGGCTCTGTACAGCATGTCCATCAAAAAGCGCTGTGGTGCGCCTTCTAGTGCGTATACATGCTGGTTCTGCAGCATGAAGTGTATTGTGGCTCCCCCACAGCATTCCCTCTCAACTTCAGATTCTGAAATTTGGAAGCATCGGCAATATTGCAAACCCAGACCGTTCCAGATATGTGCTCGCTTGATGGGATATGGTCTGAAGATGACATCGTAAATAAAAAGATCTGGACTTATTCTTGCCCATTTTCTATGCTTTTTTCTTTGTAGAAAATGCAGTTAAACAGGATTAATAGGTTTTTGCCCCAAGCAGAGACCCTTCTCGGCTCCATCAACCTGACTTGCCAAGGGCTCTTAAAATCTTGTCTGTGGCGTCTTCATTTCTGTGTTCTACCGCCTGCATGTGTGTATATATACTAAAATTAGCTTGGATGTGTTTTTTTTCTTCTTTTATGTAGACTATGCAATGTTGGCACATGAGGTAGAATTCTCGGACTCCATGAAAGACCCCCCCCCCCATCCATGTTTTATCTAAAGGGTCTCGCTTTAAACCAAGGACCTATCCATCTCCTCGTTGCTCCCCTTGCCTGCACAGCTGTGTGATCTCTTTTCATGTTTTTAGAATTGCATGCACTGTTTTTGGTGCTGTGGATCATGTGTTTTGCAGTGAGAGGAGGGGGGGGGGGTCATTTGTTGTCAGGCTACAGGTAGAAAGTAACAGTGACCCAGGTCATGTCTGAGCCTGGATTATCCTGGCTGTGTTCTGATTCTGTGTCCTTGTCTCTGAAAAGAGGAATGTTCCCGTACAGGCGAGCAGACTTAAATTAAATGTTCTGTACAGTCTGCACTAATTTATTCTGTTCTATATTAAGCTGAAAGCACTTGTATATCTGTTAAAGCGTTTACAGTGGACACAGGTCTGTAAAGCCGATTTTGACTTGAATATCGGCTATTTAGGTTACACAAAGCTTTCAATCCTGTAACCTCATTGGGAAAAATAGTCATACTAGATTTTGTTTAGGACCTTGGATGTACAGTATGAACTAGAAGTGTGTAAAATATTTTTTTCTTAATGTCTTCCCATATAAAGTGTGGTATGCAGATATTTCCTTTTACACCAATCCTTAGTTAAGTTGACTCTGTGCTGGAGCGTTTGGGTAAATACATTTTTTAATTAAACCTTTTTTTTTTTTAAATCTGCAGTATTTTCATGTATGTTATGTATGTATGTATGTATGTATGTATGTATGTATGTATGGTAAAGCCACTTAACCGCAATTGAAAATATGCCTAATAATAATATAGTCCTGTATTCATCCCACAGCATGGACTGCAGACAGTCTGTTAGAGGTCTATAGGGCACTCTACTAGAGGTACCCCGCCATTACTAGGAAAGCACCGATACCAGCATTTGCACGAGTACTTAGTACTCATGCAGATGCCCAGAAGCCAGCGTTGGGCTGACTTGCCGGTATCAGAGGGGCTGCTAGCAGAATGTAATTAACAGCATTCTGCCAGCAATCACCTCCAGCTGGGCATGTTAGAGTGGCCTCCAGCCAGGATCTCGCAGGGGGACGCGAGAGCGCGTCACAGGCCAGCGGCCGCTTGGTAACGGTCCTGTGTCAGGTATGTGGGTATACATGTGTCTGGTCTGGGTATACATTAGAGTTGCACAGATACCACAGGTTTAAGATCGAGTACAAGTATCGATGGTTTTTACAGGTACTAACCGATAAATTTTATTTAATGTCATGTGGCCTTTTCCAATAAATAATTTAGGATTTTGCCTAAAGCTTGTCTGGTTTATGTTAACAATGACCTATATGGCCAGACGCCTAATTAACCCAATTCAATTTATTTAAAGCATTTGGCCAGCGTTTCCCCTCCAGCTGGTCGTTTTACCGAGCTGTGACGCGCTCTCGTGAGATCACAGCTGGAGGCTGGGGTGTCTGGCTATACATCTCAATATTAACAGATTGAACAGGTTTTCAGCCAAGTACTAAATTATTTATTGAAAGTAGTCGCATAACTTTAAAAGTATTGGTGCATCCCTACTACTACCATTATCTTCATGTGGGGAAGGCCTGTTTAGAGGTGGTCCATTCTTTCTGAGTTACATGGTTACATAGGCTGAAAAAAGACATGCGTCCATCGGGTTCAGCCTCTCCCACATAACCTACTGCTGTTGATCCAAAAGAAGGCAAAAAACCCAGTCTGAAATGCTTGCCAATATGCAACATACTGGGAAAAAATTCCTTCTTGACCCCAGAATGGCGGTCAGATTTCTCCTTGGATCAAGAAGCTTTTACCCACATATTAAATATTATAACCCTTAATATTCTGTGTCTGCAGAAAGTCATCCAGTCGTTTCTTAAAAGTCTGTACAGTCTCTGACCCAACCACCTCAACAGGCAGAGAATTCCACAGCTTTATTGTTCTCACCGTAAAATAACCCTTCCTATGCTTTAAGCTAAATTTTCTTTCTTCCAGTCTAAATGGATGACCCCTTGTCCTGTTAATGAATAGGTTATCAGACAATGGTTGATAATGGCCCCGTATATATTTATATAAGGTTATCAGATCCCCTCTAAGGCGCCGTTTCTCTAAACTAAACAGGTTTAAACTTGTTAGTCTTTCCTCAGAACTTAACCCTTCCATTCACCTTATTAATTTAGTTGCCCGTCTCTGCACTTTTTCTAGCGCTATAATCTTTTTTTTTTTTAAGACAGGTGCCCAAAATTGCACGGCATATTCAAGGTGCGGCCTGACCATTGATTTATACAGAGGCAAAATTAGGTTTTCATCCCAAGAGTGAACTCCCCTTTTAATGCATGCCAATACTTTGCTGGCCTTGGCGGCTGCTGTTTGACATTGCGCATTGTTACTTAGTTTGAAGTCTATGATTATTCCCAAATCCTTCTCCTGCTTGGATTTCCCTAACTCCGTACCATTTAGGGTATAAATTACTTGTGTGTTCTTCACTCCAAAGTGCATAACTTTGCATTTATCTAGATTAAATCTCATCTGCCATTTAAGTGCCCAGTCCCCCAATCTATCTAAATCCCTCTGTAGCGAAGTAACATCCTGCTCACATTGTATTACTTTTCCTAGTTTTGTGTCATCTGCAAATGATACATGACTTTCAATGCCTATCTCAAGGTCATTTATAAATAAATTGAATAGTATTGGTCCTATAACAGTCAATGATAATGAGTTAATGATTAACATGTAGACTTGGTGCATAGAGCCTTGTGTCAATGAAAATGGAGCCTCAAAGTAGTGAGTGCCTATTTTATTTATTTTTTCCCATTACTGTTTTGAGATTAACGGGACTTCAGTTCCTTTTGTCAAAGCTGTTAGTCTCCCTCACACTGTAGCTGACTAATTGGCAGAATCGGGGCTCTGTCAATATAAAGGTAGTGAGCGCCTCTTCCAAGTTGGCTGCAGTGGAGTGATCTGACCATTGTCCCATAATGCCAAGCATACTGCTTCCAGTCACAGATGTCTTCTGTATTTTTTTCCTCGCACATGGTGCTCCTATAAATTTGATCTCAAAATACAAATATATACTAATACAATAAATCCGCACAAAAGACTGAAACCTGTCAAACAAGAACTTATACCATAGCTGCGTCTTTCTGTAATTTGCTACCTAAAAAAAAAAAAAATTATCTATGTTCCTGATTTGCTCTGATATCCCATGGGAGAACTGTCTTAATTGTCCCTGACGTTCCTGAGCAGTAAAGTGGGCCCCTGTTACACACCTTACGAGTCGCTGTAAAGTAGGTCGCTGCGCAGGGAGTAGCCTGCTCCCCCAGCTGGTTGCTAGAGTGATGACCTACTTTCACGCATTGTTGTGGCATGTTCTAGTCAGAGAGGAAACTGCTCCGTTCAGGTTACAAGCAATGAGTGCTGTAAACCGGTGTCCTGACTTCGATAGAAATCTGGGACTTATCTGCCAAGTGCCTATTTTTGTGCCTCTTTGCGTGTTCCTAAACTGTCTCAAATTAGTGCACTACTTTCTTTAACCTCAATCGTGCCTGTTTATATCTGGAAAAGCCCCCGCTCAATCTCTATTGTTTCCTGTTCAATAGAACAAGTGGGGCAGAGGGTGTTTAGATAAAATCTTTTTTTAGCAGGTCCATGAAATCATGTAGGTCAAGCAATGCCTGCCCACATATTACAGGAATAGTTTGACTATATATATATATATATTTACAATTTAAAGCGCCAACATAGTCCGTAATGAGTAAAAGGAAATGATCGATAAAGGTCACCCTCTCTGTATATGCCATCAAACTCAGTGTTAAAGGTTTTATTTTCGTTTGTGCTGTTTTCTCTTACAGTGGGGTAAAGGTGGGTTTGGATTTTTGTATGTTCATACTGTGTCCAGTACGATGTGCCACGTGGATTCCTGCTTCTAAGTGGTGGTAATGACGGATGGACTTTTCTGCATGCTCTGCATCCTTCAGGATTATCCTGTGGGGCGGCAGCCTGTGCACATGGTGGCTTATGATGGGATAAATGTGTCCCATACTAATATTTCTTTACTTTAGCCAATCATTGATAAAGTTTAAATATTTTTATTAAAATTTAATGATCAAATTCCAAACCTGGCCATGTCCAGCCTCTGGCCTTCACAATGATACCTCCATGTGACCCTGTAGAAAAGGTATCGGCAACCTTGGAGCCACATGTCCCATGATACCTCAGCTACTCATTGGGTTGGTAAAGCCTCATGGGAAATGTAGTTCCAAAACATCTGGAGGGCCAAGGTTGGTGACCCCCTGCTGTAGGAAATACAGTACTGGAGATACTGGGGTCCAAAAGACCCCTGCATATCAGTATAGGGAAGCCCCCATTTCAGTCTCAACTCCCTCTTTTCCCTTGCTCACTGACTGTATTGTAAATCTTACAACAGGCTGACATCTTGAATGTCAGCCCCAGATTAGCACTGAACTGCAGGACTTCAGTGTTAGCTGTTTTGGGCAATTATCGGTAATTTTCTTAATATTGGCTACTGATATAATCCATCCCTATCCCATACTGCAAAACACTTTCTCTCCTTCCACACTGACGTCTACCCTGGGTCCTTGCATGGAGCTGAAACATCTGACTAATCAAACAGACATGCACATTTTAGAGCTAAATAATTGAGCTGAAGGAGTAACAAATAGGGGAAACATTTAATTGAAGTTCGTATTCACTTAAAACACTATACAAAGGCCTGCTTGAGACTTTTGGCTATCAGATATCCCTTTTAAAGGCCACATGGCATTGTGACCAATTGCTGTAATTTGAATGGTCACATTGACCTAATTAAGCCCTCAGAGTACAGTGAATTTCCTCAGTATTCAGAGATCCTGTATCCAATGTCTCACGCCATTTGGCATTGTGAGCCATTGGGTTAGTTGGACGCTCACTGAAGCATTCAGCCTCCCACCAGTCAGGCCACATCAACAACATGAGCAGAAAAGACCGTATATCACATCCGGGGGCAGCCTGGTGTTGGAAAGTTAAGAAACTACATCGTTAAAACCAGTAGTTGTCCATCACTCATCTCTAATTTTAACCTTGGTGTATTTCAGGGCTTGACAAATCCATGGGCCTGGTAGCCACTGGCTCCTAGAATTTTACTCCTGGCTCCTAAATTTCCATTTTTTTTTTTATTTTTTTTTTCCACCAATCTAAAAGCAGTCTTTGCCTATGTCTCATACATTTAGGGTGTGGGTGTGGTGGGTGGGTGTCTGGCCATACATTTCAGTACTATCATAAATTGGACAGGCTTTCAGCAGAAACTGTATTGGAAAGGGTCACATGACATTAAATAAAAGTATTGGTGAGTGCCTGGCAAAAAGAATATTGGTACTCATACCCAGTCTTAAAAAAAAAAAATTGTATTGTATCTTTTAGTTGTTTGAAAGTAAGTTTTTGCTTCAGACTAACAAATCTTAACTCCTAACTTTTGTAGCTGGCTCCTAGATTCAAAGCAAATTTGTCAAGCCCTGGCGTATTCCATAATCTAGGGACTGACAAATCCTGTTGATCCTAGAATTTTGACATCTACTAGTTTTTGTGTTCTAGTCTACTGGAACCTATATAGAGACTTTTGGGTGGCTGTTATAGTTCGCTTCACATTTGCCAATCCCTGCCCTCAGTATATTGGCATCAAAAATGTAATCCATTCACTCTCTCCAAATGAGCATGTTCTAGCAATACTGTGGCTATCGGCAACATTACTGTGTGTTTTTACATATCCATTCTAAAGAAATCCCAGGAAAATTTGACAGACTTTCTAAAGTTTTTTGCTAGACACCCCAGGTGCCCAGCCCTGCTGCTTTCTCAATTTTAGAGAACCTGTGGTTGCCAACAGGTGTGAGTTGATGTACATGTCGCACAAAATGGAGATTGAGGCAAAATGGACTTTTAGACCCTTAAACACATTTGAGAAAACGCCGAATTGAAAAGTGGACAGCCAATGGACAACTCATGGATGACCAGCTTGACCCTTAGTGGGTACATGCCGTGGATTTTTTTTCTACTAAATGCCCTAAGATCTCCCTCTTTACAAGCAAACAATCGAAACAATTTCCTCTCCTAAGCTATTCTTATATAAAGCTCTACAGTGTCATGTTCTACTCCTGTGCATGAGGTAGGGTTGCTAGTCTATGGCCAAAGTGAAAGGCAAACTCTTCGAATCCAACAAAGTGAAAGTGGGGCCACTAGATTTGGTTATGGGGAATCTGGCAGAATGATCTCCCTTGAAATTCTCCTTCGCTGGCTGAGAAGGGATATCAAGGAGTTGTCACATCCTGTACCTTTTCCTCCCCTGAAGTGACCGACATTTTCTTTCTTTAGCTGTAGCCCCATTTCAGTCTATCCTAGGTTTTTTTTGCATGTATTTTCATACTGTGCAGCGTATGAGTGTCAGCATCCCTTCTAGATAAAACGACAGTCACCATATTATTGCATCAGTGGTTTTATCCAAATACGATCCTGTTCTCTAGTGTAGAATTCAGACCAAATGTGCCCTCATGTCCATTAATAATCTGTACATGCCTTGGAGCAGCTGTTGCTTCCATGTAGTTTATTAAATGGGTTTGTAGATCAGGCTGTCGCTATTCACTGACATAGTGTAAAATGCCTGTTCCTGTCCTTGTGCTTTCACTTTATAGTTGTTCTACCAAGAATCACATGTAAATGTGGCATTCCTACTTCTACCGTATAAATCCAGGGGCAAAAGGTTACGTAGATTTATAAAATTGTATTACTCCAGTCAATGACAACTGTAGCCCACGTTGGCCGCTATCCAATATAACCAAAGGTGAGGTTTTGATTGGATCATCCCATCTTACAGAGCAGACATGCCAGCCATTGGTTATTCACTGATGGTGATTTATTGGTTTTATGTTCTCTTGTTTTGGTCTGTGCAATTTTTTTATGGAAAGTGTCTGGGTGGCTCTAGATTTTAGTAGGGATTTACCATGAACATAATTCCTATATTGAGAATGTTCTGTGGGTTTAATATTTTTATTTACATTGTGTCCACCATATTCACAGCACTTTACAATGAAGAATTGCTCATTGGACAAAGAATGTTACGTTCTTTATCAGACATTGGCTGCAGAGGGCCTTACTCCTAAGATCTTCCAGTCTAGAGTCAGGATGGAGAACAAGAGTAACCACTCATTTGTACAGATGTCAACCGTTCTAGTGTTGATATTTAAAAATGGTGGATATACGAGTTCTGAAACCTTGAGTGACCTGGGTATGGGAGGTGTGATGTGGAATTTCAGCTCACTCCCGCAAACTTGGAAACAATTGTAATTGGTCTTTTGCTTTGGCCAGGATTTTTAACTTTGTTTCAGCTGCTAATGGGCTTGCAATATTGTTTTGTAGATTTCTGCTGCAGTGTCTTGAAGACCTAGATGCAAACCTGCGGAAATTAAACTCTCGTTTGTTTGTGATCCGAGGGCAGCCTGCCGATGTCTTTCCTCGCCTCTTCAAAGTATGTATTCAGTTCCTTGTTAATTATTGCTTATTGACTTGTTTTTGTTTATTTTTAAGTGTTCTTAATAACTGGTTTGTGATTTTTTTTTGGAAGTATTTACATGTTAACAGTTTGTAAATTGAGTTTTTTTTTTTTTTCTAAATCCTTTTGCATATAGGAATGGAACATTTCTAAGCTGTCTATTGAATATGACTCAGAACCATTTGGAAAAGAGCGAGATGCTGCCATCAAGAAGCTTGCCAGCGAGGCTGGCGTGGAGGTTATTGTACGCATATCGCACACATTATATGAGCTTGACAAGTGAGTGTCCGGTTTTCAGTCTTCCAATATTGTGTTCTGTGTATTATTTTTTTATTCTTAATGATTCATTGCCCTAAATTATGCATATATTTGCTTTAATCAGGATTATAGAGCTGAATGGAGGCCAGCCACCTTTGACATACAAGAGATTCCAGACCTTAATCAGTAAAATGGAGCCACTTGAAACCCCGGTGGAGACCATTACAGGAGAAGTAATGGAAAACTGCACTACACCTGTGTCTGATGATCATGATGAGAAATACGGCGTTCCTTCCTTGGAGGAATTAGGTATAGTAACGCATATTAATTGGTATCTCGCAGGAACAAGCTTAGACTTTAGGTCGTGGCTTGGTGTTCTTTCTGCACATTTATATTGTTCAAAGTAATCGGGCCGACTCTTAACTGTAATGGCTATTTTGCTGCTTATAGGAAGATTAGTAATTGTTGTGTAACTCATAATTCAAAATTGGTACGGCTTGCATGCAAAAAGCATAAGTTCTTAGAATGTGATTGCTTTAGAAAAAAAAATCCTTTTTTTTTTTTCTCTGTACACCTTGCTTTTGACATCCAAGTTTTGTTTACATGACTGTTATTTTAGAATATCTGTCCTGAGTTGTTTTTTACTTTTATTTTAAAGATGCATAGATACTTCCATAAAGGTTTCCTGTGCTTAAATCTGACCCACAAAGACTATCTTTTAATCCAGAAAATGACTTAAATTTTTGGGTTGTAATAAAATATAGGTGACGCACATTACATCCTTTTTACGTAATGGAAGCCACGGCAGACCTTTTTTACGCTCTGCAGCTTTTATGGACTATACATCCTTTACTGCACAGCAGCGGTAATCTCCCTAGAGAGCACAGTTTGGCTTTTCCCACACGAACGTACCTTACTACTTGTACTGTGTTCATTCATGTGTATAGGTTTGTATATGGTAGACCTACAAAACATTACCTGCTAGTGGCACATAATACTGTATATTCCGACTTGTAGAAAACCTGCTGGAATACAACATTTGTATCGCTGCATAGTAACTAGAAAATCTATCTTAATTATTTGTCTGCAGGTGTTTCTATTGAATTTGCCCAAGTCCTCTGTGTGTTGTGATTTACTAGTTGACTCTTATCTCAAATGTAAAGCAGATAAGTCAACTTTATTATTAAACTAGTACAGTAGCCCTTGCAATCCAGTGGTATGCACCTCTTCTCAGTACACCTATGGAAGCATTTGAAATTTTAAAGCTTGTAGATGTATGAAATATTTTTTTAATGGAAAAAAAACACGTTTAACTCTTTGGTGCCACATTTTACCAGCAATGGGATGCATGTTCGAAAAATCTCACTCCCGCAGAGTCATTTTTAGCATTTTAATTCACTTCCACAACAGTGGCTTCAAAAGCTAATTTTTGGTAAAAAAAAAAATTAAATCCGTGGTAATGGATCAATTTTATTGTTTTTTTTTTTTTTTAATCTTTGTAAATTTATTCATGGACAATACATAGGAATTTTCCTAAAAAGCTTGATGTTGAGGAATTTAAATGGCCTTGATCGTTTTAGAAACCTTTTTCGTTTCCTCTTCTACAAAGAAAAGCTTCTCGGGAGCTGAATCTGGAGCTTTTGGGTTAACTACCTAAAACCTACTCATTTCCCAATGTTCATGGTGTATTTTATTTTATTTATTTTTTCCTTCTCCGAATCACAGGCGTTCTTAACTATATTTCTCCAGGGAGGAACATTACCGCAAGATAAAATTAAGAACTGTTTTATATTTTTCTAATGAAGTGTTTTTTTGCCAGGATCTCGATTAGACCATTTGCTTTGATGCCCTTAGGCTGCAGTCTGCCAACTATTGCGTTACTTTGTAGCTGCAAGACTCTGAAATGGGAAAAAATAGTGTTTGCATCACTTCCCGCTGGTTTCAGCGATCTGGTGATGTTAACTGCTCCATACGTGGTCGAACCGGTGCAAGGAAAATCACACTGAGAACCCAATGAGAAGGCGGCACAGGTGGGGTCGTTCTATTACTATAGATTTGACATAATGCGGCAGGGCATAGCCCATATGTCTATGTACCACATAAAAATGCACTGTAAAGTGGACCTAATGGGGTAAGCTCAGAGCAGCGAAGGACTCAAACACATTTGTTTGTTCTTGCATGTGGTCCGTTTCTGTAGAACTAAATCCGATTATTGAATAATAAAGATGTGACTGAAATCTCATCTAAACCCTATTCAGGACTGGCATCACAAAGCTGTACTTAATGTTCTGTGGCTTTTGCTAATTCTGCAGTCATTCAAAAAATAATCAAATGAGCCTTTTGTAACCATAACTTATTTAATGTTCTCCATTGTCCCACTTAAATTAATGGGAGGCTCTGAAAACACACGGAATATAGGGCATTGAATCCTTTAAAGTCCTGAATAGAGTTAAATTGTTTGTTGTTTTTTTTTTTTTGTATGTGCCTTTTTTTATTTTTGTCCTAATTTAGTCGTTTTGGATTAAATGTTTTGTACTACTTTGATTAGACTAATTAAAAAAAAAAAAAACTCTCAAAGTTACATAAAGCATAATCAAAAACAATCAATTTTTTTTCACGCCAGGAGTCAGATTTTCTCACCGTGTGTCCCTTTGCCAGAAATGGAGCTTACCTCAACAGCCCCAAGGAGTTAACGAATGAATTGACGAGAATCTAAAATAGTTCAAGCGCTATTCTGTTAACCAAAGAACTTGCACTTTGTGTTCATGTCATGTTCTACATGTTCAAAGACCTTCTGTGTATGTAAACTAATATCTTTTTATTTTATTTAAATGATTACTTAGGTTTTGACACAGAAGGATTGCCATCTGCCGTATGGCCTGGTGGTGAAACCGAAGCACTTACTCGTTTGGAAAGGCACCTAGAAAGAAAGGTGTGTTTTTTAAAATATTTAAGAAATTTAAAAAAATAAAAATAAACCATGCTTAAGATTTCTTGAAGCAGAGAACAATTAGTTCTAAAAATATTAGGGATGCACCGATACTAGGTGCCGATACTGCCGTTTGCACGATACATCCCGCCGATACCGGCAAGCCGGCTTCCACGGGACTGGGGAAGCTGGCCGCGTGCATGAAAAGCACGCGGCCAGTGTTACCCTCCGGCGCGCCGCATACTCACCCATCCTGAAGGTCCGGTCGCATGGCAGTGATGCGATCACGTGGCCACTGTGCGCTCCTGTGATGCTGCCTCTCGGCTGGAGGCAGCATCACAGATGTGCCTGGCGGCCACGTGATCGCATCACTGCCATGCGACCAGACCTTCAGGATGGGTGAGTATGCGGCGCGCCGGAGGGGAACGCTGGCCTCGTACCTTTCATGCACGCGGCCAGCTTCCCGAGCGTTTGATCTGCGGGCACTATCCATGTGTGCGGGGGCACTATCCATGAGTGCTGGGGGCAAGGTACATGTGTGCTGGGGGCAATAGATAGATATATCTATCTCTCTCGGGGGGGGGGATACATACATGTTAGCTGGGGCATTTTTATGAGGTCTGTTATTGAAAAGTGGTCACATGACATAAAAGAATTGGTACTCTGTCTTAAAGTGGTATCGGTGCATCCCTAAAAAATATCATTAAAGCCACCTACATTTTCAGAGGGTATGTCAGTGTTACTTGAACTTGCCGGACAAAGGAGAAAAACCACAAGAATTCCACTAATACAATTTTGTTGTAATTTACATGGGCACTTTGCTTGGCCCCAGTTCCAGAAGTATGAGTGTCAGGCGATCTTATTTTGTAGTTACTAAATAGTCTGAGGGTATCAAAAGATTTTTCTTATGTAATTTTATAACAATACTGCCCAAATGGTGGGAGTTTGAGATGTATGTTTGCAATGCAGATGGCATACTGCAGGAGTAAGTAAAATATTTTTCAATATTTTTAAAAAGGCTTCACACAGCTGTTAAAAGAGGGCTTGTGTAAACTTTTTTTTTTTGTGATCAACAGAATTAATGGTACGGTCCCACTAAAAGATAAATCTGAATTTAATGAGGCCATGCATTGTGATGAGAATTTATATTCCATGTCATGAAAAGTGCTCAGTGTTGCCCCATTCTAAGATCTTGGACTTGATGGGCCCGTGGAATTTTAAGAGAAATCTGCAAGCTTTCTAATCCTTGTATATCATACTTTCTGACCCCATGCGGACATCAAATTGTCTCTGCAGTTTTATAAATTTTTCAATACTACTACTACTTCTGTTTTAGGCTTGGGTAGCAAACTTTGAAAGGCCTCGAATGAATGCAAATTCTCTTCTTGCAAGTACTACTGGACTTAGTCCCTACCTGCGGTTTGGCTGTTTATCATGTCGCCTCTTCTACTTCAAGTTAACAGATTTGTACAAAAAGGTAAGGTTCAAGGTACTTTTATTGTCAAGCTATAAAAAGATTTTTAAAAAGTTATTAGAGGTTAGAAAAAGTTCCTCTAATCCTAAAGTGTGTGTGAAGAATTGGACTTCAGATAACCCAAACACACATTCTGCAAAATTAAAATGTAGCTTAATTTCAAGATGACCCTGGCAGAGAACTCTGTAATGGACAGCACTCTACTAATTTATCTGCTCCGCAAATTTTCTCAAATGAAATTTATTTGGCTAACATGCAGGTTTTAAAAGACTATTATTTTCTTTCAATATGTATATTGGGAAAGTAGGGGAGGTTATTTGTACTTTTCTATGCTTTCATTTTGCCAAGAGAATGGAGACTCCTTTCATGCATCTTAAAATAAGCCTTTGCTTCAATTCATAGGTGAAGAAAAACAGTTCTCCGCCACTCTCGCTATATGGGCAGCTTCTGTGGCGTGAATTTTTCTACACTGCAGCAACTAATAACCCCCGCTTTGATAAAATGGAGGGGAATCCCATATGTGTTCAGATCCCTTGGGATAGAAACCCAGAAGCCCTTGCTAAGTGGGCCGAGGGGCGAACTGGATTTCCTTGGATTGATGCAATCATGACACAACTTCGGCAAGAAGGTTGGATTCACCATTTGGCTAGACACGCTGTAGCCTGCTTCCTCACCAGAGGAGATCTGTGGATTAGCTGGGAAGAGGGGATGAAGGTACTACAGTTTAAGTTTAAAATAAACTCTACAGACACAAATGTTCCAGGGTGATAGTTTGGCCGCATAATTCATAAAAGAACTGACCACCAATATGTTCCTGTTTGTAATTCTGGAATAAAGTTACCATGTGCAGTGTTAATCGGAGTATTGAAACCGATTTGGTCAATTAATTTCATTGCATGTGCTCTGAAGAACAAAATCACAGAATAGAATATCATGCAGAGCTGTTATAACACAGCATGGTTTATAAACTGTATTGAGTAATTTACAAAATGCGATTGATCAAATACCCACTGTTTTGACAAATTGGTTGTCCGGTTTGCAGTGGGTATACCATCAGTAAGATGTTCTTGCAAAGTCATCCATACCATAACCCTTATTTTTACATCCCAGTATACGAACTGCGCATTGGGGTTAACAGAGTTCTTATGATTGATTGCAGTCTGACTTTTTAACCACAATGAACAATAACTTCTAATGCCTGTGTAACTTTCCTGCCCTCGTGAATACTCTTGTAGTAGGAATTGGCTTCTCCTCAATAACCAGTGTTGCTTCATACAGAAATCTTAATGAAAGCAAACAGAACTTAAAATACCCATCAATGGGATTTTATAGAAACAAAAAACTAGCAAATGTAAATCCATGGCTTATAGCACATTTCCCTATAATCGAAGCCAGACCAAAGCTGTTCTTGGCTCTGGGAGAATTTCCATATGCACCTGTTCCTTTGGATTTCCCATAGTTACTTAATTTTACGAAGGAGAATGTGTGGAGTCCTTTAAAGCCAATGTGGCTCCACAAAAACAGAATCCATAAAAATGAAGTCAGTCTGGTATTAACTGTTGCCTTAATGTATACTCGCCAAATGTTAAGGTTTTGATTTATTTATATGTGCAATTTTTAATTTGTCTGATTTGATGCATAGACAAAGCTGACATTTCTGAGAGTTTGTACTTTCTATTCAAAAGCAAACCGTTTCATGATCCTTATGCTATTTACATATTGATCGCAGAGGTCTTTAATTGTTTTGGTTTTCCATTAAACTATCCTTGACATAGTTTACACGGCATCCAGGTTTGTTTTTAACAAATGTGATTAGCCCAGGTTTTCTAATAATTTCCACTTGTTAAATTATTCGTTGATCTGGAATCCCCTCTAGCTCTAAAAAAACAGGATTTAAATTGTTTATATTTATAAATCAGAAGTTGCTGTTGATAAAACTGCCTTTTAAGGTTTTGTTTTTAAGCCAAAAAAATAAAAAACCATAAGGAAAATGAATGTGTCCGTGACCATGGAAAGCGGGAGGATCAATGTGTTCACTCTGACAGCGCCGTGTAAAGCACTTGTACTACCATTGGTTGTGAAAGCAAATAATTGTCAAGTTTTTGGTAATGGACGTTGGTTTTTTTGTTGTGTTTTTAGATTATTGCCAGCCAAAAAAAACCAAATCAGTGGTTGTGCTCACCACAGCAACCATAGGAACAAAAATCTATATAAATTGTTAGTTTGTCTGAAACTTTATTTAACCTAAAGGAAATGGATTCACTTTTTCCTTTTTTTTCTTTTTTTTGACAGGTGTTTGAAGAGCTGTTACTGGATGCTGATTGGAGCGTTAATGCCGGAAGCTGGATGTGGCTGTCCTGCAGCTCTTTCTTTCAGCAGTTTTTTCACTGTTACTGTCCAGTTGGATTTGGACGGAGGACCGATCCGAATGGAGATTATATCCGGTAAATGCATTTAATGGAACTCTAAAATAATGACAGCTGTGTGCATTACTTCTCGGTCTTCTGGTTCTCCCTTTAAGATTTCTGCTTGACCTCATACAGAAATTGTATTGCCAAACCGACCTGTCCTTTTTCTAAAGAGCTTCTAAAATTTTGGCCTGAATGATCCATCATGGAAGGGTTTGTTTTAATCCAACAAAGAGGGCTGGATTTGCGGGCGAATTGCATCAAATGGTGAATTACCCCGTATGGTGCAATTTTGTGGCAATTGGCAATTATTGAAAAGTGCCAGCGAAATATGGTGCAATTCGGCGGCTGCGAAATTGCCCATAGAGAAGTAGTCAGCACACTGAAAAGTTGGCAACATGCCCCGATTTTCAGTGCTTTTGTTGGACAGGTTTAAACAGGCGAATCCCATAGGTTTAAATGTAAAAAAAAATCCCTTTTTTATTTAATAGTCTATTTTTATTTGCAGCAAAATGTCTTAATTTTATTGGGTGTTTTTCTGGCAACATTTTTGAGATTTTTTTTTTATTTAACAGACCTTTTTATTATTCATAGGACCATATATATTTTTTCCTTGCATTTTATCTTTTTAACACCCCTGTTCAGCAGGTCACTACAGGGACCCTGCGGTGAATGCTGAATTCACAGCAGGGTCTGTGAATTGACCTTGCCGAAGGGCGCAGAAAGAATAAATCTGAATAACCCCCTCAGAAACATATTCTCTGGTCAGCATACAGCCAGTGCATGTCATTTTGATGCCTATAACTTAAATAGGATGCTAAACACTTGAAAGTGTTTTTTTTTTTTTTTTTTCCTTCGACCCAAAGCTGCTTTGGACTGCTTTATACAATGATTAAAAGGTCGTCATTCTATTGCATATTAATTTTGTCTTGAGTAACTCTATGGTTTGTCTTTTGAGATATTATATATATTTTTCATTGTATTCGTATTCGTTCTATTTGGCATTCTGTTGCTGATCTTCTCCCCCCGCCCCTTTACTCTTTCTTTAAAAGTCGTTATCTGCCTATTCTGAAAGGATTTCCTCCAAAGTACATCTATGACCCATGGAATGCTCCAGAAGCGGTCCAGAAGGCTGCAAAGTGCATAATTGGGGTTAATTACCCAAAACCCATGGTAAACCATGCTGAAGCCAGTCGACTGAATATTGAAAGGATGAAGCAAATTTACCAGCAGCTTTCACGATATAGAGGACTAGGTACAGTGTTTTTTTCTTTTTTCTTCGTACTAACTTTGCCTCCTTCAATGCAATTTATACAGTTGGTAGGGAAATGGGACATCTGTTCTTTAATTTTGTTGCTGGAACAGAATGTTTTCCTAACATTTTTTTAATACACCCGATTCTGCAGGTCTTCTTGCATCTGTGCCTTCAAACCCAAATGGAAACGGAAATGGTGGACTAATGAGCTACTCTCCCAGTGAAAGCATGCCAGGCTGCAGCAACAATGGAGGTAATTTGGCTAATGTTTTAGATCTCTTTAGTAATATTGCAACAAGGCCATCTTATTGTGGAAATCTACAATCTCTTGCCCTTCGAACAGGACAGTTTCCAACCAAGCTTTGCTTGTGACTCGGACCTTGCATCTCCGAACTGTAAATTGACTTTTTTTTTTTTTAATATACTTCCTATAGGAGATCTTAATTTTATGGCTGGCCAGAACGGCTATTCCAATGTAGCAAAGAATAACGACTTGCAGACCCTGTTCAAGTGATTTTGCAAAAGAAAAAATCCCTGAACATGCTGTCCAATGGTCAGACAGACATTCTGTCAACTACTAAAACCCTGACTCCTCAATTTATTTTTTTTGAAACTTAATGGTCAACTTCAAACACTGATAATTCTGTGAAAATTGGAGAAGTAGCCCAGCCCTAAGATGAATTTTGCTACAGCATGCTTGACTTACTGCAATCCCAGAAACAAATGTCATGACTGCGAGGTAGAGGCAGCATAATAATGGATAGCCTGTCCAGTTTTAGTACTAGAACAGAATCGGACTGTTCAGAATGTGTCTGGACCAGTAGTGTGCTTTAATACATTTCTTCTTGGAGACTCGGCATGTGGTTGCCTTCCCTGCCAATGTACAGTGCTGGATTTGCTCTTGTGATACACTTGGGTAAAAGCAAAGCGGCTCCTGCTGATCAAACAGCTAAAGATTATGCAATCTATAAATATCTGTTCCTGCCTGTGGATATTTAGACCTGTATGCTTGAAATGGGCACTGGGCTGTTTCAAGAATAGAACAGTATTTTATATTTAGACATTTTTTTTCATAAGTGCTAAACTACAACATAATCACAATTGTGTTTTTATCTTCTATATTTAAGGATCTCAGAGTGGAGGCCATATGGTAAATGTTGCAAGCAATTCAAACACCAGTCAAGGAGACTCCCATTCTGGTGGAGGCATTCAAGGTATTAAAATATTTTACTATAGGCTTACTTCATTCCAGTCTCCTCCTATTTACCAACCATCACAAGTGTTTTTGCATTTTAGTTTGTATGCAGCGTCTCAATGTGTATATAGCTATGCGTTGGTGTATTTAGTGTTTGGATTTGCATTGGAAGGTTATTCCGTAAGTGCCAGTATTTGCAAGTTAACAAGTAATGTATAGCCTACAATGCCACTGCAATGGATTCTCCGATCTGTAGTACAGGCCATTGCTGCTACATGTGGATCAAGCCTTGAAGTAAATACACGGCATTGTATTGTTATATACTCTCCTATCTTCCAAGCCTTACAGTAATTTGTTTCCACCTGACTGTTCAAAATGTTGTGCTCTGTAAACGGGCTATAGAAGGGATGTGAGCTACAGGAAAGCATTACGTGTACAAAACTGTAAAAGGTGACCTAGTTTGCTCTGAACATTGTTGTAAAAAATAATTGCACTTTAATCTCTTTCAGGTTACTGGCAAGGGAGTAGCATTCTTCATTATAACCATGGAGACGGCCAGCAGCCTTACTTAATGCAAGGTACTTACAGTTTATGTGGAATTGTATCCCTTTGCAATTAATGGACATTTCACATAGTTAAACTGGCTCTTATACCAACAGCACTTTTACTTAAAACACCAAAGTCACCGTTACCACATTAAGTCCATGCGTGGACTTTCCCTTTAGTACTGAAAGGGTTAAATGTGATAATTTAATCCTATATTTTACTGCTCTTATGTTCCTCTGGAAATATAATACACAATTATTTGTACCATGTTAATACCAAGTGATTACATCCACATTGGGAATATGTGTACCAATCTCTTACATTCTCTGTGTACCTCCAGTCTCTTTAAACGAGCACTAATTGTGGTGGTCTCCTGACAATGTCCAACACAGATGTGACACTTTCCTTATAACCGCCAACAGTCTTAATACAGCTTAAAGCTGTCATTTCTTACACCAGATTTTTAACACTTTGAAACTGATCTGTTGTTGGATGTTGTAAGTTTTTGTTTCTGCTTTCCCTGTGGGTGGGGGGGTTTGTACAACTGTTTGAGTCTTCATGACACTTCTAAACTTTATTTTCATAGGAAGGAATAACTTGAATTCTGTTATGTCCTCTGGTAAACGACCCAACCAAGAAGAGGAGACACAAAGTGTTGGGCCCAAAGTCCAGCGCCAAAGCACCCATTAACATGGTAAGAATGCGGTGACATGCTATTACCAACGTGTTTTTTTCGCTGCTTGACTACAAGCTATGTATGTGTAGCTGTGTATTAATCTTAAATCACGGAGTCCTTCGTTTGTAGTGGTATCTGTTTTTATTACAGATTTGCTCAGTATGCATGCAGCCTAGCTAGATAGTGGCAGAAGTTAAACACATTTTAATATTCCTAGAATTTAAATGTTGGATTACACCTAGAAAATTCAGAAATTAACCAAGGAAAGCCGTCCTGCTATTAAACACACTTTATGTACAAATGGTGAATGTCAGTTTTAAAGAAATGTAGAAACCTCTACATAAAATGAAAAGTTAACACTGGTTAATTGTTGAGCGATCGTTCTTTCATCCCCAATAACTATTATTAAAATGTGTTGGAGTGTGCGGCACAGTAAAAGTACACAAATCACTCTACTCCACTGCACTTCTGAGTTTTAAGTACTGTTGTGTTGGACATTAAAGCCTGGGAATAACCTGTGCTATTGCTATTTTTAGTCTGGTCTGTGAGGTGTGCATGCTAGATAGTGTTTGAAAATGACTCCTTATATATCTTAAAGGTGCAAGACCTGGACAGCTGTCCAGGAGTCGCTGTGACTCATTACATAACCTGACCTTTGCTAAAAAAAAAAGCCATTTAGTATGGCATTGCACTGGCAAGGAGGGTTCTGTTAAAGCAGACCCAGGATGCAAAAAGTAAGAAATTGTGGACTTAATTTGCATGTCCCTCCCACAGTTCTTTGCTGCATATGGGGAATGTAGAACATGAGCTGTGTAAACTGTGTCTGAACTGCTGGTATGTGTAAATTTTTTCCACAATTATAAAGTTGACTTACTAATGTGGAGGCTTTTAATCTCACTTTTTGTCCTCCATCATAACTTGAAAAAAAAAAAATAGATCTATCTAGCGCTCCACTGCATCACAAATGGAAAGCTGAAATCTATAGATAAACTGTATTTGCAAAATCACTTAATACTTAAATTTTAACCATACAAAAAAGTTTAATGACAATTGTTTCCCTTTTAGTCTCTCCCTGTTACCATAATTGGATCCTGTGTTTCGTTTACATTTTTAAATATGGTTCCATTTTATGTCTTTTGTAAAGTCAAGACATTTTTTTGTTTTGAAACTTTAGCCAAAGGGGTAAAGTACTTCTCAAAACGGCAGTCTGGGTGCCACTCTTGCAATATTATTTAAAATTGGCATAAACTGGGATCCTTTTACTTTTATAATTTTTTTTTATCCAGGGACCAGTTTTTGTTCCTGGTAATGTCACGTTCTTTTTTTGTTAAATCTTAGCATTGGGCCATCTAGTAAAGATGTTGAATCTGAGCAATAAAAATTATCTAGTTCCATCTGGTGGATGCATGTGGACACTTACACTCATGGTGACATCAATTAATATATAAGTATATGTTTGGGAAAAGCACATTTTCTAATATGTTGTATACCGACATGTTACATCTTGTATCAAAACACAGTGGATTGAACATGGGCCCAAAGCCACCACTAAAAATGTTGTAAATGATAAAGGACAAAAACCAAAAGTAACAAGTCCTGATGTATATAAATCAGCATTGAATTCTCTGCGTATCACAATAACACCTCATTTCCATGGTTAAATTTGATTGCAAAACCACTTTTTTGTAATGCTTAATATCCTTAATGTATTTTGTTTTTCTTTTGCAGGTGCAAGAAATCGGAGGAAACGTGATTGCTTTTTCAGTATTGAAATTGTATGTAAATATGTGTAATTGTATATAAAATGGAGAGCCTTTTCTCAAACTGTTAACTGTAAACAGACGAGTTTGTGAAAGTTTAACTTATCGCTACATTTCTATGGTTTTTAACTTTTTAAATATTTTCAGTATGAATTTTCTGTACATATGACTGTATCTACTGTTTATCAATGTGTAAATATAAATGTCCAAACTAGATAGATCACTTCATATATATTTTTGATAAAAAAAAAACCCGATAGAGTATATCGTTCAAAACCAACTGAAGGTGTGATTTTTATTTTTTAAGTTGCGAGTCCTGTTTCTCAGAATGTAACATACGTTAGGGTGTTTTGACGTCCTCACCTGTGCTGACTTTTTTAGTTATTAAATGAAGTTAGCTGTAAGTGCTACTTCAACCACTATGTAGTAGCACGGGAGCCTGTCTAATCTGTTTGCTCCGTTTCCCTTTTGGTTTTTAGCTTTGTTCTTTGCCAGCATAGATGGCACACTGGTACTATATTCATCTGGACAGTGAAACAATTCAGAATATTATGCCACAACACTGCCAATAAAATGTTTTAACTTTTTTTAAAATAATTTTTTAGCAGAAATTACTTTTTTTTTTTATATAGAGCTGTTAACTATTTATGTTTTGTAAGAAATGTGTTTTTATAGAACTCTATACAAAGCTCTTCAAGCCATGTCTGTGCCACAGTATCCTACAATAGGGGTCAGCAACCTTGGCCGTCCAGATGTTTTGAAACTACACCTCCCATGAAGCTCAGTCACTCATTAGGTTAGCTAAGCCTCAAGAGTAATGTAGTTCCAAAACACTTGGGCTGCCGGTGTTCCAAACCCTGTCCTATAGGGTTCACAATGCATCTGATTCTCAGCCTTATTCCAGAAACTGATGTGAAGTCCCATAATACTACACAAGCCTATAGACCTGGGTATGAAGAGTGTGCGTACAGTTCAGCATAACCTTCAGGGTTGTGGCACTGGATTCCCACTGTCTAAAAGATATTAAAGTGTAATAAACATTACTTGGGTTTTACAAAAAATCAACATGTGCTTTTGCTTTTTAAAACCTATGTTTGATAACGAGTCTCAGTGCTTCAGTGTTCTGTTTTTAAAGCTTCTATTTTGTACTCCTTGTCTGAGGATCTGGTATATAGAACCAGGTGTATTTTATATTTTTTACTTTTTTAAATTATTTTTGGGCCATTCCAACACTGAAGATACGTGGCATCAATCTATGGTGATCCTTATGAATGTCAGAATGTAGTGTTTACAGAACACTGCTGTACATATTGAATGCATGCAAACTTACCTTATAAATGCTTTAATGTACCTGCAGCGTCCTATATTTGTACATCCTTTTCATTTTTGAGGAAGACCTAGGCTTGTAATAAAATCTAAAATTGATATGAAGTCTTTAGATGTGTTTTTTGTCTTCATTCCTGTTGCTGAATAAATTTTTAATAGTGGGCTAATGTGGTTGCATATACCATTTTTAGAAAACCTCATGAATACGTTGGAAAAAGGACTCCTGTAATAGAACAGTCTTGGCTGTATCAATTTGGGGGATGCAACATGTAAACAATATTTACAGTTGTGTTCAAAATTATTCAACCCCCAATGCTGTAAAGGGTTTTAGGGAATTTAGTGTACATTTGTAATTGTATTCAGAATGAAATCCTACAAGTTCTTTTTAAAGAACCATATGCAACTAAAATGACATCAATTGGTTTTGTAATACAGTAGTAAATGTTTCTTTTGTGAATTCTTCATTGACACAATTATTCAACCCCTTAAAGACTACCACTCTGAAGAACAGAGGTTCATTCAAGTGTTTTCAATCAGGTATTGAAAACACCTGTGGATGTCACGGAGCAGCAATAAAGCATAATAAGCACCAATTACGCAGCTTTAAAATGACTGATACTCAGCTCCTTCTAGACATTTACTGGTGTGGTTACAAACATGGTGAAGTCAAGAGAATGGTCCAGGAAGACAAGACAAGAGGTGATTACTCTTCACAGGAAGGGCAATGGCTATAAGAAGATTGCAACAATGCTAAACATACCAAGAGAGACCATAGGAAGCATCATTCGCAAATTCAAGGCAAAGGGCACTGTTGAAACGCTACCTGGTCGTGGCAGAAAGAAGATGCTGACTTCGACTGCTGTGCGCTACCTGAAGCATAGAGTGGAGAAAAGTCCCCGTGTGACTGCTGAGGAACTGAGAAAAGATTTGTCAGATGTGGGTACTGAAGTTTCAGCTCAGACAATACGGCGCACACTGCGTAATGAAGGCCTCCATGCCAGAACTCCCAGGAGTTCTCTTCAGTACCAGGAGATATTGGATGACAATGTGATGCAGTCCGTCACAAACCTGAGGCTTGGGAGACGTTGGACCTTTCAACAGGACAATGATCCCAAGCATACCTCCAAGTCCACTAGAGCATGGTTGCAGATTAAAGGCTGGAACATTTTGGAGTGGCCATCGCAGTCACCTGACTTAAATCCGATTGAGAACCTCTGGTGGGACTTAAAGAAAGCAGTTGCAGTGCGCAAGCCTAAGAATGTGACTGAACTGGAGGCTTTTGCCCATGACGAATGGGCGAAGATACCCGTAGATCGATGCAAGACACTTGTGTCAAGCTATGCTTCACGTTTTAAAGCTGTTAGTACAACATCCTTTTACAGTTATAACAGCTTTTAAAACGTGAAGCATAGCTTGACACAAGTGTCTTGCAGCGATCTACGGGTATCTTCGCCCATTCGTCATGGGCAAAAGCCTCCAGTTCAGTCACATTCTTAAAGAAAGCAGTTGCAGTGCGCAAGCCTAAGAATGTGACTGAACTGGAGGCTTTTGCCCATGACGAATGGGCGAAGATACCCGTAGATCGCTGCAAGACACTTGTGTCAAGCTATGCTTCACGTTTTAAAAGCTGTTATAACTGTAAAAGGATGTTGTACTAACAGCTTTAAAACGTGAAGCATAGCTTGACACAAGTGTCTTGCATCGATCTACGGGTATCTTCGCCCATTCGTCATGGGCAAAAGCCTCCAGTTCAGTCACATTCTTAGGCTTGCGCACTGCAACTGCTTTCTTTAAGTCCCACCAGAGGTTCTCAATCGGATTTAAGTCAGGTGACTGCGATGGCCACTCCAAAATGTTCCAGCCTTTAATCTGCAACCATGCTCTAGTGGACTTGGAGGTATGCTTGGGATCATTGTCCTGTTAAAAGGTCCAACGTCTCCCAAGCCTCAGGTTTGTGACGGACTGCATCACATTGTCATCCAATATCTCCTGGTACTGAAGAAAATTCATGGTACCTTGCACACGCTGAAGCTTCCCTGTACCTGCAGAAGCAAAACAGCCCCAAAGCATGATTGACCCCCCCCCGCCATGCTTCACAGTAGGCAAGGTGTTCTTTTCTTCATAGGCCTTGTTCTTCCTCCTCCAAACATAGCATTGATCCATGGGCCCAAACAGTTCTAATGTTGTTTCATCAGTCCACAGAACACTATCCCAAAACTTCTGTGGTTTGTCCACATGACTTTTGGCATACTGCAGTCGACTCTTCTTATTCTTTGGAGACAGGAAGGGGGTGCGCCTGGGAGTTCTGGCATGGAGGCCTTCATTACGCAGTGTGCGCCGTATTGTCTGAGCTGAAACTTCAGTACCCACATCTGACAAATCTTTTCTCAGTTCCTCAGCAGTCACACGGGGACTTTTCTCCACTCTATGCTTCAGGTAGCGCACAGCAGTCGAAGTCAGCATCTTCTTTCTGCCACGACCAGGTAGCGTTTCAACAGTGCCCTTTGCCTTGAATTTGCGAATGATGCTTCCTATGGTCTCTCTTGGTATGTTTAGCATTGTTGCAATCTTCTTATAGCCATTGCCCTTCCTGTGAAGAGTAATCACCTCTTGTCTTGTCTTCCTGGACCATTCTCTTGACTTCACCATGTTTGTAACCATACCAGTAAATGTCTAGAAGGAGCGGAGTATCAGTCATTTTAAAGCTGCCTAATTGGTGCTTATTATGCTTTATTGCTGCTCCGTGACATCCACAGGTGTTTTCAATACCTGATTGAAGAACAGAGGTTCATTCAAGTGTTTTCAGAGTGGTAGTCTTTAATCCTTGTAGGATTTCAATTACAAATGTACACTAAATTCCCTAAAACCCTTTACAGCATTGGGGGTTGAATAATTTTGAACACAATTGTATGTCATTACCCAGCATTATGCCCAAGGGCATAGAAACTTGGCACCTTTTTTTGGAGCCAAAAAGCAAACCACAAATGAGTTTCATTTTCAAGTTTTAACACAATCGAGCTGTGTCTGCTATTGCTGATTGCACGATCATGGTAGTGAAAGACATTCCATAAAGTCTCAGATCATTTCACGCTCTCTCAGCTGAAGACAAGCAAATCTTGGAATTCAAATTCTATACACTGAGAATTCAATTCTCATACGAAATCTGCATTCCTGTCTCCCAGTGGCGTAGCGTGGGGGGGCCGTGGCCCCGGGCGCAGTTTTGTTAGGGGCGCATTCGCGCCCCTAAAACTGGCCCGGGGGTTGAGGGACCCAGATACCGGGGAGCGCCTGCCCGGTCTTGAACAGTTCGTCCTGTGAAGTGGATGCGGCTGTGTGCGTGCGCAGCCGATCACGTGGTCCGGCTAATCAGGTGGTACTGAGTCTCTGTACCACCTGACTGGCCGGACCGCGTGACCGGCTGCGCACGCACACAGCCGCATCCACTTCACAGGACGAACTGTTCAAGACCGGGCAGGCGCTCCCGCGCTGCCCGGTATCTGGGTCCCTCAACCCCCTGCCGGAGCTGGGGCAACAATCCAGGTGAGAGCTGGGGCAAATCCATGACCTGGGGGAAAATCCATGAGTGAGCTGGGGGCAATATCGATAACGTGTCCACAGGTTGGGGGGGGGGCGCACAATTTTTGGCTGGCCCCGGGCGCTAACAACCCACGCTACGCCACTGCTGTCTCCTGGAGCATTGCAGAGAAAAGGTGTCAGTTTAGTTTGCTTGTGGGCTCAATATTTTTGGTGCACAGTAGACTATTGTTTCTGTAGTCTCATCTCAGGCCTTTTGACAGGTAAGAGGTTAAATATAACAAGAGAAAAAAGATGTCATCTGCGCTCGTTTCTATCGGGAGGTTTTAGTTTGTTTTAATGGCCATTGAAACACGTAAGCTCGCTCGCCCCGACAAGGCACCACAAGAAACGAGCGCAGATGACATCTTTTTTCTATTATGTTTTATGCATGAACTGGGCGTCGCACCTATACTCAGCCATTTTTTCTGTATGTATGTATGTATATTATGCTGTAACACCAGTTCCTCATTTCTGCTGCTGTTCCTTTTTCCATGTTTTTGTTTTTAACCCCAAATGGGAAATGTTTGGTGTGTGTATAAATAAATATCTGCCTCTCCTTAGCTGATAAGCAGCAGGAGGGGTATGGAGCTGCTCAGTAGAGTGGCTTTTGGTACATTGGTTAGGTACTCGCTCTGCAAAGAGGTGCCTTGTCGGGGCGAGCGAGCTTACGTTTCAATGGCCATTAAGTGTTTTTTTGTTGTACATGGAAATAATATATAGAAACAAGCGCAGATGACAACTTTTTTCTCTTGTTAAAAGGATATACACTGTCAGATATATTTAACCTCTTATCTAAATTATTCACGTTAATGAACTCCCTCCATCACAACATACTGTATAGACGCTGTGCAAACATTATTTTTTTTTTCTCCCACTAAAATGGTGAGACAAACATTTAGAATTTGGAAACCTTTCTACAGTGCAATTCCTACCAAGAGCAAACCTGCAATTCATAATGGTGTAAGAAATATTGGGCAATATGTCAAAGTTGGTGCTAGCTTAGGCCGGCGTCAGACGAACGCAGTGATCACGTCCGTGTTGCCGCACAGTTTAAAGTCCGTCGTAGCATAGAATCATGATCAATAGAGACCCACACACGAAGTACGTGCGCACCAAACTGCACACGCACAACGCACGTGGCAAACTGACGCAAGTTAGGCAAAAATTTAAAACCGCTAGACGGAAGTGCTGAGTGCGCCACATCCGCGTAGTGTTCTGTGTGAGTGATATGTCAGACGCAGCGCATTTGCGACGTCCAGCACCTTGACACACAAAATGGCTTTTCATATTCTCAATTTTTAGCATTTTTCATATTTTATTTCCCATAGTTCCCTTTTTTTTTTTCTCTTTTCTACGTCCGTCAAAAAAAAAAAACTGTAGACACCACACTGTCTTTTATCTTCCATCAGTACATCTGTCCTTTATGCGTTCGTCTGACATTAGCCTTAACCAGACCGGCTATAACCTTGGATTCCCTATTTTTAGCGCCAACTTTGCTTTTCAAAATAAAAATATCTGAATTTTAAAAAATAAATTGGCCGTATAACCGTAAGAAAGCATGGCCACGCTGGGTCAAGTTACACAATGGCCGCTTAAAAATGTGAGAAGGGGGTATACTACACATACTGTAGACTACCGAATAGTGTCCAAAAAAAAGGGGGGGTGGCAGAGGCCATCGGCGTGACATTCCTGGCTCACTCATGAAGGAGGCCATGGAGGAACAGTGTCACGAGGCCCGAGGGCAAAGTATGGCAGACAGAGTCATGGTGAGTGCCATAGTGGTAGCGCCAACTTTTTAATACTGCCCTAATTAGTTAACGGAAAACCTGCACTTGCAGATTTCCCCATAGTGTCCCCGTTTTAGCACCTGCCCTGTAGTATGGTGTTAACTCAGCAAGCCTGCCCCATAAGGCAGAGCTAACCTGCCATCATACTCTTATCACCTCCTGGAGTCCATAGGCCTCCACGAAGGGTTGTGCTGCAGGGCCGCGGAGTGAGACGGGACCATTTATTCCCAGTCTCACTCTGCTCCCAGCAGCGTCGGCTCGGGCCGCCGTTCATGTCACGAGATGAGTGATATGGGGGGGGGGGGTTCAGCTTTTAGCTAACTACAGCTAGAAGCTGGTGTTAACCTTTTTAGTTACCTCATCGCGCGTTAATTAGCATTAGGACTTTAATCCTAAACGCCAATTACTGATTGCGCTCCCTATGTTAGGTATAAGGAGCGCAAAGTACAGTAAACTCGCACAATCACTGATGCAGTAATGTATTTTTTAATCCGTTTGCTCTAGGGATGTAATATGGAGCATGCGTTAAAGTCATTTAACGCCCATGTCTATGCACCAACCCTAGCTATAAGATTGTAATAGTGCCCATAGACTATAATGGCTCTGGTAAGTTTACAACAGCTATGGTAAAGTTGGCACCAACAATGAAATGGAGCCTATTGTTTTCCAAATCCTGCACGCAGTGGTGTAGCGAGGGGGGGCACGTGCCCCTGGGTGCCTTCTAGCTGGGGGGCGCTCGGCGCAGCAGGCCTGCCGCTTCGCATGGGTTCTACCAGCCAGCCGCGAGATCGTGGCAGGCTGATGGCCCACACGCGAGCGGCACAGGGGTGGATCCAGTGGGGGGGCGTACTTCTCCCCACTAGGCAAGCGGCCGCTGGCGTGAAGCAGCTTGGCCGCTCGCCTGAGATAGGAGGACCCACCTGACCAACGCACGTTCTCGCGAGTTCGCGGCTGGTCAGGTGGTTCCCGGCAAGCAGCCAAGCTGCATCGTGCCAGCGGCCACTCGCCTCGTGAGGAGAAGAGAACGCCCCCAGCAATGGAGAAGGTGAGAGCTGGGAGCAAATATACCCATGAGAGCTGGGGGCAGATATACCCATGAGAGCTGGAGGGCAAATATACCCATGAGAGCTAGGGGGCAAATATACCCATGAGAACTGGGGCAATATATACCCATGAGAGCTGGGGGCAATATACAGGTGAAACTCGAAAAATTTGAATATCGTGCAAAAGTTAATTTATTTCAGTAATGCAACTTAAAAGGTGAAACTAATATATGAGATAGTTCAAGCCGTGATATGTCAGAATTGTGATGATTATGGATTACAGCTCATGAAAACCCCAAATCCACAATCTCAGAAAATTAGAATATTACATGCAATCAATAAAATAAGGATTGTACATAGAACAATATCGGACCTCTGAAAATTATAAGCATGCATATGTACTCAGTACTTGGTTTGGGCCCTTTTGCAGCAATTACTGCCTCAATGCGGCGTGGCATGGAAGCTATCAGGCTGTGGCACTGCTGAGGTGTTATGGAAGACCAGAATGCTTCAATAGCGGCCTTCAGCTCTTCTGTTTGGTCTCCTGTCTCTCATCTTTCTCTTGGCAATGCCCCATAGATTCTCTATGGGGTTCAGGTCAGGTGAGTTTGGGGGCCAATCAAGCACAGTAATCCCACGGTCATTGAACCAGGTTTTGGTGCTTTTGACAGTGTGGGTAGGTGCCAGGTCCTGCTGGAAAATGAAGTCAGCATCCCCATAAAGCTCGTCTGCGGAAGGAAGCATGAAGTGCTCCAAAATCTCCTGGTAGACGACTGCGTTGACCCTGGACTTAATGAAGCACAGTGGACCAACAGCAGCAGATGACATGGCTCCCCAAATCAACACAGACTGTGGAAACTTCACACTGGACTTCAAGTATCTTGCAGTGTGTGCCTCTCCATTCTTCGTCCATACTCTGGATCTGGGTCTAATTTTCTGAGATTGTGGATTTGAGGTTTTCATGAGCTGAAAGCCATAATCATCACAATTATGACAAATCACGGTTTGAACTATCTTGCTTTGCATTTAATGAGTCTATCTCATATATTAGTTTCACCTTTTAAGTTGCATTACTGAAATAAATGAACTTTTGCACGATATTCAAATTTTTCGAGTTTCACCTGTATACCCATGAGATCTAGGTGGCAAATATGCCCATGAGAGCTGGGGGCAATATATACCCATGTGATCTGGGGCAATATATACCCATAAGAGCTGGGGGCAAATATACCCATGAGAGCTGGGGCAATATATACCCATGTGATCTGGGGCAATATATACCCATAAGAGCTGGGGGGCAATATATACCCATAAGAGCTGGGGGGCAATATATACCCATGAGAGCTGGGGATCAATCTATACCCATGTGATCTGGGGCAATATATACCCATGAGAGCTGGGGGGCAAATATACCCATGAGAGCTGGGGGCAATATATATCCATGTGATCTGGGGGCAATATATACCCATGAGAGCTGGGGGCAAATATACCCATGAGAGCTGGGGGGCGCAAATATACCCATGCGAGCTGGGGGCAATATATACCCATGCGAGCTGGGGGTAATATATATCCATGTGAGCTGGAGGCAAATATGCCCATGTGAGCTGGGGGCAATATATACCCATGTGAGCTGGGGCAAAATATACCCATGTGTGAGTTGCTTGGGCAATATATATATCCATGTGTGAGCTGCTGGGGCAATATATATCCATGTGTGAGTTGTTGGGGCAATATATATCCATGTGTAAGCTGCTGGGGGCAATATATATCCATGTGGAGCTGCTGGGGCAGTATATATCCATGTGTGAGCTGCTGGGGGCAATATATATCCATGTGTGAGCTGCTGGGGCAATATATATCCATGTGTGAGCTGGGGGCAATATATCCATGTGTGAGCTGGGGGCAATATATCCATGTGTGAGCTGGGGCTATATATCCATGTGAGCTGGGGGCAATATATCTATGTGCGGTGTGTATGAGTGTGAGTTTTATTGCTGTGGAACTCTGTGATACACTCATACACACCGCACATTACTGTGAGTTCTATTGCTCTGGAGCTCCGTGATACCCTCATACACACCGCACATTACTGTGAGTTTTATTGCTGTGGAGCTCTGTGATACGCTCATACACAAAGCACATTACTGTGAGTTTTATTGCTGTGGAGCTCTGTGATACAGTAATGTGCTGTGTGTATGAGCGTATCACAGAGCTCCAAAGCAATAAAACTCAGTAATGTACTGTGTGTATGAGCGTGAGTTTTATAGTTGTGGAGCTCTGTGATGCGTACACACCATACGCAGCCAATGAGTAGGGATGAGCCGAATACCCCCGTGTTCGGTTCGCATTCAAACTCGAACAATTTCAAAAGTTCGAGTTCGAACGTGAACAGGAACCGAACTCAATGCAAGTCAATGGGACTCAAAAGTTTGATTTTTAGAGTGCCCTCCAAGAGGGCATATATGCTAGATATTTGCCAGATAAGGTGTATGGGGGTCCGGGTAGTGCCCTCGGGGACAGGAAACAAGGACAAAAAGTAAAAAAAAAAAGTGTTTTTAAAGGAACAGTGAGTTTTCCATGAAATAAGGGTTAAAAATAAAAACAAAAAATTCCTTCAAATATCGTGCCTAGGAGGTCCCCATAACCTGCCCGTGAAGTGGCGGATTTGTAGGATGTATAGAAACATTTAAAAACAAAAAAATGACTTTTCAAATGACGGTAAATGGATTTTCTTTAATCTATTCATAAACAACTGCTTGGGGCGGCAGTCTGTATTAAAAAAGGAGACATTTTAGGGCACGCAGAACAAGTTTAGTGATTTTTGGCTAAATTATGGTGAAACTTATGCAGGCTTTGGATGAAAGTAACAATAGGTGCTTTAAAATTGGGCCTTTAGTGTCGGCAACAGTGCCGTAACACCATAACCCCTCTGTGGTATTGTGGAAGAGTGCAGGGTTGGACCCTGGGGTCCAAAAAATTAAAATGATATGAATCTGGTAATATAGGCGTCAGTGGCAGTGCACCCAAATATTGTGCCTTTGGTGGCAAGTGCCTTCATACCGTAACCCTTTTGTGGTATTGTGAAAGAGTGCAGGTTTGGACCCTGCGGTCCCAGATATTTTGTATAAATGAGACCCCCAAAATAGTTGGTGGCAGTGAGAACACAAAGATTACAACAATTCCCAGATATTTTGTAGAAATGAGACCCCCCCAATATCTGCTGGCAGACTGGCAGTGAGAACACACACTAACACAACAATCTCCTCTCAAAAAACACGTGCTGAAGGCTGTGTGAAGCCTTATATAGTGTGCTGCGGGACTTAGCTCTGTGAGCCCATGATTGGGCAAAATTTGCCCAATCAGGACTCTGAACCGTGATTGGCATAGTCTTGCACCTGTCTTGCATCTAAACTGTGGTCAGGTGCAGGCTGTAGCCAATTACAAGCTTCAGGCCAGTGGAAAAGTGCATTGTGGTCCATTGTGGGCGAACATGCGGCGAACACGCGGAAATGTTCGAAATTCGCGAACATACGATCTGGCGATGTTCGAATCGAACTCCGAACACATCGAACCGAACAGCTCATCCCTACCAATGAGGCGAGTGGCACGTCGGCTATTCTTGGTAAAACCTGCCCGTCAGTAAGAGGTTAATGATGCTCTCCTGTTAACCTGTTTTATGTGTTGCACCTTTCCAATTGTTATTGAAAAAAATAGTTATTATATTATGGGGGGAGGGGTTAAATATTTGTAAAATTTGTATGCTTTAGTGATTATTTTTGGTCGGGGGGGCACTAATGAAAAACTTGCCCCGGGTGCCACATGATCTCGCTACGCCTCTGCCTGCACGGATGACAAAACACATTCTTACAGGTCAAATGTGGCCTAAATACCTTAAAAATACTTTAAGGAATTAAATGTTTAGAGCCATAATGAAAGTGAAAGCAGCTTTTCCCTCAAATCCTCATTCCAGAAACTGTCTGCTGCTTCTGTATCAGAAAGTTTCTTCACCAGCAGCATCTTCAAATAAGGAAGTATTGCAAATCAGTGCCTCCTAAAAATAAGTTTTAAGAAGCAATATTAGTTGTATTGAAGAATCTATACTTTTATTTCAAGCACAATACCTTTTTATATGCAGTGCATTTCATGGTCCCAATGTAACAAAAGGACTTTCTTCATGTTTCATTCTTTAAAATTATTCCAAAAATTCCCCCACTCAGAAAAATACAGCAAAAATGTGAATTTATAGTGTTTTTATAGTGAATTTACAGTGTTTAAAATTATTCTCCACATTTTATCACCCAAGCCTTTATGGTTATATATTCTATGGAGTACTCAGAAATGGCAACCTGTTACTGTATTTTTCTTAGAAATACCCAATTTTAACTAAGACTGAAAGAAATTTTTCATTGTGGGAAATGAGAGGGTGAGTTAGTGAGAACATTGATGCTGCACTATAATTGAAAAGGAACAATAGTGCTGCATTATGGGTGGGGTATTATTTTACATATAGCCTGGTCATGTTTGTTATCACTGGAAAGGCCATGCTTTGGCTTTCAAAAATACCAAACATGACCTTTTATCAGATACTGATCGGGAGACACGGAGGTCCAAACAACCCCTGTATCTCTATCATAGAGAATTCGCTAACGTAGGGGAATAATTCCCTTTCGGATATCATTTTTTTTTTTTGTGAAAGGATTTTACCAGGAAGGATACATTAAGATTTCACTTGTTTTCAAGTATGTCCTGGGTGGCGAGTATGTACCGTTGGGTGTCTTGCCAAGGACACTTACTGGAGAGGTTTCTCGCTGGGATTGAACCCATGACTCCACAGGCTCTCTCCATGCAGACCAGTGACATTACCTCTACTCCATCCAGCCGGTACATTGCACCCATGTGTGACAGCGTAGGGTGGACGAGGGGAGACCCCAGATGTGACATCTCCGAGAAGATCAGTTTAGTGCATTTGGGCTCTATTGTGTGCAAGTTGGAAATTTTGTGAAGAGCATATCAACTTGGGACTGTTTATGATATTATGCACTAGTTTTCTTTCTATATTTTATTTTCTTTGAGGTTTAAAACGGAACGAAGAAATTAGAGGACTGCTCTCCCATTTTCCCTATCCCCTTCCCAGTTTCTTGCAGCAATGCAATATATACACATTTATACATTCCTATTTCTCCACATTTGGAACCACCAAGTTCAACTTGTATTTTGCACAAAATTGATATGTACAGTAAATGCGGTTTGCACAACCACCGATGAATTTTATAGGGTTATAACCTAATAACGCCTTATATGTACTAGCCCTTGAATCACATTTTTGCACTTTAATTGGTACGAACTGTGGACTGCAATTTTTGCTTTTTGCTCAGACATTGGCATGTTTAGGGATAATTGATTTTCTATGTATGCATAATAAAACATTGAATCTATCACTTTATTCATCTTTGCACACAGTTGATGTAAACTATAATTATTTTGCACAGAAATTTGGAACAATAACATAATTTTTATTGTGGTATAATACTCAGGCATTTTATTGGTTTCATAAATATACGTTTCTATAGCAAGCTACCATTACAATTAAACTATTGTATCTGAATTGAAGTTTCTATTAATATACAGAATATATTCTGCGCCATAATGAACACCCAGAGCTTGTAATTGTCTGGATAATGCCCTGGCAGGTCGGGCATTCCCAAGCTGACATTAGACAGTTCTACTTGCAGTAACTCAATTTGGCCAGCTGATGGCAACCTCTGCCTGCCAAATAGGTTAATGTTTCTCCCTCCTGTGCAGAGCTTCCCAGGGCCTTCTGCTCAATTGGGATTTAGCAGGTATGTTGGTGCACAGAAAATAGAGTGCAAGGAGTGAGCAAAGGATTTCCCTGTAGGACAGCTGTCGTTCCTGACATGCCACATGTTAGTGTGCAACAGCTTTATTTTAATGGAGAATAATTTGGTTCTTTTAAATGAGTTAACAATAAAAGTAACACGTTTGATGTAATATCCTATTAAATTATTCCAGATTACCTTTAAACATACATTGATTGCTGGGTCAATGACATACTTTAAAAGTTCCCAAAATTGTCAATCAGGGTTATTCAAAGAGAAATGAAAAGTCACCCCACGTTCAGTCACTCTTCGTTCTCTTCAATTCGGGGCGATTCGGCAATCCCATTCCGGCGACCCTGCGGTGTATTTAGCAAGCACCGCAGGGCCGTCGAAGTGCAGGGAAAAGCCGCCGCAAACCCGACGAAAACTCAGCACAAAAACCCGGCGAATGCACGCCGAAACCCGCAAAAACATCTGGATTAACCCCGCCGAAAGCGCTGGAAAAACCCAAGCATGAGCCGATCACACGCAGCGCAGCAGCCGGAAAAAGTCTACACCACAGACGAATGCAGTGAATAAATTAGAAAAACAGTTTGCTTGAATGTTTGAAAGTGAAACGCTGTTTGCAAAGAGATTACTGAGCAGAAATGGCTGAAATTTACATATGAGGTCCAGGGAATGATAATAAAAAGGGTTGTTACAGAAAAAATAAGTTTAATAAAAAAAAATCCAGAAAAATGCTAAAAAATCTATGAATAAAGAGACTCTTTACTGCAGAATATTATAATGAACGGTTATTAGATATTGAATTAAAACAGGCATATTTTTAACATTGAAGCCTATGGGATTCGCCTGAATAAACCTGCCGAATTAAACCATTGAATGGCAGAGCATTTCGGGAACCTTTCACTGCTGGTTTTTGTTCTCTGAATAGCCGAAGCTATGGAGATTTCACTGCCCTCGAAAAGGCAACGAATGTGCAGGCAATTCGCCAGGATTTGACATATTGACTGCTCTCTGAATAGCCGAATGGCCAGGAAAGGTAACCGTACGCTGCATTTCAGCGTTCGGTTACCTTTCTCCAGCCATTCGGATCTCTTTGAATAACCCTGTATGTCAAGATTAAATCTTTTACTAAAACATGCTACATGCAAATTAAACAAAGGTTTAAAACTGCAATATAATTTACAGAGGGTATTATTATTTTCATATGAACTCAATATGACGGTTTTATTTGCGTGAGGGAAAAGTAAGGAATGAAATGGGAATAAATGTCTCCACACAATACCAGATGTAATAATGCTGTTCATGTATATGTAATTACCTGTAAATAGTCAATATGACCACTAGATGGGGATAGCAGTGTCTAGTCACCCCGGAATTTCTTTAAGCATATCTTTAGATATTTTCCTCTATTTTCAGCACTGATTTTTTTATCAAGGTTTGATTTTCTCTGCCTTGTGCAAATAACTGCTTTGGTTTTGATGAGGAACGATCAAGTAATGAAGGAATCAGAAAATAAAGCGCAAGCGCTAGGTTGTGATGAGGCTCACTAGTGCAACACTTTTATTTTATACATGAGCATAGGGCTATAGGACATGGGAAATTGAATAAGGTGGGCTGCCATCAAATGTATGTTTGTATATGCTCTTTGTGTATGGAACAAAAGTGTTGCATTAATGAACCCACACCAACCTATTGCTTCAGCTTCACTTTTCTTTGCTCAATATCTCTAAGGACTTTGGTCATCCTGGATTCCATAAGCACACACACTGAAGGTTAACACTTTTTGCATGTTTGCGAATTTTTTTGTTTCGTATCCTTCCTCAGACTTGGAGGCCACATGCAGCTGCTTCATTTGCTCTGCGAAGCCATGCTGGTGCACCCTGCTGAGCAAACACCCTAGGCAACTGCCTAATTCATCTAATGGACATACTGGCCCCAGGGCCAGATTAAGATCTCTATGGGTCTGGAACTGATTATTTTGGTAGGCTTTTTTTGGAATTTAGTGAAATGAAAACATATCTTAGGTTATTTAACCCCTTCCCGACCGCTGACGTACCCTGTACGTCCTGTGTTCGGGTCTCCCTTAGACCCGATGATGTACAGGGTACGTCAGCGGCGCCAAATCCCCCTCCCGCCCGATACTCACCTCCCTCGTCGGATCCCACGGCGATCTGACAGGGAGGAAGCCTGCCCATGTGATTTACATGGGCAGGCGAGGCTGATGACGTCGCCACGCTGCGTGGTGACGTCATCAGAAGGTGCCCCCATGTGTTTCAATGGAGGGGAGGGGGGTGGCTCCTTCGGAGCCCTCTATCTCCCCAACCATTGAAGCTAGGGAGATGCCGTTTGCACTGCTGGAGAGGGGAGAGCCTCCCCTTTCCAGCGGTGTATGGCATTAACCGTTTCGCCGCCAGATCACGTTGCGGCGCCAATTGGCGCCAAAACACGATTCGAACCTGGAGGGGGGCTGACATCTTGGATGTCAGCCTAGCCTCCAGGTCCACCCCCACCCACTGACAACCTCACCATATGTGTGAGGATGTCAGTGGGCCAGTTAACCATCTAGCTGCCATGTAGAGATAAGGGGATCCTAAGGATCCCTTTATCTCCCGATCCATGGCAGCTAGATGGTCATATTTGACATCAAACCAAAATGATACCAAACATGACCAGGTTTGATTTAAAAAAAAAAAATAATAATAATAATAAAAAAATTAAATAAAATAAAAAAAATTTGTTTTTTTTTTAAATTTTTTTGTCTGGGGGGGGTTTAATTAAATAGGACCTAGGCTGACATCTCAAAATAATTAGCACAAAATGGGCAGAATGAGCGCAGCGCACATAGGTGAACTGGCTCAGCAGTGAAAGGGTTAAAAGGTAAAACCATGTAAAAATTGGGTATTTCTATTCTCGGGATAAAATTATATATCTAACCAGGCAGATACTGTGTGAATACATTTCCATTCAGATTTCAATCATTTACAGCATGTAAAATTATCTTTTTACATTTTGTCATTCAAACCTTTGTGATTATTAGGGATAGGCTGCCGGTTCGATGCGGACATGAGTTCGCATCGAACATTGGCTGTTCGACCTATCGCCGAACGGCGAACATTTCCACGTGTTCACCCACAATACACCGCAATGGACCACAATGCACTGTGCCCTGGCCTGAAGCTTGTAATTGGCTACAGCCTTGCACCTGACCACACATCAGGTGCAAGACAGGTGCAAGACTATGCAAATCAGGGCTCAGAAATCCTGATTGGGCAAATTTTGCCCAATCATGGGCTCACAGAGCTAAGTCCCGCAGCACACTATATAAGGCTTCCCTGCAGCCCTAGCGTGTGTGTTGCAGGAGTGAATCAGAGAGGAGAGGAGAGGAGATTGTTGGATTTGCAGGGACAAGCTGGCAGTGGCAAATAGCAGGGAAACTGGCAGCCTGGCTGTGAAATATCATACCACAGTTGAATCAGAGTTCATATTTATCTATTCAGAGTTGAATCTGGGTCTTGTTGCCAGCTATCAGGGTGTATCACTGTTATAGCAGAGTTCTGGAAATTCTGTATATCTTTAATCGAATTCTAGATACCATAGAATACCACAGTTGAATCAGAGTTCATCTTTATCTATTAAGACTTGAATCTAGTTGCCAGCTAGAAACTAGTTGCCAGCTATCAGGGTGTTGCAGCCTGCAGGAGAGGAAGTGAATCAGAGAGAGAGAGTAGAGGACATTGGCAGCCTTGCAGGGAAAATATCAGTGAAATCGCTGACTTATAGCAGAGTTCTGAATATCTTTAATCTAGATAACACAGTTGAATCAGAGTTCTGCATATCTCCAATCTATATACCAGAGTTGAATCAGAGTTCTGCATATCTCCAATCTATATACCAGAGTTGAATCAGAGTTCTGCATATCTCCAATCTATATACCAGAGTTGAATCAGAGTTCTGCATATCTCCAATCTATATATCACTCGGCATGTCAGAAAGACCAAAAAGGACAGGCAGACGCTCCCAGACACTGATAAGAGGGCAAGCAGCCTCTGTTTCGGAAGACTGTGTCCCTGGTCATCGTGGACGTGGTGCATCCTCTGCAGGGGCACACTTGTTCTTTCTAACTGGTGCTGGCCATCTTATGCAGCAGCAACCTACAGAGGATTTGGTGGATTGGCTAACCAGGCCATCCTCATCCTCTGAGTCCTCTGCCAGGCAGGCTTGTAGTGGTTTACAGTCCAACTCACCTACCAAAGCACCTAATTCTGCCTCCATGTCCACAGCTGCTCCTGCCGTAGCCTCACCATCATACACGGAGGAGTCAGCTGAATTGTTTGACTACAATGACAGTGACATGCTGCTTCAGGATGCGCAGCAACTCCAGTGCTCTGATGTTGACTCTGAGGTTGAGGAAGGGAGTAAAATCAGCCTAGAGGGAGGGGGTGCCAGTGACACACAAAGAACTGGCACTCATGTTCCCCCAGCAGCTGCAGCATACTGCCAGGTTGGCTCCAGTGATGAGGAGTTAGGGGGTGATTGTCACGGAAAGAAAAGACCTAGTTAAACTAGCTAACTACCTACCTCGCCGTGACGCGCGGAAAGAGAGTGTACAAGGGGATTACAGCTCCAAGCCTCTGGACTTACTAGCTCTACCCGCTCAAGGGCCCCAAGTTACGCCAACCTAACCCCCTTACACCATACCCACCCTTCCAAATGTATACATTGCCACCACGAAAGTAATAGGGCACTCTCGAAACCACACTAGCTGTATACCACCCCAATCCAGGAGCCCAACCATATACAGCTAATATATATATATATATATATATATATATATATACAGTATATACAGTGGCAAGAAAAAGTATGTGAACCCTTTGGGATTACGTGGAGTTTTGCATGAATTGGTCATAAAATGTGCTCTGATCTTCATATGAGTCACGACAATTTTAAAATAAACAGTCTGCTTAAAATAATACAACACATTATTATATGTTTTCATGTGTTTATTGAACAGAACATGTAAACATTCACAGTGCAGGGTGGAAAAAGTATGTGAACCCCTAGCCTAATGACTTCTCCAAGAGCTAATTGGAGCCAGGAGTGAGCCAACCTTGAGTCCAATGAGTCTGATATTATTGGATGTGTTGCTGAAAGCTGTCTTGCCCTTTAAAAACTCACACCAGATTTGGGTTTACTGGTTTCAAGAAGCACTGCCTGATGTGAACCATGCCTCACAAAAAAGAGCTCTCAGAAGACCTATGATCAAGAATTGTTGACTTGGACGAAGCTGGAAAGGGTTACAAAAGTATCTCCAAAAGCCTTGATTTTCATGTGTCCACGGTAAGACAGACTGTCTACAAATGGAGAAAGTTCATCACTGTTGCTACTCTCCCTAGGCGTGGTCGTCCTGTAAAGATGACTGCAAGAGCACAGCGCAGAATGCTTAATGAGGTAAAGAAGAATCCTAGAGTGTCAGCTAAAGACTTACAGAAATCTCTGGCACATGCTAACATTTTTGTTGACACATCTACAATAAGGAAAACATTAAACAAGAATGGTGTACATGGGAGGACAGCATGGAGGAAGCCATTGCGGTCCAAAAAGAATATTGCAGCACGTTTGAAGTTTGCAAAAGAGCACCTGGATGTTCCACAGCACTACTGGCAAAATATTCTGTGGACAGATGAAACCAAAATTGAGTTGTTTGGAAAAAACACACAACACTATGTGTGGAGAAAAAAAGGCGCAGCACACCAACATCAAAACCTCATCCCCACTGTAAAACATGGCGGAGGGAGCATCATGGTTTGGGGCTGCTTTGCTGCCTCAGGGCCTGGACGGATTGTTGTCATTGATGGAAAAATGAATTCCAGAGTTTATCAAGACATTTTGCAGGAAAACGTAAGACCATCTGTCCGCCAACTGAAGCTCCGCAGAGGATGGGTGATGCAACAGGACAATGACCCAAAGCATACAAGTAATTCAACAAAAGAATGGCTTCAACAAAACAAAATACGCCTTCTGGCGTGGCCCAGTCAGAGTCCTCCTGACCTCAACCCGATTGAAATGTTGTGGTATGACCTTAAGAGAGCGATTCACACCAGACATCCCAAGAATGCTACACTGAAACAGTTTTGTGAAGAGGAGTGGTCCAAAATTACTCCAGATTGTTGTGCAGGTCTGATCTGCAACTACAGGAGACGTTTGGTTGAGGCTATTGCTGCCAAAGGAGGGTCAACCAGTTATTAAGTCCAAAGGTTCACATACTTTTTCCACCCTGCACTGTGAATGTTTACATGTTCTGTTCAATAAAAACATGAAAACATATACAGGGTTATTCAGAGAGCGTGAAAAGCAGGAGAATGACTGGAGAATGAAAAATTCTAGGTCAAAATAGCCAAACCAGAAAAATTCTCCCTTTCATCTCACTTTCCAAATCAGCTATTTTGACCTAGAATTTTTCATTCTCCAGTCATTCTCCTGCTTTTCACACTCTCTGAATAACCCTGATAATGTTTGTTTTGTATTATTTTAAGCAGACTGTGTTTGTCAAATTGTTGTGACTTAGATGAAGATCAGAGCACATTTTATGACCAATTCATGCAAAACTCCACGTAATCCCAAAGGGTTCACATACTTTATCTTGCCACTGTATATATATATATATACACACACACACCAAATGCTAAATATTACAGTAGCGATACCTAAGCGATTGCATTCGCGAAGCATGAATTAATATCTAGACCAAACAGTACTGGGTTTTAAGTTTTAATGGAAAGAATACAAACTTTATACAGTGCCAATATCACATTAAAAACAAGACATACAAAATATATGAACGTGCAAATACAGCTCTTGAAATAAAATGGGACTTACTTCTATGGATAGTTCTTTGATTTCAAATGTCCCAGAGGGTTCTTAGATGTTCACTCAACCCCGCGTTGTAGAGAAATACCACTTGTACAGGGAGTGGTGATTCTTTGTGTAACATCCCCGACCAACCCCCAACCATTTGGTTCCCAGATCAAGTTACCATTCAGCTCCAGCTGATCAGATAAGAGGATTGTAAATACCTTGCCTGGCTTCACAAACTCCATTGCAAACACCAGAAAAAAAAAACACCAATTCTGCTTTTAAAATCTGCTTGCAGATAATGCCCGTTTGTGACACCTCCCACCAAAAGATGGATGACGGAGGCCTCAAGCCAACGTTTGGGCCTAGGTCAGCCTAGTTAAACAGTTCCCCTTGGCAGGAAAGTCCGTCCTTCTAACCACGCACATGCGCCCGGTGCCACGCACAGTCTCAGACACACATGACACAGGTTGGCACCCCGCGGTATCCTGCCCATCCCAGGCATTACGATCCACACCATTCTCACATGGCACTAAAGACCTGGTTGGTGTAGGCGCAAACAGACCCTCATTCATCTCTTGCCCTTTCACCCCATCACACAGCAGAGACGGCCCTTGTGCCCTACTCCCCGCAGACTGCCAGCAGGTACTCACTACTACCATGGCACCGCTGCCTTCCCCGCTGCCCTCACAAACACGGGGTCCAGGGGACCAGCTGACTCCAGTGCAGGCGGGCACTCACTCACCCCCTGCCCTTCTCCCCAGTCACACTGCCCCCTCCTGCTACCACACAACACCTCAGACACACCTGGCGCAGGCCCAGACTGACCCACTGCCATCCCCTGCAATTGCCTTTTCTGCCCCTCAGATAGCTGATGGTTACATATGTGTCCCCTAAGGAATGAGGACTCTTGGCTTCGCTTACCGGGTCCACCAGATGATCAGGGACATCCTCTCCCTCAGGCAAGCTGCACACGCTCAGGACTACAGCCTCAGGATCATAGTAGGCCTTCAGCATATTTGCATGATACTGTTTCTGCCTTCTCCCCTTCTCATCAAGCGCTACTACATAGGTGGTGGGGTCCAGCCTCTGGAGTATGGAGAAGGGGCGCTCCCAGGCAGCCTGCAACTTATTCCGTTTAGTTGGGATCAGTACCATAACCTTCTGGCCCACCTCATAAGCCCGTTCCCTGGCATTGCGGTCATACCAGAGCTTCTGCTGGGCCTGAGCAACCTTGAGATTCTCGTGTACTAGCCATGTCAACGTTTCTATCCTGTCCTAAACTTTAGGACATAATCAACAGAGGTTTCTCAGGGACGCACCTTACCTTCCTATTCCTCCCTTACTAAATCCAGGGTTCCCCACACCCTGCGCTCATACAACAATTTAAATGGTGAAAAACCTGTGGACGCCTGCAGCACCTCCTGGTACACAAGCAGTAGATGGAGATATTTCTCCCAATCACGACCTTGCTCCTCCCTTGGAAGATTCTCCCAGTACAAAAGTAGGGATGGGCATTCGGTTCGATGCAAACATGAGTTCGATTCGAACATAGGCCGTTCGAAAGTTCTCGAACATCGAACTTTTTGGGGCTTTCGCCAAAAGTTTGAAAAAAAAAATAATAATTATTTTTTAAAAAATAGATTAAAAAATCCGAAAAAATCTAAAAATAAAGAGACTCTTTACTGCAGAATATTATAAGCATTGGTTTATTAGATATTGAATTAAAACGGGAATATTTTTAACATTGAAGCCTATGGGATAAAACATTCTTGTTGCTAAAACATCAGGCAGACGAGGACCTCTAATCAGGCACTGTAGAGAGCAGCCCGCTGGGGCCTCCCATGGACCCCTTGAGGAGCATGCGGCCGCAGGATGACAGAGCTGCGACTGTGCATGCTGGCTGGGTGCATGTGGCAGAGAGGTGGTGCAGGGAGGGAGCCACAGCAGACCCCCCCCCACAACCAGGATCCTGGGAGCCCCCGCTGACCACCAGGCTAAGGTAAGGTGACACATTTTTAAAAAAATAAAATCCGAGGACATCTTTAAATGTCTCCTGGAACATAAAATAAAACTTTTTTTTTCTTTCTAATACTCACCTGATTCCTGGATCCACAAACAAGCGCAGCCTCCTGTCAAGGCAACTACGCGCGCTGCTGCGAAAGATGCCGGTTTAAGCCGCTCACTATCTGTCTATCCTAGACCCAGATAATGACTGCGTATACAACAATCCCTGCGCGATCACTTACCTATCCGTCCCCGCACACTTTCTCTCGCAACAGGCACGTAGAGCGCAATAAAGTGGTCCCAGGATTGCAACACAGTACCAATCTTCTCTTGAATTGGGTAGTGACTACGTTTCTCATAATCCCTGTGCCCACTTTCTTATCCTATTAGTTACGCTGCCACCCGTTCCCCTGAATACTACGCGCGTCACAGCGAAAGACGCAGGGCTAAGCAACCCACTATCTGTCTATCCTAGACCCAGATAATGACTACGCGGACAACAATCCGCCACTCGCTTACCCACCCGTCCCCAGCGACCGCAACTCACAATTTCGTAGCTACTCGAGCTTAACACAACAAGCAATACTCCAGTCTCTTTAGTTAGCGATGCAAAATGCGCAGCTGGCTTCCCCGCTACACTAATAGCATATCTTCTCGTTAAAGCTAGCATCAGACTGTAGAGGTGCTGCCCGGCAGTGTGAGGATTCATATGCTGTATTATTATACTGTAAAGGTGCTGCCCAGCAGTGTGAGGATTCAAATGCTACATTATTATACTGTAAAGGTGCAGCCCGGCAGTGTGAGGATTCATATGCTGCATTATTATACTGTAAAGGTGCTGCCCGGCAGTGTGAGGATTCATATGCTGCATTATTATACTGTAGAGGTGCTGCCCGACAGTGTGCGGAATCATATGCTGCATTAATTACTCTTCTTACAAATTTGGTTACTTAACCTGTTTGTGTTTGGATTGTAATATTGTGACATCCAGGGCCCCGGGTGGCGATCGGGGGGGCCCCGGATGCATGGTGCTGCCAGCTGGCCGAATGCCAGGAGCTCCGGCGGCACCCGACGTAGCTGTGAGTGATCAGGGGAGCAGGGCGCGGCGTGATGACACAGATCCGCTGGGACCTTTAAATCAGGAGCGCGCGCTGTACACCTTGCCTTGCCGTGGAGTTTCATTCCTGCATCGCTAGCTTACCGAATCAGTTTGTATACGTCTTAATGACCCTGCTTGTTCTGAGGACCCGATCTGTTGCCGGCTTTGCCTGCCATTTGACTATTCTTTCTGTGTACTCCCTGTCTGTTCTGTTTGCCTCCTGTTGCTACTGGCGTGTGCCAATTCTCACCATATACAGTAGCGCAGTACTAGTGCCTAAACGTTGTTGACCCGGTTTTGTTATAACAACTACTCTCGCTCTGTGCCCCTGTCTGGTATATTCCGCTGCTTGTTACTGCTGGTGTACTTCCATCATGCCTTACACTATAGCGCAGTAATATTTGGGTGCACTGCCACTGACGCGTGTACCAGATTCATATCATTGTAATATTTGACCGCAGGGTCCATCACTGCACTCTTCCACAATACCACAGAGGGGTTACGGTGTGAAGGCACTAGCTGGCACCAAAGGTCCAATTTTAATGCACCTGTTTTACTTTCATCCAAACCCTGCATAAGTTTCACCATAATGTAGCCAAAAAATCACTAAACTTGTTCTGCGTGTCCTAAAACGTCTCCTCTTTTCATACAGGCTGCCGCCCCAAGCAGTTGTTTATGAATAGATTAAAGGAAAACCATTTACCGTCATTTGAAATGTCATTTTTTTCATTTTAAATGTTTCTATACATCCTACATATCCGCCACTTCACGGGCAGGTTATGGGGACCTCCTAGGCACGATATTTGAAGGAATTTTTTGTTTTTATTCTTAACCTTTATGTCATGGAAAAATCACTGTTCTTTTAAAAACTTTTTTTAAACCTTTTTCCCTGTTTCCTGTCCCCCAGGGCACTACCTGGACCCCCATACACCTTTTATGGGAAATATCTTGCATATATGCCCTTTTGGAGGGCACTCTAAAATTCGAACGTTCGAGTCCCATTGACTTGCATTGAGTTCGAATCGTGTTCAAATCTGAACTTTTTCAATTGTTCGTGTTCGAATGCGAACCGAACACAGGGGTGTTCGGCCCATCACTATGCAAAAGCTCCTTATCCCAGTACACTCTGTAGGAATCAGAATCAGTTCCGTATGTTTCCTCATCCCTTCCAGGGAAGGGTCGTTGTGCAAGGCTGCAATAAGCTTTTCATTCCCGCTCCCTTGCTCGAGGAACCCAGAAGCCATAGCCCCATCGGACGGAGCCTCCTGTGTATCAGGGTTCTCCTCCTGAGGATAATAGGGCTCCTCAGCCACTGGAGAAGGAGCACAATTATTTTCCCCTTCCTCACTGGCTAAGTTCACAGCCTCCCCAGCAGCCTCACTGGCGGCCTGTAAACGGGTCACCATGGTTACACTGGGTATCTGACTGGGCTCCACACCATTCACACCTGAAGGGCCAGTAGGCAGGGCTCCACCTTCCTCTGCCCTGCTCCTGGAGATCACATTAGCACAGGAGCTGGACACAGGCGAGATATTGCTCTTTCCACTCCCCACTTATGCAGTACAGAGGACATTTCTGCTTCACCTCGCAGCCCGCTTTCGTGCCAGGCTGGCATCGAACACAGGGCAGAATCACAGTCTTCAATGCATTTCCTCTCCCATGCCAGCATAGCTGGTTCAGGGGTAACAGTCCCAGGGTTGCCCTTCCCGCTCCCACAAGCAATAGAGGGTCCCAAAGTTTCACAGAGTGCCTCAGATTGTACAGGGTTGTCCATTAACACATTTGGGTCACAGGAGTCAATCTCTGGGGCATACAGACATACCAGCCGGCCCAAGTCGTTCCCCAGCAGCACGTCGGAAACCCCAACCTCCCGCAACCCCTTACCAACACCCCAATCTAGGTACACCCGTGCCATGGGCACCGTGGGGCAAACCCCACCAACTCCTTTGATGGCCATAGTCTTTCCTGGAATAATATCTTCCAGACCGACTATTTCAGGTCACACTAGGGTACATGATGCACCAGTATCCCGGAGACCGATAGTCACATGGTCACCCACAGTAACGCTCTGCAGGTTGTTGCTACCTTGATCCACTGATCCAGACACACAAAGGACAGGCGTTGGACTTCCTGAGGCTTTTCCTCCTCCTTCTGCCCGCTGCTTCTTGGTGGGACAAGTAGCACTCAGGTGCCCCAAACGATTACATCGAAAGCACCTGCGGGTATCTCCTTGGCTCAATGCGGCCGCTGCTCCTTGGCTGGTGGACGATGTAGTCATTGGTTTCCCCGCTGACTTGACAACTGGTGTAGGTGTAGTTCTTTCATGGGACCCCTTAGATTGTAAGCTCATGGGATAGATTGTAAACTCATGGGACCACATAGATTGTAAACTCATGGGACTCCCTTAGATTGTAAACTCATGGGGACAGGCTCAAGGTGGTGGGGTGCCCAGTTGCAGGGAGGCCAATACTTACCTTGTTCCAGCGCCGTGATCAAGTCCCCAGGTCTTCGCCGCACTGGTTTCGGCATGCAGCGCCAAGAGCCTCCCCTGCGCCAGCCGCCAGGGGAGACTCAAGGCAGGGGAGATCCATGAGGGACAAAAAAAAGCTGATCCGTTGGAGAGGCACTGTGCGCCTCTCCAACAGACTTTTGTTGTTCCTCGCGCATGCCGGCTGTGCGCATGCAGCGGCGGTTGGATGTGCACGCACCCATCAGTACACTGGTTGCGGGCGCATTTGAAGACGGCGGCGTGGCGACCTCATGTCCTGCCTGTATATTATAACAAAAAATGCAATAAAATTAGAATTTTTAATCATCTACGGTGTGTAAAGTGTTTTTTTTCACATTTTATCACATGAGCGTTTGCGGTTATATTTTCTATGGGGTGCGCTTGTACAAAAATTAGAAATGGGGACTCGTTACATTTTTGGGGGGGGAATTACGTGATTTTTTGCAAACGCACCCCATAGGAAAAAAATCATAAGTGCAGCATCATTGTTCACTTTATAATTGAAATGTGAACAATATTGCTGCATTAATAAAAACAACACACAAAAAAGTTTCTTTTTTTCAATTATTTATTTATTTGTTCTTATTTTGTTTTACTTTGAACATGGTCATATTTGGTATGATTCGAAAGGCCATGATCAGGCCTTTCGAACGACACCATGCATGACCCTGTAGCTGCCACTGTTATGAAGATATCAGGGTTCAAATGAACCCCGTATCTCCACCAGGGGATTTCCTTGGGAAATCCCCGGGCAGCTAGGGGTTCCCCAGCTATCTGACATCATTGCGCTATGCACGACATGTCAGGAGCGGAGGGGGGAACCTGGAGGTGGAGCCGCCATCCAGGAAGGCGGCCCCCACCGGAGCTAGATTGCGATCGGCTGCCAAGCGGCGCCGATCGCGATCTGGAAATTGTAGGGTTAAAAACCAGGCATTGCTTTAAAGGGCAGGCACTGCCCTTCAAAGCGGTGCCTGTTTTTTTGCTGAAAACACTCCCGATCGGGAGGGAGAGGGATCCATAAGGACCCCCCTGCTTCCTTTCAGGCGATCTCTCGGCATTGCCAGGGGTCGCCTGGAAATGACATCATCGGGCAGGTGCGATGACGTCATTTCTGTTGGGGGACGGCCTATAGGCAGCGTCTGGCTTCCCTGAAGCCAGAACGCCACGGAACCCTGGACAGAGAGGTGAGTATCTCCGCCGGGGCTATCGCTTGCGGATGACGTGTGGGGCACGTGCCCCACACGCCATCCGCAGTGAAAGGCATCCAGCCGCCTGTGCCGCGGCGGTTGGATGCGCGTGCACCCAGCAGTATGCTGGTTGTGCGCGCATTTGAAGACAGCGGCGTGGCAACGGACACGCCGCCGTCTTACTGTATTATTGTATAGATGAGTATGTGCCCTTCCCTTGAGAAGGAGCTCTGTAATAGAGATTTTTGCTGCTGAGCCATGTCTCCCCGGCACTGTGCAAAGCTCATTTTCACCATTTTGTGCCCGTCATGTTTAAATTTGTTCTGAAGTCATGTTTTATTATAGAGCCAGACATATTATATATCCTTTTTTTCAGCAGATTCAAAATACATCATTACTAAGTGCATTAGGCTGGCCATCCACTGGGTCCATAGTCGTACGACTATTCCCACAACACAGAAGAGATTCAACTCTTGTCCACTGCCTCCGATTTGCACCGGACGACTTCAAACGACTACATCAGACTAGCGATCCTTCGCATTTTAATGGGATTTGTCGGACGAAGTCAGGCAACCTGGTAGAACATACATGAAAAGAAGATGAATTGTATAGTTACCAGGAAGCAAAAGTGTTCTAGAGAGAAGTAATGGTTAATCATACACAAAACACCGAACTGCACCGTAATGTCAGGGAAATGTCTGGATTTTCAGTGGTTCAGTTCAACAGGTTTAAGGCTGGGGTCAGACCAGCGCACTTTAAACGCACATAATCACGGCCGCACTAGCAGCAAATGACGGGCAATGACGGCCAATATACGAAGTACGGTCGCACGAAAGTCCGGCCGCGCAACGCAAGTGGAAAACGAACGCATTTTTTCGAGCACGCCGAACCGCTAGTACGGGCGTACAGATTGCGCAGCTGCGGCATAGCGGCGTGTTTGCGTGATTAGGAGACGTCAGACGCTGCACATGTGCGGCCTATATAACGTCCAGATGAAAAAAGTGTCCTGTGGTGGCTGTTGTTGTACCTGGCAATTGCAGAAGATGGCTGGTGTGGATATTGATGTGGAGCGTCTGATAGCGGCAGTGGCGGAGCATCCCGAGATTTGGGACACAGTTTGTGACCTCTACAAGGACAAACTGAGAAAGGCCAGCGCATGGGTTGCAGTCTCGAGGGAGGTGTACCTGGAGTATGATACGTGGTCTGACAGAGAGCAGAAGCTACAGAGTGAGTACATGATTATTTAATTCATAATCACATGTAAATTGCATGTACAATAAAAGTAAAGGCAAACATAATAGGTGCCGTCACATGTTAAATGCTCCCCAGCTGCCAGGGCACCTGCCCTGCATCGCTAGTAAAATAATTAGCCAGAGCATCGCGAAACCTGTTGCTGTGTCTATTCACAGCTATTATGTCATGGTTTGCATATTCATCCAGACCCGTAACTGTGAGGGTATCAGCGAAATTAAAACCATCCCTCGCACGAACATAATTATGTAGGATGCAACAGCATTTCACTATATCCACACAGAAGTCCACATTTACATCAAGCGGTCTATGAAAAATCCTCCACTTGTTGGTCAGTATGCCAAAGCTACACTCCACATACCGTCTCGCCCGCGACAGCCTGTAATTAAACACCCGCTTCCTCACAGTCAGGTGTGTCCCTGAGTAGGGCCGTAGGAGATGTGTGGATAGGCCGAATGCTTCGTCACCCACGAAGGCATAGGGGACTACCACGTCACTGCCAGGCAATGGTGCGGGCCTGGGTATGTTCAGGGTCCCACTCTCGAGCTCATCCCACAGTGTGGAGTTCCTGAACAGTGTGGAGTCAGAGTCTTTGCCGTATGATCCGACATCCACATACACAAAATTATAGTTGGCATCTGCCACCGCCAGTAGGCCAATGGAAAAGAAATGTTTATAATTTTGATACAGTGAGCCACTGTGCAGTGGCTTCACTATGCGGACATGTTTGCCATCCACGGCTCCAAGGCAATTGGGGAAGTTGGCTCTCCCCCAAAATCCTGCTGCAATTGCTACCCATGCCTCGTCCGTGGGTGTTGGTAAACATTGCTTCTTCATGGTTTCCCATATTGTTTGGCACACCTTGCGGACGATCTCACCAGCTGTTGATCTGCCAATGCGGAAGTTGTAATGCAGATCCTTCAAACTGCATCCACTAGCAAGATACCTGGAAAATATGAAGTAAATGTGTGTTATGATCACATCATATGAACCGAACCTAATGTCACTCTCATTATGTTTTGCAGCACATGAAATTAGCAACAAGTGGCGCACTATCAGGGACAACTACACCCGGGTCCTGAAGAAGGAAGCGGCAGCTGCGCGCTCTGGAGCTGGGGCAAGGAGGAAGGTGCACAGCTATCTATACGCCGAACAATTGTCGTTCCTCAGGAGGACCCAGGAGCCAAGGCCAACTGCGAGCAGCATTGACCAGCCATCCACCTCTGGGTCACAGGAGCAACACCTGCCGGCAGGGGTTCTGCCAGCTGGCAGGAGGAGGTTGACCAGGGTGGCACGGACTCGCAGGTGGAGGGGGAGGTGGAGACTGGACCGGTGCCAGCTGCAGCACCGAGAGACAGCACCAGACCGGCTCACAACAGGAGGAGGGGACCGCCTAGCGACTTCGAGCAGGCCATGGTCAGGTTCATGGGGTCGCACAATCCACAACCTCCACGCTGCACCATCACTGACAGTGAGGACATGTCCTTTGTCCATTCCTGTCAATCCCTGCTGGACCAGATGACCCCGGCGCAGAAGGTGGAGTACCGCCGCAGATCCCTGGACCTCATCCATGAGATCCTGTCCCGTCCAGAACAGGCTGCGGTCTACTATGGTGCGGTGCCACAACGCCATCAGGCCACTGGTGATGCCAGCCACAGCCAGGCGCCACCACCCACCCACCCACCCATGTCCCATGTTGCTGGGCCTCCCCCAGAGTCTGGCTACCGCCGCGGATCCACACATGGTCCTCATGAGCCAGATGCTCCTCTGTACCAGGATTTGTGAGGTGTCTTGTCTGTTTTATGTTTTTGGTTGACATGCTGTTCCTGTTGTCACTGTTATGTTTTGTCCTTCATGTTATTTTCTTTTGTATATATGTTACAAATATGTAATTCATTTATTTTCTTGTTTATTACAATATATTTCTATTTACATACATTCTTGTCAGTGTCAGAGGTTTTTTGGACGTGTCTTGGAATGTGATGCCTGCGTGTGGGTGGGTATGAATGTGTTTGTGTACATGTCACTACAGACCGACAATAGGGGCTCTGCACACCGAGCACATGTCTGCTGACTGGCAGCGAAGTCATGCATGCTGGTGTTTGGAAGTACTTACCGCAAAGTGATGACCAGCATCTCCTCCGGTGGTATGGCATCCCTCATGTTGGTGTCCCTCTTGGTCAGCGGCTCCCGTAACTGTGACAACAGTTCATCGAATGAGGGGATGGACATCCGCATGTAGTTGAAAAACTTCACGGGGTCCCTCTCTCGCAGTGGCCTGTACAGCGTCACAAAGTGGCCATGAGTGTGTCTGGCAGCGTTGATGGGATGAACCCATGTTCGCCGTTGTCTTTTGTGCTGGAGGTACAGGTAGCCCGTTGCAGCAAACACAAACACTTGCAGTGCATCCATCTTGGTGAAACGCCACCATCCACGAAATGGCTTTTTATACCCCTTCACCTTAATTTTTGATTCACCTATTGATTTGGTAAATTAGATTACGCGTTTAATTGCAGATCCGTAAAAAATCACGCCCGAAAATGCGCATCGTATGACCGTTTTCGCGCACTCCGTGAAAAAATACGTCACTTCGTTCGGACGCACTTTTTTACGTTCGCGTATAAAAATGCTTTCGTTTGACCCTAGCCTAAACAGAGGAATCCCATAGGATTCAATGTAAAAAATATTTTCATTTTTATTTGTTTGTATTAAACCGTTAATTCTTTTCATTTTCAGCAAAAAGTCTTTTTATTTACCTATTTTTCTGAATATCTTTTTGTATTTTTTTTCCTGTAACAGATCTTTTAATTATCTTTTTTAGGGACCTTTTTTATTATTTAAACATATTTTAATGCATTTTTATTGGTTCAAACACCGATTACAAGAATAGCGGAGTTCTGTTTTTCTTTTTTTCTGCAGTCCATGTCTTCAGTGACATTCAGTGTGACAGTAAGGTGGTGTTCGGCTCTTGGGGTGTCGGCATTTGGCTGTCAGTGCGGCGGCGTTCGGCTGTGAGTCCGGCAGCATTTGGTGGTGTCCCTGGGTTGTCCATAGTTGCTGTCACGTCCCACGCCGTACCTGGTCCCCGGTGGCCAGCAGAGCCTTCATCACTGCATGCTGGCCAGCCAGTGGAGTGATGACGCGGCGCCTGCCAAGTTCAAATTGAGAAGCTGTCCTGGTTTCTTGCCCTGATGTGGTTTTCACTCCTCTCAGTCCTCACTTTGTTTATAGCTTTCTGATTCACCTTTGTATGACTACAGCTTGACTGACGTTACTCTCCTGGCTTTTACACCTTTGATATTGGCTGACTACCTGACCTGTTAACCGACCCCAGGCAATCCTCTGACTACCCGATCCGGCATCTGACCTTTGTCACTTGGCCGACAACCTGATTTGGCATCTGTTCCTTGGCATATCTCTGACGACCTGTATTTAACTCCTGGTAACTTAACCTCGGTGTCTGTTGTTCCATTCTGTGGTTATACATCTGGTACTGTCTGTGTATGGTAATAAGTAGAGATTCCAGCCACTTAAAGGACCGGCAGCGTAGGACAGGTATTAGACATTATATCTAGGAGGTATGTGACAGTCGCTTGCAGTGGACAACCTATGTCCCAATGAAGATTCCAAATGCAAATAGAACACTTGAAATGAACTCTGGGCCTTTTATCTGCACATTGTAATTGGGGTAATGAGGGAATATCACACACCTTGCCATGGAACAGCTGAGAAGCCAATTGTCCCATTACCTTTGGTCCCTTAACAAATGGGAGGCACATCTGCAAACTGCTGTAAGTCCTACACCATTCACCTGAGTTGGATGTACATACCCTCAAATTAAAGCTGACAGTCTGCAGTTAAAGCACATTGTGTTTGTTTCATTCCAACTCCATTGTGGTGGTGGTGGTGTATAGAGCCAAAGATGTTAGAATTGTGTCGATGTCCCAATATTTCTGGACCTGACTGTATGATTGTCTCATTTAGTGATCAGGTCCTCTCTGCTACAGGCTGGCTCTGATCTCCCCTCACAGTAAACATTGGCAGCTCTGATTAGTTTGGCTTTTAGTTTGTTGGGCCAAGCTGGTACCAACATGGTGGTCCTGTATAGGTAAATATGAGTGTGCACTTTAAGGGTCGGGTCAGACGAACGTAGTTTTCACATCCGTGATTGCGCCCAAAAGTATGTCCGTGATAGCATGACAGAAAGCCCATTGGAGCCCGACACACAAAGTACGTCTGCACTGAACTGCGGACGCACAACGGCCGCAGCCCACAGACGCAAGGCAGGCAAGAACGTACAACCCCTAGAACGGCCGTACAGAGTGCGCTGCGTCTGCCTAGCGGCCTGTGTGCGTGAGGAGGAGACGTCAGACGCACCTGTTTTGCGGCCTCCACATAACGTCCAGACTGCAGAAACTTCCGGGGTGGCTGGAGTATTCTGGACGCTGGGGAGTGTGTTGTGGACGCTGGGGAGTATTTTGTGGACGCAGGGGAGTATTTTGTGGACGCAGGGGAGTGATTTGTGGATGCAGGGGAGCGATTTGTGGACGCAGGGGAGTGATTTGTGGACGCGGCAGGTGACATGGACGTGGAGCGAATCATCACCGAAGTGGGGGAGCACCCTGAATTGTGGGACACTGCCAGCGAACATTATAAGGACAAGACCCGTAAGACAGACGCATGGGCAGCAGTGGCGCGGGCGGTGTACCCTGCATATGACACATGGTCTGATCACGAACAGAAAGTGCAGAGTGAGTATATGATTATTTAATTCATAATCAAAAGCATATTGAATAGAAAATAAATGTAACTGACAAATGGATTTATGAACGTCACATGTCAAATGCTCCCCATCTGCCAGGGCACCTCACCAGCTTCGCTAGTGAAATAGGTTGTCAGGGCATCGCGATACCTGTTACTGTGTCAATTCACAGGCATGACATCATCATTAATGAATTCCTCCATACCAATAACAGACAACGAGTCATCCAAGTTAAAACCATCCCTCCCACGAACAAAATTATGCAACACACAGCAGCATTTCACTATATCTACACAAAAATCTATTTGCACATCTAGCGGCCTATGAAATATCCTCCACTTATTGCTCAGTATGCCAAAGCTACACTCAACATACCGTCTCGCCCGCGACAGCCTGTAATTAAACACCCGCTTCTTCACAGTCAGGTGTGTCCCTGAGTATGGTCGCAGGAGATGTGTGGACAGGCTGAATGCCTCATCCCCCACAAAGGCATAGGGGACTGCCACGTCTGTGCCAGGCAAAGGTGTGGGTCTGGGGATGTTTAGGGTCCCACTCTCTACTCCATTCCACAGTGTGGAGTTTATGAACAGTGTGGAGTCAGATTCCCTCCCGTATGACCCCACATCCACACAGACAAAATAATAGTTGGCATCTGCGACTGCCAGTAGGCCAATTGAAAAAAAATGTTTAGAATTGTGATACAGTGAGCCACTCTGCAGTGGCTTCACTATGCGGACATGTTTCCCATCCACGGCTCCCAGGCAGTTTGGGAAGTTCGCTCTGTCCAGGAATCCCTCAGCAATTCGTGCCCATGACTCGTCTGTGGGTGTTGGCATACATTCCTCCCTCATCGTGTCCCATATTGTCTGGCACACCTTGTGAACGATCTCACCCGCTGTAGATCTGCCAACACGGAAATTATAATGCAGGTCCTTCAGACGGCATCCACTGGCAACATACCTATGGAAAAACCAAAATGCGTGTTATGATCACATTGCATGAACCGCACCTAATATAATTCTTCTGTTTTGCAGCGCGTGAGGTCATCGTGAAATGGAGGACGGTCAGGGATAATTATACGCGGGTCCTCAAAAAAGATGCAGAATTGGCACGCTCTGGATCTGCGGCGAGGAGGGGCCGCAGTTATGTATATGCCGAGCAGCTCTCATTCCGGCGACGGACCCTCGAACCACGACTTATGGCAAGCAGCATCGATGTCCCGTCAACATCCGGGCACAGCGAGACGTCATGCCATGTGGTTCAGCCACCTGCTCTGAAGATGTGGAACAGGGTGGAGGCGAATCGCATTTGGAGGAGGAGGAGACCGCTGCACAGGAGCCAGATACTGCGAGATCGGACACCACCAGACCGGCGCCCAAGAGGAGAAGGCCACCCATTACAGAGTTCGAGCATGCCATGGTGACATTTATGGATGCTCACCAACCAGCAACACCACCACCACCACCTCCACAATGCCGCTTCTGGGATGATGATGACATGACCTTCCACCATTCGTGTCTGCCCATGTTGCACCAGATGAGCCTGGCTCAGAAGATGGAATACCGCCGGCGAACATTGGACACCATCGACGACATTTTGAGCCGCCCACCAGTACCACCTGTGCCTCGCAGTGGTGTGGCCCACACTCAATATGCCGGTGGTTATTACCGGCAGCCACAGCCACGACATCAACCCATATCCCCCGGTGCAAGGTCACAACCAGCCCCTGGGTCGGAGTACTACCAAGGTCACATGCCGGGTCCTTATGACCAAGATCCTCAATATGAGAATTTGTAGCTTTCTGTCCTTGTCATACCTGTTTCTTCTATGCGTTGGAAGCATATGTTTTCCCTGTATTTGCCACATGTTTGTGGCCTCTGTCATTTTCCTTTTAGAAATGTTATGTTCATGAACATATGGTGTGTATTCATTCTTTGTTTTGGAATTTACATTATTGTGCATGAAACACAGATTTTTATGTCATTGCTGGCGGTGTCATGCATTATTGAGTACGTGTGATGATATGCGATGCGCGTGTGTGTATGCATGTGCGAGTGGGCATATCACTACACACGGACAATGTGGGCTCTGAACACCGAGCACATGTCTGCTGACTGGCAGGGAAGTCGTGAATGCTGGTGTTTGATGGTACTTACCGCAACGTGATGACCAGCATCTCCTCTGGTGGTATGGCGTTCCTCATGTTTGTGTCCCTCTTCATCAATGGCTCACGTACCTTCGACAACAGTTCGTCGAAGGAGGGGATGGACATCCGCAGGTAGTTGAAGAACTTTGCCGGGTCCCTCTCTCGCAGTGGCCTGTACAGCGTCACGAAGTGGCCATGCATGTATCTAGCAGCGTTGATGGAATGAACCCATGAACACCGTTGTCGCTTGTTCCTGAGGTACAGGTAGCCGTAGCGGTGAACACAAATACTTGAACTGCATCCATCTTGGGGAAACCCACCATCCACAATATGGCTTCTTTATACCCTTATACCCTTTTTCCATCGTTTTCTTCAATCTGCAATTAATTTGGTTACTCATATTACACTTTTTCATATTGATCCATGAAGAATCACGGACGTGATCACGGACTGTGTGGCCACTACTGCGTCTTCCATACTAACGTACGTCCGTACTGCACGGACGCACAGTCCGTACAAAATGCGCTCATCTGACCCTAGCCTAAGAGAAGTCTCCTATGTACGTTAGGTTTCTCTGCATACATTCACGTTTGCGTGCCACCAAACACAAGATTATTTTTGAATCATTGAGTACGTGTTACATTGCAACAGGCAGGGGCGTAACTACCAGGGGTGCAGTGGGTGCCTCCGCACCCGGGGCCTTGAGTCCGGGGGGGCCCACAATCGGCTGCCTGGGGGCTTGCCTATATTATATATAATTATTTTTTAAATAATTTATTTTATACTTGTGAGTTTTACTTTAGAGCTCTTTGCTACACTCATACACATCATGTATTACTGTGAGTTATGTTGCTGTGGAACTCTGATTTTCGCTCATACACAGTGCACATTACTTTGAGTTTTATTGTTGTGGAGCTCTGAGATACAGTAATGTGCAGTGTGTATGAGTGTAAGTTTTGTTGCTGTGAAGCTCTGTGATACACTCATACACACTGCACATTTCTGTGAGATTTATTGCTGTGGAGCTCTGTGATACATTCATACACAGCACATATTACTATGAATTTTGTTGCTGTGGAGCTCTGTGAGATATACATAGTGTATTTTACATTAAAAATGGGATGGACTGAAGAGGTCATAATGGACCTGGAAAAAAAATGGACACTGATTGTCTGTAGCCAACATTCTGGATTTGGAGGGGTCGAATTCATGGTGACGGGAGGGGAGACAAAATATGTTTTTGCCTAGGATGGGGGGGCCCATCATGGATTCCTGCACCTGGGCCCTGAGGGTTCTAGTTATGCCTCTGGCCACAGGCAAATCTTTATTGAATTATGTCTCAATTCAGAGATATATTCAAAGCTATAAGGTCTACATAATGTGATTTCTGTATTCACTTCACCATTTTTTAAGTAAAATCATCTAACAAACAAGTTCATTTTCAATATCTGTGTAAAAACGTGGCACAGTAAAAAATTGATTAACATTTATGGTCTTAAATTGTGACGTAGAACCCTTTCCCATGAAAGTACAGAACAAAAAGAGTGTGTTCAGAAAGTGTGTGTAGTGTTCTTCAAACACAAAGATCTCCTGACTGTCATGGAGTGTTTGATATGCAATGTTACTTGCTGAATTGCTGCAATTGTTCCGAATTTAGTGTTTAGTCACTCACACCATATGATTCCTATTAAGTACAGTCCTCCATACAGGCCACACAGATATATGTCTTGTGCCAGAGGATGTATTGCAAACAACAATACAGTGCTGTCTGTGCTGAAAATGTTAAATAAAGTATTGACAATTATCGATCCCAAATAGAAACTGTACGACAGACAACCAAATAAGTCATTAATGTTGATTTCTTTCTAAACAGCCCTGTGAATTAGTGATGAGCCGAACACCCCCGTGTTCGGTTCGCATTCGAACTCGAACAATTTCAAAAGCTAGAGTTCGAACTCGAACACGAACCGAACTCAATGCAAGTCAATGGGACCCGAAAGTTCGATTTTAAGAGTGCCCTCCAAGAGGGCATATATGCAAGATATTTGCCATAAAAGGTATATGGGGGTCCGGGTAGTGCCCTGGGGGACAGGAAACAAGGACAAAAAGTTAAAAAAAAACGTTTTTAATGGAACAGTGAGTTTTCCATGAAATAAAGGTTAAGACTAAAAACGAAAAATTCCTTCAAATATCATGCCTAGGAGGTCCCCATAACCTGCCCGTGAAGTGGCGGATTTGTAGGATGTATAGAAACATTTAAAAAGAAAAAAAGGACATTTCAAATGACGGTAAATGGTTTTTATTATTATTATTATTATTCTTTATTTATAAAGCGCCAGCATATTCCGCAGCGCTGTACAATAAGCACAGTATAGACAGGGTTACAATACATTGAACAACATTTGACAAACAGTACAGGAGGAGATGAGGGCCCTATTCCCGTAGGAACTCACAATCTGGGAGGGTTGGGGTTGGAAACAGGAGGAGAGGACTGTAAGGTGAGAGTGATTGATGGTTGCGTCAGTGAGTTGGGTGGTAGGCTTCCCTAAATAGGTTTTCTTTTAATCTATTCCTTTAGCAGGCTTTGCAGGATAAGGGAGCCCATGCAGCATAGGTTGGAGGTGGCATTAGCTTCCGAGTCTTCCTGGTCAATGAGGATGACCGCATCGTGCACTTCCTCCTCCCAGCCACGTACTAGTCCTTGGGTTTCTGGGCACACAAAACCCTCCCTTGAGGAATCCCCACCTTCAATGCCCCCACTACTTAAATATTCCTCCTCCTCCTCATCCTCCTCCTGTCTGATCTGAGGACCCGCAGGAATGCTATCTGCATAAAGACTGGGGCCTTGAGAGCTAGGGAAGGCCTCCTCTTTCTCCCGCTGCTCTGCCTCTAGTGCTATAATTGCCCGCAGAGTGCGCTCCAGCAGGAACACTAAAGGAATTGTGTCACTGATGCATGCACTGTCCCTGCTCACCATCCTCGTTGCCTCCTCAAATGGTGACAGTACAGTGCATGCATCCTTGATCATCAGCCACTGCGGGGGAAAAAAAAACAAGTTGACCTGAACCTGTCCGTGTGCCGTACTCACACAGGTACTCATTGATGGCCCTCTGCTGCTTGCGCAGACGCTGCAGCAATGCTAATGTCCTGGTGGGCATGTCACAGGTCAGACGGTTTGTGGGAAGGTGGAATTCTCTTTGAATTTCTGCCAGGCAAACACTTGCTGGGAATGACCATCTGAAGTGGCTGCAGACTTTTCTGGCCTGGCCTGAGGATCTGAAGGTCACTGGTCTGAGAGCACAGTCCGGTGGCCCCATGTCCTGGCCAGTCCAACATCATTCTGGTCCTCTTCTTCCCTCAGGGCACATACCCCCTCACAACACCTGTGTAATAATAAGCATACCCCATAAACTCATTAATTCCGCTTGCACTGGGTGGGTCAATCCTATTCAAAGTCGCTCTGCCCAACTCGCAATATCAGCATTAGAAATATAACTTACAGTCAGGTCCAGAAATATTGGGAGATCGACACAATTCTAACATCTTTGGCTCTATACACCACCACAATGGAGTTGGAATGAAACAAACACAATGTGCTTTAACTGCAGACTGTCAGCTTTAATTTGAGGGTATGTACATCCAACTCCGGCGAACGGTGTAGGACTTAACAGCAGTTTGCAGATGTGCCTCCCACTTGTTAAGGGACCAAAAGTAATGGGACAGAATAATAATCATAAATCAAACTTTCCCTTCTTAATACTTGGTTGCAAATCCTTTGCAGTCAATCACAGCCTGAAGTCTGGAACGCATAGACATCACCAGATGCTGGGTTTCATCCCTGGTGATGCTCTGCCAGGCCGCTACTGCAACTGTCTTCAGTTCCTGCTTGTTATTGGGGCATTTTTCCTTCAGTTTTGTCTTCAGCAAGTGAAATGCATGCTCAATGGGATTCAGGTCAGGTGATTGACTTGGCCATTGCATAACATTCCACTTCTGTGCCTTCAAAAGCTCTTTGGTTGCTTTTGCAGTATGCTTTGAGTCATTGTCCATCTGCACTGTGAAGCGCCGTCCAATGAGTTCTGCAGCATTTGGCTGAATGTGAGCAGATAATATTGCCCGAAACACTTCAGAATTCATCCTGCTGCATTTGTCAGCAGTCACATCATCAATAAATACAAGAGAACCAGTTCCATTGGCAGCCATACATGCCCACGCCATGACACTACCACCACCATGCTTCACTGATGAGGTGCTATGCTTAGGATCATGAGCAGTTCCTTTCCTTCTCCATACTCTTCTCTTCCCATCACTCTGGTACAAGTTGATCTTGGTCTCATCTGTCCATAGGATCTTGTTCCAGAACTGTGAAGGCTTTGTTAGGTGTTGTTTGGCAAACTCTAATCTGGCCTTCCTGTTTTTAAAGCTCACCAATGGTTTACATCTTGTGGTGAACCCTCTGTATTCACTCTGGTGAAGTCTTCTCTTGATTGTTGACTTTGACACACATACACCTACCTCCTGGAGAGTGTTCTTGATCTGGCCAACTGTTGTGAAGGGTGTTTTCTTCACCAGGGAAATAATTCTTCGGTCATCCACCACAGTTGTTTTCCGTGGTCTCCCGGTTCATTTGGTGTTGCTGAGCTCACCGGTGTGTTCCTTCTTTTTGAGAATGTTCCAGAAAGTTGTTTTGGCCACGCCTAATGTTTTTGCTATCTCTCTGATGGGTTTGTTTTGTTTCTTCAGCCTAATGATGGCTTGCTTCACTTATAGTGACAGCTCTTTGGATGTCATCTTGAGAGTTGACAGCAACAGATTCCAAATGCAAATAGCACACTTGAAATGAACTCCGGGCCTTTTATCTGCACATTGTAATTGGGGTAATGAGGGAATATCACACGCCTGGTCATGGAACAGCTGAGAAGCCAATTGTCCCATTACTTTTGGTCCCTTAACAAGTGGGAGGCACATCTGCAAACTGCTGTAAGTCCTACACCGTTCACCTGAGTTGGATGTACATACCCTCAAATTAAAGCTGACAGTCTGCAGTTAAAGCACATTGTGTTTGTTTAGTTCCAGCTCCACTGTGGTGCTGTATAGAGCCAAAGATGTTAGAATTGTGTGGATGTCCCAATATTTCCTGACTGTATGTTTGGATTAGACTATAGTCCCTAAAATGGCATATCAGTTGGGATTTTTTTTCTCCTCTGTGTCATGATAACAGAAGATTTTGCACAACCGACCATTACTAAACAAAACTCCCATTAAGAGTAAATCAAGTTATGAAAAAGAAATATAGCTAAAAATATTGATAAAATAACATTTCTTAGAACCAAATTAGATTCTTCAACTGTCTGACTGTGGAAAATTTTAGGGAATCAATTTTCCTCAAATTTTTCACAGGCCTGTCAGCCATCCTGTCACACAAGATGAAAGGGAGAGATAATACATAAGTATTAACGAGCGTAACAATCTAAGCTTTTTTGATCCATCAGTGTAATTATTACACTTTATATCATTCAAAAAGAGCCCTCTAGTCACATTGCCTTGTGTCTTTTCCATAGTATAGATTATTGCAGCACACTAAGCCTTTTATTCCCTATGCAGCTGTAGCATTTGCTCATTAACTTTTCTCTATGGATCAATGCAATCTTTTAATTTGACTTAAATTTAACGTAAAGGAAATCTTTAACATACATAATACTTTGTGTGGAGATAAAATGGTATAATTATCATTATCATTTTAACTTCTGTCAGAGAGATTCCTTGCCATAACAAGAAGCCACACAGTCATAATTTTCCCCAGTATGTTGCATATTGGCGAGCATTTCAGACTGGGTTTTTTGCCTTCTTTTGGATCAACAGCAGTAGGGGTTGTGTGAGAGGCTGAACCCGATGGACACATGTCTTTTTTTAGCCTATGTAACTATGTATACATTTACATACACATACACAGGGACACAGTGTTACACAAACACACACACAAAGATGTACAGACATGAACGCAGAGAAAGCAAAGCAACATACCCAGTGTCATGCACAATGGTACATCCACAAACTTAGAGCAAAGACACATACATAGGAATACGGAAAACAAACACACTGACACACAGGAACACTGACACAGAGACACTAACACACACAGTTGCCCATGCATGGAAACAAGGACATACAGAGAGGTCAATAGCTTGGGAGTCACGGTCTGTGAGATGGGCAGTTGAGCAGGGTCAGTGCAATAATTTGGCACCCCCAATTTCACTCCCCTCCTTATTTTTATCCTCCATTCAATGGCCCTCTTTTGTTTTCTGCCCCATTTCATTATACCGCCTTTTCATTCCTCACTTTAATTTTATGCCCCTGATTTCATTATTCTCCGCCATTTCATCTTATCCCCCATGTTATCTCCCTCACTTGGCCCTGGTTCAAATTTAATGACCTTTCTTGATCCTGATCTTGGCCACATAACAGTCAACATGTATGCCAGCTGACTGGCTCCACCACACATCAGCTAACATGTATACCAGTCAACATTGATATGCATACCAGCCAAAAGGCTCCAACACACATAAGCCGTTAAGCCCCAAATGCCCAATGACTTGCCTTCATTACTAGCTGTCCTTGGCACACCAATCCAAGCATCTCCATTAATACATACTGCTCAATTAATGCTTCAAATTGGATAGTACTGCAAAAAATGCAAATATAATATCTATAGTGGCATACAACATAATGGAAATACACTACAATACAGTATAAGACTCATGAGGTTATTCACTAACCTCCGAAGTTGCCACCGAATTGCACTGAACTGTGAATATCACAATTCAGTGCAATTTCGAGGCATTTTGTGTTTTCACTAAGCTTGCCTAACCTTCTAAGCTAATTTGCCAAATACAAGCGAATTGACAGCGAAATACAGTGCAGTTCACCGGAGTTTGTCAGCCTTCGGCGGCACTGAAATTATACCCGTAATGGTTTGTCTAATCACATAACGCTCAACTGCAATGAAATTCCAGTGAAATGCCCTGATTTTCGGGGTTTCCATTGAACAGGTTTAATCAGGCGAATCCCATAGGTTTCAATGTAAAAACGTAATAGATATACAACATACAACTCTGATTTAACCCTTCACCCACTAGTCAAGGGCAAGGAGTATGGGAGTCTGGGTGTCAAAAACCTGATTTCATTTTAATGCATTTCACCTGCGAATTCTGACTGAACTGACAAGAATCAAAATGAATCACACCAACAAAATTAATTCCAGTGTGATTAATTGCTCATTCCAGGAGAAAGCCTTTTGTTAATTCATGTTTCAGATGAACCACCCAGAATCTCAGTAAATCTGAAAAAGAACTAGACATATACTTGTTTTCAGTGTCTTTTTTATTATTATTATCATCATTAAATTGACGCTTCTATATAGGGTGTATTCACAAAGCACCGAAATTTCAGGGAAATTTCGGTGCTTGCCTCCTCGCCATACTTCGACGCATTGCGGCGATTTGATGTCACTGAAAATACAGTGGATTCACTATTTAACGAATAGTTACTGTATTTTCCTGAAATTGGAGTCGACAAAGTCCATGGACTCCTTGGAGAGGATGCTCGGGATGGCACTTTAGAGCTGTCCCAAGCATCCAGGACCCTAGCGGCCACTACAGGGCAGGCTGCTGGACTCAGCACCTACCCTGTATTCCACTGGGAAAATGGGGGCACTAGGGGAAGGTTAGCAAACGCAAATTTTTCCCCTTAGCGCCCAGTTTTAGCGAGGTTCAAGTGATAGAGCCCATTATGATTTTATGTTGAATCTTATGAGATTCACCTGTGGAACTGAAACACAGAAAATCAGGTCATTTCCCCTCAATTTCAGTGCAGTTCGGTTTTCTGTGAATAGAAGACACAATAGTCTTCTATGGGGCAGTTTCAATGCCACTGAATTGCAGCAAATTACATAATTCGCTGTCAATTCGCCAGTATTTGGTGAATTTCATCACTTGGTGCAATTTCAGACCAATTCGGTCGGAGGTTAGTGAATAACCCCTTGTGTGAAAACTGTTTTTTTTGCACAAGACTGCTTTTAGAAGAAAATGCATTGGATAAAAACTCCTTAATGCCATGACTCACATTACATTGGTATCTGTTTAGCTTTAAGAGCAAAGTTTAATGACTAGGAAGTAGCACATCGTAAGAAACATTTCTTGGAAACTCAGCTTGGTAACGAAGCTTCAGACACTACACGAGGTCTAGAAAATTTCTAGAAAATATGTGGATTGTGAATATGTAAAAGAAGACAAGACGTGTGAGGTATGAGGAATGTTGTGGAATTATATAATTAACACAGAACTCCTAAGTGTAACTGTGTTACATAAATATAATATAACTTAATGTAGATGTGAAGTAGAGACACAAGTATGAATTATTTCAGGTTAGTATCAGGGTTATTCAAAGAGATCCGAATTGGGGCCGAAAGGTAACCGAATGCTGAAATTCAGCGTACGCTTACCTTTCCTGGCCATTCGGCTATCCAGAGAGCAGGCAGTTTGCCAAATCCTGGTGAATTGCCTGCACATACGGTGCCTGTTCGTTACCTGTTCGAGGGCAGTGAAATCCCCATAGAGAAGCACTGCTTCGTCTATTCAGAGAACACAAAACAGCTGAGAAAAGTTGCCGAAATGCCCTGCCATTCGGTGGTTTCATTCGACATGTTTATTCAGGAGAATCCCATAGGCTTCAATGTTAAAAATATTCCCGTTTTAATTAAATATCTAATAAACGGTTTAATATTTTATTCTGCAGTAAAAAGTCTCTTTATTTTTAGATTTTTTAGGAGCTTTTAGGCATTTTTCGGGATTCTTTTGCAAAACTTTTTTCCTTTGTTTTTTTAAATCGTTTTTTCTTTTTTCTGTAACAGCTCTTTTTATTATCATTCATTGGATCTTATATGTAAATTTCAGACATTTCGTTCTGTAGTTTCTTTGCAAACAGCGTTTCACTTTTCAAACATTCAAGCGTACGTTTTTTTTTTTTTCACTCCATTCGTCTGCGGTTTCGGGTTTTTCCGGCGGCTTCTCTGCACTCTGATCGACGGCTGCTCGGGTTTCTTCCGGCGTGTCCGGCGGGTGTTAATCCAGATGTTTTTGCTGGTTTCAGTATGTGTTCGCCGGGTTTTGCGGTGAGTTTTCGTCGGGTTTGTGGCGGCTTTTCCTTGCACTACGACAGCCCTGTGGTGCTTGCTGAATACACCGCAGGGTCGCCGAAATGGGATCGCCAAATCGCACCGAATTGAAGAGAACGAAAAGTCACCGAATGTGCGGTGACTTTTCGATTCTCTTTGAATAACCTTGTATGTGCTTATAATGACACCAAAGGCTACATACTGTAGTTAAAATGACACAGATACAAAAGGGGTTAGTCAGTAAGCGGCGAACTTACCAAAACAGTGAATTTCATGGCAGATTGTCTATTCACTAAACTGTCAATTCGCCAAATGCTTTCAAACTGGCAGCGTAATACCTTGCAGTTCACCGCAATTCGGTGATCTTCGGCGGCAGCGAAATTGTCCCATAGAGAAGTAAGGAGAACTGCACAGAAATGTCAGTGAAATGCTCTGATTCTCGGATATTCGGTTCAACAGGTTTAAACAGGCGAAACGCATAGGATTCAATGTTAAAATATTATTATTTTTAAAAAAAATTATTCATCTGTTTATTCATTTCCAGCAAAAAGTATTTTTATTTATTAAGAACATATTTTTTAGACATTATTTAAAAAAAGTGATTTTTTTAAAATTCTTAAACTAAAGACTTTTTATAGGACCATTTTTTTATTATTTCCACACATTTTAATGTATTTTTATTGGGTCAGACATCTATTAGAAGAATAGCAGAGTATGTGGGGTTTTTTTGCAGACAGTTCGGGATTCTTTGGCGGCATACAGTGATAAGTTTGGCGACATTCAGCAGTCTGTTTGGTGGTCGTTGGCGGTCTTAGATGGCTCCATGTCTGCCGCAATTCTGCAACCGAAGGGTCGGCAAAATGAAATCAACAAAGTGACCCGAAGTGCGCCGAACTAGAAAGCATTGAAATTTCAGTGCTTTCTGAATAACCCCTAAAGTGAAATAGTAACGTAGTTTGAAAGCGGTTACTGTCCATGAAGTTAAACCTTCCACACATTCCCACCGCTGCTACTGATCCAAAAGTAGGCAAAATAAAACTGGGTTATTTTCCAATTGTGCTCAAAAGGGAAAAAGTCTTTCTTGTTTCCAAAACGGCAATCAGAATTCTCCTTGGATCATAAGCAATGCATTCATATTTTAATTTCTATATCTAATTATATAATATTCTTAATGAAAAGCCTCCAGACCTGTTTAAAGCTGTTAAATGAATTGGATAAAAAAAAAACACAACCTATTTTAGTAAGAAACATAACAAGAAAAAAAGTGTAATCTGCGCTTATCCCTATAACACCGTGTGAAACAAAACACAATTAGAGGTCTTCGTTTACTCAAATGGCCATTGTAGTGTAAACTCACCTGCCAACTTCAAGGCACCTCTGGTATAGGTGAGTCATGAAACCACAGGCTGCTTTGTAGCAAACCAAATATGCTCATGCTGCTTTTCAGTCATGGGGAAGGCTAGTGGGCTTTCATTAATACCCTCCCAGAAACAAATCTCCAATGGGATCAAAAAACAAAGCCACGAACCGGAATAGCTGCAAGGATGACCTGGCGGGAGATACAACAAAATATACATAATACAGAAAAAAGCGTAACACCGTGTGAAACAAAACACAATTAGAGGTTTAGGACTCACCTTTACCAGAGGTGCCTCGACGTTGGCAGGTGAGTTTGCACTCCAATGGCCATTCGAGTAAACTAAAACCTCTAATTGTGTTTTGTTTCCCACAGTGTTAAAGGGATAAGCGCAGATGACTTTTTTTCTTGTTATGTTTTATACATGTTGCTGGGCTGGATACATCTAGTAGTTGCAGCTATCCCAATGGGGATCAGGCGCGACACCACTTTTTTCTATATTTTAGTAAGAGAATTCCTTATTTTAGTTCTTATTATACAGAACCATTTCCTTTCCCTTGACATAATCTCCTTTTCCCTTTATTAGCTTTGTAGCTCACCATTGCACTTTTTCCATCGCCATAATATCTTCCAAGCATAATGACACCCCAACCTGCACCACATATTCATAGAAACATAGAAAATGTCGGCAGATAAGAACCTTTCGGCCCATCTAGTCTGCCCAATTACATGGATACTTTACCTGGATTTATCTACTGTTTAGGATAGCCTTATGCCTATCCCATGCCTGCTTAAATTCAATTACTGTTTTGGCCTCTACCACTTCTACTGGAAGGCTGTTCCATGTATCCACCACCCTCTCAGTAAAATAATGCTTCCTGATGTTACTTTTAAACCTTTGCCCCTCTAATCTAAGACTATGTCCTCTTGTTTTGCTACTTTGTTTCTTTTTAAATATACTCCCTTCCTCTACCTTGTGGATTCCCTTTACGTATTTAAATGTTTCTATCATATCTCCTCTGTCTCGTCTTTTTTCCAAGCTGTACATTTTAAGATCATTAAGCCTTTCCTGGTAACTTTTCTCCTTCAAGCCGTACACCATTTTAGTAGCCCTTCTCTGAACTCTCTCTAAGGTGTCTATATCCTTCTGGAGATACGGTCTCCAGTACTGCACACAGTACTCCAAGTGAGGTCTCACCAGTGCTCTGTACAGTGGCATGAGCACTTCCCTTTTCCTACTGCTAATACCTCTCCCTACACAACCAAGCATTCTGCTAGCATTTCCTGCTGCTCTATTACATTGACTACTTACCCTTAGATCCTTTGAAATAATAACCCCTAAATCCCTTTCCTCAGATGTTGAGGTTAGGACTGTATAAAATATTCTATATTCAGCCCTTGGGTTTTTACGTCCCAGGTGCATTATCTTGCACTTATCCGCATTAAAACTCAATTGCCACAGCTCCGACCATTTTTTTAGTTTACCTAAATCATTTGTGATTTGGCTGATCCCTCCAGGAACGTCAACCCTGTTGCAAATCTTTGTGTCATCAGCAAAAAGACATACTTTTCAATTAATACTTTCTGCAATATAACTAATAAAAATATTAAAGAGAATTGTTCAAAGTACTGAACCCTGAGGTACCCCACTGGTAACAAGACCTTGCGCCGAATAAACTCCATTTACCACAACCCTCTGTTGCCTGTCACTCAGCCACTGCCTAATCTATTCAACAATATTGGATTCCAAGATCAAAGATTGCAATTTATTGATAAGCCTTCTACGCGGAACAGTATCAAAAGCCTTACTGAAATCTAAATAAGCAACGTCTGCTGCACCACCTTTGTCTATTATTTTTGTTACCCAATCAAAAAAATCAATAAGATCGGATTGGCATGATCTCCCTGAGGTAAACCCATGTTGTTTCTGATCTTATTTATTTATTTATTTATAAAGGATTGTACCAGGAAGGATACATTGAGATTTCTCTCGTTTTCAAGTATGTCCTGGGTTCAAGAACATTGAAGTGTTACAGTTACAGAAATACAAAGTAATACAATGCAAGGTATTAAAAACCCCCCACAAATATACAGATTAACAGAAAATAAATATGTAGGAAATATAGTCACTAGGTTACATGTTTACAGGTGAATTCTGTATTGAGGTATGTTAATAAGGAGCTCTTGAGTGACTTAAGACTGGGGGAAGATTTGATGGTGTCTGGGAGGTTATTCCATAATTGTGGTACTCTGTAGGAAAATGAGGACCGAGCCACTGTCTTTTTGTAATGTGGTATTGCAAGTAAGGTGCTGGTCCTGGATCGAAGGTTATAGGATGAGGGAGCTGCTGGGGGAAGCAGTCTATTCAGGTAGGGTGGCAGCTTCCCAGAAATGCTCTTAAACACCAGGCTGGAAAGGTGAAGGGTGCGTTTAGACTCCAGCAATGGCCAGTTTAGCTCTTTTAACAGGTCACAATGGTGGGTCATGTAGTTACATTGTAATGCAAAGCGGCAGAAGGAGTTATACAATGTAGTAAGTTTCTGAAGGTGTGTTTGCGGGGCCGCTGCATACACTACATCTCTGTAATCAATAGCCGGCATAAGCATTTGTTGTAAAATCTGCTTTCTTACCGCGGGGCTCAGGCAGGATTTGTTTCTGTACAGGGCACCTAGTTTGGGGTAAAGTTTAGAAGAGAGTTTTTAGATGTGGGGGCCAAAGGATAGATTAGGGTCCAACCACATACCTAGATATTTGAGAGAAGTGACTGTGGTCAGCGTCCCATTTGATTTTGTCCCAACACATAGATGGGGATTTTGCAATTTGTGTAGTTTAGGTGCTGTTCCAAAGAGCATCGTTACAGTTTTGTCAGTATTTAAAAAAAGGTGGTTGTGTTTGATCCACTTTTCTACCTCTGTGAATTGTTCTTGCAGCACGGCTTCCAGCTGCCGGAGATTTGGCTTGCTGGTATAGATTACAGTGTCGTCTGCGTACATATGTACAGTTGAGGCTTTGCAGACGTTGGGCAGATCATTTATGAATATTGTGAATAGCAGGGGGCCTAGTATTGAGCCTTGGGGTACACCGCAAGTGACTGGGAGCGGGAGGGAGGAGCTGCCAGAAATTGACACATATTGTGATCGGTCGGATACATATGATTGAAACCAGGTTAGCGTGTGATCACCAATGCCAGAGTTTTTAAGTTTTTCTAACAAGATGCCATGGTCTACCGTGTCAAAGGCCTTGGCAAAATCAAGGAAGATGGCTCCAGTTAGGTTTCCTTGTTCCATCCCAGCTTGGGTTATCATTGCAGACTTTTAAAAGGGCGGTTGTAGTTGAGTGATTTGTACGAAAGCCTGATTGATCCGGGGTTAAGTAGTTCCAATATTGATAATAATCACGTAATTGTGTGTAGACGCATTTTTCCAAGATTTTTGACATTACAGGGAGCAACGATATAGGACGGTAGTTGGATACCAAAGTACTGTCACCACTTTTATGGATAGGTACCACTCTCGCAGTCTTCCAGAGTTTGGGTATGTATCCAGTCGCCAGTGATTCATTTATTAGGGTTGCGACAGGATTTGCAATTGCTGGCGCACTGATTTTCAGCAGCATTGCTGGGATTTGATCAGGTCCAGACTCGTATTTCATTTTTTGGTTACGGAGAAGTTTAGTAACGACACTGACAGGCATTGGTCTAAAACTGAATTCCTGTCGTCTGATACAGGGACTTTGCACAGTTGGAGGGGCCTGACCTGCATGAGGCCTCTCTGATTGCATGTCATTTCCTAGCTTGGCAATCAAAGTGGTGGCGCATCAACAAAATAATCATTAAAGGCATTTGCTACATCTAGGGGGTGTTGCAGGGTTTGGTTGTTATGTTTACTTTGACAGCAGCCGGCTGGGAGTGGAAGGGGGGGCTTGTATATTACTTATGTTATTGTTTAGATTTTCATTGAAGTAATGGGCTTTGGCCATTTTTGTTTGTTTTGTGCATTCATTCTGGCATTTTCGGTATTTGTAGTGATCGTTCATGGAACCAGTACTCTTGAAATTTGACCATAGTGAATCTCTAAGCTGGTACATTAGTGTAAGATCAGCTGTAACCCAGGGGAGAAGGGTCCCTTTTACTCGCACTTTATGCAGCGGGGCATGGGAATTCCAGACTTGCAGGAGCTCAGACTGAAAGTATTCAACTGCACAGTGTAAGTCTGGGATTAGGTTTAGCCTGTACCAGGGGAGCTGTTTGAGTTCACTTAGGAAGGATTCAAGAATAAATTTCTTGAAAGACGTGGTGGTTATTACCTTTGGGGGAGATTTCAAGGCCTTTACTTTGCGCACGCAGTAGACTAGACAATGGTCACTAAAGCTATTAGCAAGAACGCCTGCCTCCTGTATTCTATCAGGAGATGAGGAGAGAATCCAGTCCAGCAAGGTATGGTTAGGGCTTTTCATATTAATGCGAGTGGGGAGGAGATTAATTGAGTTAGCTGCAAAGTTTTAAACAGTGAGCAGTGTTTATTGTTTTTAGGATTTAGCCAATCTGTATTAAAATCGCCGAGGACCAGCAGTTCACTTTTTTGGTTTTGGGCAAGTAGGTTATTAAGGATTTGAGATAGGTCAGAGAGGGAGTGCACTGGAGAGCTCGGTGGACGATAGAATCCAGCAACAATGATTGATTTACTGAATGGGATCTCAATTATACCAGAGAGGAAATCAAAGGTGACAGGAGAGCTAGAAGTCTGTAAGGGGGTGAACTTTATGGACTCCTCAACATAAATAACAATTCCCCCTCCTCTCTTTGCTCTGTCTTTTCTATAACATGAATACCCCTGTATTGATATGGCAGAGTCTGGTACTTTTGGGGTTAACCATGACTCTGTAAGCACAATGATTTTGGGTTTGTAATAGCAACACCAAGCCTGAAGCTCATCCAATTTAGGGAGTAAACTTCGGATGTTATAGTGCACAAATGAGAGGCCTTTTTTAGTGGGGAGACTAAAGGTTGTGTCACCTATAGGACCAGGGTTAGTTTCCACATCGTTTGCCAGGGAAAGTAGCAGAATAAATAGGAATTTGGACAGAGTTTTCTTTTGGTAATGTGGTTGCAGAGTTTTAAATCTTTGTGTGGGGGTAGGAGGGCTGGATTTTAACACTCTCCACCAGCACTCAGCTGATAGGTTAAAAGAACTGAGCAGGCTGTGGTGTATTGGCACTGGTTTTCCATCCTGGGGCAATTGGAAAGGTGTATAGAAGGAGAGAGTAGTTTTAGAGAGAAGGGATGATAAAGAAAAGAGAAGCAATAGTGGGATAAACATTATACTGAAAGGTGTTGGAGGTGAGTAAACAGGAAATAGAGAGGTACCAGAGTAAATGGTGTAGGTTGCTGCGATATCACATGATCAATTAGTTGGGTATATATCAAATGTAATCTTGTAATCTATGTGTTTTTAGATGTTCAACAATCCTTTCCTTTAACATGGTTTCCATTAATTTCCCCACTACTGACGTAAGACTAACTGGCCTATAGTTCCCCAATTCCTCCCTACTACCCTTCTTGTAAATGGGCACAACATTTGCTAATTTCCAGTCTTCTGGGACGACTCCCGTTAACAAGGATTGGGTAAATAAATCTGTTAACGGTTTTGCTATTACACCACTGAGCTCTTTTAATAACTTAGGGTGGATCCCATCAGGCCCCATTGACTTATTTGTCTTTACTTTAGACAGCTGCTGTAGAACCTCCTCCTCTGTAAACTCATATGTAAATGTCTCTTTAGTGTTTCCTCCTAACTGAGGTCCCTTTCCTTCCTTTTCTTCTGCAAAGACTGAACAAATATATTCATTGAGGCAGTCAGCGAGACTTTTATCCTCTTCTACATACCTTCCTTCCTTTGTTTTTAATCTAACTAATCCTGGTTTTACTTTTCTTTTCTCGTTTATGTATCTAAAAAATGTTTTGTCCCCTTTTTTACTGACTGAGCTATTTTCTGTTCTGCGTGTGCTTTGGAAGCTCTTATAAATTGCTTTGCCTCTTTCTGCCTAATCTTATAGGTTTGCCTATCTTCTTCACTCTGAGTTTTTTTATAATTACTGATTGCTATCTTTTTGTTCTTCACTATTTCGGCCACTTCTGCAGAGTACCACAGTGGTTTCTTCCCTTTTTTGTTTTTGCTAACAAGCCAAATGCAATTGCCTGTGGCCTTCAATAATGCCTCCTTTAAATAATCCCATTTCTCCTGGACTCCCTTTAAACTCCTCCAGTCTGATAATGACTCATTTCACACAAAATCCCATTTTAGAAAAATCGGGTTTTTTAAAGACTAAAACTTTTGTTTTTGTGTGGTGCGGCTCTATCCCTGTTCTTATATTAACCACACTGACTGGTGATCACTAGATCCCAAATTTTCACCTACAACAACGTCTGTTGTTACCAAACCTCCATTTGTGAGTATTGAATCCAATATGGCCTCTTTACGGGTCGGCTCCTCAACTACTTCCGTTAGAGATAATCCCAGTAGGGAGTTTAGAATATTTGTACTCCTGATGCATCCAGCTATTTTGGTTTTCCAGTTCACATCAGGAAGATTAAAGTCCCTGATGATAATAACTTCCCCCTTCATTGTCATTTTGGTTATTTCCTCAAACAGCAGATTATCTAGCTCTTCTACTTGTCCAGGGGGTCTGTAGATCACACCTACACGAGCTACTGTATGATTACCAAATGTTAGCGTGACCCAAACTGACTCTATGTTCACCTCGCTCACCTTTTATTTGGTTCATTTTTATGTGGTTTTTCGCATAGAGGGCCACTCCTCCTCCTTTCCTACCTTCTCTGTCTTTTCTATATAAAGAGTATCCCCCAGTATTGTTATGTCCCAGTTATTTTTCTCACTGAACCATGTCTCAGTAACCGCCACTAAATCTACTTTTTCAGCTGCCATCATTGCCTCCAGTTCATTGATTTTATTGACTAAACTGTGGGCATTTATAGACATGACTCTGAGCTTGTCATTTTTTACCCCGCATGTTGCTTGCACCCTCAGATTTAGTTTTGGGGGACAATCGGGCAGATTGTTTCTTACCCTTTTGTCCCCCCTCCTAGTTTAAATATTCCTTTGTGAAACCTTTGAACTTCTCACTGAGAACATATGTTCCCCTATGAGTAAGATGCAAATCATCTTTTTTATACAGTTCCTTTCTGCTCCAATTAGAGCTATCATGGGACACAAAACCAAATCCTTGCTCCTAACACCATTCCCGAAGCCACAAATTAAATTCCCTATTGCGCATCTGCCTATCCTGAATGTTATGCACAGGCAGAACTTCAGAGAATGACACAGTGGACGTAATTTGCTGTATTTCACCTCCAAAAACACAAAAATCTTCCTTAATCTCAAACCTCATTGCTAGCCAAGTCATTTGTCCCTATATGGACTAGAACATCCACTTCCCGTTCCTGCTTTGCTTGTTTGACAATATTGAGAATACGTCTGTCTCTACGAGCAGTAGCCCCAGGAAGACATCTCACCAAACCACTACTCTCCAGCTCAACACCTCTTATGATAGAATCACCCAGCACCAATTTCCTTCTATCATGTCCCACCTTTTCCTTTTGTCCTTGGTTGCAGTCTTGCATACCTTAGGCATAGGGGATGGTGGTTCCTCAACTTTAGTGTCTGAGCCTACTTCCGTCTTGCCACTACACTCTGAAAGTGCCTCAAAAGAATTAAGAAGAGCCACAGACTGTGGGACATGCCTTCTATCCACAACTCTAAGTCACCCAGATCCTACAGTACATCTGCCGCTCCTAAGAGGCCATTGTGGCAGTGGCTTTGTAACAGTCATAGCTTGAGTTTGTCTAACATATAATTTACAAATCTCAGACTTCAAACAGGCAATTTCCTACTGCAATAAAGAGAACTGCCTACATATCAGGCACCCTCCAAACCTCCAAAAATTGGATCTAAAAACAAATGCATGACAGCTATTACACTGGACCAAGCCTGCTATTATAAAATGAAAGAATGGATTAAAAACAAGCAAATCTTACCTTTTTGTAGGTTTTCTACCTCCTGTCTAACCTCAGACTACCTCCAGAGTATTCAAGATATGTGTCCTTTATACTTGAAGAAACACTGTAGGCACTGTGATTACTCAATGTAATCTGAGCAGTGGTCACAGAGACCAGAGTGCCCTTACATTTCTCTCCCCTTGGGGAGAATGAGGAGTCTCAGAGGCCTGTTTCAGCCCTCTGTATGAAAGGGAATAGTCCTCCCTGAACATGAGTTCTGATCTTATGTTCTGTGATTTCAGGACCTAGGGGACATACAGTATCTACGTATCTTCTGCCAATGGCTCTCAATGAGCTCTGGCATTGAGAGTTATTGGATTGCTTGGATGCTAACATGGGCATCCAGCCTCCCCAAAATCTTGTAATTGCTGCGGCCTACAGGAAGCTAGCAGCATGTCATGACTTGAGGAGCTGCAAGGGCGCACAGTCCTGGATTTAAGGTGAGTTTTTAAAAAAGACTACCAGGTTTAAATGGGAGGGGAGTGCAGGGGGGGCATGAAGGATTACTATTTATCCTTCTATTTCTACCCTCCTGTATTAAACCTAGATTATCTCTTCAACAACCCACTCTTTAACAGGCACTCAAGTCTTTATTCCAGCAGAGTTAAGTTGCAGGCAGCCAGAGAGTAACAAGCAATTCTAAGGTCACTTGTTATTCTTGTCGTGAGACAGTATTTATCAGTCTATCTATACAGTATATACGTATATAGCCTCTTAGTAAAAGCCAGCACTCCAAGGTCTTATTAAAATCTTTTATATATTCAAACCTTTAAAACACGGTTAACGATCATTTCAGCTCCTACCTTGGAGTTTTCATCAGGAAAGCTACAAGGTAGGAGCTGAAATGATTGTTGACCACGTTTTAAAGGTGTGAATGAAGGAAAATATTAAGAAGACCTTGGGGTGCTGGCTTTTACTAGGAGACTGTATTCATTATGCTGGGCTGAGCATCGGGCAAGTGAATTTACAGATTTCATGAATGCAAGAGTTCTAATTGATTGATTGTAACATAGATATATATATATATATATATCAATTAAAGTCCAAAGTGCGGTTAATTTTAGGATTACCTGGGTAATCCTGACATTACCGGGGCGTCATTAACAAAAGTCTGAAGTGAATTGAAATTTCGGACTTTATCCGGGTAATCTGCAAAGTATCCAGAGGCCTCTGGGTAATCCAGTTTTCTGCACTGTTTGAACCGGGTAATTCACACATTACCCTAGTGTTGCTGGATAAAGTGTGATGTGCAATGAAACATCGGACTTTATCTGGGTAAACTGCAAAGTATCCAAACGCCTCTGTGTACTGCGCTTTTCTTGGATTTTCAGCAGGTTACAGTTGACTGAATTCCGAGGATTACCCAGATAAGGCTGCTGTCAGACGAGCGTAGTGTTCACGTCAGTGATTGCGCCTAAAAGTACGTCCGTGATAGCATGACAGGAAGCCCATCGGAGCCCGACACACGAAGTACGTCCGCACTGAACTGCGGACGCACAACGGCCGCGGCCCACGGACGCAAGGCAGGCAAGAACGTACAACCGCTAGAACGGCCGCACAAAGTGCGCTGCGTCCGAAACGTCTGCATAGCTTTGTGTGTGAGTGATGGAACGTGGTCAGACGGACTGCATTTATACGTCCAGCATTTTTCACGGACAAAATGGTTTTGCTTTTTAATTTATTTTCCCTCCTACATCCATCAAAATATATACGTCAGTGAAAAAAACGGACTGTCTGGCCACTACTGCGTCTTCCGTACTAACGTACGTCCGTGTGCACGGACGTACAGTCCGTAGAAATCACGCTCGTCTGACCCTAGCCTAAAGCTGCCAACGGTCATCTGACATAAAAATAACAAAAAACACAGTTTTGTTAACCAAATTGTATCCACAGTCACAAACCGCACTAAATAACCGTCATGTAACTCTGTGCATTAATTGTCTGAAAATTAATTTATGAATATAAAGATATTATATAAAGAGTAACCTAATGGTTATTACGGTATGTTTTATAAATGATAGATAAGCACATATGACACATAATAAAGATCATGTAACTCTTTCCCATTTATATAAGAAACATATCCTGTTACTCTGTATATTCATTATATCCTCAATACATTTTAATGTTTGTCTTTTGCCATTGTCAATGATAATATCCATAGATATTGGCAAAATTCACTTTTACCCAAGCGGGGTTGGATGCTCTGCAGATTACCGAAGTGAAGCTGTGGATAGTCCTCAGATTACCCGGGTGAAGCTACAGACTTTTATCTGAACGATAACAAAATTAGTTTTTAACCGCACAAGGTTGGATAGTCTGCAGATCATCCGGGTAAAGTGCAAATTTTTCAGCCCTTCCAGATGGTTACCCAAGGGCAGTTGGGTAGTACTAAGCAGTGCTTTTTTTCTGGAAAAATAGGTGGGAGTACTCTCACGCCCAGGGAAAAACAGATTATTATGATGATTTTTCGTGTCCTAATAAATACTCCTTTATTCACACTGGATATATTGCCCCAGGCCAGCTCACATGGGTATGTTGCCCCAGCTCACACATGGGTATATTGCCCCAGCTCACACATGAATATATACTGCCCCAGCTCACACATGGGTATATTTGCCCTCATGGATATATTTGCCCCAGGCTCACACATGGATATATACTGCCCCAGGCTCACACATGGATATACTGCCCCAGCTCACACATGGGTATATTGTCCCAGCTCACACATGGATATATACTGCCCCAGCTCACACATGGATATATACTGCCCCAGCTCACAAATGGATATATAGTGCCCCAGCTCACACATGGATATATACTCCCCCAGCTCACACATGGGTATATTGGCCCCAGCTCACACATGGGTATACTGCCCCAGCTCACACATGGGTATACTGCTCCAGCTCACACATAGATATACTGCCCCAGCTCACACATGGATATATACTGCCCCAGCTCACACATGGGTATATTGCCCCAGCTCTCACATGGATATATTTGCCCTCAGGGATATATTTTCCCCAGGCTCACTCATGGATATATTTGCCCCACGCTCACACATGGATAGATTGCCCAGGCTCACACATGGATATATTTGTCCTCATGGATATATTGCCCCAGGCTCACACATGGGTATATTTGCCCCACGCTCACTCATGGATATATTTGCCCCATGCTCGCTCATGGATAGATTTGCCCCAGGCTCACACATGGATAGATTGCCCAGGCTCACACATGGATATATTTGTCCTCATGGATATATTGCCCCAGGCTCACACATGGGTATATTTGCCCCACGCTCACTCATGGATATATTTGCCCCCAGGCTCACTCATGGATAGATTTTCCCCAGGCTCACACATGGATATACGTATTTGCCCCCAGGCTCACTCATGGATATATTTGCCCCCTGGCTCACTCATGGATATATTTGCCCCAGGCTTACCTCTGCCAGGCCCTTCCGAGGGGCGGATCCTGCGGCCGCCACCTTCGTTCCTTCAACGAGCGGCAGCTTGCATGAGTATCTGACGCTCGCCTGGGATCCACCCTTCAGCCTGCCGCGATCTCGAAAACGGCAGGCTGGATCTCAGGCGAGCGGCAGATACTCATGCAGACTGCCGCTCGTTGAAGGAATGAACGCGGCGGCTGCAGGATCTGCAGCTACGCCGACGAGAAAGCTCCAGATTCGGACTCCGAGAGTCTGATACCGGAGCTGGAAATAAAGTAAGGGTGGCTGGCGGAGAGGTGCCGGTACGACATACCGACGTGTACCGCCTCAAAAAATCCCTGGTCCTAAGATTACACGGGCAAAGTCTGAATTTTTCATTCTTTTGCAGCTTTACTCAACGGTTTTGGGTAATGTCAGAATTACCCAGGTAATTTTAGGATTAAACGCACTTCGGGCTTTAACCGTAACATATATATATCTCAATCAATCTTTCTTCAGAAGGTCTTTTATTAACTAAAACAAGTGATTGCTAAATCTGGCCAGGCCTTTATGGTGAAAAAAAATCTCTATTTGTATCATATGCAATCTGGAATCATGTCTTAGTATTCAAAATATCTAGTACCCTATATACAAAAATAGTATTTTTTTAAAGCAAAATAGTATTTCTATGAATTACTCCCCCAGTCTTTCATCAATAAGCAACTCAAATGCTTGACTATGTTATGCTTTAATCCATTGCAACACAACATGCCCTTTTATATTATGGATTTTGCAACAAACGGATAGTTCAGTTCCCTTAAAAAAACAAAAAAGCTTCACAAACCCAAAATTACAATTCTGCCCCGCCCCCAGGCCACTCGTCTTTATATTTGCACAATTTCCCGTGTCACACACATTTGCAGGTCATTGAGAATTTTCAGCTGACTCACGCTCTTCGTATTGTTATAAAACGTGGGTCACATTTCTAAAGGAAAAAGCCACTCGAGGTAAGATTTTTTTTTTATTATTATTATTATTCTCTGTAGATCTTAAGAATGTTTCTGCATTTCAAAGTGCAGCAATAATGGGGCTTAACCTTTTTTTTTTAAATAACAGTCCTCAAATAAGTATAATTTGCTGCTGGATTTAAATGTCAGAGACCTGTCTTCGTTAAATGCTATTTTGCAAAGTGAAGAAAGATGGGAAATATTTATAGAGCAAAAGCATGGGCAAAAAAAATAATCTTGAAACTGTCACAGTCGCCATGGCAACCATATAAAAAAATCGTACCATACTGCGCTGTGTTTTTAAATGGCTGACCTAGAATTGCTGCTTATACATCATCGTCTTTATGCTAAAGCTTTGCTGGCTTCAGGATTTACTGTAATCATATTTGGGCTGGAGGACAGTACAGGAACCATAGAAATTGCTAAAATGTGTCTCACATCAGCTCTGAAAGAGGTTCCTAGATTAACCCTGTTGACAGGAGGAACTGAGAGATCAATAGCATTATAAATTTACATCAAAAGTTTTTGTGTTAGGGTGTAACCGTCACTGACGTACCTCCAGACAAAAGAAACCTTAGTCTGTCATTCATGTATCATTATAATCGGAAACTTTAATTCATTTCAAAGTGCAGAACCATTGGTAACCAAAAAATACAAACTAACAAAAATGAATTAGCCGAACAGGAAAAACAGGAAACAGACATTTACGGTCTTTAGTAAATTACATGTGGCGTAATGCTTTCCATTCCGTACCATCTAAGCACATGGTTATTTATCCCATTCACTCTCTTCCAGTTAACCAGCATGTGTGAATCAAACTCCAAGCCCATCAAGCTGATTGCTGCAGCGTGCAGGAATTTGGGCATTGGACTGAAAGGTTGCCTACCATGGAAATTACCGTAAGTACTACAAGGAGAAACACAATGGGACAGTGAACTCTGAGCCTTGATTCTGTTTACGTCTACTAATACGATGTAGGATGCAGCATAGACATACTTCACTCTTCTGAGCTGTATAGGATGGAAGGTAATGAGGAACATGTAATGTAGATTTTTGTGTCCCATACCTATGCTACCAAGAATTTAAGGCGGGTTATATGAAACAGCGTGTGGACGTGGGGTCTGCTGACATTGAAAATCTAGCCCAGGGTTGAGCAACCATTGCCCTCCATGGAACTACATTTCACAAGAGGCTCAATCAATCTAATGAGTACATGACCAACATGGGAAATGTAGTTTCAAAAACATCTGAAGGGTGAAGGAAGCTGATCTTTGATGTAGCCAGACATTTTCTTTTATACTTCAAGGGTCTCCGGGCTTATTTTAATCTCAGGAGCCTGTAGGCACAGAAATGTGGAGCCCCTCCCCACAAAAAAAAAAAGGAAACATGCCAAAATGACATTAAAATTTTCATTTTGGGGCAAACTAAATTTTTTTTAAAAAAATACATTTTAAAAAACTGAAACAGTTTCTGTCTGCTCTCAAATCAAAAGAAGGGTCAGAATCTGTTGCCTAAGGCTAGGGTCAGACTGAGGCAGTGCGAACGCGCGTTCTGGCGCACATAATCACGGCCGCACTAGCAGCAGATGCCGGGCAATGACAGCCAATATACGACGTACGGTCGCACAAAAGTCCGGCCGCGCAACGCAAGTGGAAAATGAACGCATTTTTTCGAGAACGTTAAACCGCTGGTACTGACGTACAGAGTGCGCTGCGGCCGCATAGCAGCGTGTGTGCGTGATTAGGAGATGTCAGACGCTGCTAGTGTGCGGCCAACATAACGTTCAAACAGCCGGATTTCCCTAGACTTCTTTTTACCCCATCGTCATGAAATACGTCCAGAATTGCGCATCGTCTGACCACTTAAGCGTATTCCGTGAAAAAATGCGTGCGCACGCATCGACGTACATTTTGACGGTGGCCGCAGAAAATGCGCTCATCTGTCCCTAGCCTTAGTTGTGTTACTGCGGTGGCATTGTTTGTTTTACATGTAAAAGCATATATTGCCTCTGCTGTAGAACAGGTAAAAAAAAATGCGTTTACTTTTTTTCAGATTTTATTTCTACACATTTATTTATTTATTTACAAAGAATTTTACCAGGAAGTATACATTGAGATTTATCTCGTTTTTAAGTATGTCCTGGGTTCAAGAAACATTGAATTGTCACATTACATGATCAGGTTTGGTATCATTGTAAAGATCAGACTCTGACCTTTCCAATGACACCTCACTTAACCTTGTGGGCTGTACAATTCAGAGATGCAGGTTCCAAAGTCCCCCGGTCTCTCCTCACTGCAGTTCCACAGTCTAGGTTGTCGATGAAACAATGATTTGCATCATAAGCTCCACACTTGCTGGCAGTGTGGGAAATGAGAAGGTGAGCTAGTGTAGCACCACTGTTCACTTTATAATTGTAAACTGAATAAGAGCTGCATTAGGGGAAACAAAGTGAAAATATTATTTTATTTGATATTTTATTTTTACATAAATCTAACCTGCTTTTGTTTGGTATCACATAATATGGCCTTTCCAATAATATCTCACATGTTCCTCTTGCCCTTAGGGCTCCAGAGATACAGTGGTCTAAATGATTGTATATTGTAGAAAAAATATATATTTTTACAGCGCAAGGCACCCGCTTGTGGCAAGTGGCCTACATGCCTACTCTGCCTAGTTAAAAATCTGTCCCTGTGGGTCCCCCATTAAATAGTTTGGGGGATTCCATCTACCAAACACCTGCTGGTTCAAGTGACCCTCTGGAAATTGTGTCACATTTAATTTACCAATCTAATTATTTACCAGTACATTCTGTGACAGATTGAAAGTATTCATGACGCAGAGCAAAATGCAAACTTTTTCATTACTGAATGCATATTAGATTATTAAATATTGCCTTTTATGTGAATGAATAATATGTTTAATAGAATTCATCTTATTTATTTATTTTGAGAAAGTATTTAAGCAGGAAGGATACATTGAGATTTCTCTCATTTTCAAGTATGTCCTGAGTCTGACATTTTGCTGGTAAATACAATATGGGTAGATGTAATCAACTTTTTACAGAGACTGAATATTATATATAAAATCAATGTATCTCCTCCACTGTTATATTATCCCACTGCATCTACAATGCTTTATCACACACACAATGTTACAGCATTATAGTATAGACCTAACACTTTCCAATCAGGCCTCTTCAACACCACTTTACTGTGCTTGACATTTATGTTTGAGTTCTAGCAACAGCACATTTTATTAGGAGCCCTGATCTCTTCTGTGCTGCAAAATGTACAGTAAGATTTTATTTTGCTGCAACTGGAAAATTTCAGGAAACTGGTGAGGACATAGAACATTTTAGGTCAGAATGCTTGATTGAGAGATTCAAAACATCTTGGGCCATATTACATTCCTCGTGCATCGGCTTTGCACGCACGCAAATGCGCATTTGCGCGAGGACAAAACCATATCCGCAGAACGTCGTATTTCAACGTTCGCGCAAACGATGCGTGTTATCGTTTGACACGGATGGACTTGCGCGAGCGTGATGAACTGTGCGCGTCCTATACTTAACATTGTGAGGTCAAAATGCGTTAAGCGGATGGTATTTCAATAGATGCACAACTTCCTACGAACGACGTTTGCGTGGATAATTTTAACGTCTTTGAAAACCTGGTGTTAACTGCAAATCTGAACGTTCTGGCCGAAACAAAATACACCAGCATGAAAAAAAAATACAGCACAGTATAGTTACACATTCTACACATACCCAAACAAAAAAATTGTGAATTTGTGCATATTTTTATTATTGCTGCAGCATGTATACTCAGATTTATTTTGACAGACGCAAAAACGTTAGTGAGTCAATTAAAGTGAATTGATGTCAATTAAGGTTCTTAATTCTGATTGGCTGAATCCCGTGAAAGAAACAGTCCGCGCACTGATTTACCTGCGCTACGTTACTGCGCGCGTATTACACTTCGTTTTCCGCATTTTTTTTACTAACGTTATTTTTTGAAGGATGAATAAATGCGTTCGGATCCAAATATCACGTTAATTTTCGCGCGATAACGCTGGACAATGCGCGCAAAAAAAATTGTGCTGCGCGAGCGCATTTGCGCAGAGAATGTAATATGGCCCCTTATATTTTTGCCTAAAACCTGATGTTCTGATGTCAAATCTTCACAAACTCTAGTTTAGTATATATGTATCCCAATGTAAGATCACGATCTCTAGCTTATTCATATTCTTTTTTTTCCAAGCAGGAACGAATACAAGTATTTCATAAACAACATAATCTCAGTAAATCAGCCAGGTAAGTCATGCATTAGAATTTCAAAGATCGAATTCTAAAAGGATTCAGCTCCATTTTTAAAATTTCTAAAATGTGATTGGGTAAGAATAATGTACCATAAAGGTAAGAATTGGACAACTGCTCCAGGTAGGTATTGCAAACTCAATCTATGCATTGAGCAAGCAGCCAGCATCTACCACTTTCTCAAGTATATCTGCATGTGTGCACACCTGACTACTAATAAAGGGAATTATACCATGTATTAAAAGAGAAAGTGGACTAGTGAAAACTTCATGCAATACAAATATACAGTATCAGGGTTATTCAAAGAGAATCGAAAAGTCACCGCATGTTCGGTGACTTTTCGTACTCTTCAAATCGGGCCGATTCAGCAATCCCATTTCGGCGACCCTGCGGTGTATTCAGCAAGCACCACAGGGCAGTCGAAGCGCAGGGAAAAGCTGCCGCAAACCCGACGAAAAGTCCCTGCAAAAACCCAGCGAATGCACGCCAAAACCCACAAAAACATCTGGATTAACCCGCCGAAGACGCCGGAAAAATCCGAGGAGGAGCCGATCACACGCAGGGAAGCTTCTCGAAAAAGCCGACACCGCAGACGAATGGAGTGAATAAATTAGAAAAACTGTTTGCATGAATGATTGAAAAGTGAAACGATGTTTGCAAAGAAGCTACTGAGCGAAAATGTCTGAAATTTACATATGAGGTCCAGGGAATGATAATAAAAAGGGCTGTTACAGAAAAAATAAGTAAACTTAAAAAAAAAAAAAAAATAGGACTTTTTTTAAAAAAAATCCTGAAAAATGCTTAAAATTTCCTAAAAAATCTATAAATAAAAGAGACTCTTTACTGCAGAATTTTATAATGAACGGTTTATTAGATATTGAATTAAAACCGGAATATTTTTAACATTGAAGTCTATGGGATTCGCCTGAATAAACTTGCCGAATGAAACCACCGAATGGCAGGGCATTAGGGGAACCTTTCACTGCTGGTTTGTGTTCTCTGAATAGCCGAAGCAGTGCTTTTTTATGGGGATTTCACTGCCCTCGAACAGGCACCGAACAGGCACCGTATGTGCAGGCAATTCGCCAGAATTTGGCGAATTGCCTGCTCTCTGAATAGCCGAATGGCCAAGAAAGGTAACCGAACGCTGATTTTCAGCGTTTGGTTACCTTTCTCCAGCCATTCGGATCTCTTTGAATTACCCTGTATGTCATTTTATCCCCACTAGGAAACAGAAATTTAAAATAAGTCAAAGCTAGAGACAAAATTTGATACAATTCATTTCTGGTGAAATCTTGTTACAGTTATATTTGATTTACTTTACATAAACAGATTGGACTACAGATTTATATATTTTTACAGGATTAAAGTATATTTTTGCTTTTGCTCTAACTCTCGCTCCTTCATGGTGTCACTATACCATTCCACTCGTCCCACTTTGTACTTGTCTTATTCTTCTCTATGTTGGAGGCAATGGGTCCAGTAATCATTGACTTGTATAACGGCATATTTTGATGGGACTGCAGTCTTAAATGCCTCTATATTAATCTATCACTGTATAATTCTATATACAAAAGGACGATCTACTGATTTAGGTCAACACTGGTATTGTTCGCTGTTTATATAAATGGAAGCCATCTTGAAATTTTGGAACCAGGTTAGATTCCTAACATGGATTTCTACAGGTTTTACATAAAGTGGCATAAACAATAAATGTGTTTATTGCGCCATCTAATGGTTCTCGTGCCTAATGCCTTCACTGACATTTGTGTAATGAAGGATTGATGCAGCTTTTATACCACACAAACCAAGTAGAATAATAATCCCATTTCTTCACACACAGAGCAAATATGTAAATGCAACCAAAACGAATATAAGACATTTACATTCAGCATTGTTGGTAAATTCCACTATGTGAACTCTGTAATGTGTTCTATTCTTTTAGAATGTACAATGCTGATGATTGCAGTATATTTAAATTTCAATAGCGCAACATGAATTTTTGGCACAGCTCCTTGATTCCTAATTATACAATTAGTTGCCAGCAATTTAATGATTTTAACAATGTTTTTTTTTTTTTTATTTTATTTATTTCATGCAGGAAAGAAAAATCTGATCATATTGGGGCGCAAGTCATTTGAATCATTTGAAGATGGGTATCTACCTCTGCCAAATTGTATTATTGCACTTTTAAGCAAAAATGAATGGTAAACAACAAGTAAACAGATTTAAGTTTATTGTGATACAATGCTGAAAGAATTACTCAATCTGACATCCAACCATCATCTCTCTAAGGACCATTGACGTATGATGGTGATACAATTTATATACAAAGTTAGGTTAAGTTAATGGCTATTGACACTGCAACCCCAGGTCCATTCCAGAAAATAAGAATAATGATAAGTAAACAATTTCAGCACTGAAAACCCCCACCCCATGGATGACTTGCATGGTTATTCAGAGAGTGGTGAAAAGCAGGAGAATGACTGGAGAATAGAAAATTCTAGGTCAAGCCAGAAAAATTCTCCCTTTCATCTCACTTTCCAAATCGGCTATTTTGACCTAGAATTTTCCATTCTCCAGTCATTCTCCTGCTTTTCACCTCTCTTTGAATAACCCTGATAGTAATAGGACCAATAGGTATGCTTCTGTGTGAGGCATAGCACTTCCGAAAAAGCTTATTTTCAGCCAGCATCATACAGATTTGTGCCTTTAAACGTGACTATTACAAATATCCGATGTTTTAAAAAGATTTCAGTCTTATTCTCTGTATTTCCCAGTCTGAATAGCTATTTAGCAACCTTCTAGCACATTTTTTGTGTACCTATAAGTTTGAATTGAATCAATACTGACGATATTTACATTGAAAAGTACAGCCATGAGAGCTGATATTCAATCCGAAATTTTATCGGAAATCGAAATACAGGTAAACCTGTGTTTGAATCACCTGACCTGGAAAATGGACAAATGACTGCATTTTTGGCTACCGGGTCATATTAAATTGAGCCCAAGGTTGCAGTTTGTAAATTGATTATAAATACTGTGCATCTCACTTCACCATCTGTTTACAAAAAAAAACTAAATGGTTATTTTAGTGCCACATCTGTATGGCTTTTTTATTGCCAGGTTAAATCATTTTACTCAAATACAAACTTCCACTCATGCTTTAATCAACATGTGGACAAACAGAATGATGTTTTTAAACACCCACATTTTCTGGCCATTCCGTCCAAAATTATAAGCCCTATTATTATACATTACATAATTTTGGCAAATATAGGATAATATATATATATATATATATATATATATATAGATATATATATACACACACACATATACATGGGTTGTAGTGGAGGACAAAAAGTGAGATAATAAGTGTGTTTATTATTGCAGAAGCCATTTGCACATCACAGGAATTCAATGAATTGCATCCCAGAGCTCCTGTGCCACATTCCCCATATGCAGCAAGGAATTCTGGGTGGGATATGCAAATGACATCTGTCTCACTTTTATGCATCCTGGGTCTATATATATATATATATATATATATATATAGTATTTGAAGAAGGAACGGCGGCACTCCAGGACAGTTAAAAAATCCAAGCGTTTTTATTCCAAAGATAGTCAACGTTTCAACCCCAAACCGGGGTCTTCATCAGGACATAAGCACAATGCAAAAATAAACAATATTTATAAGTATCGCCATACATACCACTCCCTCCAGAACGGCGTTCCCGAGTATCCAAAGCGCAGGCGCCAAGCGTCATCAGCGTAATTGGACACAGACGGCGCGTAACCCTGGCAACCCATGACGCGATTCTGATCGCGAACGTCGGGACGGGAGAAAAGACAGGCAAAAGAAACCCCAACCAAAACAAACATATGGAAAAAAGTGTGAACGAAAAACATTTAAAAAGAGCCCAATTTGGGTTCAGCACAGACGCACAGATCCCCGTACAGCGGGATTTACAATGAGTAATGCTCAACATTTTCCTCAGGTCAAGGGAAAAAAAAGGCCCCCCCCGGGGGAGTGTCCACTGCCCATACATCCAGCGCCGTTGACGCAGGTAAACGTGGACAGCGCATATCCTCGGCAACCCATAATACACATTGAAAAAAGGTACAGAGCAAAACCCGAGCTGAAAAATTAAAAACGAGGAAATCTATGCATAAATATGTGAACACCATGTGCAGTGAAGCAAAAAAGGGTCACCTCACTAAACGAAAAAACAAAAATAATTAAATAAAACAGAAAAACAGGAAGACCCCACTAGACGGGACAAAAACGGGGATCTTAATAAATGAGGGAATCCCGACAGCAAAAAAAATAATTGTTTCGGTCGCAGAGTTCCAGGAATAGAGAACCCAGGAGCTAGACATTTGGAGAAAGTTTTACCGAGGCCCAAAAAGCTAACCCTTATAGGGGAAAAAAAAGGGGGGGGAACAGTATAAATGGCCCTGGTCCTCTGGGACCGTTAAAACATAGAAAATGTCAATTTTTCATTTAGACCATCCGGATGTACAGTCCTTAGGCGGTGGATCCAAAAGGTTTCCTTTTGTAGAAGTAATCTACCACGATCCCCCCCTCTTCTGGGTGGCGGAATATGGTCAAACGCCACAAACCTCAAGGAGGTCAAAGGATGGTTCAAATTCAAAAAATGCCGAGCCACCGGCTTATCAGAACGACCATCGCGGAAGGCTGTCCGGATGTTAGAGCGATGGTTACGGATCCGTTCGCATAACTGAGTTTCGGTTTTACCGATATAGGCCAATCCACATGGACACATGATTTTATAAACCACGTACTCGGTCTTACAGGAGATATTATAACGGATTTTAAAGATCTTGCCAGTATGAGGATGAGAAAAAGTTTTGGAGGATATCATGTGGCTGCAAGTGACGCATCCCAAGCACCTCTTACAGCCAACATTAGAGAATAGTCCAACTCCCCGTGAGTAACTAAATACAGGGTCAGTTCGGACCAATAGGTCCTTTAGATTTTTACCCCGCTTAAAACAAGCCATAGGTCTCTGTTTAAAAATGGCCGGTAGCGAAGGATCCTGTTCTAGAATATGCCAATTCCTATTGACCGATGCAACAAGTTTGGACGTAGCAGTATGGTATTGCATGGGAAACCTAAGACGGGGCTCCAGCCTCATTGAGGTCTCCTGTGTCAGTTCGACTTTTCTCAAGGCTGAATCCAGGACTTTGGTCGAGTAGCCCCTAGTCCTAAACTTGTCATACATAGACTGCATCTGACGCTCACAGTTTTCCGATTCGGAGTTGTTCCTAGCAACCCTCATAAATTGAGCATATGGTAATGATTTCACCACATGTTGAGGATGGGCACTGGACGCGTGTAGCAGTGTATTGCGGTCAGTGGGTTTGGAGTATAGGGAGTAATGTAGACTATTCTCTTTAAGATAGACCTCGACATCCAGAAACTGTATTCTCGTGGTGTTCACTTGTAAGGTAACTTCAACAGGAGTTCCTAAGTTATTAATATACGTTTCCAATTGTCTGGCTTCTTCTACTGTACCTCGCCAGACTATGAAAATGTCGTCGATGTAACGAATATATTCGACAATGTTTCCCACAAAGCGGGGTAAGATATGCTCCTTTTCCCACATGTACATGTACGCGTTGGCGTACATCGGCGCCATCGCGGCGCCCATGGACATCCCTGTGCTTTGTAAGAACCAGTCGTTTTCAAACCGGAAGTAGTTGTTTTGAAGGGTTAACAGTAGTAGCTCCAGAACAAATTCGATGCAGGGTCCCGTGTACCCATCGGATAGACAGAGGAGTTCTCTCATCGCTTCCACCCCATCCTCATGGGGGATGATCGTATAAAGGCTCCTGACATCCATGGTTACTAAGACCACGTTGCCAAGGTCGCCCTTCACTTCAGAGAGCCGATGTAAAAATGTTGGTGTGTCCTTGACACACGTCGGTATGCCTAGGACCGGTATTTTGAATAAAGAGTCCAACCACTTCGCGATGGGCTCTAGGACTCCATCTACCGCCGACACAATAGGACGCATGGGAGGCACTTGTAAATTCTTGTGTACTTTAGGCAATCCATAAAGGACTGGAGTGCGGGGGAACTTCTTGTACAGATACCCAAATAACTCAGTAGTAATGAAGTTCATTCGTAGCCCTCTCATCAGGCTGTCCTCGAAGGTCCTCTGTATGTCAACTGTAGGGTCATTCCGTAGTTGTCTGTATGTGGTAGCATCACTTAAGAGTAAACGCATCTGGTCAGAATATTTAGAATAGTCCATGACGACTATAGACCCGCCCTTGTCAGCAGCCCGTATCGTGATCGTTGGATCCCCCGCCAGGTCCCTAATAATGCGCCACTCCTTCTTCGTGGTGTTATTATGTTTCACATGATGACTTTGTATTTTTTGAACAGTATCCACCTTGACTGTTTTTAGGAAGGTTTTGATAGAGGCCTGGTTGGGGATCGGGTCAAAGGTGCTGCGTGGGCGGAATTCCAAGATGTTATTAGTTTGAGTATTTTTGAAAAAATCCGTAAGTCTCAAAGTCCGACCAAATTTATATAACTCTATGTTCCATTGTAACTCCTGAGGCTTAGCCGTAGGAACAAAGGATAGCCCCTTCGCCAAAATTGTTACTTCTTCGGTGGTAAGTATGCGAGAGGACAAATTGAATATAGGATTCATTTCTTGTAGAGGGGTGGTTTGCCTCTTTGTCCAATGGGGTTGCCCCTTTTGGCCTCTTCTTGACATCCTGGGTTTTCGGTGACTTTTAACCGGCTCCTGGTTGTGGCTCCAAAGTTTTTTGACGCCTGATCCTGTTCGGCATTTTCAACTCTCGACAGCCCTGTGCCGGAAGATTCTCCCTCGGAAGCCGATTCACCCGACGTCACATCTATGGTGGTAATGTTGGGCTTGTGAATCCTTCTCCGTGGTTTCCTATAGGGTCTAGGAAAACCATTGCTGTTACTGCTAAGCCACTTATACACCCTATGCTCCTGGTAATCCAGCCTGACCCGTTCGAACTTATCCCGTTTAAACTTGATCAACTCGTTTTTGTATTTCTGGTTCTCCTCACAGACTCGTTGGATTAAAGTTAGGCCCTCAGGGGATCTCAACATCTCCTCATGTTCTAATTCAAAGGCACTGATACTGATTTTGAGATCTTCAAGTTCTTCTCTGACATCCTGGATCGCCACCAACATGAGGTCCAATGAACATTTATTCAAAACTGCAGTCCAGTTCTTACAAACTTTGGGTTTGGACCTTCCCAGAGTGGGGATGTTATTAATCCTAAACCCTCTAGGTATCCTCTTGGCTCGATGATAATCAGAGAGAAACAGACCGTGTAAGTCCAAGTCGATCTCCTTCTTTCTGAGTCGTGACAGTTCAAAATATATATCCTTGTGAGATTTAACGCAAGGGAGTTCGGTGTTGGTGGTAGACCATAAAATTGCTTCAGCCTCCTCATGAGAGAATTGTAATGTCTGAGCAACTTCAGAGTAGGCCCCAGCCTGTTGTAAAAAATCTTCCATTTGTATGGTGACCCAAAAAACACACTTCAATCTCGTGAAAATATAGAAAAAAATACAAAAAATATACAAAATGTAAATACCTGACGAGGTAGTGTACGTAAGGATGGCAAATCCAAATCAAATCGGCTGGTGCTTCAGATTAAGTAAAGCCAGTCTTAGTTATATAGAAAGTACACGAACTGAGCACTCCAGCTTCCGAATTCCCCTTGTGCCCGGTGCCTGCCGAATATAGGCCATAGGATAGGTAGTATTTGAAGAAGGAACGGCGGCACTCCAGGACAGTAAAAAATCCAAGCGTTTTTATTCCAAAGATAGTCAACGTTTCAACCCCAAACCGGGGCCTTCATCAGGACATAAGCACAATGCAAAAATAAACAATATTTATAAGTATCGCCATACATACCACTCCCTCCAGAACGGCGTTCCCGAGTATCCAAAGCGCAGGCGCCAAGCGTCGTCAGCGTAATTGGACACGGACGGCGCGTAACCCTGGCAACCCATAACGCGATTCTGATCGCGAACGTCGGGACGGGAGAAAAAACAGGCAAAAAAAACCCCAACCAAAACAAACATATGGAAAAAAGTGTGAACGAAAAACATTTAAAAAGAGCCCAATTTGGGTTCAGCACAAACGCACAGATCCCCGTACAGCGGGATTTACAATGAGTAATGCTCAACATTTTCCTCAGGTCAAAAAAAACCCCCCCCCGGGGGGAGTGTCCACTACTCCTACATCCAGCGCCGTCGACGCACATAAACGTGGACAGCGCGTATCCACGGCAACCCATAATACACATTAACTGCAAAGTCAAAAAGGTACAGAGCAAAACCCGAGCTGAAAATTGAAAACGAGGAAATCTATGCATAAATATGTGAACACCATGTGCAGTGAAGCAAAAAAGGGTCACCTCACTAAACGAAAAAACAAAAATAATTAAATAAAACAGAAAAACAGGAAGACCCCACTAGACGGGACAAAAACGGGGATCTTAATAAATGAGGGAATCCCGACAGCGAAAAAATAATTGTTTCGGTCGCAGAGTTCCAGGAATAGAGAACCCAGGAGCTAGACATTTGGAGAAAGTTTTACCGAGGCCCAAAAAGCTAACCCTTATAGGGGAAAAAAAAGGGGGGGGAACAGTATAAATGGCCCTGGTCCTCTGGGACCGTTAAAACATAGAAAATGTCAATTTTTCATTTAGACCATCCGGATGTACAGTCCTTAGGCGGTGGATCCAAAAGGTTTCCTTTTGTAGAAGTAATCTACCACGATCCCCCCCTCTTCTGGGTGGCGGAATATGGTCAAACGCCACAAACCTCAAGGAGGTCAAAGGATGGTTCAAATTCAAAAAATGCCGAGCCACCGGCTTATCAGAACGACCATCGCGGAAGGCTGTCCGGATGTTAGAGCGATGGTTACGGATCCGTTCGCATAACTGAGTTTCGGTTTTACTCATTGTAAATCCCGCTGTACGGGGATCTGTGCGTCTGTGCTGAACCCAAATTGGGCTCTTTTTAAATGTTTTTCGTTCACACTTTTTTCCATATGTTTGTTTTGGTTGGGGTTTCTTTTGCCTGTCTTTTCTCCCGTCCCGACGTTCGCGATCAGAATCGCGTCATGGGTTGCCAGGGTTACGCGCCGTCTGTGTCCAATTACGCTGATGACGCTTGGCGCCTGCGCTTTGGATACTCGGGAACGCCGTTCTGGAGGGAGTGGTATGTATGGCGATACTTATAAATATTGTTTATTTTTGCATTGTGCTTATGTCCTGATGAAGACCCCGGTTTGGGGTTGAAACGTTGACTATCTTTGGAATAAAAACGCTTGGATTTTTTACTGTCCTGGAGTGCCGCCGTTCCTTCTTCAAATACTACCTATCCTATGGCCTATATTCGGCAGGCACCGGGCACAAGGGGAATTCGGAAGCTGGAGTGCTCAGTTCGTGTACTTTCTATATATATATATATATATATATATATATATTATATATATTATATATTACTAGTGTATTCAAAAAGATAACACACAGACGTACAGTTAAAGAGAAGCAACAGATAGAGAAACCTGTAAAAGAACACGGCCGCAAACGATATTCCAAATGGTATCTCCTATACTTTTGTCTGGGTGTCCCATTAGGAACAGGAAGAATAGACATCAGGAATGTGCAGTAAATGAAAGCTTATTAAGCCAAATATTTCAAAATATAATGAATTAACATATGTAATTAAACAGTATTTCTAATTATTAAATGCAGTATTATTTTTTAATTTACTGTGATGGTATCTTCATGTTTCATTTAGTGTTTTGCCACTGCATGCTCATTATATATGCCGGAATGAAGAAGAAGTTCTAAAACTCTCCATTACACCACCCCTGTGTGAAGAGATAGAAACCATATGGATTTTAGGAGGTGTGGAGACCTACAGGGTAAGTACATAGTGCAAAAAAAAAAAAAAAATCGGAGCTATGATTTATTGCAACACAGAATTCACCTTCAAAAAAGTTACTTACAAGTAGTAGTTAAAGGGACACTACCACTTACATAAACTGTAACTAGATTACTTGTGGATTACAAACAAAAAAACTTTATAAAACACATGCTGCTGTTTTTTTTTCTTTATTTGAAGTAGCTGCATGTAAAAAGGGAAATAAACTTAGGTTTTTGTATCTCCTGTTTCCATTTTGTGGATTTTTCCCATTATGAAACATTTGCCAAAATATGTGTAAAAGTTTTACTTTACGGTTGATTTGTTGCTTCTACAGTAGTTAACAGTCAGTGGGGTGTAGGAGTGTATGTTTAAATAAGGCAGCAGGGGTGTATTGTGTTCTGTATGTAACACACAATAAGAGAATAAAGAGATGACAGCTGAATGAGACAAAACAGGGAGCTTAAAGACTTCTAATACACTTTGGTGATATCCTTTGAATACAGCAATACAAAGACGTGAGTCGGCTGCCTGACCCGTATACTCCATTCTATGGCCATTGCTACACAGTGAGGAGCAAGTGATGTAAAGATACTGTGGGGGGTAGTTTACAGCACAAAAGATCACAAAAGGATGCACCTAGTGACCCTTTAAAATGTATTTTGCTTAACAGGGATCAACATTTTCTTACACAAACCTATTTTTACTCAGATAGGGCTACGAGTCATTACTATGCTGCTCTCATCTTTCAAAAACGAGACAGGTATTAAATCCAAATAGGAAGCTCATATATTGTTTTAGCACTGACCTCCTTCCTGCTGTTACTGTAGAAGGCAAAGCACAAGTGCCAAGGTAACTTTATCCTCTCCTACTGTTGGTATTGTATATGCAGAACCTTAGGGAAATTGAGGCAGGTTACTTTGGCCCTATTAGTGAGTATCAGAACATTTAATCAACAATGTACTGGACTGTAGTTTTTTGATCTTTCGTATTGCAAACACGTTTTATTGCTGAGATACGGTCTTATAAATGGAAAATTAGTTGTGCGTTACCTCCGTACAAATGTTTATATATATTTTCTTATTATTTACATTTGTACTTTATTTACTATTTTAATTAAGTCAAAACTATTTTTTTTCGGATTCACTTTTCTGGTGCTTTTTTGGTACAGAAACATTTCTGTGTAGTGGTTAATTCGTGCTTTTGTATCTAGCCTGGAAGATATTTTCCCCAACCTTCTTATTCTTACCTTGGCTGTTTTGGACCGAAAAGAGATTGTTCAAGGAGGTGGTAGTGGCCCTTTGAAAATTTTATTTAGACATATCTATAACTTATGTTCCACTTACATGTATCCAACTGCTATAGCTTACGGCATTCCAAATGAAATCCAATCAAATGTTTCACACAGAGAAACCATGAGGATGTATAGAGGGAACATAATTATATATATATATATACATATACATAAATTTATCATATTATACCCCAGACCACCCCTGATCCAACAATGACCTGCTCCTGGCATTCTTTTATCATTACCTATTCACATGCCAGACTGCAGGACCTTTGTGCGGTTCCAACCCTATGGAATGCGCTTTCTCAGACTATCAGACTCTCACCCACACGTGCTTCTTTTAAACGCTCCTTAACCCCTTAAGGATGGGCAGGTGTCGCCTGTCAGGAATGGGTTAACGCCGGCAAGGCGTAGAGGAACGTCTCGTCAACAGGTGCCACACAAGCTGCTGATTTCGGCCCGCCCCGCACCCGACGCCCGGTAGTGGCTGCAGGGGGACGGCTTGAGTTCAGACCGTCTCTCTGCAGCCAACAGCATGCAGAGCATGCCGGCTACGGGGAGGGGCCTAGAGGGCCCATTGAAGACTGTGGGTTGTACCTGTACGACCTGTGTCTTCAAGGCCCACTCGCCACAAGCACGGCATAAAACATCCTGTGGCGGGAAAGGGTTAAAGACATTTCCCTCTTGTTGTGCCTACCACCTAACTCTCTAACAAAGCATTTGACATACCCAAAAATCTCTATCTGTATTAACCCCTTAGGGACCGCTGACGTACTATGTACGTCCTGTCCACGGGTCTCCCTTAGACCCGCGGACGTACATAGTATGTCAGCGGCTCCTAACCTCCCTCCCGCCCAATACTTACCTCCCTCGCCAGGTCCCATGCTGCGTGGAGACATCATCAGCAGGCGCCCCCATTGAAATCAATGGAGTGGAGGGGGGATCCTTCGGCGCCCTCTATCTTCCCAACCATTGAAGGTAGAGCACTGCAAGTTACACCGCTGGAAAGGGGAGAGTCATTAACTAATTCACTGCTGGATCGCGATTCGGCACAAATTTGCACCAAATCGCGATTCAAACCTGGAGGGGCTGACATCGCGGATGTCAGGCAAGCCTCCAGGTCACCCCCCACCCACTGATATCCCCACCATATGTGTGAGGATGTCAGTGGGCCAGTTAACGGGATCCAAATGATCCCCCTGTCAGGGACTCCGGATGGTACCAGGGTGGCACCGGGGGAGAGGGGAGTCTGAGCCCTGCGTGCAGTGGTCTGCACAGATAAGCAGAGTATCAGGGTAGTGGATGGACACGCAGACTGACCAGGTAGATAGCTGAAGATGATGTGGATGATGATTGCAGAGCAGGAACCAGAGATGGGGGGTCAGGGTCAGGATCAGGAATCAGAGTAGCAGTGATAGCAGAGGTCTTCACTCTTGGTGAGCCTGAGCTGTATGAACCAGCAATGGGTCAGAGAGGGGCAGAGCCCTTTATTATGTCAGTCACGTGTGTTTGGTGCATTAACACATACAATGCTGGATGCTGGTTGCTGGTTGCAGGGCAGGAACAAGCTGGAAAGAACCACCAGGGGGAGTTGCAGGATGGCTACAGCCAGGGATCCTTACAGTACCCTCCCCCTCACGGGCACCCTCTGGGTGACCACTGGAGATCCTGCAGGATGCAGGGCAGCAGTTTCTGGAGATCCTGCAGGATGCAGGGCAGCGACCAAGAACTTGTTGTGGACCTCAGTGGGCAGGAGACCGGCATCAGTGGATAGGTTGCACCGTCCATGTTCCTGATATAGGGTCCCGGACAGGTAAAACAAGAGTTCCCTGCACAGTGTAGCCGCCCGGGTCTTCAGGTGGGGGTTCCGGATGGATACAAGTGTCCTGGCCTTGTGGGCTCCTAGGAACAGAAGGACACTGGTAGGAGGCAGGGTCACCAGGGAACTCCGTGCCAACATAGAGAGATGGCATCAGGACAGATGTAGCCTGTGGGAGGTCCCGGGTCATATCAACGGGGAGGTCTGTAACACCAGTCTGGGGACGGTTCTTCCTTTGTTGTCTTCGTGCTCTGCATCTAGAGTTCTTACTGCCAGCAGATGTATCAGAGGTGAGGGTGCCCACATACCTGGATGGCACCAAGGTAGGTACATCGTAGGTGCCCTGCACCGTATCCTCAGGTAAGGACTCTGGAGCAGCAGGAATGCCCCTTGCCCGTCTGGCGTTGGCGACAGAGGGCGAGAAATAGGAGGCAGAGTCACCGTTGAATCTGGTGCCCACATAAGAAGATGGCATCGTGGTAGGTGTCTCCTCTTCTTCCTCTTTGGTAGAATAAGTATCCCAGGTGGTACCCCTTGGTACCTGGTCTGGATCCCAATATTCTGAGGGGAGGTGGCCAAATGGCAAGAAGTCATCCAGAGAGTGATAGCCAGCACCGTCCACTTCACCGATCGCCAGGTCTCGCTGGCTGAGAGTGGTTGTTACACCCGAAGCCTGGATGTAGTTAATCTCCATAGGGATTGGAGGTTCTGGTTCCATCGCCGTACTTTCAAAGTCCACAGGAATTACAGACTCTGATTCCACGGGCATGATGGTCTCCATAGGGTTTTCTAAATCGTCTTCAGAGGTGAACTCCGGAGACACCCTTCCTCTGGGCACAACGGGCATAGACTTTCTGGGGACAGGTCTGGGTACAGGGAGTTTGGGTTCCAGAGTTCTCCTGGGGGCCGGTTTGGGTAGGGGTACCGGCTTAGGGACAGCAAGTCTCTTAGACACAGTACCTGTAGCAGGAGTGGGAGCCTGAGGTCGCTGTAGAGTTCTACACACAGGAGCATGCTTGGAGCGAACAGCAGATTTTGACACAGGTGCTGGCTTGACAACCGTAGATCTGGGGGGTTTTTCTGGGCAATCAGATATCCAATGCGATCCTTTCCCGCAATACAGGCAGAGATTACCCGCCAGTCTCCTGGCACGTTCTTCAGGGGACAGGGAATCATGATGTTTGTTAGGAGGAGCGCACACCTTAGTCGAGGTGCCCAGAATCTTTTGCAGCATTTGCACCAGGGAATCAGCTAGGGTTTTGAAAAGCTCCTGGAAGGCGGTCTTAAGCAACTCCACCAGTAAGTGCAGCACTGCGGGCTCATTAGTATTAGGCTGGTTCATTCTGTCAGGGACTCCGGATGGTACCAGGGTGGCACCGGGGGAGAGGGGAGTCTGAGCCCTGCGTGCAGTGGTCTGCACAGATAAGCAGAGTATCAGGGTAGTGGATGGACACGCAGACTGACCAGGTAGATAGCTGAAGATGATGTGGATGATGATTGCAGAGCAGGAACCAGAGATGGGGGGTCAGGGTCAGGATCAGGAATCAGAGTAGCAGTGATAGCAGAGGTCTTCACTCTTGGTGAGCCTGAGCTGTATGAACCAGCAATGGGTCAGAGAGGGGCAGAGCCCTTTATTATGTCAGTCACGTGTGTTTGGTGCATTAACACATACAATGCTGGATGCTGGTTGCTGGTTGCAGGGCAGGAACAAGCTGGAAAGAACCACCAGGGGGAGTTGCAGGATGGCTACAGCCAGGGATCCTTACACCCCCTATCTCCCGATCTGGCTAGAGGGTCATGTTGGACATCATTGGAAAGGCCTGATCATGGTCTTTCCAATGATACCAAACATAACTAGGTTCGGTGTAAACAAAAAGCTAAAAATAAAGAAATTTAAAAAAAAATATTAAAATAAAAATTGTTTTTTTTAAAAATAAAATTTTATCTGGGAGGGGGGGTTTAGTTAAATAGGACCTAGGCTGTCATCTAAAAATAATGAGCATAAAACAGTCAGAATGAGCTCAGCACACATTAGGTGAACTGGCTCAGCAGTGAAGGGGTTAAAAAAGCAAAAACATGTAAAAATTGGGTATTTCTATTCTCGGGACAAAATTCTGAAACTATTTAGCTGGGGTCTTTTTTGGTGGTTGTAGATTTTGGGGATTAAATTACGAAAAAGTGTGTTTTTACCATTTTGTCATCCTATTTCATAATTTCTTTTATAGTACATTATAGGATATGATGGAAATAATGGTATTTTTAGAAAGTCCATTTAATCGCGGGAAAAACGGTGTATAATATGTGTGGGTTGCATAAACGAATAAGAGGAAAATTTGACCTAAACACGAACAGCGCAGAAACGTAAAAACAGCAGCGGTCACTAAAGGACAGATTTGTGTAAAACCGCCCGGTCCCTAAGAGGTTAATGTCACTCTCTTCACTGCAGTCCTCCCCTCCTATTTCACACCCTTCCACCATCTAGATTGTAAATTGCCAAGGAATTCCCTCAATTCTCCCTGTATCTGATCGTGAAATATTGACTTGCCTTTTTGGTGTATTATAGAATTGTCTCATCTTTATCCCTTGTACAGCGCTGCAGAATGTGTTAGCGCTTAATCTATAACATAATACAGTAAGCCTTGGCGTGTCCGTCGCCAAAAAAGCCTACTGCGCATACGCGCAAAACTAGCGGCGGTTGGCTGCGCGCGTATGCAACTGCCGCGGCACGCGCCGGCGGTGCCCGTGCCGCATGCTTGATCCGCGCGCAGCCTCTACCCGTCGGCCATGCGCACATCCAGGAGAACAGGATGCGCACATAGCAACCGGGTAGAGGCTGCGCGCGCATCCTGTAGAGCCGGATGTGCTCGCAGCAGATGGCTATAGGCTGCGCGCGCATCCAGTAGACCAGGATGTGAGCGCAGCCTATCGCCGTCTGCTGCGAGCGCATCCGGCCCCCAGACAAGCCCCATTACAAGGACACCCCGCCCGGAGCATGCACCCCGGAGTGCCGGGCCCCACCATCACCCACTCCACAGGGCATCCCACCATATGATGCCCCCCCTCATTCCCTATACCCATGTGAGCTGGGGCAAATATACCCATGTGAGCTGGGGGCAATATATCCATGTGAGCTGGGGGCGAATATACCCATGTGAGCAGGGGCAAATATACCCATTTGAGCTGGGGCAAATATACCCATGTGAGCTGGGGGCAAATATACCCATGTGAGCTGGGGCAAATATACCCATGTGAGCAGGGGGCAATTATGCACATGTGAGCTGGGGCAATTATACGCATGTGAGCTGGGGCAATTATATGCATGTGAGCTGGGGGCAAATATACCCATGTGAGCTGGGGCAAATATACCCATGTGAGCTGGGGCAAATATACCTATGTGAGCAGGGGGCAATTATACCCATGTGAGCTGGGGCAATATATACCCATGAGAGCTGGGGAAATTATATCCATATGAGCTGGAGAAATTCTATCCATGTGAGCTGGGGGCAATTATACCCATGTGAGCTGGGGGCAATTATACCCATGTGAGCTGGGGCAATTATACCCATGTGAGCTGGGGCCAATTATACCCATGTGAGCTGGGGCCAATTATACCCATGTGAGCTGGGGCAATTATACCAATTTGAGCTGGGGGCAATTATACCCATGTGAGCTGGGGGCAATTATACCCATGTGAGCTGGGGGAAAATATACCCATGTAGCTGGGGCAATTATACCCATGTGAGCTGGGAGCAAATATATCCATGTGAGCTGGGCCAAATATACACATGTGAGCTGGGGCAAATATACCCATGTGAGCTGGGGCAGGGGCAGACTGACAACTAATGGGGCCCCCGGGCAATAGGAGGTCATGGGGCCCCCTTGTTCCACATCCACAGGAGGCCACACCCATAAAAAACATCCCCTACAACACAACACATGGGTATATATTGCCCCAGCAGCTCACACGTGGGTATATATTGCCCCAGCAGCTCACACGTGGGTATATACTGCCCCCAGCAGCTCAAACGTGGATATATACTGCCCCAGCAGCTCAATCGTGGGTATATACTGCCCCCAGCAGCTCAAACATGGATATAGTGCCCCCAGCAGCTCAAACATGGTTATGAATTGCCCCCCGCAGCTCAAACATGGTTATGAATTGCCCCCAGCAGCTCAAACATAGATATTAATTGCCCCAGCAGCTCAGACATGGATATTAATTGCCCACAGTGGCTCAAACATGGATATTAATTGCCACCAGTAGCTCAAACATGGATATTAATTGCCCCCAGCAGCTCAAACATGGATACATATTGCCCCTGCCCCCCCTTGCTCAGCAGCTTTTTTGGGACGCGGGTCGGTAGGGGCCCGGTTTGGGGCAACACAGTGAGCCCCCTGCCGGTTTCCCTCTGATCTTAGAAATTAACAGGCAGCCACTGCCAGCGGCGCAGTCTAAAACCGCCACGGTGGTGCCTGCAGCGTGCCTGCATCCCAGTCTAACACTGGAGCAGGCACATTGCACTGGCGCGGTCCCTCATGTGACACGTCACGTGAGGGGGCGGCGCAGGCGCCACCGCAGCGTTTTCACAGTGTGCCGCTGGCTGCCTGTTAATTTTTATGATCAGAGGCAGAGGGAAACAGGCAGGGACCCAGTGTGTCACCCCAAACTGGGCCCCTACTGACCCACGGGCCCTTGGGCAGTGCACGAGTGCCCGATGGGTCAGTCCGCCCCTGGCTGGGGGCAAATATACCCATGTGAGCTGGGGGCAATATATATATCCATGTGAGCTGCTTTCATTTCGGCGAACATTCATGCACACCTCACTTAACAATAGACTGCCCTCTGGGCAGGCTTTCCACCTAGTAAATACATAAAATATAGTACACAGACACATATCCACCATACTTACACATTTATATGGTTGCCCAGTCCGCCTTGTTATCCTTGACAACTATTACTCATTCAATCAATAAAATGCTCTTGGATGATGATACAAACGCTCCACATACTAAACAGGTGCATGGCTAAAGCTGAACATTTGTATTATATAGGGTATTGCAACAAATGAGTCCTGTACTGTGCTAACAGTTCCCTCACTGCCATAAGCTTGGAACTAGAGAGTAACTGTTGGGCAGCATGTTCAGTAACTGCAGAGATGCCGAGGGGCTGAGTGGAACTCTGGAAAGGAATTTGTTCCACTGCTGGTGAAAAAAAACACATTGCAATGAAAGGAAGCTTACCTGAAATAAGTAGTCTACATCCCATTGATTAAGGAGCATATGAACACCCAATTGCACTGTAAAGCGTAGCTAGTTCTGTGCAGTTTGCTTTGGCATAGCTATTTCATGTGCCAAATCATTTATGGAAGTTTCTGTGTAAAGAGTCAAAATGTGAAGACTTTGTCACTGTAGTTTCCCTTGAGAAATCAATGTAATGTATTTTTTGTCGTCATTAAACCCTGTAAGAAATGCATGTTTAGAATAATGTCTATAGTGACCCCGTTATACCTCATTGATCCCTCATTGGGCTCATATGATTGTGAATCCCTCCTTATATACAATTTGTGTTAGCATTTTTGCTAACACATTACTGGACAAAATTTAGTTATTCCTTATCAAACGTTTACGTTCACTAACTTCCAGTGGCGAGCTGACAGGGTCAGTGACATAGCCAACCTACAGGATGGCCCACGCAGCATTCTCTACGCCTGATTGCAGGCTGGCACTCAGTCTGACGGCTGTCTTACAATTCTGCCCACGGACCAGAAGCATGCTGATGTCTGGAGCTGAAATCGTCTGGAACAGTGTGAAATATTTCATAAAGGGATGAAATATCACATTGATCGTTAAAACCAATGAGGTATTCATCTCCTGATGGGATATCACTAGGACAGTGAACCAGGCTATAAACAGCTGTATTTTAACATACAATAATGTGTTTGTTTTTTATTTAGAGTATGATGCAGCATCCATGGTGTGAAGAAATCTATTTAACAAGGATTCAGGCTGACTATGAATGTGACACTTTTTTCCCTGAAATTAATGAAGATGTTTTCAAATTGATGGACAGGTCAGTTAATGTTTGCTGCAGGTGAAAACGATTTAAAACATTCCTAGTTAGACATCTAGCAGGAAAAATCCATGTGATTGAAACAATTACATCCCACTAAAAGGCAATAACAGTTGCTCATCTTATAGTCAGGCTGGAGGGTTATGTAGTGATGTACCCCGGTAACAGGCATGTGGGGGGGGGGGGGGGGGGGTGATACATCACTAGGCACATATGCCTAGATGCTGCCAATAGGTATTGTTAGAGAGTTTCAGTCAGGAAGAAAAGACACTAGACCTCCTTGAACCATAAATATGTTAGAGATACTCCACTTGCCCTGCACAACAACACTCTACAAGATACACTGCTCTTCTCCTAAGTGGTGTTCACCAACTAAGCTTTGATGCCTAGATTAACATGTCCAAGACTAAGCTTCTACTAATTCCTCCCTCTAATGCCTTCCCACCTCCTGACTTCTGTCATGGTTGAGGGTATCACTATCTCCCCACCAAGCCAGGTTCGCTGCCTCAGAGTTAAACTTGACTCTGCTCTTTCCTTCATCCCCCACATCCAGTCTCGTTCCTCCTCCTGCCGCTACCTCCTGCCGCGTAATATTTCCAGTAATTGGCCATTTCTTACCGCTGACACCACAAAGCAACTCATCCATCCCCTTGTAATCTCCCGACTTGACTATTGTAATAATCCTCTAGTTGGCCTCACTCCCCCCCCTACAATCCATTCTGAACTCCTCCGCCAGGCTCATCCACCTCACTCGCCGCTCTGTCGCTCCCCTCTGCGAGTCCCTTCACTAGCTCCCGATCCACTGCAGAATTAAATTCAAAATCCTTACCATGACCTACAAAGCTCTCACTAACTCAGCTTCCCACTACCTGTCCTCACTAATCACCAAATACACCCCAGCCCACTCCCTAAGGTCAAACAGTGACCTGCGCCTAGCTTCTCCCCGCATCACCTCTTCCCATGACAGACTGCAGGATTCTCACGCACAGACCCCATCCTCTGGAACACTCACCCTCGTACGGTCAAACTTTCCCCTAAAGACTTTCCTATTTAGGGAAGCCAACCACCCGACTCACTGATACACTTCACTGCCCCAACCAGTCCATCACTCTCACCTTGCAGTCCTCTCCTCCTGTTTCCACCTCAAACCTTCTAGATTGTGAATTCCCACATGTTTACTCTCCACTGGTTTATCAAATGTTGTTCAGTCTCAGTGTATTGTAACCCTGTCTATATTGTGCCCATTATTCAGCGCTGCAGAATATGCTGGCGCTATATAAATAAAGTATAATAATAATAATGCCATGTTGACACTTCTTGCCTCGGAGAAATGATGTGTTCGAAGTTTCACAAATATAGGTTTGCAATCATTACGAAATTAACATTTTTGAAGGATAATTCTTATATCTGCTAACACTTATGGACACAGATCCAGAAAAAAGAATTTTGGTCATTAATGTCCATTAAAAACTATTATGCAGGTAATTAGTTCTATTTAAAGCAGACATTCTGTTTTCGTCCATCATTTCTGAATGACAGCGGTGATACTACAAACAAACATAGTACCTAATACACAAAACTGATAACAAACACACAGGAGCATTATCCAAGCCACTGTTAATACTTCTACCCTCAAACACACATACAATACAGCCTGAAGGTACCTAATAAATTGTAAACAAATTGAAAATTTAAGTATAGCAGATTTATTAATGAACTTAGTCTATAAAAATTTTAACCAAGTAACAGATGGTTTAAAGTAATATCTTCCCAGTGTGCATTGCCAGTTTTACTCCTTTCATTTACAATAGAATCTAATTAAAGTCCATTTTTTTCTGGTGTTGGTTATTTTTTTCTGTATTTTGCTGTAGCACATTAATTTTGTAAACACAGTTCAGATCGATAAGTAATATCCATCGCAGAGGCTTACTAGGTGAAGTTTTTATGCTGGCTCTTTACCCATTTTAATTCAACATAAGATATGTTACGTTGTTGTGATTAATGAGAATAGAATAAATCTGACCTTATATATTGAATTCCATTTTTTCCTTTTTCGGCATATCTTCCAAAGTCTGCTCAATTCCCATTACATTGCAGAGTTGGGTATACAAACCACAATATTTAAAAGCCTACGCAATTCTTTTTTCTTATAACAATGCTGCCGTGCTTCAGCTTTTTTCATTTTTTTTTCATTATAAAACCATTAACACGCTTCACTTTTCTAATCTCAAAATGATTAGACCAAGGTTAAAATAAACGTATTTCTTTTCATGCATTACTTCTTTAACACCTTCACTACCGATCGAGATATCTCGGTATGCTGATCTGCAGCCCAAAAGGAAATGAAATTAGATTGCTGCAAACTAATTTCATTTGGTTTTGGGCTGCAGAAGGTGCCACCAATATTTTAGCCCTGTGCATTCAGTCAATTTTACAGTTTTAGCTCTTTTGGCATTATGCCCACAGGGCTAAAACGTTGGGGGCACCTTCTGCAGCCCAAAAACAAACAAAATTCATTTGGAGCAAACAAATTTCATTTGCTTTTGGACTGCAGATCAGCATATTGAGATATCTCGATATCCAGGCACCAGATGGTGTCTTTGAAGACCGAGATATCTCAATATCGATAGTGAAGGATTTAAAGATTCACCTTCTCCCATGGGACGGTGTGACGGACGCCGCTACTCGGAGGGAGTAGATCCGCCGTAGGTGCCGGGGGTTGCTCTGCAGTGAGCAGTGGTAGCGAAGCCGGCGTCAGGTCCCTTGCTGGAAGCTAGTGAGCCCGCTGTAGGAAATACCAAGCAGATAGTCCCTCTTCCCAAATACTCGTCGAGACGCAGTACAGGTTAAGCAGATTGGTTTATTTAGAACAGCACAGACACGGTACATTTATATGGTACAGTCCCATTGTTCTCTCCTATGCCTGCTCTCAGACATCCCAGCACCAGTTTTGCCACTGCCTCTAGCCCGAGCCCTTTTCGTATCCTTAACATGGGCTGACCCGGCCTCCAGCTCCTGGCGCCACACTGTCTGGCCCGCCCTGGGCTGTTCCTTGCCTGGGAAATTCCACCCCCCAGAGTGCGAGCGCTGATACCGGCGCCAATCTCCTCTGCGGCTGGGAAGCCCGACCTGGGTTTAGTGGCTGATCGAGGGGGGATCTTGGTGGCGCTCCCCTTTGGAACTCACCCCACAGTAGCATCATGTTCTCAGGGCCCTTCTTACCAAAAAGTACTCTGGTGGCATTTACAAGGGCTGAGCGGTGCAGGGTGTAAGGAAAGTCAGCTATGTGTGGTCTCGGCTGGCGGCAGCTGTAGCGGGGTTGCGCTGGGCAGGTAGACTACGATGGCTGGGCAAGGCAGGGTTGGAAAAGAACTTAATAAACATCAGGGTCATACAGGCACAAATTGTACTAACGAATTCTACACTTGGGTGAACGAAAACTGGGCAATTTAGGTGTTATTAAATAGTGAGGGATTACAGGTTCATTTGGTGCAGGGAATTGCGAGGGGAAACACAAGACACACAGGAATCATAAAGACATAAATTGTATAAACGAATATTAACATTGAATCAACAAACTTTTAACGTTTTAGGTGCTAATAAATTGAAGGTGACGGCTGTTCCGTCACAGACGGCACCATGTCTCAGGGGGTTATATTGGAACATACAGAGCAGCACACAAACTGAGCGGGCGCCTTTCTGTAGGATGGTTCTCTGCTCCTTCCATCTATGGCATGCCACAGGTCATATGGAGGCAAGGAAGCATAAAACTCAAATGTCTCTGTTTTTCAATTATATAGGTCAGCAGAAAACCACTGATATATGAAAAGGAGGTGGTGCAATAACAGAGACACTTTAAATAAAATAAAAAAATAAATGTTTTTCTGTATCAGAATGTACACTCCAGTTAACAGTGGAGGTTTGACATTTTACATTTCAAAGTATGAAATTACATGCCACATGCTCCAGAATATTTTTGTCTAGCGTTTCTATTTTTATACTTGTTTATTAACATCGTCTTATTTACACTTGATTGCAGTGTATAGGATATGCATTTATTTTAATTACTGATATCTACTTTTTTTTTCTCGATTTTTAACATTCTACTGTTAAAAGGTACCCAGGAGTTCCAGAAGAGATTCAAGAAGAAAAAGGAATAACTTATAAATTCAATGTTTATAAAAAAGAACAAACTATCAACTCTCAATAACCCATGGATAAGCATAGATATGCATCGAATGTAGCTAGTGTAACTACTCATGCTGATCCAGATTCAGAACTGTAACCCCTTCAATACCAAGCGATTTTTGTTAAAAAAATTATTATCACATTTATTTGAAATCTGGGATGTGAAGCTAACAATTAAATATAGGGTAAAATAGACGTTTCGAACAGAAATTGTTATTTTGAAATAGATAAATTTAAATATTGTTTTCTCATTTTAAAATTTTTAATGTATACGTTTATCCTTTACAGAAATATTGTAGAAATGTAAGATTCTGAGCTCTAGATGGTGTCCTTTATCTTACACAATTTCAAACAAGGTCTGCATTATTATCATACAGGCAGAAAAGACCTTTGTATTAGATATAGTAACTGTGATAAAGATAAATTATAAAAACGGTGAGATCTGCTGCTTATTGTAGATTTGTATTGATCACAATGAGATTATTAGCAATGCAGCTTCCACAAACCAATAGAATATAAAAATAATATCTGTATATGACATAATGCCTGTATATGTAAATTACGGTACCCAGTGCTTTTTTCCTGGAAAAATAGGTGGGGTATTCTCACACCCTGGGAAAAACTGATTATTATGACTATTTTTGGCTCCTAATAAACAATAGTTGTAGCTCACTTAACCCCTTCGCTGCTGAGCCATTTCACGCCTGTGTGCTAAGCTAATTTTTACCGGTTTCGCTCATCATGTTTAATCGCGTTTTGAAGCATATATTATTATATGACCCAGACATATTATATATTCTTTCCGGCAGACTCGGTAGATTCATAATATATCATTATTATATGTATACATCATGTCCTGTTTGTATATTATAACAAAAAATGCAATAAAATTAGAATTTTCAATAATTAATACTGTGTATGTGTGTAAAGTGTTTTTTTCACATTTTAACATGCGAGCGTTTGAGATTATATTTTCTATGAGTTGCGCTTGTTAAAAAAAATTAGAAATGGGGGAATTGTTACATTTTTTTGGGGGAAATTACGCGATTTTTAACAAACGCACCCCATAGAAAAATCTTTAATGCAGCATCATTGTTCACATTATAATTGAAATGGGAATAATATTGCTGCATTAACAAAACAAAAAAAAATTTTTTAATTATTTATTTATCTTTTAATTTTTTTTATTTTGATTTTTATTTATTTATTTTCTTAACTTTTAACATGGTCGTGTTTGGTATCGTTGGAAAGGCCATGTCTACGTTTGCACTTTATTATCAGTCTTTGCTGACTGTAAGGACCAATATAGGCTTATTTTTGCTGTGCACTATTGTAAACTATGAGTTACCAGGTTTATTAATCCAGAGGGGCATTAGCCCACATGGTCCAATTATAGTATTACAACTACATATTGCACCACTAGGAACCTCTCTTTTCGTTGATGTTTATGCATGTTTGCACACATATGATGTTATATGGTGTGCCACTTGTCTTGTGAGTAGGCAACTATACCTTTTAATCTGCTATGAAATTTTTACGGTTTTACGCTATGCCATCTTTCTGTATTTTGTTTATTACAGTCTAACAAAGAAGAAGTTTTGTGTCGCCCACATTTGGCTTGCATCGCTGATCAAAAAGGGCGGTTTTAATGTGCTGGCTTTGTTGATGTAACTCATATCTCTGTGTTGACTAACATCAGATCGTTGGCAGAGCGAAGTGGTTGGGACAGGGCGTACCTGTTAGTAAGGGAGGAGATGTAGGCCGGGGAGCAGTTATGGAAAGCTTTGTACGTGAGCACCAGTATTTTGAATTGGGTTTTACAGGAAACAGGTAGCCAGTGTAGAGATTGACATAGGGGCGAGGTGCGGGAGGTGAGGTGGATGAACCTGGCACAGGCATTCTTAGCAGACTGCAGAGGGTGAATCTGGGATCTCTTCGGGCCTGAGAGAAAGAGGTTACAGTTATCAAGGCGGGAGATAATAGATTTCCCAGACAGAGATTTCTTGCCCTGGTCAATGCGCGATTCCAAGGTGCATGTCCAAAAAGGTAGACAGAAGAATAATTTTCCACGTTTCAGGGTGGAATGCGGTGAACGGCGCATGCGCCAAGATGGCAGATGGAGCTCCAACACCATGTGGGACAAATTAGTCTGATAATCTGCTCGTTTTACAGTCTTTAAGGACATATATAAAAGGTGACAGCAGGAGGAAGTAAAGGAGGACAGCAGCTGAAGAAGCCATCCGATGAAACGCGTTCTGGTAGCTACTTTCTGTTTTTATTATGGCTTATTTTAATAAATGCTGATTTTATCCACTGCTGTGCACCAACTTTCCAGTTCATGGAAGTTTGGAATTTCCTTAAAATTCAGGGAGCGTGTTACAAGAGCCATATGGGGCTCAAGAGAGCGTATGTTCAAAATTGGCTCAAGTTTTTTCTCTTGTAAATTTTAATTGGCGTATTATGCTAGGGGTGCACCCAATGTATTTTGCCTTTATCACAGGATGGCGCTTTATGAAAATTATGGTGTGATGAAAGGGGTTGATGGGCACCTGAAAAACATTAAGACCCATAAGGCAGTTCACCTAGAGTCGGATGTGGGCTCAGTAAATTGTGAGTTTGACTCATATGATTACTATTGGAATTTTCTGTTACAGTCCTACTGCGCCATTGTTGTTTCCCTTTGTCTCCACAGCCCTCTGGGATACACCAATTATATAGGTGTACTGTAGAAGAAGGAATAATCAAGCCTTCATGATGGACATACATTGTGTATGATTTCCCACTTACCAGTAAGCTGAGGCTAACTGACGCTGCACTGTGATCCATATTGCATTGACTGAACTCAGGCCGTCCCCCTGCAGCCAATGACACGTGACACGTTACGCCGCACACAGGACACAATCCGTCGGGCGCTAAGGGGGATAATAATAAATAATAATAAAATTTACATTAAGATGGATTGGCATTTTTAATGTAATTAAGGATCCAATCACTGCTTCCAATGCACCATCTGCATAGTAGGGGATATTGATATTGAATGGCATAGGGGCTTTGCAGAAATCTAAATCCACACAATGACTAGAAGGATGAAAACATGAGGGATTTAACTAAAAACCGGAAAACATACAGATTTAATATTATTATTTCCCAAGTGATATACATTACCATAGATATTCCAATGAACAATGATTTAGTTTTATATTATTATTATACTTTATTTTTATAGCGCCAGCATATTCCGCAGTGCTGAACAATAGGCACAATATAGACAGGGTTACAATACACGGAGACTGACCAACATTTGATAAACCAGTACAGGGGGAAACGAGGGCCCTATTCCCATGGGAACTCACAATCTAGAAGGGTTGGAGGTAAAAACAGGAGGAGAGGTCTGCAAGGTGTGAGTGATGGACTGGTTGGAAACAGGAGGAGAGGACTGCAAGATGAGAGTGGTGGACTGGTTGGGGCAGTGAGGTCTATTAGTGAGTCTGGTGGTAGGCTTCCCTAAATAGGAATGTCTTAAGGGAGCGTTTGAAGGAAGGGAAACTAGGGGAGAGTCTGACAGTACAAGGGAGAGCGTTCCATAGGATGGGGGCTGCGCGTGAGAAATCTTGCAGTCTGTCATGGGAAGAGGTGATGCGGGGAGAAGCTAGGCGCAGGTCATTGTTTGATCTTAGGGAGTGGGCTGGGGTGTATTTGGTAATTAGGGAGGACAGATAGTGGGGAACTGAGTTAGTGAGAGGTAAGGATTTTTAATTTAATTCTGCAGTGGATGGGGAGCCAATGAAGGGACTCGCAGAGAGGATCAGCAGAGACTGAGCGGTGGGTGAGGTGGATGAGCCTGGCAGAGGCATTCAGAATGGATTGTAGGAAGGCGAGGCGGGAGAGAGGGAGGCCAACTAGAAGATTATTGCAATAGTTAAGTCGGGAGGTTACGAGAGCGTGGATGAGTTGCTTTGTGGTGTCAGCGGTAAGAAATGGCTGAATTCTGGAGATATTACGCAACTGGTAGCGGCAGGAGGAGGAAAGAGACTGGATTTGGGAGATGAAGGAAAGAGCAGAGTCGAGTGGAACTCCAAGACAGTGAACCTGTCTTGATGGGGAGATAGTGATACCATCAACTATGTTAGAGAAGTCATCAGGTGGGGAGGCATTAAAGGGAGTAATTAGTAGAAGCTCAGTCTTGGACATGTTAATCTTTAGGTGGTGGGAGGCCATCCAGGAGGAGATGCCAGATAAACAGTCATTGACTTTGGAAAGGACAGAAGGAGAGAGATCTGGGGTAGAGAGGTAAATCTGAATATCATCAGCGTAGAGGTGGTAATTAAAGCCAAATCTGTTAATGATTTTGCCCAGGGAGGAGGTGTAGATAGAGAAGAGCAGAGGACCAAGGACAGAGCCTTGAGGTACACCTACTGATAAAGGCATTGAGGAGGAGGAATTACCAGCATATGATACAGAGAAAGACCTGTTAGACAGATAAGAGTGAATCCAAGCGAGTGCAGTATCACAGAGACCGAGCGAGCTGAGAGTCTGTAGAAGAAGGGGGGATCGACAGTGTCAAAAGCAGCCGAGGGTCAAGCAGGATGAGAATAGAATAGTAGCCATGGTTTTTAGCAGTTAGGAGGTCGTTGGTGACTTTGGTGAGGGCAGTTTCAGTTGAGTGTAGGGGACGGTAGCCTGATTACAGGGGATCAAGTAGAGAATTAGAGGACAGGAAGAGGGAGAGGCGGTTGAAAACTAGTTTTTTCAGAAGCTTAGAGGTCAACGGAAGCAGGGATACAGGACGGTAGTTGGATGGAGAGTTGGGATCAAAGGTGGGTTTCTTTAGTAAGGGGGTAACCAGAGCCAGATTTGCATCTCAGGAGCCTGTAGGCACAGAAATGTGGAGTGTCCCTACCCCCCCCCCAAGAAAAAAAACAAAAAAGAAACACGCTAAAATTACTTTTGAAATGTTTTTTTGGGACAAAAAAAAAGACAAACAAAAGAAAAACATTTTAAAAAACTGAAACTGTTTCAGTTTCCCTCTGTGTTCAAATCAAAAGAAGGGGCAGAATCTGTTTCTTTAGTTGACTTAGTGCAGTGGCATTGTTTGTTTTATTTGTAAAAGCATATATTGCCTCTGCTGTAGAACAGAGAATAAAATAAATTGTGCATTTCCTTTTGTAAATTTTGTTCTATTTACACATTACATGGTCATGGTGTCATTTGAAAGACCAGACTCTGACCTTTCCAATGACACCTTACTTAACCTTGTGCGTTGTGCAATTCAGAGATGCAGGTTCCAAATTCTCCCTGTCCCTCCTCACTGCAGCTCCACGGTCTAGGTTGTCGATGAGACAATGCATTGCATCATCAGCTCCACACTTGCTGACAGTGTGGGTAATGAGAAGGGGAGTTAGAGCAGCATCAACGTTTGCTTTATAATTGTAAACTGAATAGTGCTGCGTTACAAAAAGGTAAAATAATATTTTGTTATTTTATCTTTACATAAATCTAACCTGATTATATTTGATATCACTGGAAAGGCCATAACCCGCCCTTTCCAATGATACCTCATATGTCCCTCCAGCCCTTAGGGATCCAGAGATACATTGGTCTAAATGATAGTAAATTGTAAACAAAACACAACTTTTTTTTTTTAACAGAGCAAGGCGCCCCCTAGTGGCAGGTGCCTGTAGGCACATGCCTACTCTGCCTAGTTAGAAATCCGGCCCTGGGGGTAACCTGTGCATGCTTGAAGACAGATGTGAGAGGGGCGAGGAAGGAGGAGAGTGTAGGTATAAGATGTGAGGGAATGGGGTCGAGCGGGCACATCGTGAGATGTGAGAAGGACAATAAGGAGTTGACTTCCTCCTCCGTGGCTGGGAGGAAGCGGCTGAGGGTAGAAGTGGGGGTCACTGGGAGGGGAGGTTGTGGTTTAATGGTTTGTGTAGGGATGGTGCTTCTAAAAGTAAGAGTTTTATTTAGGAAGTCGTGAGCGCTAAAGGCAGATGACAGGGGAGGTGTGGGTGGGCAGAGGAGGGAGTTAACAGAGGACCAGCGTCGTTTAGGGTTGGTGGACAGAGAAGATATGAGAGATGAGAAGAAGGCTTGTTTGGCTAAGTGAAGGGCAGAGGTGTAAGCAGGGACGTATTAAGATCTCTATGGTACAGGAGGGGTGAGGTTGCGCGTATTACCCGATGGGGCGGCTGCAACCACCAGATGTATCCAGCCCAGCAATATATATAAAACATAAGAAAAAAATATGTCATCTGCTCTTATTCCCATTATACCGTTTGAAACAAAATTTTGATTAGATGCTTTGGTTTCTATTAATGGCCATTAAGAGAGTAAGCTCACCCGCCAAACATCAATGCTGCTTTTCAGTCATGAGGTAGACTGGTGGGCTTTTATTTATGCCTCATGACTGAAAAGCAGCATGAGCAGTTATGGTTCACTACACAGCAGCCTGTGGCTTCATTTTTGGATAAGACTCACTGTTACTGCATTTTTCTGAGAAAATATACAGTTTTAGCCAAAAAAATTAAATACTGTAGTTCCCTTGTGTTTTGGAGGATGGTGTTTTATGAATAATATGACAAGCAGGGTTATTCAAAGAGAATCAAAAATTCACCGCACATTCAGTGACTTTTCGTTCTCTTCAATTTGGTGCGATTTGGCGATCCCATTTTGGCGACCCTGCGGTGTATTCAGCAAGCACCACAGGGCCGTCATAGTGCAGGGAAAAGCCGCCGCAAACCCGACGAACTAATACTGCAAAACCCGACGAACGCACACCGAAACCCGCAAAAACATCTGGATTAACCCTGCTGAACACGCCGGAGAAACCCGAGCAGCCGCCGATCACAGCGCAGAGCAGCCGCCGGAAAAAACAGACAATGCAGGCGAATGGAGTGAAAAAAAAAAACAGTACAGTTTAATGTTTGAAGTGAAACGCTGTTTGCAGAGAAACTACAGAACGAAAATGTCTGAAATTTACATATAAGATCCACGGAATGATAATAAAATGGGCTGTTACAGATAAAAGAAAAAACGATTAAATCTTTTTTTCCCCCGCAAAAAAATCCCAAAAAATGCCTTAAAGATCCTAAAAAAAATCAATAAATGAAGATACTTTTTACTACAAAATATTATAATCAACAGTTTATTAGATATTGAATTAACGGGATATTTTTAACATTGAAGCCTATGGGATTCGCCTGAATAAATCTGCCGCATGAAACCACCAAACAGCAGGGCAATTCAGCAACTTTTCACTGCTGGTTTTTGTTCTCTGAATAGATGAGGTATTGCTTCTCTATGGGGAACAGGCACCGTATGTGCAGGCAATTCTGCAACATTTGGCGAACTGCCTGCTCTCTGAATAGCCAAATGGCCAGGAAAGGTAACCGTACGCTGAATTTCACTGTTCGGTTACCTTTCGACCACAATTCGGATCTTGTTGAATAACCCTGTATGTATAAAACACTTACCTTGCTCCCATCGTGGGAAATGAAAAGATGAGTAATAGCAGTGGTATTGCTCATTTTATACATGACAAATGGACATTGCCATCGCCTTGTAACTATAAAATAAATAAATAAAAAAAGTTGGGGTTTTTGTTTCTTTTCTTTTAGATTTTACATGGTCATGTTTTGGATCAATGCAAAAGGCCAGACTTTGTCCTGTCCAAGGACACCTCAATTGACCTTGTGAGGTGTAAAGATTATTGATGCAAGGTTCTAGTCGTCGTCCCCCGTGCTCTTTGCCGTGCAGTGGTTTAGGTTTTTGATATAACAATTTGTAACAATGGATTGTGCCATCACCTCCACACTTGTTGGTGACATGAGAAATGAGATGGTGAGTTAGTGCAGCATCATTGTTCACTTTATAATTTAAAATAATATTGCTGGGTTAGAAAGAAAAAAAGAAAAAAGACATTTTTCTTATTTTATTTTTGATACAAAAAAACCTGGTTCTGTGTCGTACTGGAAAGTTCGTGCTCTGGCCTTTCCACAGATACCTCACATGACCCTGTAGCTGCTATGGAGTTGGAGATACAGGAGTCCAAATGCCCATGCATGCAAAGTTATTTATCCTTTCTCTGGGCCTATTCTGGGGCATGGACCTGGAGCTGCTGCTCCATCAGCCTTTATGTTAATCCGGCCCTGGGTGTAAGACCTCTGAATGAATTTGAAATTAGTGAAATCCGCTTCAGAGCGGGATTTCCTCCAGGCACACTCATGTGCGGGAGCATCTTTGCAGGTAGCGTGTCTGGAGCGTGTACAGGGTTGAAGCTGGCGACGTGGGGCCTTACAGAGTTAAGGAGGAGCAATTATGTCTAGAGCAGAGATAAGAGTAGTGTTATAGTGGTCAGTGGCAGTGTCCAGGCAGATAAAGATTGAGGTGTGTGGGAGATGTTGGAGTAGATTGGAGATTTGATGGGGATACACACCATGCAGATTTCTGTGAGTGCGTGTGCGGGATGGGAGAGCAGAGAGTTTGGGTAATCCACATAGGTTGAAGGAGATAAGGTGGTGGTCAGAGATGGAGAAAGGGCGACAGGTGAAATCGGAAACGGAGCAGAGGTTGGAAAAAACAAGGTCAATGGAGTGACCTTCAAGGTTGGTAGGGAGGAGGGAGGATTGTGTAAGTCCAAGATCGGAGGCAGCAGGGGCAGAAGGATCATCAATGGGAATGTTGAAGTCCCTGAGAATTAGACATGGGAGGTTAGTAGACAGAAAGTGGGAAAGCCAGGTAGCAAAGTGGTCAAGGAATTGGGAGGTTGGTCCCGTGGGCGGTAAATAACTGCCACCCTGAGGGCCAGGGAGAAAACAGGCAGATGCAGATGGGAGAGTTAATGATATCACAACCAGATGTCAATGCTCCTATAAAAGGAGTCCTAGTGCAGAAGGTGTTTTAGGTGGGTGTGATGACTCTCAGGCTGCACATCAAGACTCGCGCCCTGACAGGCCTTTGGTTAGTCTTTGGGCTGGCGATTGAGATGAACATCCACTTTTTAAAATGGTTAAAAAAAATAGAATGAATTGATATATTGATAAACATTAAAAATTATATATTGCACGAAATATTGCACAGCCTTGCAAATGATCTACTTAGCTAATAGAATACACGACAAGTTACCTAAATGTTCCTCTATTAGTTGCTTTTTCAAATGTTCTGTTTGTGAAGTGTATTGTTTATAATGTTTCACTTTTTGTTTTTGGTGCAGTTTGTTACTGTATGTTGGATTGAGAAACATTTGTGCACAGATTTTCTTATGTGCTTTTACATTCATTGCAAGAGCCATTGTATTGTTTATTTGCTATATATACAGTATAAATATATATATTTTTTCATCTGAGTGTGGGTTGTTATGTTTTGTTATGAAGGTTGTAATGGAGATGGGCATAAAGACATGTCTCCAATCTGTCCTGTTTTAAGCAGGACTGTACCATTGAGACAGCATTCTGTCCTGCTTTTTTTTCAGCTGTCTTCCCCCTTTATGATATGGTCCAGGGCTGGCCCAAGCCACTGTGCTGCCTGGAGCGATGTATGAATTGCTATCCCCCCCAAAAAAAAAAACTTGCAGCATGTATGAGCATATTACAGAACTCCACAGCAATAAAACTCACAGTAATGTGCGTTGTGTATGAGCATATCACAGAACTCCAGTCATAAAGCTCTCAGTAACGAGCGGTGTGTATGTGTGTATCACAGAGCTGCACAACAATAAAACTCACAGTAATGTACGCTGTGTATGAGCATTAGTGATGAGCCGAACACCCCCGTGTTCGGTTCGCATTCGAAATCGAACAATTTCAAAAGTTCGAGTTTCGAACGTGAACACGAACTGAACTCATTGCAAGTCAATGGGAGTCGAAAGTTCGATTTTTAGAGTGCCCTCCATGAGGGCATATATGCAAGATATTTGCAATAAAAGGTGTATGGGGGTCCAGGTAGTGCCCTGGCGGACAGGAAACAAGGACAAAAAGTTAAAAAAAAAAATCTTTTTTAAAGGAACAGTGAGTTTTCCATGAAATAAAGGTTAAGAATAAAAACTAAAAATTCCTTCAAATATCGTGCCTAGAAGGTCCCCATAACCTGCCCGTGAAGTGGCGGATTTGTAGGCTGTATAGAAACATTTAAAACCAAAAAATTGACATTTCAAATGACGGTAAATGGTTTTTCTTTAATCTATTCATAAACAAATGCTTGGGGCGGCAGTCTGTATGAAAAGAGGAGACATTTTAGGACACGCAGAACAAGTTTAGTGATTTTTTGGCAAAATTATGGTGAAACTATAATTTATGCAGGCTTTGGATGAAAGTAACAATAGGTGCTTTAAAATTGGGCCTTTAGTGTCGGCAACAGTGCCGTCACACCGTAACCCCTCTGTGGTATTGTGGAAGAGTGCAGGGTTGGACCCTGCAGTCAAATATTAAAATGATATGAATCTGGTATAGGCGTCAGTGGCAGTGCACCCAAATATTGTGCCTTTGGTGGCAGCAAGTGCCTTCACACTGTAAGTAACCCGTCTGTGGTATTGTGGAAGAGTGCAGTGGTGGAGGTTTTGGTAATTCAGAAGAGATCCCCGATCTATTCAGTTACATCAGCAGCTATAACAAAACCGGGTCAGCAATGTTTAGGCACTTGTACTTCGCTACTGTATATGGTGAGAATCGTCACTCACCAGTAGCAACAAGAAGCAAACAGAACAGGCGGGGGATACACAGAGAGAATAGTCAAATGGCAGGCAAAGTCGGCAACAGATCGGGTCCTCAGAACAAGCAGGGTCAGTAACAAGTATACAAACTGATTCGGTAAGATAGCGATGTGGGAATAAAGGCTGAGACACACTGAGCGTGTAGCGACGCACAGCGTAGCGAAGCGAAGAGAAGCAAACATTTTGCAGGCTTGACTTCACTCCGCTCCACCTCGCAGCGTGTCTACACTACATTATGTTTGCTTCTCATCGCACTGGACAAGAATCCACTAACTAAATTAAAATGTGCACACAAAACTGTTTTATTTTCACAAAGCACATGTTATATAATCAAAAAAAGTTTCTACTGAATAAAATACATCAAAAATTACTGTTAATTTAATAGGAATAGTATAAAAAAGTTAGCCCCTGATCATATATATTATAGGGACACGGAGCGCTGTGTATAGAGTAGGGATGCATTGATACCACACACAGACATATACGTATATATCAACATGCAGATATATATACACACCCACCCACAGACCATATATACACATACGCACATGGGGGGGTGGCATGTGGACAATCTCAACTACATGCGCCCCCCCCCCCCATTTGGCTGATCCCTCCGGAAGAAATGTTGAACCTGACAGAGCAGAGAATATATATATTATTCTCTGCTTTATCGGGTTCAACATTTCTTCTGGAGGGATCAACCAAATGGGGGGGCAATTAGTTGCCAAAATGTGTGTGTAATAAAAGGCTGGATATATATATTTATATCTTATCTATACATATATATATATCATACCTGCCCTTACCTTCCCCTATAAATTTGCTAAAAATATACACACAAAAAAAACAAACCACTGCCTGAGACCCCGTGCAGCCCACATGCCACCCCCCTCTACCTGGCTGAATGTATCTAATATATATAATTAAATACATTCAGCCAGGTAGAGAGAGAAAAAAAAAGGTTTTATTTTATGTTCCCGGGGACATTTAAAAATGTCCTCGGATTTAATATTTTTTTAGAAATGTGTCACCTTACCTTTGCCTGGTGGTCAGTGGGGGCTCCCAGGATCCTGGTTGTGGGGGGGTCTGCTGTGGCCGCAGGTGCAGTGGCTCCCTCCCTGCGCTGCCTGTCTCTGCCACATGCACCCAGGCGGCTAGCCCGCAGAGTCGCAGCTCTGTCATCGCATGCTCCTCAAGGGGATCCTTGGGAGGCTCCTGCAGGCTGCCCTCTACAGTGCCTGATTAGAGGGCTGTGTCTGCTTGATGTTTTAGTAACAAGAATGTTTTATCCCATAGGCTTCAATGTTAAAAATATTCCCGGTTTAATTCAATATCTAATAAACTGTTGCTTATAATATTCTGCAGTAAAAAGTCTCTTTATTTCTAGATTTTAGTATTTTTTAAGCATTTTTTATACTTTTTTCAAATTATTATTTTTTTTTCGAACTTTTGGCGAACTTCCCAAAAAGTTTGAAGTTCGCGAACTGTCGAACGGCCGATGTTCGATGCGAACTCCGAACAGATCGAACCGAACAGCTCATCCCTAATGAGCATATCCCAGAGCTCCACAGTCATAAAGCTCTCAGTAACGTGCAGTGTGTATGAGTGTATCACAGAGCTCCACAGCAATAATTCACAGAATTGTGCATTGTGTATGAGTGTATCACCGAGCTCCACAACAATAAAACTCACTGGCTGCGAACGGCTGTGACAGGCTGCAAAATAACAACATGCACATTGAGTGTTAGAGATATGGCCTACCAGTATGCAACATGCACAGTGAGTGTTATACAGAGATATGACCTGCCAGTATGCAACATGCACATTGAGTGTTCTACAGAGATGTGACCTGTCAGTCTAGAAATTGATAGCTGTGTGTAATACAGGGGTCAGGTGTCTCAGTCTGGTAAATGACCCCTCCCCAGATAGTGTGAGTGTTATACACAGGTCTGAACTCCCTGCCTGGTAAAGGTAAAGGCAGTAGTAGGTGCGACAGGGTCTCTCTCCCTGAAACCCATCATTACTCCCCAGCTCGTCTCCATCCATGGACTGCAGCATCCCAGATCCTGGCCAGCACCGCTTTCCCTGGAGCTACCAGACGTCAAGTCCCTCCCCCTGGAAACCGGTCCAGCTCTAAACTTCTTCCCCCGGAAACAACCAACACATTAAATGGAGCCCCCGGGATACAGATGGACGGGCAGCAATATCATTACCCACGGGGTCAGACAGGTCTGGAGCATCCCCCATATTGCTATTTAATCCCAGATCCGGGTGACACATTGGGCAGATGAAGCACCCAGTCTCTCCCTAATAAGGGGTGGGTGAGGCCCGCTGAAAGGGTCAGTTGTGGCCCACTAAAAGGGGTCGGCACGGCCTGCTAGAGGGTTGGGCACGGCTGGCTTTCTCCACGAAACACCAGCCTGCTGAGTTCCGTACCTTGTTGGGGCTGGGTGCTCTCCATGCCGCGGCCTTTGACAGGGCGACAAAATGCTGCCCCTGATAAAGGGCTGCCTGGAGTGGCTGCTCCAACCTGCTCCATGGACGGGCCAGTCCTGATATGGTCTGCTCTCTTTTCAGACAGGTCCACCTCTGTTCATGCCCTGGCTTGGTGCATCATTTATTTAATACTCAATTATCTATTAAACATCAGACGTATCCATATATTTATCCCATTTTCTTACTGCCCTTTTGAATTCTCCCATGGAGTAACTTCAGGAATGTCCCTGACCAGCGATTGAGAAACATTTGTGCACATATTTTCTTATGTGCTTTACAGACTTTGCAAGAGCAATTGTATTGTTTATTTGTTACATATACAGTATAAATATATATACAGTTGTGTTCAAAATTATTCAACCCCCACTGAAATTGAGTGTTTTGGCCAGTTTGACATTGATTTTGATCATTCAGTCATCTTGCTTACAATTAAATCAAAGAGGCACGTGTAGGTCAGACAAATATAACATAACATTTATAATGAAATAACCACAAATGTCTTTTCTGTGCTCACATCATTATCAGTTTTATTCAACCCCCAAGTGACATTCAATCTTAGTGCTTAGTACAACATCCTTTTACAGTTATAACAGCTTTTAAACGTGAAGCATAGCTTGACACAAGTGTCTTGCAGCGATCTACAGGTATCTTCGCCCATTCGTCATGGGCAAAAGCCTCCAGTTCAGTCACATTCTTAGGCTTGCGCACTGCAACTGCTTTCTTTAAGTCCCACCAGAGGTTCTCAATCGGATTTAAGTCTGGTGACTGCGATGGCCACTCCAAAATGTTCCAGCCTTTAATCTGCAACCATGCTCTAGTGGACTTGGAGGTATGCTTGGGATCATTGTCCTGTTGAAAGGTCCAACGTCTCCCAAGCCTCAGGTTTGTGACGGACTGCATCACATTGTCATCCAATATCTCCTGGTACTGAGGAGAATTCATGGTACCTTGCACACGCTGAAGCTTCCCTGTACCTGCAGAAGCAAAACAGCCCCAAAGCATGATTGACCCACCGCCATGCTTCACAGTAGGCAAGGTGTTCTTTTCTTCATAGGCCTTGTTCTTCCTCCTCCAAACATAGCATTGATCCATGGGCCCAAACAGTTCTAATTTTGTTTCATCAGTCCACAGAACACTATCCCAAAACTTCTGTTGTTTGTCCACATGACTTTTGGCATACTGCAGTCGACTCTTCTTATTCTTTGGAGACAGCAAGGGGGTGCGCCTGGGAGTTCTGGCATGTAGGCCTTCATTACGCAGTGTGCGCCGTATTGTCTGAGCTGAAACTTCAGTACCCACATCTGACAAATCTTTTCTCAGTTCCTCAGCAGTCACACGGGGACTTTTCTCCACTCTACGCTTCAGGTAGTGCACAGCAGTCGAAGTCAGCATCTTCTTTCTGCCAGGACCAGGTAGCGTTTCAACAGTGCTCTTTGCCTTGAATTTGCGAATGATGCTTCCTATGGTCTCTCTTGGTATGTTTAACATCTTTGCAATCTTCTTATAGCCATTGCCCTTCCTGTGAAGAGTAATCACCTCTTCTCTTGTCTTCCTGGACCATTCTCTTGACTTCACCATGTTTGTAACCACACCAGTAAATGTCTAGAAGGAGCTGAGTATCACAGTCATTTTAAAGCTGCCTAATTGGTGCTTATTATGCTTTATTGCTGCTCCGTGACATCCACAGGTGTTTTCAATACCTGATTGAAAACACTTGAATGAACCTCTGTTCTTCAGAGTGGTAGTCTTTAAGGGGTTGAATAATTGTGTCAATGAAGAATTCACAAAAGAAACATTTACTACTGTATTACAAAACCAATTGATGTCATTTTAGTTGCATATGGTTCTTTAAAAAGTCCTTGTAGGATTTCATTCTGAATACAATTACAAATGTACACTAAATTCCCTAAAACCCTTTACAGCATTGGGGGTTGAATAATTTTGAACACAACTGTATATATTTTCACCTGAGTGTGGGTTGTTATGTTTTGTTATGAAGGTTGTGAAGGAGTTGGGCATAAACACATGCCTCCAATCTGTCCTGTTTTAAGCAGGACTGTACTATTGAGACAGAAAACTGTCCTGCTTTTTAGCAGCTGTCTTCCCCCTTTATGATATGGTCTGCTCTATTTTTGGACTGGTCTACCCCTGTTCATACCCTGGCTTGGCAAACCATTTACTTAATACTTAATTATCTATTAAACATCAGACTTATCCACATATTTATCCCATTTTCTTTCTGCCCTTTTGGTTTCTCCCATTGAGTAACCTCAGATTACTGCTCCTATAAAAGGCCTCCTAGTGCAGAAGGTGTTTTAGGTGGGTGTGATGACTCTCACGCTGCCTATCAAGACTCACGCCCTGACCGGCCTTTGGTTAGTCTTTGGGCTGGCGATTGTGATGAACATCCATCTTTCAACATAATAAAAAAATAGAATGAATTGATATATTCATTAACATTAAAAATTATAGATTGCGCAAAATATTGCACAGCCTTGCAAAGAGGGATGTGAATGGCTGAAAAATTTGTTTCAGTTAGTTTTGTTTCGTTACATTTTTAAATAATTTTGTTTTCAGACATTCTTAACGAATTTCGTTTCGTATTTCGTTTAGTTTCGTTTTGGATCGATTCAAAATTTCAAATCGATTCGCATTTCATATATCAATGTAATAGTTTATTTCAATTCGAATTTTGGATCACTAAATAAAACCCCAATTAATCAAATTTTGCTGTTAAAAGTTAGGGTTAAATTTTAAGCGGTGTCACAGATTTAGTATTTGAGTCAAATTAAACCGTGAAACAAAATTAATTTGTTTCTTTAAGTCCTTTGCTGACACTTACTTGTATTTTAAGTTAAGATCAATTCAATAGTTGATATCAATTTGATATTTCATTTCAAATTCAATAGTTGATATCAATTTAATATTTAATTTCAAATTCAATAGTTGATATCAATTTGATATTTCATTTCAAATTCAATAGTTGATATCAATTTGATATTTCATTTCAAATTCAATAGTTGATATCAATTTGGTAGGTTATTTCAAATTCGATAGTTGATATCAATACAGCAAACAAAAATAGCAGAGCACATAGATCCTAGACCCAATTTGTGGATGAAAAAGGAGGTTTTTCAACATGCAGTGTCACACCTCACCACCATAAAGAATAAAATATTCCTTAATAATACTTATCTCAGTAATAATTTGGTCCACTGCCGCTTATTTGGTACCTTTAAGGAATAAACATATAACACTTCTCATTGCACAGTATCTTAATATACAATTGATCCCCCTTCTTTCTATATCCCCCCAATTGCAAATTCACTCTCTTCAGAGCTCCCTTACTTATGTATAGGGATAGCTCTGTGGGTAACGCCTGGCTCTCTTTTAATTTAGGATGGGGCCCTCCTTCTCACAGTTCACAAACACCTCTCCAGGATCATATGCAGAAAGAAAATTTACATAGTGCAGAACATCCTTCTTCCGTGTGACTGCAGTCCCTCCTCTCAAATATCTAGGTATGTGGTTAGACCCAAATCTATCCTTTGGCCCCCAAATTTAAAAACTTTCATCTAAAATTTACCCCAAACTAGGTGCCCTGTACAGAAACAAATCCTGGCTGAGCCCCGCGGTAAGAAAGCAGATTGTATAACAAATGCTTATGCCAGCTATTGAATACGGAGATGTAGTGTATGCAGCCGCCCCGCAGACGCACCTCCAGAAACTTACTACATTGTATAACTCATTCTGTCACTTTGTGCAACAATGTAACTACATGACCCACCATTGTGACATGTTAAAAGAACTAAACTGCCAATTGCTGGAATCTAGACACACCATTCACCGTTCCAACTTGGTGTTTACGAGCTTTTCTGGGAAGCTACCACCCTACCTGAATAGGCTGCTTCCCTCAGCAGTTCCCTCATCCTATAACCTCCTATCCAGGACCTGTACCTTACTTGCAATACCACAATACAAAAAGAAAGTGGCTCGATCCTCATTTTCCTATAGAGCACCACAATTATGGAATAACCTCCCAGACGCCATCAAATCTTCCCCCAGTCTTAGGTCACTCAAGAGCTCCCTATTAACATACCTCAATAAGGAATGCACCTGTAAACATGTAACATAGTGAATAGATTTCCTACATATTTATTTTCTGTTAATCTGTATATTTGCTTTGTGTTAATATCTTGCATTTACTACTTTGTATTTCTGTAACAATGTTCTTGAACCCTGGACATACTTGAAAATGAGAGAAATCTCAATGTATCCTTCCTGGTAAAATACTTTATAAATAAATAATAGTAATATTACTCTAAACGATCTCTGCCATAAGCACAGTTTTTAAGGGTAATACGAAACAATAGCGATGAGGATTCAAGGGAGGAACAACTACACCATATGTTCCAGAGATTTGTAAACCGGGATTATTCAAGAGAATTGTTCATGAATGCCCTGGAGAAGGCTAGAGCACCCTGGGAGAAAAGGATTAAATCCGATAGATTAAAATTCCCCTTAACGTTCGATACGGCCTCCGATAAGATTACATCCATTGTCAGAAAAAATTGTCAAGTATTGGAAAAGGATCACTCCTTACCAGTAAAGTTCAGATAAAAACCCATGTTTTGTTATCGTAAGAATCGCAATTTAAAGGACCTATTGGTCCAGACAGATCCAGTTCAAAGTTATGAACGGAAACCAGAGCGAATCCAAAACCGGGGTTGTAAGAGATGCTTAGGCTGTGTTACGTGCAGCCATATGATCCCCGCCAAAGAATTTCGGCATCCTCACACAGGGAAGCGTTTTTTTTTATCAAACATTTGATTTCATGCAAGACAGAGTACGTGGTCTATGAAATCCTGTGCCCTTGTGGGTAGGTAAAACCGTCACCCCATTATGTGAGAGGATTCGGAATCATAGATCAAATATTAGGATAGCATATAGAGATGGGAAATCCGATAAACCAGTGGCCAGGCATTTTCTCGAATCCGGCCACCCTCTATTCTCCTTAAAGTTCTTGGCAATTGACCATATTCCTCCATTGAGAAGAGGGGGGGACAGAGCACTAGCACTCCTTCAGAGGGAGGCCCACTGGTCTACCCTAATGGACTCAATGAGAGAAATATGTATTCAGCATTTATTTAACTCAAAAATTAGTGAGATGGATGCTAACCTGTACAAAAAAGCCCTTGGAAACAACAGCAATATGTGTAAATTGTGCAGGGTAGTATGATATGACCAGTGACTGCTTTTTGTTTTTAGTATACTGCTTGTAATAGCAGGAGGTGGTGGTATATCTTTGTTTTTCACAGTTACCACAGCTCGGTGGCATAAAGGTGTAAGTACGAGGAAGTAGGCGATCAGAGCACTGCGTTGTGTATACATGCTGGGGTTGTCAACTCAGGACAACCAGCGTGATGTCAATAGTTGGCACCGGAGATCGGCGCATGCGCGGGGACAGGGAGAACACGCCGAGATGGCGCACACCGGGTGGTGAGCAATTGGTGATCCTGTTTGTATGTTAATTATTACATCTATTTAAACAGTAAATTTTTTATGCATTATATGTTTGTCCTAAGGAAGGCTCCGTGTCTGGAGCCGAAACGTTGACACTTATGGATTAATTAAACTGGAACCTTTTGAAAAAACCCTGGAGTGCTGGCTTTCCTACAGCTTAATTATATATATATATATATATATATATATATATATATTATGGTCTGGGTGTGTGGCAGGGTGTGCAGTGGGTAAATGAAGTGTCTGACCATACAGTTCAATATTAGCATAAATTGGACAGGCTTTCCGCAAAATCCAAAACTATTTATTGGAAAGCGGTCACATGACATTAAATAAAAATATTGGTACTCGGTTTCAGTGAACGAAAGTATGGGTACTCGCACTCAGTCTTAAAAAATTGTATCGTGCATCCCTAACATAATGTTCAGATTTAGCTAATTATTTAGCATATATAGCAGAGATGTATGGAAATTAAGTCTCTTTATTACATTCCTATTAGGGATGTGCACCGATTTTTTTTTCGGTTCGATTCGATTTTTCGAATTTTTAAACTTTTCGATTCGGCTCGTTTCGACCGCTTTCTGTTTCGATTCGGTTCGGTTCAATTCGTTTTTCGGGTACATGTATTTTTCGGAATATCGACCATTTTTCGTATTTTCGTGTCACTTTACTCGGGTTTTGTATCGACTTTTCGTGAAATTTTCGTTTTTCGGAATTGTACATGGTTTTCGGCATATCGCCCATTTTTCGTATTTCGTGTCACATTGCTCGTTTTTTTGTATCGACTTTTCGTGATTTCGGTAATTTTCGTTTTTTCGGAACGTCTGTTCTCGTTTCAAAGCTGTCTAACTCTATTCGTTTTGATGTAAACTACTATGGTTTACTTTAATACTACTTTATTTTTTTATAATAAATTTTTGGTTTGTTTTTCGGATCCGATAATTCATTCTGTCGATACGATAATTCTGGCGATTCTATCGAGTTTTTTTAATTAACCCTTTCGCTGCTGAGGCTTTTCCCGCCTCTGTGCTGAGCTCATTTTTACCGGTTTTGCTCATCATGTTTAAACGTGTTTTGAAGGCTTATTTTAGTATATGACCCAGACATATTATATATCGTTCTTTCCGTCAGACTCGGCAGATTCATAATATGTCATTATTATATGTATACGTCATGACCTGTCTGTATATTATAACAAAAAATGCAATAAAATATGATTTTTCAATAATTTACAACGTGTAAATAATTACAAATTACAATAATTTTAACGCGCCAGCAATTGCGGTTATATTTTGTATGGGGTGCGCTTGTTAAACAAATTAGAGATGGGGTCTCGTTACATTTTTTTTTGGGGAAAATTACACAATTTTTAACAAACGCACCGCATACAAAAATCGTTAGTGCAGCATCATTGTTCACATTATAATTGAAATGGGAACAATATTGCTGCATTAACAAACAAAAAAAAAAAAAAGTTGTTTATTTTTTTTTTATAAATTTTTTAAAATATTTTTTTATTTTTAAGTTTTTTACAAACGTTTTTCACATTCGTGTTTGGTATCGTTGGAACGGCCATGCTCTGGCCGATCCAACAATACCAAACTTTAACCCCTAGCTGGCACAGATCGGGAGATAGGGGGTTCCAATGAACCCCCTATTTCCACCATTGGTGGCAGCTAGGGGTTAACTCCAGGACTGGCGTCATCGTGCTATGCACGATGACGCCAGTCCTCAGGGGGAGTTCCCGGAAGCTTGGCCGACATCCAACATCCTCATGGATATTGCCCCAGCACCTCGTGGATATGCCCCAGCTCCTCGTGGACATGCCCCAGCTCCTCGTGGACATGCCCCAGGTCCTCGTGGACATGCCCCAGCTCCTCGTGGACATGCCCCAGCTCCTCGTGGACATGCCCCAGCTCCTCGTGGATATTGCCCCAGCACCTCGTGGACATGCCCCAGCTCCTCGTGGACATGCCCCAGCTCCTCGTGGACATGCCCCAGCTCCTCCTGGATATGCCCCAGCTCCTCCTGGATATTGCCCCAGCTCCTCCTGGATATTGCCCCAGCTCCTCATGGATATTGCCCAAGCTCCTTGTGGACATGCCCCAGCTCCTCGTGGATATGCCCCAGCTCCTCGTGGATATGCCCCAGCTCCTCGTGGATATGCCCCAGCTCCTCCTGGATATGCCCCAGCTCCTCCTGGATATTGCCCCAGCTCCTCATGGATATTGCCCAAGCTCCTCATGGATATTGCCCAAGCTCCTTGTGGACATGCCCCAGCTCCTCGTGGATATGCCCCAGCTCCTCGTGGATATGCCCCAGCTCCTCGTGAATATGCCCCAGCTCACACATGGATTTGCCCCAGCTCCTCATGGATATGCCCCAGCTCCTCGTGGATATGCCCCAGCTCCTCGTGGATATGCCACAGCACCTCGTGGATATGCCCCAGCTCCTCATAGATATTGCCCCAGCTCCTCGTGGATATTGCCCCAGCTCCTCGTGGACATGCCCCAGCTCCTCGTGGACATGCCCCAGCTCCTCGTGGATATGCCCCAGCTCCTCGTGGATTTGCCCCAGCACATGGAATGCCCCAGCACCTCATGATAATGGCCCCAGCTCACCTCCGCCGCCTTTTTCGCTCCCTCAGAGCGTCCGGTGGCGCGCAGCTTGGGCGCTCGCCAGGGGGAGCCACATGACCAGCCGCGATTGGCTGGTGACGTGTTTCCTCCAGGCGAGCGCCGAAGCTGCATGCTTCGGACGCTCGCAGGGAGCGAAAAACGCGGTGGAGGGTGAGACACCCGCCCTTAGGGTGACAGTGTCACCCTAAAGGCGGGTGTCACCTGGTGCGGGCCGCACCCCCCGCCCTCACGTAGCGACGCCACTGGTATATACATTTAACGGCCGCACGCCCACGGACTTACTCTATCCAAACAAAGTTCAGAATGATGTGAAACATTGGGACTTTTTGGATAGATTTCGATTTTCGACTATCCAAAAGTTAAAAAAATAAAAATGGTCGAAATCTAATGCAAAAGTCCTGATGTTAAAAAAATTGAAAAGGGGACTTGTTATATTTTTTTGGGTGAAAATTACACTATTTCTAGCAAACCCACCCCATACAAAAATCCTTAGTGCCGCATCATTGTTCACATTATAATTGAAATGGCAACAATATTGCTGCATTAACAAAACAAAACACCTGTTTATTTTTTTTTATATTTTAATTTTTTAAAATTTTTAACATTGTTATGTTTGGTACTGTTGGAAAGGCCATGCTCTAGTCGATCCAAAGATACCAAACATTAACCAACCGATAGCTGCCGCGGATCGGGAGATAGGGGTTCCAATGAACCCCCTATCTCCACCATTGGTCACAGTTAGGGGTTAACTCCAGAACTGACGTCATTGTGACGATGTCTTGGGACTGTCGGCAGCTGCTGTTCCCCCACGCTGTTGTCTTCCTGCAAAGACGTGACCATGTTGGCGGGCAGCGTCTTAGCGGGCAGCAATGGGAGAGAGAGAGCTCATAGCTGGGAGGAGGTGTTGCGTGAAGCTGCAAACAGGGACAAATAAACTAGACCTGAGCCGCACTGAGGATCTTTGGGTTGTGTCGGAGAAGACTTCACGCAGTGCTGCCATCAATATTTTTGATAAATTCTTGGTTATACAATGAATGTGACTGTGGACAAAAATCCGTGTTGTTGTGACATCGCCTAAGCTTAACAAAACCAGGCCACGTCGGTAATCAAATCTCAAGGGTGTACAACAAGGTTGTGTTAGTGTGTGACATTTTTTGGCCAGGCAGGAAGTGTAGAATGTGCACAGTCACATTCATGGCCACAAATATGTTGACAAATTTATGACAAAGGGTCCATAGAAATGTCAATAAATTTATGTACATATAATTTTAACAGTGTGGAAACCAAGCAATACATATTAACTTATTAAGTAAGGAAAAGCAACGCACACAAACAGGAAAATATAGAAAAAATAGAAAATTTATTTACAACATGGGGAAGGGAAGGGAAGGGAACATGCCAAGGATGGCAAACTGCCCAACAGGGGCACAAACAACACAAACAAACATAGACTGGAAGATGGCCGCCATTGTACTGGCATTTGAGGAGATGTTGGAGCTGGTCCGCATCTTTGATTACAAAGATTATGACTGCCGTAAGGGCCCTTACAGCAGGAAGAATAATTCTAGAAAGGATCGTATCGTTGACAAGCTACGCACCACCATCCTGGAGCTGTTTGGGAAAGACCGGACGAAGGACCAGATCCGAAAACGCTGGTCCGACCTCAAAGCAGGCGAGCAGGAGCAGCTGAGGCACATCCGTTTCTGCAGATTTCGGGAGGAGGCTGCCACTGGCCTGTCTCACTGCCGCTCCAGGATTTCCGCGGTATTTCTTAGGTGCTCCCGCAGTTCTTGCAGCAGTTCCTGGATGGCATCTATAGATGAAATTGCCAGGCGTAGCTCGCTAATCGCCTCCCGATTGGTTGTTCTGGCTTCTATATATCCAATAAATGAAAGAAGGAAAATACAGTAAGTAAAGCAGGTTTCTATTTTTGACTGAAAGTCTTGAAAAAATATAACAGTAGTATATACCAGAGCTGGCGGCCTCCTGAGTCTCCGACTCCTCCTCCGACTACTCCCCCACCACCACCGTCTGCATATCCAGTGCTATATCTAAGAAATTAAAGAAATAAAAAATACAGTAAACAACAAAACTGATTTATTTTTTAACAAAAGTCGATGCAAAATACAACAGTAAAAAAAAAAAACCTGGACTGGCGGCCTCCTGCTGCTCCGGCTCCCTCTCTCCAACTTCGCCCTCCACCTGCTCCTCCTCTTCCTCCTCCTGCTCCTCTTGTGCTATAAATAAAAAAAATTAATTAAAATACAGTAAACAAAAAATGTTTCTGTTTTTGACCAAAAGTTGTTGCAAAATAAAACAGTATATACCAGCGCTGGTGGACGCCTGTGGCTCCTCCTCCTCCTCCTCCACTGGGGCACTGGTCCCCGCCGGGGCAGATGCCGCCTTCTTCCTGTCTTCTGCCAAATCTAAAAAATAACACGTAAATAATGCAGACTGGAAAAAATGGTATATCTATACACTATATTGCCGAAAGTATTGCGACACCCCTCCACTACCCCACTACCAGCTTGACCCACCACTACTCCCATCTCATAGGTCTAAAGTCACAAAATATTTATTTATTTCCTCTGCACAGACATATATTACCGTTCAATTATATATTTTTTTCAGAAGTAAACATTACGTTTATTCAATAAAAACTATTATTTGTGTTGTGTGCGTACAAAACGCATTGTGCTGACTGCTTTTAGTTATGTTATAGAAGGCCTCAGCCTCAGTTTCACTTTCAGTTTCTGCGAATAAAACTGGATATAGCAGAAACAACAACAGAAATGCACCATTTTGTTTTGAAATTTGCATCTAAAGCGTTCCACGACACTGCTGCAACAATTCAGCAGCTGCTGAGGATGTATTGAACGCGGCTCTGTTTGGATGCACTTTCAGAAGAACTACATGTCCCATCCTATCACTTAGCAAAGACGCAGAGATTTTTATTGATGCGCAGGTGGGAGCCAATATTGGGCAAGCTGAGGGTCATCTCATATGCATCACTCAGTCACAACAACCCCACCCCCCCAGCACACTACAATACACACAGTGCCAAAAGAAATCCAGCATTGTAACTTCATCTACATACATCAAATGTCACAATTTTCACGAATACGTAAAATCACAAAAAGGCAGAGCTATGGCAAAAATGCATGTATGACGAGTCGTGAAAACGCAAAGCTATACACAATCACATTGCATGAAAAAAGGACTAGATAAATCAGCGTATTTCTTTGCACATTAGCACATGCAAGCACATTATTATTATTATACAGGATTTATATAGCGCCAACAGTTTGCGCAGCGCTTTACAATATAACATGACACTTACGTTTCGCTATGACGTGACGGATGTGTCTCAGCTGCTGCTCCTCGCGTACTTTCAGATCAGACCAGCGTTTCCGGAGCTGGTCCTTCATCTTGTCCTTCCCGAACAACTCCAAAATGGTGGTGCGTAGCTTGTCAAGGATACGATCTTTTCTAGCGTTCTTCTTCCTGCCGTAAGGGCCCTTACAGCAATCGTAATCTCGTCTATCAAAGATCCGGACCAGCTCGAGCATCTCCTCAAACGCCATATTTCTGGCCTGCTTCTTTCTGGGTGGTGGTGGTTCATTAAGAGACGATGCGGAGGTGTCAGAATGGCACTCGTCGTCTCTTGCAGCCATGGTGAATAATAATAACAATATTTTGTCCAAAAAAGTTGTCAAAAAACGGCTCAATAAAGTTACGACATCCGCGCGCGCGCGCATGCACGACCCGCGGACGAATCGGATCCGACCCAATTATGAAATTTCTTATCGGATCATTGGAAACGAAAAAAAATTAATACGCATTTACAAATACAAAATTTACAGAATCAGCGATATAACCGATAATAGTATGTCCATAATTACCGAAATGGAACCGAAATCCCGAATGGAACCGAAATCATGAATAGAGGGAAAATAAATTTCGATTTGACACATTTCAAGTCCATTCGAAAATTCCGAAAATTTTTCGATTCGGCTCGGAAAACATTTCGGATTCGACATTTTCGGATCTAAAAAATTTCGGCCGCATCCGAAGACCCGAATCGGGAAATTTCGTGAAATTTCCGAGATTCCGAAACCCGAAACGCACATCCCTAATTCCTATAACATCCATCCATGACACCCCAAACTGATATTTACACTGACCAGATACCCCCACGCAGATCATGAGATTGACACTCCTTTCATCCCACTGACTATAATAACCCTCACATGTCACCCCACACACAATAAACATGACCCTATCCCCTCCTTCTCACTGACTATAACAACCCCTTTATCTTCTCCACCACATCGGCCTTTGAGTTTTGTAATACATCTCGATCCACAGAAGTTCAATCATGTGGACATCAAGAGCTGCATGTGAAAAGCAGATATACAGGGTTATTCAGAGAGCGTGAAAAGCAGTAGAATGACTGGAGAATGACTGGAGAATTAAAAATTCTAGGTCAAAATAGCCAAACCAGAAAAATTCTCCCTTTCATCTCACTTTCCAAATCGGCTATTTTAACCTAGAATTTTTCATTCTCCAGTCATTCTCCTGCTTTTCACGCTTTCTGAATAACCCTGATAGTGATTTGCCGCAGAGCTCCTTTATCAGGTCGCAGTCCTATTTTGGCTTTGTAAAATAAGTTGTTTTGTTTGTTTATTAACCACTTGGCTGCTATGGACGCGCTCAGCGCGTCCAGCCAAGTGGTTCTCCTGTGCTACGGACGCGCTCAGCGCGTCCGAGCACAGGAGGCAGCAATCCGCCGGATTCCGGCGGATTGCTGCGCCCCCCCCGGTGCGGGCTGACATCTTGGATGTCAGCCCAGCACTCGGGAGCCCGGCGGGGACATTAGATGTCATCGCGGCTACGCGATGACATCTAATTCAGGCGCCCCCCCCGCATGTGTGGAGGAGGCGCCTGAAAGGGAGGGGGGAGGTCCTTCGGACCTCTCTCCCTCCCGATCGCCGGGGAGCAGGGGGTTAAGACAGGCACCGCTTGGAAGGGCACAGCCTGCCCTTCCAAACGGTGGCTCTCATTAACCCCTGGGGAGCCGGATCACGAATCGGCGCTGAAAAGCGCCGGTTCGTGATCCTTTCCCGGAGCTGGCCGACATCTTGGATGTCGGCCAAGCCTCCGGGAACTCCCCCTGAGGACTGGCGTCATCGTGCTATGCACGATGACGCCAGTCCTGGAGTTAACCCCTAGCTGCCACCAACGGTGGAGATAGGGGATTCCAATGAATCCCCTATCTCCACCGTTGGTGGCAGCTAGGGGTTAAAGTTTGGTATTGTTGGATCGGCCAGAGCATGGCCGTTCCAACGATACCAAACACCACTGTGAAAAAGTTTTAAAAAAAAAATTAAAAATAAAAATAAAAAAATATTTAAATAAAAAATTATAAAAAAAAAATATTTAAATAAAAAATTATAAAAAAAAAATAAACAATTTTTTTTTTTTTGGTTTGTTAATGCAGCAATATTGTTCCCATTTCAATTATAATGTGAACAATGATGCTGCACTAACGATTTTTGTATGCGGTGCGTTTGTTAAAAATCGCGTAATTTCCCCAAAAAAAAATGTAACGAGACCCCATCTCTAATTTTTTTAACAAGCGCACCCCATACAAAATATAACCGCAATTGCTCGCAAGTTAAAATGTGAAAAAAATACACTTTACACGTTGTAAATTATTGAAAATTCATATTTTATTGCATTTTTTGTTATAATATACAGACAGGTCATGACGTATACATATAATAATGACATATTATTAATCTGCCGAGTCTGACGGAAAGAACAATATATAATATGTCTGGGTCATATACTAAAATAAGCCTTCAAAACGCATTTAAACATGATGAGCAAAACCGGTAAATATGACCTCAGCACAGAGGCGTGAAACGCCTCAGCAGCGAAAGGGTTAAATACATGTATGTAGTGTAAGATAGACAGGATTTATTTATACCACATATGAAAGAACACTAGATCCCTTTAATGCTAATATTTATTACTTTTATATATTTTGAAAGTGGTGTAAATACTATGGTTAAACTTATGTATAGTAATTGTACAAAGGTTTGGCTTGTGATACAATCACATATTGAATAGTTCTGATACTCAAATAGTAAGTGATGAACTAATATTTTTAATGGATTTTAACCTCTTTTAAAAATTTCATCTAAACATGGCCATCTATTTCCATCTTTGTTATTGTTATGAAGAACAAATTCCAATAGGTGGCACAAATACACTTTTATGATTTTACTTTGCCCCACAAATATGCAGAATATAGAAATTTGATATAGATTGTCGTTAAAAAAATTAAGAATGAAAAAAAAATCTTAATTTGTTATTAGCTAATTCAACAACATAAGTTTTATATTGTACTAGGGAATGTTAAATGCATAAATACAATAAATATCTATTATATCCACTATAGAGCTAATAATTCACAACACCAATGAATATACTCGGGTGATTTTAAAGTGCTGGCCGCTATAGACCTCCCATACAAGCTATGGTAAAAACAACGCTAGACAATTTAGACTGAAACACTAGTGAAAACTAGTGTGAAATCTACCATAAATGACAACGGCAGAAACTACGGTGGGAAATGAATAAAACCCTACTATAGACAACTTCGGCAAAAACTATGGTTGAAAGGACAATAAAAAGTAAAGCAAGTACAGTGGCAGTTCCCTAGAGCGTTCACTAAAGATTTGCCTTTCTTACAGCCCCAGTGTATATGTAGCATGTACTCTGCATCTTATGTGCAGTGTGTTGTAAGGAAGGAGATGGAAGTACCGTACAGGATGACAGCAGGTAAGGAAAGGATACAGTAATGGAATCTTTGATCCTTACTCACAGACTCTGCCCAACCTACACTGCCGGTCTTTAGAATATACAGGACAGACACACAGAACATACAAGGTCAAAAAGCAAGCCGAAGTTAGAACCAGAGAGGAAAGTCAGACAAGCCAGGATTCAGTACATAGATAATACAAGACATTACCAATACCTACTTCAGATGCATCCACCTCTAGGAGAAAAAGATGCCTAGGGTCCAGATACTGCAAGATAGGTGCTGTAGTTATGCACATTTCAGGTCCTTGAAGGCTTGTATCACCATGGGGGTCCATTTCTGATTCTGGGAACCTGTAACGGGTGCAGTGGCGCTCACACAAGAGTAGCGAGGTTGTGATCCTTTTGGACGGATTTATCAGTTCGATCTTCGCGAAATAAACAGTACTTTCAGACTTCTATTCCAAAGCCGTGGAGTATGACAAGACAACAGAACTGCTACTAAGCTCCAAAGGTTGAGACCAACGGACAATTTAGAGCACACAACAATACAGCAGATTACAAGACAGGACAGGGATTGAATTGATCAGACCGCAGGGCAGTCAACACACTGACAGATTTTACATTTTCAGACCACCTTGATCGGGTATGCTGTAACTTATGATTAGCGGAGTCTATTGATACACACACAGGTTTAGGGATCGTGCAAGCCTGGGTACTTTTGGCAAATCGAGCAAGCTGAACATAAGCTGATAACCAACAGTCTTTCGTATTCGCAGATGATACTAGCGTAACAGATCGTATCTCAGAACCCTTAGACCTGGAGCTAACCCCGATAAGGCTGCAGTAAGAAAACCAGGGTGAGAGGGGAATCTCCCCATGAAACGAGTAAAACCCCAAGCAGCGTGCGTGGGGTTAAACCAACGACGCACAACACTAGTCACCACTATAGCATGAACCATAAGATTGGTCAGAGACAAGCTGGGGCAAAGGCAGGAGCAGGAATCGCAGACAAGCTGGGTCGGCAACAGATAAGCAATAATGAATAAGAGGAAGCAATGCAGGAACAGAACTCCACGTCAGTGTGACGAGGCAACTCATCGCACCCTGTTTTAAACCCGGCGGCTCCTCGTAACCATGCCAGGCCCCGCCCCCTCGGACGCCACTCGGCCATTACATGGTGCTGGAACTCGACCAGCCCTTGGCACTGAACGTTGTCCAGATCCCTTCAGGAAGCACAGCAGGGGCTGAGGATGTAACAGAACCCTTTTTGGTCATGGCAGTGATGGATGCTACTATAGTTGAGAAGTTCTTTATGAATCTCCTATGATAGTTGGTAAAATCCAGAAACCGTTGTATGGCTTCCAGACCTTATAGTAAAGGCCAATTTGAAATCGCAGAGAGCTTAGAAAGATCCATGTTCAAACCCTTTGGAAGGATGTATCCCAGAGAATGTACAAAGGTAACATCAAACAAAGAAGTAAATTTCCCTCTTTTTTGGACACAAAAACAAACCCAGTCCCTACAGGCGAGGAAGAACACCTTGAGCTAGATTATCTCAGAAGGAGAATCAGATTATGGAAGAATATATCTGGGATAGACAGTGAATCAAACAATATGGACTCAATGACTGGGCTTCTCCATGGGACCAGTCCATAACAGGATTGTGTTCAGACAACCATGGAAAGCCAAGGACAAAAGTACAAGAAGGAGAGTCAATGACTTGAAAGGCAATGGTTTCTTTATGTAAAACTCCTCTAGTGAGTAGGTCTAATACAGTGTAATGAGTTATTATCTTTGAACATGACAAGGGTCATCAATGGCCTCAACGGCCAAGGGCGAATCCCTTTCCACCAGGGAAAGAGAATGAGTTGAGGAATATGGGTCCTATGAAATTGCCTGCGGCTCCTGAATCGCTGAAGGCCATTGACCGTAGTAAAAACAATATACGTAGAATCCCATGCTAGGGACACCGGAACCCATCGTTGGGAATTGCAAGTCTTTTCAGGAGACAAATATGTCACACCCAAGGCCTGCCCCTTAATTGCCCTGGGTGCGGCAGTTTTCCAGTATATTGGTTCTTGTGGGGTGTTTAGGACACTGTAAGCGAAAATGTCCTTGAGGAAGAGACCTCTTTTTTTCCTCGAGGAGCTCTCCTGTCCCTAGTCTGGTCATACAGTACTCTATTAGCACTTCAGATCTTCTGCCAATTTCCCAGGGGGATAGTTCATACATGAGAGAATCTGATAAACCCTCCATAAAAGCCAAAATCAATGCCTCATTGGTCCAATTCACATCTGATACAAGAGTCACAAAATCTATAGCCTGGTCTGGTACGGTTCTAGTTCCCAGTTTGATCCGGAATAAGGCTTTGCCAGCTGCATTAGCCCTTCTGGCTGGGTCAAACGTTCTTTAACTCCTGAATAAAAGCCTCATAGTTGTATATGATAGGCATTTTAGATTCCCACAGTGCAATAGCCCAGAGAAGAGTCATATTGGAGAGATGGTTTAAATCACAAAACCAACTTCGGCTCTATTTGTACAACACATATTGGGATTCAACTCAAAATGGTTATCAACCTGTCAAGAATCCCTGACTAGCAGCTGGTGTACCGTCAAATCATAAAGGAGCAGTCATAAGCACATGGAAAGACTGTATTTCTGACAAAACAGGCGGGTGCAGGAATCAACTGGGATGGCTGTAAATGAACTGTATGAGCCAGTATCCAGGATGGTCTGAAGAGCTTGAGCAAGCTGGTCCATCCTATGATCTTGCTCATCCTGTTTAGGTGCAAAAATAGCCAGTTGTTGAAACAGGACTGCAGGATCCATGGCCCTGTAGTAATGTAACAGAATCCCTTGATCCTTATATGCAAACACTGCCCAACCTACAGTGACGCTTTTTCGAATAGCTGGATAGCGAATATGCAGGACAGACACACAGAACATACAAGGTCAAAAGCAAGCTGAATTCAGAACCAGAAAGGGAAGTCAGACACGTCAGGAGTCAGGACCAGAGAGGAAAGTCAGACAAGCCAAGATTCTGTACACAGGTAATACAAGACAAAAGCAGCCAAAGGAATAGTCAGAAAACAGAGCCAAGGTCAGTACACTAGATATCATGAAGAGCAAGAGATAATGCCAAGAGAGTAGTCAGAAACAAAGCCAGAGCCAATACACAGAATAACAAGCATAACAAGAACGCGCTGATCAGGAATAAACCACAACAGGGCAGAGACTAACTCACCACTTGTTTTTTTTAATCAGGCGGGCTTCACATCATCATGTACCGCCAGAAAGGGTGGTCAGTACTGATTGCCAAGGACGTCAACCCTGCACGAGAGATGCAGCAACCGCGACGAGTTAGGTCTCATCAGGACGGTATAGCTGACACCCCTCTAGGCACATCGAGCAAGGGGTCCACGTCTGGATAACCCTGTAAACTTATAGTGAGAGGAAGGGGGGTTTGTGAGGATCCTGAGGACAAGCAACAGCACTAGTATTAAAGTCGGGATACCCGAAAGATGGCGTTGACCCGTACGGTCCACGTTGGAACGCGGATGTATCTGCTTTCGATTAGCCTTGCTCTAACAGGAGATATGTGGTGATCGTAATTCGATGTGGTGAATGCCGGTATGTCCCAGAACACGTGGGGTGCAAATGGCGTGATTACGTTTTCCACTTAAGTGGGACATCGACACACCCCCTAACGTGTGAACATTATTTGGTCCATTAAGGACATATACTGTCTGTATAAATGAAGGAATGTGGGGGAGGCAATCCCCTTATTGATTTTCCAACTGATTAATCCCTTTTATGGGTGAAACGCATTTTGTTTTATTTTGTGACCAATAAACTCCATTTTTTATATAAGATTGGGTTGTTTTTTTGGTGACATTTTATTCCAGGAAGCAGTCGTACACAGAAATACTGATCCTTTCCTGTGTATCTGGATTGAGGAATATGTCCCTGGATTCTGAAGGCTACGCTACCGTTGTGGGCTAGTAGGTGAGTCACTAAGACACTCACAGGCACGACCTCACAGCCGCTAAGACACTCACAGGCATTTATATGGTTGTCTGTTTACCCATGTGAATATGTACGATGGGAACAACACTGTATATACATCCATGTAAGATTATTTATATTTTTTTGCATCATGTGAGCGCTGAGCACTTGTCTTCTCTTTCTATTGTATTTTGTGATGTGGTAGGGAGCCACATCTTGGTGCTTTCTATTGACAGTGATTGTTCTGTTTTAATTCACACCATTTTTGTGCGCCCCCTCCAGCACATTCTTCTGCAAAGTATAGTAAGCTTGCGCTTCTTTAACCCGTTAGTGTTCAGAATGTTAGAAGGTCGGCCCGCGCAAGGGCCACTTAACCTAACCCTCACAAAGCTAAGCGCTAACGTTAGCTAAGTGAGACAGTCTGAACTCAGGCCACCCCGCTGCAGGCAATGACGTGTGTCGTGTGCGGAGCAGGCCGAAATCAGCAGCTCGCGCAGTGCCTGTCAGCGACGCATACCTGCATGTCACGCCGACATTAACCCACCCCCTGACGGGTGACACCAGCCCGTCCTTAAAGGGATAAAGGGGCTTAAGCTCTTCCAATGGTTGTTTAAACGTAAATTCAAGGTGGTTACCAGTCTTGTGGCATAATTACAAAAAGCTAACAACTCCCCCCAAAAAAGTCTAGTACAGCACACATTATAACAATGGGGTAGCTTAAGAAATGTATACCTTTAAAATTTACATATATGATGATAATGGAAGATTTGCAGTGTAGGTGAGAATAGAATCTAGCACTCGTATCAAAGACATTTCACTGTGAATTCATCCAACATTTTCTTCCTTTAACCTCACGGATTTCTAGCCCACATGATGTAAAGCAAACTGAAGGTTTGGAACAAAAATAAATTAAATAGCAGACATGTCCAGGGAATATCAGTGAAGAGTGTAGAACGATTTGGAGTTTGAAGAATCAGCTGAACTCAGCCAACATTATCCATCAGACTCCACTGAAGCAGATAATGGTTTTCTAGTTTTGATCCTGTCTTTCAATTCTTCTTTCTCTCTATTTTTTATGCAATTGCTAGTTTTAGAATACTTAGCTCTGTATTAAAATATTAATATAAGCAAATAAGATTTGCTTCAATGAGTAAGTAATAATCAGAGTAAGCTATTGATTGATACAGGGAATTGTACAGAGGCGTCTCTAGACTTTGTGAGGCCCCATTAACGGCCACAAAGAAAAAAAATGTAAGCATGGGTCTGGTGCTGAGAATTTTGGTGGTCCTTTTAACCCCTTCACGACGATTGGGCCCTCAGGGGTTGGTTAACGGCAGCGAGGCGTACAAGTACGCCTCACCGACAGGTGCCAGGCAGGCTGCTGATTTCAGCCTGCCCAGACAGCCGACGTGCAGTGCGTGTCATTGGCTGCAGAGGGGTGGCTTGAGTTCAGGCCGTCCCACTGCAGCCAATGTCATGCAGCGCGCGCCGGCAGTGAAGAAGGGCCGAGGTGGCCCATTGAAGACAGCGGGGAGTACATATACAACCTGCTCCTTCAAAGCCCATCCCACCTCGAGGACGGCATAACACGTCCAGCAACGGCAAGGGGTTAATAGAAATAAAATTAAAAACAACAGGTATCTTACCTTGAAGCGGAAACATTGATCTTCACGTATTTTGTAACTTGGCAATAGAATGCTTCCCAGCACAGTCTCCTCTCGGCTGTCTGAACAATTGAATACATGTAGATACAATTAATATAATATAACAATGGGCAGAAAGGGCATCTAAGGGTTAATGAGTTAAATGTATTTCTATCTTGAAACTGTGTTTTAGGAGTTAGTTTGTGTAAGAGATACAATGTAGACGTATTTGTCAGGGTGGCACCAGGCATGGGCCAAGGTGGGACCTAAGTTCAGGGGGTTTGAGCCCAGTATGCGGGGATGCACCGGTGGTACCTTGGTGTAAGCAGGCTGATACAGGAAAGTATCCATAGCGCGGTACATGAGCATAATCCAGGGAGAGTATTCAGACGGTCCGTGGTTCAGTGGCTGGCAGCAAGAAGGCAGAGTAAGTGGGCAACGCAGGTGGTCTGTTACACGGTATAGCATAAGACAAGTCAGCACAATATCAGGGTTTGACTCTCAATGCAAAGTCAGGTTGCATGGGGGGAGTGACTCTTTTATTCACAGACAGGAGGGTGTGTTGTGTGTCTGGTGTTTTCACTGTTAACCCCTTTCAGTGCTGGATTGGACTGAGGGCAGCACTTTTCAGGCATAGCACACATGCAGATAATGTTTATTTGCACACTCCGGGTGACCAAGAGCTGGCTGCAGGTTGGCATCAGCGGGCAGAATAATGTCCATAAATCACAGGGTCACTCTGGTGCGAAACAGGACAGGTAAACCTGATAATGTGGGAGGTCCACCGTAGTCACCACAGAGCCATCTGAGGCCAAGAAGAGGTATGGTGATTTTGGTGGTTGAGTGAGATCTGTTGGATCAACTGCCGTTATTGAAAAAGCTGTCTGTACATGGATTGGATCAGCAGCTTTCATGGATCGTCCATCACAGGGTTTCTTGGGCACCGCGCCACCCCTGGTGGTGATAGGATTCTTCAAGGGACGAGAAAGAAATAGTGCCACTGTATATAGGCCGAGGTTTCGGTTGGGTATTCATTAATACATCTTCCCAGGTGGGTAAGGCATCCCGGGCTGCAACCCTTGGCAACCACTCCAAATCAGATTCCTCAGAGGATGAAAAGCTGGGTGGAATAAAGTTTTTTGTGGGATCATAACGGGGACCACAGCATGATGAGCCCCTCTGCGGGACGCAGTAGGGAAGGTGGTACCAAGGTACCCAGAAATCAGACTTGGGGGTCGTTGAGGAATATTTTAATCTTTCTATATATGCATCAAATTGATCCTCAGATAAACTCTTTGTATCTTGAAGTCTTTTGAGTCAGAGTGGGAAACAGATGTTGAACACCTGCCTCAATCCTTGAAGGATCATCAATTATGGCTTCCAGCATTTATTGAGGAAGAAGACATTAAGTCAACATCCTTGTGGCCTTCTGACACAAAGACTCTAAAGTTACCGGCCTAAAAGCTCTCTTTGATGTAAGGAACTGATCATTGATTAAGTGTAACAGGATGTTGTAAAGCATCTCACTGTTTAGGGTTAATTTGAATAACATATTGTATCTCAGTTCTTCTGTTTGAAATGGTTTGGAAAATGCGGCAAAAGCCTAAACCAATTAGAGGTATTACAGGATGTCTTTTACTGTGACGTCAATTTCTGTACTTAAGGAGACCATGTGTTTGGTTCTTCAGAGGGAAACAACTAAAAGACTTACAGTTGTGTTCAAAATTATTCAACCCCCAATGCTGTAAAGTGTTTTAGGGAATTTAGTGTACATTTGTAATTGTATTCAGAATGAAATCCTACAAGGACTTTTTAAAGAACCATATGCAACTAAAATGACATCAATTGGTTTTGTAATACAGTAGTAAATGTTTCTTTTGTGAATTCTTCATTGACACAATTATTCAACCCCTTAAAGACCACCACTCTGAAGAACAGAGGTTCATTCAAGTGTTTTCAATCAGATATTGAAAACACCTGTGGATGTCACGGAGCAGCAATAAAGCATAATAAGCACCAATTAGGCAGCTTTAAAATGACTGTGATACTCAGCTCCTTCTAGACATTTACTGGTGTGGTTACAAACATGGTGAAGTCAAGAGAATGGTCCAGGAAGACAAGAGAAGAGGTGATTACTCTTCACAGGAAGGGCAATGGCTATAAGAAGATTGCAAAGATGTTAAACATACCATAGGAAGCATCATTCGCAAATTCAAGGCAAAGGGCACTGTTGAAACGCTACCTGGTCGTGGCAGAAAGAAGATGCTGACTTTGACTGCTGTGCGCTACCTGAAGCGTAGAGTGGAGAAAAGTCCCCGTGTGACTGCTGAGGAACTGAGAAAAGATTTGTCAGATGTGGGTACTGAAGTTTCAGCTCAGACAATACGGCGCACACTGCGTAATGAAGGCCTCCATGCCAGAACTCCCAGGCACACCCCCTTGCTGTCTCCAAAGAATAAGAAGAGTCGACTGCAGTATGCCAAAAGTCATGTGGACAATCCACAGAAGTTTTGGGATAGTGTTCTGTGGACTGATAAAACAAAATTAGAACTGTTTGCGCCCATGGATCAATGCTATGTTTGGAGGAGGAAGAACAAGGCCTATGAAGAAAGGAACACTTGCCTACTGTGAAGCATGGCGGGGGTCAATCATGCTTTGGGGCTGTTTTGCTTCTGCAGGTACAGGGAAGCTTCAGCGTGTGCAAGGTACCATGAATTATCTTCAGTACCAGGAAATATTGGATGACAATGTGATGCAGTCCGTCACAAATCTGAGGCTTGGGAGACGTTGGACCTTTCAACAGGACAATAATCCCAAGCATACCTCCAAGTCCACTAGAGCATGGTTGCAGATTAAAGGCTGGAACATTTTGGAGTGGCCATCGCAGTCACCAGACTTAATTGAGAACCTCTGGTGGGACTTAAAGAAAGCAGTTGCAGTGCGCAAGCCTAAGAATGTGACTGAACTGGAGGCTTTTGCCCATGACGAATGGGCGAAGATACCCGTAGATCGCTGCAAGACACTTGTGTCAAGCTATGCTTCACGTTTAAAAGCTGTTATAACTGTAAAAGGATGTTGTACTAAGTACTAAGATTGACCGTCACTTGGGGGTTGAATAAAACTGATAATGATGTGAGCACAGAAAAGACATTTGTGGTTATTTCATTATAAATGTTATGTTATATTTGTCTGACCTACACGTGCCTCTTTGATTTAATTGTAAGCAAGATGACTGAATGATCAAAATCAATGTCAAACTGGCCAAAACACTAAATTTCAGTGGGGGTTGAATAATTTTGAACACAACTGTAGAACCTATATTTGGTGTCTGTGGTTATTTCTCTCTCCAGATATCTGTTGATTCTCAATCTGTAGTTTTATGTATGGTACACTACGTGTACAAAGCAGCAACATCAGGGGGTGCAAGGCCTGCAGGCCTGGAGCATAGACTGTGCCAAGGTAGGATAAATGTATAGACAGTCCCGTAAATTTCCCAAATGTGCTTGGAGCGAGCGGCAGTCATAATCGCTTGGTTGAGGCTGTAGTCTGCCACGCGGCAGATGTCGTTGCGTGGTGGTGCACCCTCTGTGGGCCGAGTTCGAAAAGCACAGTGTGCCCAGTCAAAGCTGGTGGGGTGTACTGTAGGCTCAGGCAGAATGGAGTTGAAGATCTGCACCAAGCAGGAATCATGGTGGGTGAATTCTTCTCGCAGGCCCCGCACGTGGATGTTATTATGGCGGGACCTGTTCGAGGTCATCCAGCCGGTGCCGTACCTCTGAAACCATGGAGGAGATCCAAAGATCATCCGGCTCCCATGAGTGTCTATCCGGGAATAATCCTCGATCGGGGGGGGGGTCGCCTCCAGAGCTGAAACCCAGCCTGTAAGGGCTCTGAGTTTGGTAAAGATCTCGGTGTCATGGCCCACACCATTGCCGCTGTGGCAAGAAGGCCAAAGGTGATACTGCACCCCCTGAATGAGCCTGACAGCGCCCTTCCTGTACTGACCCTTGTCCAGCCCAGGTCTTGGAAAGATCTGGCCATGTCCTCCTGATCTCTGTTCCCAGTCCTGGTCTGCTGTCTGGCTATGCCTCTGGTGTACCCCATCCCACCTGATTAGGTCACCTTAAAAGGAAGCCTCGCCCTGAGCGCCATGCTTCAGCATTCCACTCAGTTAGCCAGTAGTAACCTGCTCCCCTTTTACTTTGTGTATTGAATTGTGTACCAGACCATTGGCTTTCCCTACTGACCTTCCTTGATTTCCGCCTGCCCACGATCTATGGCTTGTCCCTGGATCCTGCATCTTTATCACCCTCCTGGATCTAACATTACATACTCCGCTGTGCCTGCAGAACCCCGCTGTGCCTGCAGAACCCCGCTGTATTCAGTACCTGTGTACATCTGCCTGTCATATCCAGTGTACGGGGTTCGAGCTTAATATGCAATAACAAGAGTGGAACAGGCAAAGAAGATAGAAATATGTTCTTTTATTCACTAGAACACAGTAGGGAGAAAGGAATGAATAAGCAGAAAGGTGGGGCAGGAAAACAGGGAGACACTGGATATAGAAAAATACAGAGGCAGGGTTAAGAAAAGGAGCTAAGTAATGAGAAATAGGGTAGACTTTGAATATATATTACTGAAGAAAAGCAGGAGAATAAGTATGACAATAAGGATTACAGAGAACAGGTTATAGATACTGAGGAATAGAAAGGGTTAACTAAGCACATTCACAACAGACTGAGAACAAACAGAGTTTAAATAAAAAGCAATGATATAACTGGGTATGGTGGGGATCCAGGAGGTATTGGGAGTTGCAATCCAGAGAAATAATAAGTCCAGAGATATTGGGGGCAATGGTCCAAGTAATAATGACTGCAGTCCAGCAACAGAAATAAACGTGTGGGAGCAAAAGCAAAGTTCTTGAAATAAAGAGAAGTACTATACGTGGTATCCAAGGGGTTATTCCAGAAGAGAGTCCAGGTCCATATCCATAGGTCAAGGGGCTTTAGAAGACAGGTAGAATCCGTATAAACAGGTCCAAAGGGGGTTCAGGAAACCAGAGGAGCAGATCAGGCTTACACTGGAATGTGCACGACGATGCAGAACCATTGCATTATGGGTCTTTTGGTGTTTTGTAGAGAAGTGCAAGGATGATAATTAAGCACACCTGAGTTAACTGCTGAACATTATAATGAATTAGACTGAACAGGACAGAACAAAAAAGGAATTGAGAGGGTTAATGTTAACTCTTTGCAGTCTTTTTGCCCTTCTTGCGGGCACGGCGCCGCGGGGTATGACACTGCCATACCATCCCTGCTATTGAACCCCTATTCCTAGCATTTCTGGACACTCATCTACAACCCTGTACTCTGTATACCTACGACCCGTTCTGCTACTCACCTCTTGTGCTCTGCCTTGTGTGTCAAGTAAGTCTCCTTGTCTTGTATTGTTTTCCTGTGTATTAGTGCAATAAACTCCCATTTGGCCTTAATATCTGAATGTTGCCTCTGCATCACTGTATAATGTGTTCATACACCGCTGTTGCTCTGGCGTGACGTGACACTTGGGGAGATCGTAGTGTAAGATCTCTCGGACCGCGGCAATTAGTGTCTGGATGCAATCCTGTGTCAGAAAGCCGACAATGAGCTCCTCAAAGCAGACAGAGGCAGAGGACTCTGGGCCAGGCTGCGGATCCAGCAGTGGAAGAAGTCTGAGGGCCCCTCAGGTGCGTTCTGCAGGGCCCCCAACGCTCCAGAGCCATCAGTCACCTTTTATTTGCGACCCTTCCTCACAAGTGCTCTGAGAAATCAAATGAAAGATGAAGTGGTTGCAGGGAGCTGAAATCTGTTGCGCCCATCTTAGGTGCCATCCAAGCCACGCTCCCCACGATTCCACATTTTGACATCAGCTGAGTTGGTTAGTCAAAAGTCTGAACAGATAGATTATTGATTTATAAGGTATGCCAGTAGTCAAAGTACTGCATGCTCCAAATACATATATTGGTTCTTATAACCCTAATAAACATAATTTTAAAATCGCTTCACTCTGAAAATAGTTTAGGATTGGCCTAAATCTATATGCTAACATGCTCTGGCTCCATTGATGACAGTCACCAGGCATTGTCATTCACTTAACTTTGATGCACATATAAGACCTTCTGGAATCTCCACTTTTGCAATCCAAACAACAAACTAGCAGACTTCATTTTCTTTATTTTTTTTTACCATTTACTTATTTTAAGGCAGTAGAGGTAAAAAGGGGGGCAATATTTCACTGCTTTGCTTTGTTTTGTTTTTTTTTTATCTTTTTTGCTATCCTGGTACAAATCTAGAAAGGTTGAACTAAGCACATAAACTAGAGAATTGGCCAAACTGTTACCCTTTAATTTCAGTAAGGTAGCTGTTTATAGCATATATATACTAGAGAGACATTTACAAATAACGGACTGGCCATCATCTGGTTAAAGGTTTGACAGCCACGTGGGCACCCTGGTGTATTGAGCTGAAGACCACGTACCGTTGAAGGTAAGATTAACCCCTTTCACTACGAAGATTGAGTATACTTGATCCTCAAAAGCAGCTGCTTGTGCCCCAACATCAAGGATACTAGACTTGGTCTAATTGTGGCGCAAGAGTATTAGAGAGATGCTAAAATATTATAATCATTTCAGACAGTGTCTAAAACAAAGATCCATAGCTGATATAGCACAGAGCCCCATCTGCAGTACCGCTTCTTGACCAGCAGAAGGTGATGCTTACTTGTCAAATAGGGCTATTACACTGCAAAATTGCTTTTCTATCACATAATTAATGAAAAGTTATTATCCTGACAGTTGTTTCATGGAAAAATTCATAAATATTTTTGATTTCTAATATACTTCTGTTATCAACATGGAAATCTTAGGTGTGCTCCAAATGTTCCTCTGCAAAAAAGTACCAGGACGTACTTGAAAACAAGAGAAATCTCAATGTATCCTTCCTGGTAAAATCCTTTATAAATAAATAAATAAACAAGCCCCTTATTGTAATATCACTAATTCAGTTATTTATTTATTTATTTATGCTAGCTTGTCAAGTGCTGGGAAAATGAAAAACTCAACCAATATATTTTTCTTCTAGCCCCAAGTGTGCTTTAGCATTTGCTTGCTTTCAAGAGGAAACATTTGAGCTATCTTTAAAATGACTTCATTCTGTCAAGTTGGGACTTCAATGAGCAAGCTGTGCAAACGAATTCCCTTACAGATACTCATCAACGATTTTCCCTACAAAGAGAGATATTCCTCTTGCATCTAAAAAAAAACATGATGAATAAAGCTCTCTAGATATAAGGTAGCTAATTAGTTTCAGATGGCATGAACAATAGTTTTTATTTCAAATTATTGGAAGCCTTGATTGGTGCTGATGATTTGTTAATTTGGTATTTTTTTTTTAAACATCTCATAATGGCCCGGCTTCCTAAAATTTGTCCCTTTCTATTCTGCTGGGTAGAAAGAAGCAAAACACACATGTGATAGAAGCACAAAGTCCTCTTAATTTGTCATAATTTCCAAGGGCAGAAATTGCCTTTCAAACTACAGGCTAGCACTGAATCCTGAAACACATAATGGTCACATAATAACCTTTTTACTCATTTAATACAACAGCTTTATTTCTCCCACTACAATGAACCAGATCTGAGCTATTAACACTGTAATTATTTCCTTTTTTATAAAGATACGATTTAATGGCTTATTCAATATTTTAAGGTTTAGAGACCACAGCCTTTATAAAAGAAAATTATCTAACAAAGACAATAAAACTTAAAATTAAGTAAAATCTACAAAATATTAGTTATAAAGAAGCCAGGATGACCCTCTTTGGTCTTTAAACTGACAGGGAAGGTTTAAAGTCCTTCTATTACAGAATGAAGATAGGCGCCGAACAGGAGAAACGCGAAGACGTGTGGGGAGCGTACTACGCGCACGGGGGTAATACGGGAGGACGCCTCCTGTATTCAGCTTGTCAAACTTGTTGAATTAAACCACTGAAAATCAGGTCATTTCACTGACATTTTGGTGCTGTTCGGTGTTTTCTGAATTAACCATTACTTCTCTATGGGGATTTCACTGCCGTTGAAGGTCCCTGTATTCTTTTGCCAATTCACCATATTTTGGCAAATCGTCAGCTTTTTGAGTAGCCGAATGGCCACGAAATTGCACTGTACGGGGAAATTCACCATTCGGTGCAATACATTGGTCAATTTGATGCTCTTTGAATAACCCCGTATGTCTAACATTAGAGATAATATGACAGAAAACTAAAAGTTATTATATTAGACGGGCCCCATCAGTTGGTGTGAGCTAAAACGCCATGCTACATGAAAAATCTAGCGTGAGGCGCTAACTTGTAGCACCTGTCTACCCACCAACAGATCATCTTGTTCGCGTTTGTCAGGGCACGGGCTTTTTTAGTGCGTGCTACGGAGACGCTATGATTGGGCTGGGTTTACGCTACACCGACGCTACACCATCGCTAATGTCATAGTACGTGGAAAAATCCGGAATTTCCCAGAGTGCCTGGCCACACCTATCCTCTGCCTAGAAATACAATGAGCATGTGCCATGTCTCTGACTGTGTTTGTGTATCCCATACTTAGATGCAGGTCCCTGGGTGAATGGAGGTATCAGCTGATTGGTAAGTATAGAGAGCGGAGTTAGGGAGAAGTTAAGACAGTGACAGTGAAATCCCCCTTATGTTTACATAACACCTTCACATATACTGCAGTCACATATTATAACACCTATAAATATATTGCATTCACTTATTATAACACCTATACATATATGGCATTCACATATTATAACCCTTTAAATATATATTGCATTCCCATATTATAACCCTATACATATATTGCATACACTACTTGTTAACCACCTTGTAACACCATCTGCAACACCATCTACAGCACAAGCACCACTCTCTCCACCACCACCACCACTTGCACCAGTGCCCATACACAGGGGACGATCAGCGTCTGTGACCCCTCTACCCACATCTGTTCAGCCAGTTGCATCTGTCTCAACCTCATCGGTCACCTCTGGCATGTCCTCCAGACCACGTGGACGAAATGTCTCCAAAAGGGCTTGTAAAAAGTGAAAGTTATTTTTGGAAATATTTATATTGTTTTAGAATTTTAATAGTGCTTTATTTAGATCTTCAAAAGTTGCATTTAATGCATTTGGGATTAGATACATATGTATGTTTCAAAATTGTTCACATTTGGTTTAATGGCTTTCTATTTGTCTATTTCTCAGGGGATACTGCTTGCGATTTTAGTCGCAAACCTTGTCATAATCATGACTATGTCCCTGTTCAGGTTTTCAAATTATTTGTTCACACTTGTACATGTTGCCAGACCAAAGATACAATTTCTATGTTTTTTACACATTAAATCCTGCTGTATGCCACGTCATTCAAAGATCCACAATATGACCCATCATCCCATGATCCATCCCAAACCACATTGTATAGTGCACCTGTAACATCCATAATCCACATCACAACATCTTTATTCTGTTGTTGCCATTATCCAACCCTGTGGATTCCAGGTTGATGACCACTTCACAGTTACAGTTACAAGTTTTTATAAAGTGGTAACAAGTTGCGCTGTACAATAGAAGGCAGAATAACAAATATACATACAGGTTCAACACAGTACAGTAGAAGAGAGGACCCAGATCACAGTTCTTTTGCTGAAACCAAGATGTGCAAAGTCCCCTACATGTACAGTTCACAATCAATATATCTTCATAGTGACAAATCATGTCTCCACACTACTGAACTAATATAATAAAGGTCCACTATATTGCGTAAATGGAAAAAAGACATGTGCTTGTTGTTGTAAAATAATATATTTTCCTCATAGGAATATTTTTTTACATTGTTAGGTTATTGCCACATGCCAATTAATGTTAAATTAACTTTTCTTCAATAACTTCTTGATGCTCCTCAATTGTTGCCTACCCATCTGCAAAACAAAAGTGTGTTAATTAAAACTAGTGAATGGTTAGAACAAATAAAAGTGTGTCAATTGTCATAGTTGATACAACCTAAATTGTTTTGCTCAAACTGACAATTGCAATCTCTTGCGTGTAGTTCTTGCTCTCTCTCTATGTCACAGTTAATAGGCCTTTTCCAAATTTACAAATCTGAGGTGATTTAAGCTATGAACCTTGCTCTACCTCTTTAATAAAATATATTTTTCTATACTAAGAATACGTCGCTGTCATTTCGAACATCTGTCCATTTTTTTGGAGATCTGACTCTTAGGTTCAAAGTATGATTCTTCTTGCATGTCATCTGTATACTCACAATTAATGTCATGATAGATGTCTCCCATGTTGTCTTGACGGTCACTGTCCATCATGATCTGCAGGGTAAAATACACATCATTCACAGATGCCTGAGTGCACATTAACAAAGGCAATAAAAACCTGCTTGTATTTGAGGGAATTGTGGACTAACCTTAACAAATGTGGGCATGCACGGCCTTAACATCTGTTTAAATAGACACATATAATCAATTACAGCTGACGGCCATTACATGGAAAATTCAGTATGCATGTTAAAACCATCCACTGCAGCTCATCAATCCCAAATGGAAAGCCAGATGAGCAGCCATCATTGTCCTGCTGCAGCATATGAAATTATACATGTTTCCCTGCAAGACTGATCCATTTGGATCTCTCTGTATAATGTGTCCCTTTAAACATGGTCCTGATGGTCACACGAACAATCAAACACTTACATACTAGGATTAACCACCAGCATGATATGTTTACATTTATGCTCTATGTCATAATTAGAATATATATTATAAAATAATGGACTACAAAGCTATCAGGATATATCATTGGACTGCATACTGGCATGTTGACTAGGGATGAGCTGTTCGGTTCGACCGGTTCTGAGTTTGATTCGAACATCGCCTGTTCGCATGTTCGCGAACTACAAACATTTCCGCGTGTTCGCCGCATGTTTGCCCACAATGCACCACAATGCACTTTTCCACTGGCCTGAAGCTTGTAATTGGCTACAGCCTTGCACCTGACTACAGGTCAGGTGCAAGACAGGTTCAAGATAATGCCAATCACGGCTCAGAGTCCTGATTTCGCAAATTTTGCCCAATCATGGGCTCACAGAGCTAAGTCCCACAGCACAATATATAAGGCTTCACACAGCACTTCAGCATGTGTTTTTGAGAGGAGATTGTTGTGTTAGTGTGTGTTCTCACTGCCAGTCTGCCACCAGCTATTGGGGGGTTCTCATTTCTACAAAATATCTGGGAATTGTTCTAATCTTTGTGTTCTCACTGCCACCAAGTATTTTGGTGGTCTCATTTCTACAAAATATCTGGGAATTGTTCTAATCTTTGTGTTCTCACTGCCACCAAGTATTTTGGTGGTCTCATTTCTACAAAATATCTGGGAATTGTTCTAATTTGTGTGTTCTCACTGCCACCAACTATTTTGGGGGTCAGTCATTTATACAAAATATCTGGGAATTGTTCTAATCTTTGTGTTCTCACATCCACCAGAAATTGTGGGGGTCAGTCATTTATACAACATATCTGGGAATTGTTCTAATCTTTGTGTTCTCACTGCCATCAGCAATTTTGGGGGTCAGTCATTTATACAAAATATCTGGGAATTGTTCTAATCTTTGTGTTCTCACTGCCACCAGCAATTGTGGGGGTTTCATTTCTACAAAATATCCGGGAATTGTTCTAATCTGTGTGTTCTCACTGCCACCCATCAGGGGGTCTCACTGACTTCTAGGGGGTTTCTGGGAATTGTAATCTGTGTCTTCTCACTGCCAGCTATCAGGGGGTCCCACATACTTCTAGCAGATTTCTGCGAATTGTAATCTGTGTCTTGTCACTGTTACCAGCTATCAGGGGGTCCTATCAGGGAGTCTCACTGACTTGTAGGTGGTTTCTGGGAATTGTAATTTGTGTCTTGACACTGCCACCCATCAGGGGGTCTCACTGATTTATAGGAGGTTTCTGGGAATTGTAATATGTGTCTTGTCACTGGCTGCCAGCTATCACGGTGTCTCACTGAGTTATACCAGAGCTCTGGAAATCTTTAATCTTTATACCAGAGTTGAATTAGAGTTCTGCAGCATATCTCCAATTTTTATAAAAGAGTTGAATCAGAGTTCTGTATATCTTTAATCTATATATCACTCACACAGATAAGAGGGCAAACAGCCTCTGTGTCGGGAGGCTGTGCCTCTGGTTGTTGTGAACGTGGTGCATCCTCTGCAGGGTAACGCTTGTCCTTTCTAACTGGTGCTGGCCATCTTAAGCAGCAGCAACATACAGAGGATTTGGTGGATTGGCTAACCAGACCATCCTCATCCTCCCAGTCCTCTGCCAGCCAGGCTTGTAGTGGTTTACAGTCCACCTCAGCTGCCAAAGCATCTAATGCAGCCTCCATGTCCATAGCTACTCCTGCCGTAGCCTCACTATCACACACAGAGGAGTCAGCTGAATTGTTTGACTACAATGACAGTGACATGCTGCTTGAGGATGCGCAGCAGCTACAGTGCTCTGATTCAATCTCTGAGGTTGAGGAAGGGAATATAATCAACCTAGAGGAAGGGGGTGCCAGTGATGACACACAAATAACTGTCACTCATGTTGCCCCAGCAGCTGCAGCATACTGCCAAGTTGGCTCCAGTGACAAGGAGATAGGGGGTGATGACAATGATGATGAGGTCACTGACTCCACCTGGGTGCCTGATCGAACAGAGGAGTCAAGTGAGGAGGAGGCACAACAAACATGATGCACAACGTCCTCTATGACCAACCGTAGCACTAGCCAGTCCAAGGCATCAGATGTCAGAGCTGCTCAAGTGCAGAGCACTATTGTCTCAAAGCACACTTCCAGGATATCTGCTGTCTAAGAGTTTTTTAAGAAATGTGCAGCAGACCACAACGTTGCTATTTGTAATCTGTGTCAGATGAGGCTCAAGCGTGGGAAAGACACCGGACACTTGGGTACCACGTGCTTGAGGCGACATATGACCACCTGCCACGCATCCCATTGGTGCAAAACTTTGCATAGGTCCTTCTCACCTGTCTCTACCCATCAGCTGAAGATTTACGCAGTCAGATTACATTGCCCCAGCTGCTGCAGCGTAAGAAAAAATATAGTCCAAACCATCCCCAAGCACAACGTCTAAATGCCAGCTTAGCAAAATTACTCGCATTACAGCTGCTGCCTTTCCAGCTGGTGGACTTTGCTTCCTTCCGTGAATTTGCTGAATGTGCTGTACCACAGTGGCAGGTTCCAAAAGCCATTACTTTTCACGGAAGGCCATTCCAGCACTATACCAGCACGTGGAAGACAATGTTATCGAGTCATTGGAAAAGGCAGTCAGCAGCAAGGTGCATGTGACATTAGACACGTGGTCCAGCAAGCATGGACAGGGTCGTTACATTTCCTTCATGGCACACTGGGTAACTCTGATTGCAGCTGGGAGGGATCCAAGACGGGGCTATGTGCTGGAACTTGTTCATCTACCACGCCTCCAGAAAGCTGCTTGTATGAGGTCTGTCTGCTCCACCACCACCTCTCCCTCTTCCTCCTCCTCTCTCTCTGGAGAAGTGGCAGTTAAACCGACACGTGACAGGGGCTATGCAATGGCTCAAGCAAAAAGATGCCATACTGTGCTTGAGCTGGTTTGTTTAGGGGACAGGAGCCACACCGGGCCCGAAATTCTGTCAGCTCTGCAGGGGCAGGTGCAGAGATGGTTAACACCATGCCAACTTCAGCTGGGAATGGTCGTCTGTGATAACGGCAGCAACCTTCTCTCCGCCCTACACCTGGGTAAGTTGACGCATGTACCATGCCTAGCACACGTCCTAAATCTGGTGGTACAGCATTTCCTAACCAGGTACCCAGGGCTGGCATAGCTTCTCAGCCAGGCCAGAAAAGTCTGCAGCCACTTCAGACGGTCATTCCCAGCAAGTGTTTGCCTGGCAGAAATTCAAAGAGAATTCCACCTTCCCACAAATCGTCTGATCTGTGACATGCCCACCAGGTGGAACTCGACATTAGCAATGCTGCAGCGTCTGCACAAGCAGCAGAGGGCCATCAACGAGTACCTGTGTGAGTATGGCACAAGGACAGGTTCAGGTCAACTTGTTTTCCCCCCCCACAGTGGCTGATGATCAAGGATGCCTGCACTGTACTGTCACCATTTGAGGAGGCAACGAGAATGGTGAACAGGGAACGTGCATGCATTAGTGACACCATTCCTTTAGTGTTCCTGCTGGAGCACACTCTGCGGGGAATTATAGATGTGGCTCTAGAGGCAGAGCAGCGGGAGGAAGAGGAGGCCTTCCCTAGGTCTGAAGGCCCCAGTTTTTCCGCAGACAGCATTCCAGCGGGTCCTCCTCAGATCAGACAGGAGGAGGAGGAGGAATATTTAAGTAGTTGAGGCATTAAAGGTGGGGATTCCTCAAGGGAGGGTTTTGTGTGCCCAGAAACAAAAGGACTAGTACGTGGCTGGGAGGAGGAAGTGCAGGTTGGGGTCATCCTCATTGACCAGGAAGACTAGGAGGCTAATGCCACCTCCAACCAACTCTGCATGGGCTCCCTTATCCTGAAAAGCCTGGTAAAGGACCCCAGGATTCGTGCTATCAAGGAGAGGGATCATTACTGGTTGGCAAGCCTTCTTGATCCACCATACAAGGGTAAAGTTGCAGAGCTCATTCTACCCTCACAGAGGGAGCACAGGATGAAAGAACCTGAGGACGCTCTAAAGCGACACTTGGTAACCTATCAGTGCCTGTTACACAAGTGATGACACAGGTGCTTCTGAGGCTGCGGATGATCAGAGCAATAGTGGTGAAGGCCGGGGCCGTTTGACTGATGCCTTTTTAATTTTTTTAGTCCACGACACCCAGGGACGTCAAATGTAGGCACCCATTGCCAGCGTCTTCACCGTATGGTGCAGAACTACCTAGGGGCAAGGGCAGACCTGGATACCTTTGCAGCAGATGATCCACTGGCTTACTGGGTGTTGAGATTGGATCACTGGCCAGAACTTAGCCAATATGCTATGCAGCTACTAGGTTGGCCTTCATCCAGCGTGCTATCTGAAAGGACGTTCAGTGCTGCTGGAGGTTTTGTCACAGACAAAAGAGTGCATCTGTCCACCGACTCTGTAGACCGGCTGACATTTATAAAAATAAATCAGTCCTGGATCAGCAGCTATCAATCCCCTGATGCTGATGTAACGGAATAGATTGGGGATGTCTTCTGCATTCACAAAACCTCCACCACTGACCTCTTCCACAATACCACAAAGGGGTTACGGTGTGAAGGCACTTGCTGCCACCAAAGGCACAATATTTGGGTGCACTGAGGCCTGTACCAGATTTATATCATTTTAATTTTTTGGACCGCAGGGTCCAACCCTGTACTCTTCCACAATACCACAGAGGAGTTACGGTGTGACGGCACTGTTGCCGACACTAAAGGCCCAATTTTAAAGCACCTATTGTTACTTTCATCCAAAGCCTGCATAAGTTTCACCATAATTTAGCCAAAAAAATCACTAAACTTGTTCTGCGTGTCCTAAAAGGTCTCCTCTTTTAATACAGACTGCCGCACCAAGCAGTTGTTTATGAATAGATTAAAAGGAAAACCGTTTACCGTAATTTGAAACGTCATTTTTTTGTTTTTAAATGTTTCTATAAATCCTAGAAGTCCGCCACTTCACGGGCAGGTTATGGAGATCCTCCTAGGCACGATATTTGAAGGAATTTTTCGTTTTTATTTTTAACCCTTATTTCATGGAAAACTCACTGTCCCTTTAAAAACGTTTATTTTTTAAACTTTTTGTCCCCCAGGGCACTACCCGGACCCCCATACACCTTTTATGCCAATTTTTTGCATATATGCCCTCTTGCAGGGCACTCTAAAAACCGAACTTTTGAGTCCCATTGACTTGCATTGAGTTCGGTTCATGTTCGCTTTCAAACTCGAACTTTTGAAATTGTTCGAGTTCGAATGCGAACCGAACACTGGGGTGTTTGGCTCATCCCTAGTGTTGACAACAAGTACAACTTGGCTGTAATCAGCAAAGTTTTATTTGTCAGCTTCAGCTCGGCTACTACCATAATGAAACATAAATCCAGTGTAAATACCAAAGTTTCTTTATAGGACTAGCCAAGCCAATGCTGACAAGTTGCATTTGTTAGCGCCACCTCAGAACTTAGTGAATGATGCCCTCTGTGACTTCATAAATTTCTTATCAATTACTTAAAACATGAAAAAGTATAAATTCTGGCTGGTCTACAGACATCCAAGAAAGTTTAGATGACTCTGGACTAAAAGTCAATCAACAACTTGTTTAGCTGACCAAATAATAGCTAATAAAATATACATAGGGTTCCGCATTCTTGGAGTATATACATGAAGAAGAAAAGAAAGTAAACTATAAACTGATGTGTTTTTTTTTGCCATTGTTTAAGTCATACTTTTTGTCAGGTTAAATAAATGAGTATTGTTTGAGTGCTTCTCCTGAGCTTCCCTCCCCGTTTGCTAAGCTTTACCTATGATTTCTTGTTTCCACTCCACTTGCCTCCTTAGATCTACTGGGGCTTACAATTGCCATTATTTTCAACGAGAGAAACCAGGGCAACTGAAGCGGATGATTAATGCAAAGTTGCATTTAAGGTTTGCTGACTCTCCAAGAATGTGTCATAGCGTTCTGAGGAAGCAGCAGAAAATCTATTAGCACAAATTTATCAGTTTAAGTATTCAAAGAACATGTCCCAAAAGATAATTACGCATTTTGAGGCGTTTAGAGTTTATTTACATTTGCTGTTTGATATACACTAATTAGGAATGATTTAAAAAGATGATGTACAAAAAAAATGCATTTACATTACGTTATTGTAGCAAGTTAGTAAAAATCTATTTAATTTTTCTGTCAGTCCCAAATCCTTGTATTTGTTATTTTTAAAGTAATCCTATACTGATAAAGGTAAAGCTCTCTTTCTATATGATGTCCCATCAGGGGATGGATATCAGATTGGTTTTAAAGATCAAAGTCATATCTCATCCGTTGTAAGGGCAGGGGCTGTGACCCCTGTATAGTGTTGTGCGTATGGAACCCAATGGCAAGCCGTCGAAGAAGGAAACCAGAAGATGTATAAGTAATTGAGTTTTACTGAAATGAAACAAGTAAGTCCAGGACAAAAGACTATAACTCAACAGGTATCCTTGGTTTGGTGGAAAGTCCAGAATGGGGAATTACGAGTAAGGGTCTTTGGGTTCAGAAGTGGAACAACATATAGTCCACAATGAAGGGTTGTAGAAGAGGGTAACGTGGGCTGTGGCCTATTGAGACAAGGCTCAGCGTCTGGAATAGGTCCCCGTTGTTCTATACAGTTGGATCGTGGATATTATAATCGCCGATATTATAATCGAGCTGACCAATGAAATCCCTGTATGGGTAATAAAAGGAAAGATGGGTGTTCTGTTTGTTATATGATTTTTTGCTTTTTAATTTGTATTGCCCTTGAAAAAATCTAGCTGTAGACGAAACGCGTCGAGCTTTGAGCATATCTATGCTATTTTATCCATTTAGGAATTAAAAATATATTTTTTACTTTACACCCATCTTTTTTCCTTTTTTGCCAAATTTGGCGATTATAATATCCAAGATCCAACTGAATAGAACAACGGGGACCTATTCCAGACGCTGAGGCTTCCTATTTCTTTGCCCTATCCATGTGTGGAGTATTTTGGACCATCTCCAGGGAACCTCCTCAGCATTTTATCATAAAAAGATAAGTTGATTTTCTTTTTCCTTTCTAGCACCATTTGCCGGTTGCTAGCCTATTGAGACAAGCCTGGATTGAGGAGCTGGTGCTATGGTCGTGGAGGAAAGCTTGGATACAGGATCTGGAACTGGTATCGTGGACATGGAAGCAAGCTTGGAGATGGATTTGGCGCTGGTACCGTGGACATGGACGCAAGCTTGGAGATGGAGCTGGTGCTGGTACTGTGGAGACAAGACTGGATGCAAGGTCTGGAGCTGGTACCGTGGAGGTAAGACTGGATGCAGGGTCTGGAGCCGGTACCGTGGAGGCAGGACTGGATGCAAGGTCTGGAGCTGGTACGTGGAGGCAAGACTGGATGCAGGGTCTGGGGCTCAGGATTCACTTGGAACAGGAACGAAGAGTGAACACTGGATAACGGAAGCGGTGAACCACAGTATAACCTGGTTAATGAACTGAGAAAGGCGGCAGGTTTAAATAGGGTTCGGAGGATCATAAGAACACCGTTCACCTGGGACTCGTAGGTGGAGCTGGGATACCTGAGTACTTGATAGGTTAATTGGTGGCATATGAGGATCTCCAGTGCAGGTGTCATGCAATACCAGCAGAGGGCGCCAGAGTACCAAGTTAGTTTCTTAGGAAGGCATGCGATCGCGCATGCGCGCTTCCGGCATTCGGATCCCGGTGGCGGCGTGGGGCAGACCTCGAGCTTTCTCCTGCTTGCAGGCAGAGAGCGTAGAGCGATGCGCCACGAGGGACTTCAGGTGAGTACTGCAGGTGTCCCAACATGGCGGCCGGGGCCGAGAGAGGGGCATGACAGGACCCCCACCAAGGCGCGACCCCTGGGTGCGCCCAGCGGACGGCTTGGAAGGATAACGGAGATGAAAGGCACAAACCTTTGTAGGAGCGTGGATGTTGGTGACAGGTTCCCAGGATCGTTCTCCAGGACCGTATCCCTTCCATTGGACTAGATATTCTAATCTGCCGTAGCGAAGGTGAGAGTCCAGGATTCGGGAGACTTCATACTCCTCTTCTCCGGATAAGGATACAGGAGCCGGTGGTTCAGTATTCCGACCAGGAAAAGGATTTTCATGCCAGGGTTTCAAAAGAGACACATGAAAGGCAGGGTGTATTCTGTAGGAAGGAGGAAGGGTTAAACGGGCAGTCACCAAGTTAATCATTTTAAGGACCGGGAACAGGCCTATTTAGAGAGGACCCAGTTTCTTCGAAGGACAATCCAAATGAAGATGAGCAGTGGACAGCAACACCTTATCCCCAGGTGCATATACAGGAGCTTCTCTTCTACCGTAATCAGCATATTTCTTTTTGTTCTGTTGGGCTAGTCGCAACTGGTGGCGTAGCGTTCGTAGTTGACCGCGTAGGGCTTTCAGACGAGTTGATACCTCTGGAACTGGAGTGTTGAGCGGCATCTCTGGAAGAATGCTAGGATGGTAACCATAGTTGGCAAAGAAAGGTGAAAAGGGAGTTGATGAGTGTACCTGATTGTTGTAAGCAAATTCGGCAGTCGGTATGACGTCCAGCCAGTCGTCTTGGAGGTGCGTGGTGAAACAACGAAGGTACTGTTCCAGTGTTTGATTTGTCCGCTCAGTCTGGCCGTTGCTCTGTGGATGGAAAGCTGAAGAAAGACACCTGGTAATCCGTAGGCTATGGCACATTTGGGACCAGAAGCGGGACGTAAACGGAGACCCTCTGTCTGTAACAATGGAACGAGGAGTGCCATGGAGTCGGAATATCTCCTTGATTAACAAGGTGGCTGTTTCAGCTGCGGTGGGTAGGCCTACTGCTGATATGAAATGGGCCATTTTGGTACAGCGGTCCACCACGACCAGAATGGTGGTGTAGCGATGCGAAGGGGGAAGATCCACTATAAAGTCCATCGAAATATCTTTCCACGGATGCAGCGGAGGAGCCAGGGGTTGGAGAAGACCAGCAGGATGGGTGCAAGGTTGTTTGTTGTGTGCACAGACAGGACAAGAGAGTACAAAGGCGGTGATATCCTTCTTAACAGATGGCCACCAGAAGTATCATTGTACGGCATCTATGGTTTTCTTGATGCCATCGTGCCCAGCAGCCGGGATGTCGTGGTAGTGTTGTAGTACCTGTAGACGAACCTCAGGAGGAACATATATTTGTTCATCATGATAGAGGAGTCCATCGTTGGATACGAGCCCCTGGACATCAGTCGGTGGTTGAAGACTGTGTTTCTTTATATTCTCCATCAAGGCTCCTTGTGAGGCACAGAAGAAGTCGCTAGGCAGAATGGAGTCATTTTGAGTGGTGGATGGAGAGGTGTCGGAGTCATACCGACGGGAAAGAGCATCCGCCTTCCCATTTCTTGCTCCAGGTCTGTAGGTGATGTGTAACAGAAAGCGGGCAAAGAACAACGCCCATCTGGCTTGTTGAGGTCGCAGCCTTTTGGCGGTGCGGAGATATTCCAGATTGCGGTGGTCTGTGTATATGACTACAGGGTGTTTTGCCCCTTCGAGAAGGTGTCTCCATTCCTCGAGAGCGCTCTTGATTGCCAGGAGTTCTTTCTCACCTATACTCTAATTCTTTTCGGCTGGGGTAAGACGTCTGGAATAAAAGGCCACGGGATGCATAAGATTCTTAGTACCGGATTTTTGGGAGAGAATCGCTCCTAGGGCGATATCAGAGGCATCTGTTTCCAGATTACATGGCAGATTGATGTTTGGTTGTTTCAGGATTGGGGTTTGAGTGAAGCTTTCTTTCAGTTTGTCAAACGCATGCTGAGTTTTTTCAGTCCAATGGAATGACAAATCTTTTTTGGTCAAGGATGTGATGGGGTCACTGAGATGAGAAAAGGACCGAATGAAGCGACGATAAAAGTTGGCGAATCCCATGAATTGTTGAACCATCTTTTTGTCTCTGGACGTCAGCCAGTCTAGAATTTCCTTAATCTTGGCTTTATCCATGTCAACATGTCCTGGTGATAGAATGTATCCCAGGAATTCTATGGAGGATTCCTCAAAGGTGCTTTTAATCGATTTTTCCATGCAACTTATGCTGACAAAGACGGGACAGTACGAGACGAACATGTTGTTCGTGTTCTTGGATGGTTCGGGAGTACACCAAGAGATCATTGAGGTAGATCACCAGGAAGGTATCCAGGACGTCACAGAAGATGTCGTTGAGGAAAGGCTGGAAGGCGGCTGGGGCGTTGCATAACCCAAACGGCATGACGAGATACTCAAAGTGGCCGAATCGGAAGGCTGTCTTCCACTCATCTCCTTCTTTCATGCGGACCAAGTTATAAGCTCCTCGGAGATCGATTTTGGTAAAGATACACGCATCTTTCACTCTATCGAGCAGTTCGGGAATCAGTGGGAGCGGGTAGCGATTCCGTACTGTGTTTGCGTTTAGTGCTCTGTAATCAACACAGGGACGAAGGCCGCCGTCTCGTTTCCCAACAAAGAAGATGCCAGCTCCGGCAGGAGACGTGAAGTGGCGTATGAATCCTTTTGCAAGGCTATCTTCTATGTAGTCCTTCAAAGACTGTGATTCAGGAACGGACAGATTGCAAATGCGTCCATGGGGTATAGGTGCTCCCGGAAGGAGGTCGATAGGACAGTCGTACTCTCTGTGTGGAGGAAGCATGTCAACCCCTTTTTTCTCGAACACATCTTGGAATTCTGAGAACTTAGCTGGCAATGCAGAAGACGGATAGGTGGAAAAGGCGATCTTCTCGGACTCGGAGTTGTTCATGCAGACGACCCGACAATGACAGGAGAGGAAGGAGATGGAGTTTGAAGACCAATTGATATAAGGGTTATGGGTGCGAAGCCAAGGAAGTCCCAGTACGATACGCATGAGACAGTGGCCGTGCAGTAAACCTCCCTGTCAAAGCGCTAGGATGTGCGTTCGACGGGGCTGCAAAGCACGATCCTCCATAGGAGGATTGAGCCTTGCAGCACTGAGCGCACGAACTGCACTCAGCGAGGTAGCCAGACGGGCGTCAGAGAGGAAGGAATGTCCACTCTCATGGACGTTCCTTCTGCTCTTAAAAACTCTCGTCTGATCCCAGCCTTAAAGCGTCATGATGTCAGTCTCTCCCACTCCACCGCTGGGAAATCCCTTTACTGGAGATACAGGTGTCCTTTGGGCCACTGTATCTCTGATACCTACAGAGTCATATAGGGCAACAGTAGAAAGATCAGAGCCTGCGTTATTACACATTGTTTCATCTAAAACAAAAGCCACTTTACTGGTGCGGGGAGAAGCGGGGGTCCTATGGACCCCTGTATCTCCATTCTTTACACCCCACAATGTTAAGTTAGGTGTCAGTGGACATGTCAGAGCCTGGCCTTTCTAATGATACCAAACACGATCATGTAAAAATGTGTAAATGAGAGGGGGAAAAAATCCTCATTGCCTGCTTTTAACATATAAAGCAAACAATGTTATTTCTCAGCTCATTTCCCACCTCGGGATCGAGTTCAGCGTTTTAAACCTAGTCATATAATTCATAACACACAATCAGCCAAAATACAAGCAAAAAATTTACTTTTGTCAGTTTTGATTAAATATGCATATTATCTTAGAAAAATGTATTAACAGGTTCCCTTTTTTTTCAAGAGTAACACATAGAGGTGTACGTTTAATAAACTGTGAAAGAGTGTGATAAGCAGTGAGAAGGCTTTACTCACCATAGCAAAGTGAAAAGTCCATAAAATGGTGTTTAATAACCCTTGATAAGTCAGGTAGGAACTGAAATATCTCACCTCTTCTCATCCTAAGTACACAGAGAGTAATGTAAATGTACCGGTTTAATAAACTGTGTAAAGTAGAGACCAGCTTTATCACTGAATAATTATGTGCAAAGTACCCTTTATTTATCACCCTGTCAGACCTGGTGATAAAGGCCTCTATCTCGTGAGCAAAGATTCGCTGCCGGACCGCGACTCGTCGCCAATCGGCGCTGAAACGCAATTTAAACATGGAGGTGGCTGACATCTTGGATGTCAGCCAAGCCTCCAGGTCACCCCCCACCCACTGACATTCCCACCATATGTGTGAGGAGGTCAGTGGGCCAGTTAACCCCCTAGCTGCCAAGGGGAGATCCCCTTGGAATCCCTTTTCTCCCGATCCGTGGCAACTAGAGGGTCATCAGATCATGGCCTTTCAAATGATACCAAACATGATTAGGTCTGGTGTAAAAAAAAAAAGCTAAGACAAAAAAAAATAATACAAATAACTAAAAAATATTTAAGAATTTTTTTTTAGTTGTGTCGGGGGGGGGGGTTAGTTACATAGGACCTAGGCTGTCAGCTGAAAATAATAAGAATAAAACAGTCAGAATGAGATCAGCGGACATAGGTGAACTGGCTCAGCAAATTGGGTATTTCTATTCTCGGGACAAAATTTTTAAACTATTTAGCTGGGGTCTTTTTTGGTGGTTGTAGATTTTGGGGATTATATTACGAAAAAAGTGTGTTTTTACTATTTTTATCATCACATTTCATATTTTTTTCTAGTAACTTATACAATATGATAGAAATAATGGTATTTTTAGAGAGAGTCCATTTAGAAGAAATTTTGACCTAAACACGAACATCGCAGAAACTTAAAAACAGCAACGGTCACTAAAGGACTATTTGTGTAAAACTGCCTGGTCACTAAGGGGTTAACTACATTTGGATTTGATTTCATTCGTAAATGGAGTGTGGAGCACCTTTTCAGTGTGTTTGGTAGCTCGATTCATGATTTTGTACTGGTACATGCTGAACAAATTGGAACATGTATATCCTGCTTTTCATTATTTTAACAGAGAAATAACTGTTGCACTTTGCTAGAGAGGTATTTTATAATATTGTTAACGGGTGATTTGGCAGAGTAAACTACAATCCTGTCAGGAGGATTATAGATTATCACAAAGGATGTCATTGTGCAGCTCAGAATACCATCCCCGTATTGCTTTATCAACTGATCACTGTGATAATTTATCACTGCCTTTCACAGCCGTTTCGTGAGATAAGTTTTCTTTTCGCAGGTTATTAAACAGCCTCTGTGCAGCTGAGTAAAACAAAGAGATCTGCTGAGTAAAGTTAACTCGTGATAAAGCTAGTTTTAGCACGTTTTATTAAATGTACACCAGAATCTATAACTACAAAGATTTGGATAAAAAAATGTGGTAAATTAAATTTAAATGCTGCATGTGATCGAAATCAAATTGGAAATTTAAATTGTTTGCTCTAGCATTTTGACGTGACATGATGTATACCGGGGTCACTGAGCCTCTAACTGTTCTGGAACTATATCCCATTTGTTGCTCTGCCACTAATTAAGTTAGCTGAGACTCAAGGGAAATATAGTTCCAAAACTTCTGGATGGCCAAGGTTGCTGAACCCTAAAGTATACACATACAGGTCTATTTAAAGAAAGGTGAAACTCAGGAGAATGACTGGAGAAGTGAAAATTCTAGATCAAAATAGCCGAACCAGAAAAATTCTCCTATTTATCTCACTTTCCAAATTGGCTATTTGGTCTAGATTGTTCTCTTCTCCTACCAGTTCTCCTGGTTTTCACCTATCTCTGAATAACCCTGTAGGTCAAAATAGCCAAACCAGAAAAATTCTCCAATTTATCTCACTTTCCAAATTATTATTATTTATTAAGCGCCAACACATTCTGGAGCACTGTACAAAGGTGCAATGGGTAAAGACAGGACAATTCTACATTAGAGGAGGCAGGTCAGTATTTCTGCCAGCAGATACAGGAGGACATGAGGGCCCTTTTCCCATGGGAATTTACAATCTAGATGGGGAGGGGATTATAAACAGGAGGGGGGCTGCAGTGATGAGTTAATGCAGGGAGAGGTTAGAACCATTTTTGGGTCGGTCAGATGTCTTGTTACGGAGTAACAAGGGTCTTTAGGGAGCGTTTAAATTAAGCCAGATTTGGGGACTGTTTGATATTGTGAGGGAGCGCATTCCATAGGGTCAGCGCCACACGAGAAAAGTCCTGCAATCTGGCATGTGAAGAGGTAATGATGGAGGAAGCCAGGCGCAGGTCATTGTTGGATTTTAGGGGACGGGCTGGGGTGTATTTGGTGATTAGTGAGGACAGGTAGTGAGTAGGGATGAGCCGAACCCCCCCCCCCCGTGTTCGGTTCACATTCAAACTCGAACAATTTCAAAAGTTCGAGTTCTAACGCGAACACGAACCAAACTCAATGCAAGTCAATGGGAGTCAAAAGTTCGATTTTTTCTTTTGTAAGTGCCCTGCAAGAGGGCATATATGCAAGATATTTGCCATAAAAGGTGTATGGGGGTCCGGGTAGTGCCCTGGAGGACAGGAAACAAGGAAACAAAGGAACAGTGAGTTTTCCATGAAAAAAGGGTTAAAGATAAAAATGAAAAATTCCTTCAAATATCGTGCCTAGGAGGTCCCCATAACCTGCCCGTGAAGTGGCGGATTTGTAGGATGTATAGAAACATTTAAAAACAAAAAAATGACGTTTCAAATGACGGTAAACGGTTTTCCTTTTAATCTATTCATAAACAACTGCATGGGGCGGCAGTCTGTATTAAAAGAGGAGACATTTTAGGACACGCAGAACAAGTTTAGTGATTTTGTTTTGGGCTAAATTATGGTGAAACTTATGCAGGCTTTGGATGAAAGTAACAATAGGTGGTTTAAAATTGTGCCTTTGGTGGCAGCAAGTGCCTTCACACCTTAACCCTTTTGTGGTATTGTGGAAGAGTGCAGTGGTGGAGGTTTCGTGAATGCAGAAGAGATCCCCGATCTATTCCGTTACGTCAGCATCAGGGGATTGATAGCTGCTGATCCAGGACTGATTAATTTTTATAAATGTCAGCCGGTCTACAGAGTCGGTGGACAGACCCACTCTTTTGTCTGTGACAAAACCTCCAGCGGCACTGAACATCCTTTCAGAAAGCACGCTGGATGAAGGGCAACCTAGTTGCCTGCATATTTTGTAGAAATGAGACCCCCACAATTGCTGGTGGCAGTGAGAACACAAAGATTAGAACAATTCCCAGATATTTTTTAGAAATGAGACCCCCCCCCAATAGCTGCTGGCAGACTGGCAGTGAGAACACACACTAACAATCTCCTCTCAAAAAACACGTGCTGGGGCTGCAAGGGACACCTTATATAGTGTGCTGCGGGACTTAGCTCTGTGAGCCCATGATTGGGCAAAATTTGCCCAATCAGGACTCTGAGCCGTGATTGGCTTAGTCTTGCACCTGTCTTGCACCTAAACTGTGGTCAGGTGCAGGCTGTAGCCAATTACAAGCTTCAGGCCAGTGGAAAAGTGCATTGTGGTGCATTGTGGGCGAACATGCTGCGAACACGCGGAAATGTTTGAAGTTCGCGAACATACGAACTGGCGATGTTCGAATCGAACTCCGAACACATCAAACCGAACAGTTTATCCCTAGTAGTGAGGACCAGCATTAATGAGGGTTTTGTAGGTCGGGGTGAGTAGTTTGAATTTGATTCTGCTGTGGATGGGGAGCCAGTGTAGGGATTCATAGAGCAACGGGTGAGATGGATAAGCCGGGCTGATGTGTTTAGGATGGACTGCAGGGGGTAGAGACGGTAGGTAGGAAGGCCAGTCAGGAGGTTGTTGCAGTAGTCCAGGTGGGCGATAACGAGCGAGTGGATAAGTTTCTTGGTGGTGTTGGCAGTCAGAAATGGACGAATTTTGGCGATATTGCAGAGGTGATTGCGGCAAAATGAGGAGAGTGATTGGATGTAGGGGCTGAAGGAAATGGGCTATTTGGTTTAGATTGCTCCCTTCTCCTGCCAGCTCTCCTGAGTTTCACCTTTCTTTGAATAGACCTGATTGTAATGATATATTTTGGCTGCGTGTGGGTGTGTATACCATGTGTATACCGTTTATATACAAAAGTGTTTGAATTTTCGGGTGCACGCCCTAATGCAATAGGCTGCGCACCCCTATGCATGCTCAATTGGGTTAAGGTCAGGTGATTGACTCAGCGATTGCAGAATATTCCACTTATTTGCCTTCAAAAACTCCTGCGTTGCTTCTGCAGTGTGTTATGGATCCACACACTGCGGGGCAGCACTTCTCTGCAGTATAATTAATGCAGCATATAAATCCACACACTGCTGGGAACCTCGAAAAAAGGAAAAGAAAACACCCACAAACGAGTAGGTGAAGACAGCAGTAACCTCACCTTGTAGACACTATAGGAATCAACGTGAACACCCTGAACAGGATTAAACCTAAAAAGCACTATACCACAACAAAGAGAAAGCAAAAACTTCCTCATACGAATATCAGGGTGCTGAATAATAAAACATAACTTTTATTAATTACGATAATGGACAGACGAACGAACACATAAAAAACATATACACGATGCAGAACTGGGATTAAACGTATTAGGCTTAATACGAATAACGGTGGAATGTGGTTAGGATTTGCACATTGGCTATGGTGCTAATTACTGGTTGTACACAGTCAATGCAAGTTGATAAGAATGCCCATATTCATGCAACCATTACTGGATGTGTACGTGACACTGGATTAGACTCAACAACAGTCTCAGAGATAATTTCAAAAAGGGTATAGTAATCAGACAGCAGTCAATAATCGAAATACCACAAGAGCAGTTCATGGATACTTGCTTATATACCCCAACCTGAGCTCAGGTGACTATGAGTGTACTGTAGAATTGCTTGCTGAAAAGCACAATAAATATCACCACGCCACTGCTATATAGCGCCAATGCCACAATTTTAGCCTAAATTATTGACCACAATTGTTAGTCAGGGATATTAGCCTGTTAACTCCAGCTCAAAGACATATTTAAAAGAAAACTCAACACCAACGTGTGTTTCGCTGATCACCAGACCGGCTTCATCGGGAGTAAAAATGAATCTCCCAGCAGTGTGTGGATTCATATGCTGCATTAATAACTCATAAAAAACGAAAAACTAACTGATCTGAAAAATGAATCGATCCGAATCATTGTATCGATCTGCAGAGAGGTGCTGCCCCGCAGTGTGCAGATTCATATACTGCATTAATTACACTGCAGAAAGGCACTTCTCAGCAGTGTGTGGATTCATATACTGCATTGAAACCTATGGATTAAAAAGCCTTGTTTCTTTTAAAAAGTTAGGAAACCTAAAATTTCACCCAAAAAAATGCATAAAAAAACCCCTAATAAATAAGTACAGAAACTTTCATTCTATTGGTACTAGTAATCTATTTCCCATTCTTAAATAACCAATAAAAACCTAAAAAACTCTTAAAAAAAGAAAAACCAACTGATCCGAATCACCCGAATTGATCCGAATCACCGAATCGACCAGCTCGCTGAATCAATCCGAATTACCGAACCGAACGGAAACAAAAAAAACTGTCCAAAATCAACTGAAACAAAAAAAAGACCCGAAAAAAAATACACATCCCTAGTACTATGTACATCATGTTCCTTTAACCCCCTCCCTCCCTATATCCACCTCTCTGACCGGGGTCCCATGTCGGTCTGGCTTCCTTCAAGACGGCCTGAAGGTTTTATGGGTCCCGGCCGTTGCAATAATGTCAGTTTCAGGCACCCCCCCCCAGCGCCTGCAGGGGGAACCTGAAAGTGGAGGGTGAGGTCCTTCGGACTCCTCTCCCTCTCGAATGACTTTCAGCTAAGAATCCAGGGTCACCACCCGCCCACTGACATCATTGCCATATGTGCGATGATGTCAGTTGGCTAGATAACCCCTAGCTGCCAAGTAGAGAGAGCAGGGTTTTTGGACCTCTGTATCTCCCGATCCGTGCAGCTAGAGGGTCATGTTTGGTATAATTGGAAAGGCTTGATCATGGCCTTTCCAATGATACCAAGGATGACCATGTTTGGTGTAAAAATAAAAAAATTTAGTCTGGGGGTATAATAGAATAGGACTTCAAAACTAGGTTTAAACATGATGAAGATAAAACGGTCAAAAGGAGCTCAGCACACAGAAGTGAACTGGCTTAGCAGTGAAGGGGTTAAAATTGAGCATTTCTAAACTCAGCACAAAATTTCAAAACTATTTAGCCGGGGTCTTTTTGGGCAGTTGTAGATTTTGCGGGTCAAAGTTCAAAAAAGTGTGTGTAGCGCTCACTCCCGGAGGAGCCGCTGAAATTGAACCTCGGGTCAGTCTCCCCGCACTAGGGAATAAATATACTCCAGCACCGTTGTGGATTTTATAAATTATGTAGTTTACTTGAATAAATGGCATATAATGAATGACACGGTTTTCGTATATATATCTACAGTACTTCGTATTGCGGGAAACGCGCAGCGGAAAAGAAATACGAGGTTTCGTAATTCGGTAAAACGCGCAGCGGAAATAAATACGATTCTTCGTATTTCGGGGAAACGCGTAGCGGAAAATAAATACAATGCTTCGTAATTCGGTAAAACGCGCAGCGGAAAGGAATAATGAAAAGAACGTATCTTTAACCCCTTCTTGTGATTGGGGAGTGAGTCCTGCACAGGTTAAGTCCCGGAATGTAAGTGTGTGTGTGTGTGTTGCGGTACCCGGGTACTATTCAACTGGCCAGTGAATTGCTTAAGAGATGTCTTCGACTAGTCAACTTGGGGCCCTGTGGGTTTTGGAAACAAACAGCAGCGTGCTTTACTTGAGTTTTACAACGGCCTGGAAGGCCTCTCACCCATCCGCCAGATACTTGAGGCTCCGCTGACCCAGGACGTCTCTCCGCTCGATATTGACTGGGGTTACTTGCTTCTGGATCCGCTGTCTGGCTTTCTTCACCGGCCTCGACTTGTCCAGTTTTACCGCCTGCTCTCCCGGTCCGATCGATCTGCGGTACTCCTCACTCGGGGTCCTCCGCTTCCTCTCTAGCCGCTTGTGTAATCTGGTGGATCACTGGGTCTTCTTCGGGAATAACTGATAACCCGATCTGTGTTTCTGTTAGGCCGCACTTGCGCTCCGGCCTGGTCACTGTTACTCTCTGCAGCACTGTGTCTTGTCTCTCTCACTCCCTGGCGCGCTCTGCCAGCTCTCTCCACGAGGCTCAGGATGTAAGTCTTCCTGTGTCCGTTCCCAAAGCATGCCGGGAAATGTAGTCCCAATGTAATATTCAGTGTCTCACATTGCGCTTGTCTCCCTCCGGTGGCCAAAAATAGGTACTGCCACAATAAGGAATTAACCACAGCGCTACATGTGTTTTTCAATTTTTTTCATTATATTTCATAAATTGTTTTATAGTAAATTCTAAGACACACTATATTGCCAAAAGTATTTGCTCACCTGCCTTGACTCGCCTATGAATTTAAGTGACATCCCATTCCTAATCCATAGGGTTCAATATGATGTCGGTCCACCCTTTGCAGCTATAACAGCTTCAACTCTTCTGGGAAGGCTGTCCACAAGGTTTAGGAGTGTGTTTATGGTAATTTTTGACTATTCTACCAGAAGCGCATTTGTGAGGTCACACACTGATGTTGGACGAGAAGGCCTGGCTCTCAGTCTCTGCTCTAATTCATCCCAAAGGTGTTCTATCGGGTTGAGGTCAGGACTGCAGGCCAGTCAAGTTCATCCACACCAAACTCTATTATCCATGTCTTTATGGACCTTGCTTGGTGCACAGTCATGTTGGAAGAGGAAGGGGCCAGCTCCAAACTGTTCCGAGTTCCTTTCACTGGAAATAAGGGGCCAAGCCCAGCTCCTGAAAAACAACCCCACACCATAATCCCCCCTCCACCAAACTTTACACTTGGCACAATGCAGTCAGAAAAGTACCGTTCTCCTGGCAACCGCCAAACCCAGACTCGCCCATCAGATTGCCAGATGGAGAAGCGCAATTCGTCATCACTCCAGAGAACGCATCTCCACTGCTCTAGAGTCCAGTGGCGGTGTGCTTTACACCACTGCATCCGACGCTTTGCATTGCACTTGGTGATGTATGGCTTGGATGCAGCTGCTCGGCCATGGAAACCCATTCCACGAAGCTCTCTGCGCACTGTTCTTGAGCTAATCTGAAGGCCACATGAAGTTTGGAGGTCTGTAGCGATTGACTCTACAGAAAGTTAGCGACCTCTTCGCACTATGCATCTCAGCATCCGCTGACCCCGCTCCGTCTTTTTACGTGGCCTACCACTTCGTGGCTGAGTTGTTGTCGTTCCCAAACACTTCCACGTTCTTATAATACAGCTGACTGTGGAATATTTAGGAGCGAGGAAATTTCACGACTGGATTTGTTGCACAGGTAGCATCCTATCACAGTTACACATTGAAATTCACTGAGCTCCTGAGAGCGACCCATTCTTTCACAAATGTTTGTAAAAACAGTCTGCATGCTTAGGTGCTTGATTTTATACACCTCTGGCCATAGAAGTGATTGGAACACCTGATTATGATTATTTGGATGGGTGAGCGAATATTTTTGGCAATATAGTGTATGTTGAAAATAATGGTATCTTTAGAAAGGAAAATTAGAGATAAACACAAACAGTGCAGAAATGTAAAAACAACAGTTGGTACTTTTGGCTAGACAATGGTAAAATGGTCTGGTCACTATGGGGTTAAAATCCCTGCCACTCCGACTATCACATCTCTTTATGAATGTCTTGTAACTAACTTCTGAGGTTTATATATAGCATTTTCTCCTCTCTCTCTCTCTCTCTCTCCCCCCCTCCTAGGGACTTGTTAAATATCAGTGAGAAGCAAATCAGTGCTTCTCTGTGTTTTCCCTACAGAGTTGTTCTGCTTTGTGAACCGGGGTTAGGACCCCCAGCACAAAATGCTCAGCTTCGACTACTTTACCTCTCATATACACAGGTAGTACAGGGGCCTGAGCTATTTCATAGATATATAAATATCTCCCTCTTTCAAGCAATAATTTGTCAACTGATTTGAACCAGTTCAGCATTTTAAATGTATTTCAATGTATTTCTGAGGCAAAAAGAATAAGAGAGAAGAAAACAACATAAATATGGTATACAAATAACAGTTTCTATTGCTGAGAAGCACAAACTTCACTCACAAACTCCACATGGCATCACTGGACTCTGGAGCAGAAGAAAACAAATCCAGGTGTCAGTATAATAGAACCTACCCTACCATGCTTAGGGCCCTATTACATTCTCTCCGCAAGCAATTTTTTTGCGCGCGAAAAAAAACGTTATCGCGCGAAAATTAACGTGGTATTACGATACAGAGAGCATTTTTTTCTTCCTCTAAGATTTTTCGTGCACAAATCCGACGCGCAAAGCCGTTCGCAAATGAGCGTTGCGTGCAGGAATCAGTGGGCAGACTTTTTTGTCACGGGATTTGTCACGGGAATCAGCCAACATCAATCACCCATTTCCAATAAAATATTTACAAACTAAAAAAAAGGGAAAAAAAAATTAACAACCACCAGCCAAAAAAAGAAAAATTTTTTCTTTTTTTTTTAGTTTAGTGGAGGATGGATAATGATCGTCGGGGGGGGATGCAGGATTCGGGAGCCCTTTCCACAGAAGGATTATTTAACACATGAAGATAGGCTGCTTCCCATTTTGGAGTTTGCAGAAGGTACTTCCCTGTTCCAACATGACTAGACTACTGTGTACAGTGATTTTCATGAAGACATGTTTTGATGCAGAGGAACTCCAAGAGCTGCAAAAAAAGCTGGATCACAACACCATTGGGATGTGAAACAGATTTTGCAAAGTGGGTCAACTGCATTATCATACCCATGGTTTTGGACTGAGGGATCCAATGAGTTTACATAAGTGTGAGAGTCTAACATCTACTTTTGGCCATGTATTGAAGATCGACAGAATTCATTCATTGTTTCCCAAATCTATCATCAGGAAGCACTAACAGTCCAGATTTTAAGGATTACCTTGGAGATAAGCAGACTGAAAACTGCAACCACTGAGCAGCAAATAAGATCACATGTGATATACAACATATATCTTGCAAACATGACCTGTTAGTTGCCCTGAGGACTAGATTGGGATATCGTGGAGTGGATAGATCGACATGTTTTAAATTCTATTAAAATGTATTTTCCAAATTGCTGACAGAGTAAATATTTCCAATGCAAGATCGGCCGATGTATGAGGTTCTTTTAGGTTAAGTTTGTTAAAAGAAATACTTTTGTGAACGATTTACCATTAGTTTAACAAACTTGGAGAAAACTCATTATAATAAATGAACTGTCAAATATTTGCAGAGAGACTATGATATCTGCTGATTTAATATTTTTCTGCCAAGCAATTTCTACACTTTGCAGCAATAATTTAAATGGGACAATTTTATCCTTGGAAATACATTCCCATGGTTTTAATTATATTTCATTGCATTTTGTGGTAGGCTTTGTTTTCCTTTTTTTTTCCAGAGCTGTGCAAGTATCATATTAATAGCAAAACAAGCCTTGGTCTCAACTTGCATTATGCCCACAATGTTCCATAATTAAATGACTCCTCTTCAAGATTAGATGACAGAAATGAAGATGAATAACAGGAACAGATGTGAATGCATGAATGGGACCAGCTTCTAATAAGATACTTTATCATGTGCACAGTTCCTAATAAAGGCTGAAAGTATATTATAACTTAGTAAAGGTAGAACATTACGATGTTTACCAAAATAGAATACTTATATGATGCAAAAGTAATGTGAATTAATTAAATGGTCTATGTTAAATAACTTTCAACAACTTTAATTATATTTCTTTAGCCCGTAAAGCCATTAAATTGATTTAATACTTGAAAATAATAGCTAAAGACTTTTCAAATACTGTATTGAAATCTGAAGTCGCGTTTCAGGTGGTCTCAAGATCAACTGGTAACGTTAAGAGAATAAGCCAAATATATGTTTATATTCAGAGTTTATGTTCAAATACCCTGCATTAGCTTATCACTGCAGCCCCCCCCCTATTTCTAATCCCCTCACCATCTAGATTGTAAATTCCCAGGGGAATAGGGTCCTCATATCCTCATGCATCTGCTAGCAGGAATACTGACCTGTCTCCTGTATGTATGGTAGAATTGGCCTGTCTTTACTCATTACACATTGTACGGCGCTGCGGAATGTGTTGGCGCTTAATAAATAATAATAATTCAGAGGAATAGAATTAAATTAGTTTTCAGGCATGTTATAACCTTTTTGAAAAGAATTAGTATAAAACATTTCCATGGCAAGAGAATCTTTCATACACTTGTTTATAGGATTTGTAATGGGGTTGGGAAAGTCTCATGAATGGGTTTCCATTTGAAAAACCTTATTTTATTTCTACAAAAAGGGAAAAGTAAAGATGAAGGAAGGTTTGAGAGAGTTATCAAAGTTGAGTTAGAGGTATGTAAGGTTTGCAAACAATAGGAATGTCACAATCCTTGAGAGAATCCCTCATGCTCTGTACAGGTCTACGTTCCTGGAGTGTAAAATAATTATCTTTTAATTTCCTGTATGACTATATAAATATAGTGATTTAAATACATTTCTTGGTTCATATGCCCCTTTTTCATGTAAAGTGTTTGCTCTCAATATTCTCTTGAAACTGAAGAATGTTAAAAAGAACCAGTCACAGCAACAGTGGCAAGAAAAAGTATGAGAACCCTTTGGGATTACGTGGAGTTTTGCAGGAATTGGTCATAAAATGTGCTCTGATCTTCATCTAAGTCACAACAATTTGAAAAACACAGTCTGCTTAAAATATTACAACACAAACATTATATGTTTTCATGTAACAGAACATGTAAAAATTCACAGTGCAGGGTGGAAAAAGTATGTGAACCCCTAGCCTAATGACTTCTCCAAGAGCTAATTGGAGCCAGGAGTGAGCCAACCTTGAGTCCAATCAGTGTGATATTATTGGATGTGTTGCTGAAAGCTGTCCTGCCCTTTAAAAACACACACCAGTTTTGGGTTTACTGGTTTCAAGAAGCACTGCCTGATGTGAACCATGCCTCGCAGAAAAGAGCTCTCAGAAGATCTACGATCAAGAATTGTTGACTTGTATGAAGCTGGAAAGGGTTACAAAAGTATTTCCAAAAGCCTTGATGTTCATGTGTCCATGGTAAGACAGACTGTCTACATGGTGAAAGTTCAGCACTGTTGCTACTCTCCCTAGGTGTGGTCGTCCTGTTAAGGTGACTGCAAGAGCACAGCGCAGAATGCTTAATGAAGTAAAGAAAAATCCTAGAGTGTCAGCCAAAGAAATCTCTGGCACATGCTAACATTTTTGTTGACACATCTACAATAAGGAAAACATTAAACAAGAATGGAGTACATGGGAACACACCACGGAGGAAGCCATTGCTGTCCAAAAAGAATATTGCAGCATGTTTGAAGTTTGCAAAAGAGCACCTGGATGTTCCACAGCACTACTGGCAAAATATTCTGTGGACAGATGAAACCAAAATTGAGTTGTTTGGAAAAAACACACAACACTATCAGGGTTATTCAGAGAGCGTGAAAAGCAGGAGAATGACTGGAGAATGAAAAATTCTAGGTCAAAATAGCCGATTTGGAAAGTGAGATGAAAGGGAGAATTTTTCTGGTTTGGCTATTTTGACCTAGAATTTTTCATTCTCCAGTTTTTCACGCTCTCTGAATAACCCTGTATGTGTGGAGAAAAAAAGGCACAGCACACCAACATCAAAACCTCATCCCCACTGTTAAACATGGCGGAGGGAGCATCATGGTTTGGGGCTGCTTTGCTGCCTAAGGGCCTGGACAGATTGTTGTCATTGATGGAAAAATGAATTCCAGAGTTTATCAAGACATTTTGCAGGAAAACGTAAGACCATCTGTCCGCCAACTGAAGCTCCACAGAGGATGGGTGATGCAACAGGACAATGACCCAAAGCATACAAGTAATTCAACAAAAGAATGGCTTCAACAAAACAAAATACACCTTCTGGAGTGGCCCAGTCAGAGTCCTGACCTCAACCCGATTGATTGAAATGCTGTGGCATGACCTTAAGAGAGCGATTCACACAGACATCCCAAGAATATTGCTACACTGAAGCAGTTTTTGTGAAGAGGAGTGGTCCAAAATTACTCCAGATCATTGTGCAGGTCTGATCTGCAACTACAGGAAACATTTGGTTGAGGTTATTGCTGCCAAAGGAGGGTCAACCAGTTATTAAGTCCAAAGGTTCACATACTTTTTCCACCCTGCACTGTGAATGTTTACATGTTCTGTTCAATAAAAACATGAAAACATATAATGTTTGTGTTGTATTATTTTAAGCAGACTGTGTTTTTCAAATTGTTGTGACTTAGATGAAGATCAGAGCACATTTTATGACCAATTCCTGCAAAACTCCACGTAATCCCAAAGGGTTCACATACTTTTTCTTGCCACTGTACATCCTGTACCAAGAAGCCCCCCTTCCCCCACTTGTTGCGGGGCAGAAGCGGTAAAAGAAGAAAAAAAGATTTATTTTGTCAACTTTAATTACATATATGTTTTGTGGGTTTGACTATGGTAATTATCTGTGTTGAGACAATCTTATTAGCTTATAAATGTGTCCGAGGTTTGATAAAAGAACTGGTTGGACAAAGACACATCATATATTTGAAGATCGAAACCTGTGTGTAATGTCTTCATTTATCTCCGCTATAGCGTAAAACTGTGCTACTATGCCTTTGCACGATGGAGACCAGCAGACATTTGCTTGTTTGGTAAATATGAATATTGATTTGTTTGTTTATTTAACATGGAGGAATAGCAGGGGAATAGCAATCATTTTTCTGAATTACATACCATCAGTGACAAATCAACAATATGAAATCTTGACTCTTGATTTAAATTACATAAATATGAGGAATATTCCATTTCTATAATAAACTTCTCCCTATTCTTTTACACGGATTGTTACACTGTATTGTTCTGCCGCATGTACTGTCACGCGCAATGTTGCAGCTTCTCCCTTTACTCATTAACGTACGTGTTCATTTCGACATAACCCTGCATTATAGCTGTACTTCATAGACTGGATTAGAATGGATATCTATGACTCTGACGTACCCTTCTGAACTGCATATCTTGTATCACTGAACCACTGTAACACTGTAAAACTCAATAAAATTTATTACAATAAAAAAAAAATTCTTGCTAAATACAACAAAACAAAGCATGATTGTATTAACCCTTTAATGCCGTGGGGCAAGCCATGCAGCCCCTGCGGCAGGTGTTCCTAAACACCGTGTGGCCGCCATAGTACGCCCTGCAACCTGCCTATAGATGTGAACGGCCGGCCTACATTTCGCACTCGCCGATTGCATCATTGGCTGCCGCAGGATCAATGTAGCCGCAGCAACCGATGACGTGATTGGTGGACGCGCAATGCAGATGGGCCGCAGGCGTGTAATGCTGCACTGCAGCATTGACATACCGCCATGGGCGTCCACATGATGGGGCAAGGGGGGGCACTCGCCCCCCCGGAACCAGGGCTGCCTGCCAGACAGCTGTGTGTGCAGCCTGCTCGAATGTTTGTTACTCACAGCAGGCTGCACAGGAGTTCCGGTCAGTGTGGGGGATGATCTGTGTGGATCTTGTGATGTCACCTCCTCACTCCGCCTCCGATCCACCACGTGTTCCTACTCACTTCAGACGCTGGGAAGAGGCTGCCTGGGCTGAGATGCAGGGGCTGCTGCTGCTGTGGCCGTTGGAATGCTGGACACAGCAAAAAAAGGTGATTGTCAAATCTGTATTAAGCTTGATGCCCCCTGATCTGAGGCCTAGTTTTTCTGCCTGGGGAGGAGGAACACCATGACTAATAGTAATCTGGTGGGGATGAGTTTACAATATAAGAGGAGAGGGGACTTTGCTCCAGAGCTTACAATCTAAAAGAAGAGGGGACCCTGCACCAGAGCTTACACATTAAGAGGGAGACCCTGCTCAATAGCTTACAATCTAAAAGAGGGGACCCTGCCCCAGAGCTTACAATCTAAGAGGAGAGGGGACCCTGCTCCACAGCTTACAATCTAAGAGGAGAGGGGACCCTGCCCCAGAGCTTACAATCTAAGCAAAGAGGGGACCCTGCCCCAGAGCTTACAATCTAAGAGGAAAGGGGACCCTGCCCCAGAGCTTACAATCTAAGAGGAGAGGGGACCCTAAGCAAGTATGGAAAAAAGATACCTCCAGCGCTGCAAGGAATGGTGCACTGGTGCTACCACATTTATTTTAAATAAACAAAAAGAAAAACACAAAACAAACGTTTCTTTTTGTTTATTTAAAATAAATGTGGTAGCACCAGTGCACCATTCCTTGCAGCGCTGGAGGTATCTTTTTTCCATACTTGCTTAAGATTCATTACCCTCTTGGTTGGATGTACAAGAGTGAATTGCCTCTCCAGCAGCAGCTGAGTATATTTTCATAAATTTTCTTAAAGAACTTTCTTTTGGGTATTGTGGATACCCAACCCCATACATAATTTTTGTGTTCCGAGAGGGGACCCTGCACCAGAGCTTACAATCTAAGAGGAGAGGGGACCCTGCCCCAGAGCTTACAATCTAAGCAAAGAGGGGACCCTGCCCCAGAGCTTACAATCTAAGAGGAAAGGGGACCCTGCCCCAGAGCTTACAATCTAAGAGGAGAGGGGACCCTAAGCAAGTATGGAAAAAAGATACCTCCAGCGCTGCAAGGAATGGTGCACTGGTGCTACCACATTTATTTTAAATAAACAAAAAGAAAAACACAAAACAAACGTTTCTTTTTGTTTATTTAAAATAAATGTGGTAGCACCAGTGCACCATTCCTTGCAGCGCTGGAGGTATCTTTTTTCCATACTTGCTTAAGATTCATTACCCTCTTGGTTGGATGTACAAGAGTGAATTGCCTCTCCAGCAGCAGCTGAGTATATTTTCATAAATTTTCTTAAAGAACTTTCTTTTGGGTATTGTGGATACCCAACCCCATACATAATTTTTGTGTTCCGAGAGGGGACCCTGCACCAGAGCTTACAATCTAAGAGGAGAGGGGACCCTGTCCAAGAGCTTACAATCTAAGCAGAGAGGGAGTAGCGGATTAGATGGGTAGCGGATCAGATGGGTAGCGGTTCAGATGGGTTGCGGATCAGGGAGCTTAGCAGGTCGCAGGTCAGCTTGGAAGCTCAGTTCTGACAACGAGAACAAGCATGTAAGGGAGGCTTATAAGGAGGACTCATTAGCAGGAGATCTGATGAACCTGTGGTCTCTTTAGGGAATTGTAGGTTTCATGCAAGTCCATAGGGTCCTGTATTATGCAGAATAGGGGTTGCCAGGGTTTAGGACATATGGTCCTGACACTGAAAGTAGTATACATCAAATTATAACAATGTAACAATGTATAACAATGTAATTATAACATATTATATGTGACCAGCAGGATTTCAAAGGTCCAACCTATTCTCAATCGTTCAACAAGCTTGATAGAACCGAGTGTACTCTTTCCCTTGACCATTTGACTTGTTGCATACTCCTCATCCAAAAAAGTTAATGAGACTCCTTTAGTGGCAGTGAAAATAATACAAAAATAAAAAAGCCGAACCTAAGATACATACAGGGTTATTCAGAGAGAGGTGAAAAGCAGGAGAATGACTGGAGAAGAGAAAACTCTAGGTCAAAATAGCCAAACCAAAACAAATCTCCCATTTATCTCACTTTCCAAATCGACTATTTTGACCTAGAATTTTCCATTCTCCAGTCATTCTCTTGCTTTTCACCTCTAACTGAATAACCCTGATCGTATATACAATTGCCCAGTCATATTGGGTTAAAAGGAAAACTTCATTCTGTCTGGGTCAACCTCCCTTATCCCTGTTATCAGTGGTAAGTGCTTTTTAGAACAATAAACAGTGATGACAGATTTATATAGTGAATTCCTAAATATTTTTAAACACGTTTCCTCTGCTGTAGTTTAAATCTCTTTTCTTCAAGATTGAATGAATGACCCTTTTTCCGTAGGACAGTCTCGAAATTAAACATTTTACCTCTTTGTTCTATTTATTTGTACGATTAATGTACTGTATGCTTATTATATTATCATCTCACCTTTAGAGGAGTTTTCTTCGAGGGGGGGGGGGCTAAACTCTAGAGACCCATTTCCACTCAAGTTGCTAGCATTTATGAATGAACCATTGTATATAATTGCCCACTCAATAATTATAACAGCTCTCGGGTTATTCCTGCAGATTACTGTGTATTTGTGCTTCCTATATTTGGCGCAAGAAGCAAATGTGAATTGGGAGACATAGACTAAGGAGAAATTCCATTGTTATTACCATCTGTCAAAAGCTAGTATCACACAAAATAGAAAATCCAATACTCGCCTCCGGTCCCACGGTGCAGAGGATGGTGCTTCTCGCCACTAGTAGAAGGATACAGACAACAAGTAATTCCCGGTGTCCATCCACCAGCCCTGGGAAAATTGCCTACTTTCTCATGAAGAGCTCTCAGTGCAGTGAAGGTCTCTCTCGGTTCTCAATGGAGTTTTATGGACTCCAGGAAAGGATACTAGTGACATCAAGCAGAGACGCTGCCTGCATCGTTTAGCAGACCTGTATGTTACGAGTCAAGGTGCTAACATAGCTGCTCACCCATACAAGGGCCAACAAAGAGTCACAAATGGTTAACAAATCATGCTGTATTCTGCAATTAGCAGCTCACTATTACTGGCTCCAGTGGAATAGAGGACAAGGACTGGCTTTGTAACTAGCAAAGTCTAGGGCAGTGATGGTCAACCTTGGCACCCCAGATGTTTTTATTTTTTTTATTTATTAAGATTTTTATTTTGAAAGGAAATAAGGTCACAACAAACCGACCAATGAATGAGGCCTCGCAGGGCCTAACATCTCAATCATATGTAGGACATAAAACATAAGGGAGAGGGATTGGGCAACAAAGGAGGCAGCACAATAAGAGAATAGTAAGAGATATCATTTTTAAAGAAGATTCAGGAGGGGGGGGAGAAGAAAGCCTGCAGTAAAGAAACAGACTAAAGCATATATTGAGGCAGCTGCAAATCCCAGACCATACATATAAAAATAGAGATACATAAAATTAAAAGAAACACTTGCGTAGAGAACAAAATGACCCCAGCTAGTAATTGACAAAAATAGGGGTGGGCAAAATAGCCCAGCATATGAGAAGGAGGAAAAGGGGGGGGGAGGAGAAAAAAGAGGCAAGCGTCCCCAGTGCCCACAGGGCCAAGCATGTAGAGGGGAGGGGGGAGTGAAGAAACACCCAAGAGGGAACTAAGGGGCTCAGAAGAAGGGAGAGGAAAAAAGCAAAAAAGAGACACTTCGAGATCAACCCGGGTCTGTGGTACCAAAAGATGATCCCCGAGGGCTCGGATCGGCAGATGCCTGGACGCGCGACAAACCTAGAGATTGCAGAAGACGCCACGCTTCCTCAGGGGAAGCAACCGGGTGACTTATGGTATCATAGCAAATGATCAAGGAGCCAGCCACTCCCCAACGATAGCGTATGTCACTCCCGCGGAGGAAACCGGTCACCTCGCGGAAGCGTCTCCGAGCTAGCAAGGTCACAAAAGGTAGGTCATTAAAGAGTTGCAGAGTGAGTGTCTCAAAAAGCAGCGGGGCACGGGCAGCCGGTGATGACATAAGGCGACGCTTGTCGGATTCCACTCCAGCGACGGCCAACACATCCCGAGGGGCATCCACTGGGGCCGTAGCTGCCCGTCGAAGGCGGGCGACAGAGCAAAAGATAGGCGGTGTGTTGTGGGAGGACCCCAGCACGTGGGAAGCAAGACGATTGACATAGACTAATAAAGTACTTGCGGGAATACGTTCCGGTATGCCCCGGATCCGCACACTCCTTCGACGATGGCGCGCCTCCAATGCTTCCACTGCTCCCGTAAGTGTTGTCACCTGGGCCTGAAGAGTTTCCACCTGGGGGCCAGCAAGGGCCTGCGCCGCTGCAGCACCTTCCAGTCGCGTTTCTACTATCTCCAGGCGTCCTTGGACTGCAGACACCTCAGCCCGCATGGCAGCAAAATCTGAGCGCCACACTGCCCGCATCTCCCCCAGCATATCAGCCAGCATCCCTTGAATATCGTCCTTCGTTAAGGGTAGAGGGCCGTCCCCGCCACCGCATGTGGACGGAGGCTGCGAGGCTTCTGAAGGTCCCCGTACCGCCAATTTTCTCACCCGCTCATTCACGCTAGAGCCATCTATCCTTTTCTTCGGCTATCTCACCTTTCCAAGCGTCTTGTGGGGAGTCTGTATGTCCTCCGACCAGGATAATCTCTACTCATCCGAGGAGCTCAGCCCCTGGGTCTGGATCTCAAAAGGGTCTCCCTGGCGCCGGCGCCGTTCGGCACCCAGGGATTCCCTGATGTCCTGTTGTCGGGCGACTTCCGGTAAGCCGGGCTTCAGCCCCATTTTCTTCCCCATATCTGTCAGGAGGTTCGAGGATCGTATTGGCAGATAACTACAGATCCGCTGGGCGGAGGGCTCCAAAATGGCCGCTTGGCTTAGGCCGCAGGAACAGGCCTCAATCCCCAAGGTCCCCCAAACTGCGCCGGGTAAGCAGTAAAAATGATCAATCTAAGGTGAGCAGGGTAGTCAACTCGGTCCCGAAACACCTGGGCTCTGTTACTGGCGGGGAATCGCAAAAATCCACAGAGAATGGCTCCGTATATCAGAGAGCAGTCCAAAGTGCGACTTCTCCCGCCGGCTGTCAGCTCCGCCCCACCCCAGATGTTTCTGAACTACATGTCCTATGATGCTCAGGTAGTCTTAAAACTGGTGTAAGATAATGGGGCATGTAGATCAGAAACATCTGCGGTACCAAGGTCCAACATCATTGGTCTAGGGTGCCAAGAGTTCACAAATTCGGAAAGATGCTCAGCCCTCATTAGACTCTGAGCCCTTATTTAGAATAGATTTGCTCTGCTATGCCCCACTAATACAACAAACTGCAGGGTGTACAAAACAGAATGTGTCCATTAGTACGACTGGAACACTGTGCAAACACTAGCAGGGTTATTCAGAGAGCGGTGAAAAGCAGGAGAATGACTGGAGAATAGAAAATTCTAGGTCAAGATAGCCAAACCAGAAAAATTCTCCCATTCATCACACTTTCCAAATCGGCTATTTTGACCTAGAATTTTCTATTCTCCAGTCATTCTCCTGCTTTTCACCGCTCTCTGAATAACCCTGTAGGAAATACACAGGGCTGACATTTATTCTCCAGTTGGCTGATCCAGTCCTGCATTTTCTATAATAGTCTGGTTTTTTTTTTGGCATTTTAAAACATTGCATATTAAAATTTACCTGCCAGTATTAACAAAAATATTGAAATTCTATTCCACAGCTTGATAGAATTTACTATGCATTTTTCATGTCAAGCCAAGGAAAGCCACGGCGTTTACATCTTCTCTTAAAAGCATTCCCTGAATAGGAGAAAATGGTTAACGAGTGCAAGAAATAAAAAGCAAATTCAAATTACCTCAAATACTCTATTGTACAAAAATATTTTTTTTAAAAAAGGCAACGATTTTATTGAAAAAAGTAATAGATAATTCGAGTCTTCCATGCTATGGTAACTTTAAATATATCTTTAAGGGTTTTATACTATAAAAGGTAAAAATAGAATAAGTCAGACTGTTCATTTCTTTCAGGAAGACTGCAAGTATTTTTGTTCAGTAGAGCGTACAAGTGCCTTCCAGCTTCCTTTTAAAAGTAACACTTCATCTATCATTAGAATTTATAGATTATTTTGCCTCTTTACAAAAAAGGAGCAGATTATTATATATCATTAATAAAAGTAATGAATCATAGCATCTTGCTTTCATGCCCTGCTCAATTACAAATAATGATTAAGTGACCTAATGAGTATCATGGAGTTTATTAAGGAGACATTTGTAGGCCATGACTGATGACTACTGTAGCTACTCGAGTATACCACTAGATTTTGGTGACAAAAATTACCTTAAAATTGGAGGGGTCGCGTTATATTCGAGACATCTGCATCGCGTTGAGAAAAAAAAATTTGTTCTTGCTCTGGATCCCAAGTCTCACACGGGACGGGAGTTCCGGTAGTCTCGCTGAACTGAATGCGGGATCCCTGATGCTTGCAAACACTTCTGGAACTCCCGGATTCAGGAGAGGTGGAATCTGTCATGGCCAGAGGGCAAGCTTGGTTTAAGCCAATCATTCACCTCGCTCGCCTCCGCCGGCCATCTAATCACTAATAAAGAAGACAGATAGCCAGCGGCTTCATGACTCTGTAATACATGCAATCATTCTAGAGCAGAGCACCCTGACCTGAAGGGGAGCCTGACGGTGTTAAGACAACCTGGAAGGATTTTAATTGTTTACCAGTACAGTATAATTTTGTTCCTCGCGTTATATTCGAGTCTTGAGTATTCTATCATTTCCATAATAAATCACTATCCATCGCGTTATATTCGTATCACGCTATACTCGAGTATCTATGGTAATATTCTCTGATAATATGGCCTTAGCACATTTTGTTATTATAAAATTTCAATGTGTATACATATAGATATAGATGAGCAACATGTGGGGCCTGACATATTATTCATTGTGGTGGGGCATCTTTAATGTGATACAAAACATAGTATATTCTTTAACTTCGCACTCAATCCCATACAATTCAAATTAAAAAGATATCAACAAGTCTGTTTACGCTAGCATAAGTAAACTAAGCCTGGGTCTGGTGCAACATAATGGAGGGGGTAATTTATTTTCTTATGTCCAATTCAATATGTAAGAGGGGTGTGGGTGTATAAAACAGATGAAAGATACTTTGTTTTTCTTCTAAATTATGCTGTTATTGCCATATATATCCGTATAGGTCATGAATATTAGTCTAAATTTAATTTGTAAAGTGCATGTTCACATTTGATATCAGGTGTGGGCAGGGTAATTTGGAGCATATAGGGTAGGCGGATAGCACAGTGTTTAATGTCTTAATGGCATGGCTCGTCCTGGCAGCTGGCAGCATAGCACACCCCACGGCTTTCTGTCCCTCTGGTCGGGGTCTCGTTGCCGTCATTGACTGCAGTGGGGCTGCCTGTATTCAGGCATTGATGGTGATCAGCCACTGGGGAGGGAGGCGGGCTGAAGAAGGCCAAAAAGCCACGTGGTATGCTAAGCGATTTTCATATTCGTGACGTTGCGCGTCGCGATTTTGCAAAACACCACCAATGAAAATCGCAAAACGCAAAAAAAAGGTCATGTACCAGCGACATGCTACCGCGACGTCGCACAGCAAGATGTGAACAGCTCCAATGAAATGCATTGGAGATGCAAAATCAGCGCGATAAATCGCAGTGTGAACGGGGCCTTAAGCCTGCTCGCAACCTGAAAAGCATAGGACACCCCACAGCGCTAAGGGGTTAAATATGTATCCATGATTATGCCAATTGTCAAAATATAGACCTTGTTAGAACAGAGACTGCCGGACAAGTGATATTGTAAAACAATACTGTATATATTGTGGAGGCGATGGGATTAAAGTGCAAGTGTAAAATATTTTATTAACTAAACAAGAGAAAACCTAAGCACACGTAACATATCAGAAACATTAAATAAACAAAATAAGGGCATTTCATTTTTTGGTGGTTGTGACCCTTTAAATAATCCTCATGGTCATGTTTGACTAGTAAACCAACTATTGAATCCTACACATTGTCCAAAATCATTCATCAATTTGCAAAGGTGCAACGGGATTAAACAAAGGTCTCATTTTCTTCACTTGTAGTCTGCCATAGCTGACTTCAAAATCTTTTTTAGTCCCATTTAACACTTCTAAATTTTGGTCCTTTATTTTATGGCCTAATGATTTTATTTTTGCTATTCTATACTCAACTATTTGTGTTGTAAGTTCCAGAACACTGGGGCACGCTTTAACTTGGTCCAATGAAGCTCCTTCTTTCAAAAGACATTTTAAACGCTCCTCCAAGACTGGAACAGTGTAATACAAAACCCCAGGGAATTTTAATATTATCGGTTTCAGCTCCTCATCGCTGCATTCAAAAACCTTTTTTGTGAACAACATGCTGCTCTCCATGGTGTTGCAATTTAGATCGAATATGAATCCTTTAAGATTGGACAGAAGTTTTAAGACATCATGGTCACAGAAACCTAAACGCTGGATGAAATGTAAGTTCTTCTTTAGGGCTGAAGGTGGCTTTAATATGATAAATGGGTCCTGACTTAGCAACTTCATCAGCCAAGTTTTAAAGTTTGCTTCTGAACCACCCAGACCAAGGTAATTTTCTTCCAACGTGCTAATAATGTGTTCATTATCTTCAACTGAATTACAAAAGATCTGCGGAGAGCTTGTTAACAGCCGGCAGACAATTTTCTTGTTAAGTCCCAAGTCTTGAAAGTAGTTAATATTGGCTCTTTGATTTTCTGGATACTTATATGAGAAGAAGGATTCTGGAAACTTTTCAATTATTTTAAGCAATTGATCATCGGAAGAGCACACTGAGCGCCATAAGCATTTTTTTGCATCCAGCTCAACAGGGTCATGAAGAAAGGCTTCAGGGCAACGTTCCAGAATACTGGCCACTGTCATCTCACCAGCTCCTAAACTTTTCAGGAAGTCTGCCGTCTCTTCCACATAAGCCGCATCCTTTGAAAGAACCCATCCCTTCACCTGGCGGATTTTCTTTATATTAACAGATAAGTAATAAAGTTGCTCTACCGTTCTTTTATTCTCTTTGCTGTTATTATTGGCATCTGTCCCCAGACAGGATTTTGATTGTTCTCTAGGACCAAAAATCAAACAATAGGAGGGAGGAACTAGAGGTCTGAATGCTAATCCCTTCTGTGACTCTAGAAGTTGGCGAATTACTCTTGTCAGCATGTTAGCTTTATACATGTCAGATCATTTCCCTAAATTCATCAAAATGAAGTCACAAGTGAATCTGTGTGGAAAAAGAAACACAACAATTAAAATATAATGACGTAAGTACTTGTACAGTTTATCTTAAGTAAAATACAAAGTCTTGCAACACCTGCCCCTGACAAAATTCAACATAACTATACCGGACGATAACTTAAACTATATATAATGTACGATAAAATTGAAGGGTATGTGTGAAGCCCATTTATTGTTTCTTGTGAAAAAGCAGGGACACATTTTAGGGCAGGACACTACAGTAGTTGCAGTTCTCTGCAATCTCATACACCTTTGTTTTGTTTACTGCTGGTATACAGGGTAATCCAGATGTGGATCACTTGCTTGAGGTGCCTAGAGAGTTATTTTTAATGCCCTCCTGATGAGAGCTAACAAGGCCAAAATGATTATCGGGAGTTGCTTTTTTTCTTGCGCAGAAGTGGCCATGGCATTTCAGCTCTGGCCATCCTTTCTGGATAATGGCAGACTGATTTGCATATGGATCAGTCTCCTCTGTAATGGCACCATGGAAGTAAAATCTTAGGAGACCTGAGTGAGGACCAAGTGCAGGCCACTAGTGCTGGTGCCCATTCTCTGTAATCTTATACATACTGGGCTCTATTAACTGCTTCGAGGAAAAGCGCACACGCAGCGCTATTTTTTTAGCACGCAGCGTAAAACGTTAAAATCCGAGCGCATTTTTCCTTCCGTCAAAAAAATAACGCGCGTAAAAAAGACGCACAAAAACGCGAGCGCATTAACGCTGCGTGCAGAAATCGGTGGGTGGACTGTTTTTTCACGCGATTCAGCCAATCAGAATTAAGAACCACAATTGTCTCCTGTTAAGTTTTTGCGCCTGTCACAATCAATCTGAGTATATATGTTGCAGCAATAATAACAACACGCACAACCTCTCAATTTTATTGTTTGGGTATGCGTAGAATGTGTAACTATACTTTGCTGTATTTTTTTTTTTGGGCAGGTGTATTTGGGTTCGGCCAGGACATTCAGATATGCCGTTACCACCAGCTTTTGAAAGACGTTAAAATTATGCACGCAAATGTTGTCGGTTAGAATTTGCGCATATATTGTAATACTATCCGCGTACCAGCGCTCAAACGCATTTGCGCTCACAATGTAAAGTATAGGACGCGCAACGTACATTACGCTCGCAAAAGGGTTTGTGCCGGTTCACCAGCGGTAGACGTTAATGCACATTTTTGCGCGGACATTGTAATACGACGTTCTGCGCAAAGGGTTTTTCCCCTCGCGTTAATGCGTTTTTGCGCACGCGTTAACGTTTGGGCAAAGAAGTTAAGAGCCCACTTTGTTGTGCTGAAAAATAAGTAACATCAGTTTTGTATGGATACATTTAAAGTTTTATAAAGAGGCATCAGATAATGAATAAAATGTACATATAAATACACTGATTGAATCACAATATATGTCAATATTTGAATGGGTAACCCTTATTATTTTGCACCTTTTGGGCATCATAAAGACCAGTTTTTCACAGTCAACAGAAATCAATGAATTCATGAACTATACTTTCAATGAACTCTTATTTCTTAGCTGCTTCTTTGATTGTTCCACACTTGGTTTTCTTCACAAGTTCGCAGTAGGATTCAAAATAAATGATTGGTCAAGTCGTGTCACATGAACACTTCTATGTAAAAATAGAAGGCAGCGCCAGTTAGCCTCAGCTTACTGGTATGGGAAATCATACACAACACATGTCCATCATGAAGGCTTGATTACTCCTTCTTCTCTGGTCCCCCAGTACAATAGAGAAATTCCAGGAGGCTGTGGAAGTAAAGGAAATAACAATGGCATAGTATGTCTGTTACAGGAAATTTCAATAGTAGTTTGTCGGTATCAAACTCACAATATTTTGAGCCCACGTCCAGCTCTGGGTTGAAGTGCCTTGAAGTACCTGAAGTAACAGACATACTATGCCATTGTTATTTTCCTTACTTCCACAGCCTCCTGGGACTTATTTATTGTACAGGGAGGACCATAGAAGAAGGAGTAATCAAGCATTTTGTGATCTTTTGTCTTTTTAACTGCCCCCTGCAGTATCTTTACCTCACTTGTTCCTCACTGTGTGGCTTTGCAATATAATAGAGTTGATCAGTTGATCACAGGCTCAAATCATTGTATTGTGTGGGATCATGTATGGAAAGGACATCACTAGGGGGTAGAAGTAATTTTAGCTCCCTGTTTTATCTCATTCAGCTGCTGTCGCTTATCTCAGTTAGCCTGGGGACATTACCCTCAAGCCGCCTTGTCATTCCCTCCTCCACCTCATTAACTGATAAATACTATAGATTAAATAAACAAGAGCCAGAAAAGAAAGCTTTTGGTAAGTGATGTATCATGGGAAAAATACACAAAATGGAAACAAGAGATAAAAACCTAAATTTACCTTTCATACATGCAAATACTTCAAACAAAGAAAAATAAACAGCAGCGTGTGCTTTATAATGTGTTATTTCTTTGTAATGCATAAATAATCTAGTTGCAGCTTATGTAAATGGTAGTGTCGCTTTAAACTAGTGATGCACTGAAATTTCAGCAACTGAAATGTATCTGTCGAAAACGGTGTTATCGGCTCTCTGCCGAAAGGAAAAAAATGGCCGAAATTGACAGCCAAAAATCCATCATTCCAGCTGACAATGAGTGTCATGAGTCCTTACGGGGCTGCTGCTCAGAGTTAGCTGGCTGCCTGTGCAGGACCTTCCACCAAAGCGTTTCAAGGACACACAGGGAAGTACTGGCAGCTGCACTTTGAAGTTTGACATGGGGGTTTGATGTTAAATCACCTCCTCGGATCTCTGTAATGAACAGTAAGCTGGGGACCAGCCGTGGGGTAAGAATCTCACCCAACCAAAATACTGGGAGGCAGGATAGAGAAGGTGCACCCAGTGACACATATAATGTAATTTTTTTTTTTTTAACTAAACAAACAAGAGAAAAACAAAGCACATATAACATATCAGCAACATAAAGTAATCAAAATAACATTATTTTTTTTGGTGGTAGTGTTCCTTTAACCCCTTAAGGACCACTGAAGTACATAGTACGTCCTGGTGAAAATTCCCCTTAAGGACCAAGGACGTACTATGTACGTCATGGTCCTTTAACCCCCCCTCCCTCCCTATACTCACTTCTCTGGCTGGGCTCCCACGGCAGACCAGCAAGGCGGAGGCCTGCCCCACATGCCTATGGGGCCCGGCCGTCACAACAAAAAAATTTCAGCCGTCCCCCTCAACCTGAAAGGGGAGGAGGGCAGGTCCTTTGGACGCCTCTCCCTCCCGAACAGTTAGGGCTAGAAAAAAAGGAAAGGTCCTGCGGGGAAGGGGAGAGTCTCCCCTTTTCAGCAGTACCTATCTTTAACTCCTTAGATAATGCACAACCTAGGTAAAAGCAAACCTGGCCTTTATGGGGTTAATAACATAGTTCTAACTAGTTCTAATTGTTATGACATCCTGCAAGGCTAAAGTCTATAGTGTTTCTTTCCAGAGAGCTGCAAGGTCCTAACCCCTAGTGGTGCAACTGGGTTTTTATCAGCCCCGCTCTATTATTACTTTATATACATGAATAGGCACCTACACAGTAACATTTGTCAGGACAGCTATAAAACAGTCCAGTACATTAGGTGCACAGCATGCCCACACTCCATCTCCCAACCGCAGCCTAAGAAGTTCCTGTGTTAGCTGTCCATCACATCAGAGACGCGTTCAGTTCCTCCACCGCTGCAAGTACTAACAGGGTTATTCAGAGAGAGATGAAAAGCAGGAGAATGACTGGAGAATGGAAAATTCTAGGTCAAAATAGCCAAACCAGAAAAATTCTCCCATTCATCTCACTTTCCAAATTGGCTATTTTGACCTAGAATTTTCCATTCTACAGTTATTCTCCTGCTTTTAACCTCTCTCGGAATAACCCTGTTAGTTAGCAACTTGGCAGTGAACGTTGTGCTGCAGTTCAGCGCTCAGCACTGCTAACTTAGCACTTGCAGCTAAGTAGAGAGGAGCTGCAGAGTAGCTGAGTGTGACGTGGGAAATATGGCCACCTCCACGGAGCAAATAATCCAATAAGGAAATGTTCAGTTTGACTTTTGGTGGACAAAACACCAAATATTTATTGGTACCTGGTAAACAGTAACACTAAAGGGGTAATAAAATGGACAACAGTGGATATTGCAGAAACAGCACCTTTCATTAAGCAATCCTCTGCCCTGTTGCGTCAACATTCACAGCCAAAGCGTTCAGTGAGACTGCTGCAGCAAACTGAACTGCTGCAATGTAGCAATTCAGCAGCTTCTATGGAACTGAACAGTCCCCATTCCCCCCTCCCCCTACCTTGATTATGTTTAGATGCTCAACAGCTCGTTGTCTCTTTTCAGGTTCTGCAGCCAGAAGTCCACTCTGGAAAAGAGACACCGTGTTCCCTTAGGCACCAGCCACGATTTTTAACTTGTCATGGGCGACCAGGTGGGTGGGTTTGTCAATACATGTCCTACATATTTCATGTATTGATCAATCACCAACAATTTACAACACCTAAACCACCTTCATCTAGTCACATTGCTTTCTCGGTCTCCTTATGATCTCTAATATACTGTATGTTATTCTTTTTTATCATTTACACAGCACTTTCTCCAGCATCTTACAAGAAACGATAGGGAAGAAAACAGGAAACACAATTCAAATTTGAGATCAGAGGACAAAGCAGAGCAGTCTTTAGGGAGGACCGAGTAGTGCACACAGAGGGCACAGTTCTGTGGTACACCAGGTGCATTGAATTTTTTTTCCTCAGACCAATACTTTGACACTACAAGTCTAGGGGAATGCATTTCGCAGGGCACACAGCTCAAACAAGTACACATGCCTCACAACCGTCTCGTTTTAGGCAGGATAGTCCTGCATTGGGGTGACTGACTTGCTATTCTGCTGAGAAAGCAATCTGTCCTGCTTTATCAGTGAGGCAGCTGGGCCCATACCCTTTTTAAGATTTGTGCATTTTCCAGGATTCTCTGTCCCTTTTTATGCTTGTCCCCCGACCCCACTCCCTTCTGGGCAGGTTTCATTCACGCACAGTGTTATGCTACTATAACACACAGGCTTCTTAGTTCTTCTCTGGGCAGGCAGGTATCCTTGGGTGCTGCCAGTGACACAAGTTGCTGGCTCAAGCCCTCTAAAACCAAACCACAGTCCTCTTCACATAGCTCCAAATGTTGGGAGGTATAGACTATAAACAGAACACAAAGTACAGTAAGTCCCCGTTCACACCTCAGCGTTTTACAGCGCGTTCCTGTGCGCTGTAAAACGCCTAAACACGGAAATCCCATGATTTCCTATGGGGCCTGTTCACACCTGGGCGTTTTACAGCACGTAGGAACACACTGTAAAACGTCCTACGCTCAAAGAAGTACAGGAGCTTCATTGGGGCGTATTGCAGTACGTTCGCAGCCATAGACTGCAGTGTGAACGCGCTGCAATGCGCGTTCTTTACATTTGCGCGATACGCGCGTCAAAAAATGCTTTAGGTGTGAACTCAGCCTAAGGTTGCACTAAAAAGCACTAATACCAATACGCTAATGTTTTTTTTAACCTGTTAGCGATCGGGAGGTGATGTGGCCGTAACGCCGTAATCAACCTAGCACGAACGCTCATTTATGTGAACGCAAGTATTAAGGAGGTAATAGTGCTCCAGGAAGGCCAAGACTGCTGACGCCTGTTTTACAGAGAAAAAAAAGGAGGCCGTTTGTGAATTAAGAAAGCTTCATAAACACACACCCTGCCATTTGTACCATAGAGTATCCCTTTTAATGTTTAGGATGCAGAACCTGCTGCCATATTTGATAACGATTTAATAAATGAGATACAAAAAGGTATTTGAAGCACCTATTCAAGGAACACTCTACTCATCCTGACCACTTTACACTTTTAGGCTAGGGTCAGATGAGCGCATTTTGTACGGACTGTGCATCCGTGCAGTATGGACGTACTTTCTGACTGACGACAAGGTAGTGGCCTCACAGTCCGTATTTTTCACTGACGTATTTTTTGACTGATGTAGCAGGGAAAATAAATTACAATGAAAAAACATTCTGTCCGTCAAAAATGCTGGACGTATAAATGCAGTCCATCTGACCACGCTCCATCACTCACACACAAAGCTACACGGACGTTGCGGACGTGGCGCACTCAGCACGTCCGTCCTAGCAGTATTACATTCTTGCCTAACCTGCGTCCGTTTGCCATGTCCGTCATGCGTCCGCACTTCCGTGCGGACGTACTTCATGTGTGGGGCTCCATTGGTCAGAATGCTATGCTGCCGCGGACGTACAACTGTGCGGCAACACGGACGTGATAACTGCGCTCGTCTGACCCCAGCCTTAAAGTGGTCAGGCTGCGTAGAGTCTCCCCCAAGCTGGAGAAAATGCTGGGTGAAGTGGAGGAGTTTCCTCACCCCAGGATCAACAGATGGGTTACTAGAGGTGTGCTGCCATCACCCTGGGATTGGAGTAGCAATTGGTTTTAGACAGGTAGCGGAAGGATTGGACCTGTGCATCTCCAATCCATTGTTCCGCGCAAACGCTACCGAATGTGCACATGTAAATTGGGCAAGTCCCATAGCACTGTGCACTGTTATTCCTATGCAACGCAAGTAGTGTTAAGAGAGGATTCGGCGACTTATGGGTTTGGAAGTCCCTGAGCAGCAGAGGTAGAGATGCGCTCTGCCAGGGACAGAATCTGAACAAAAAAAAAAGGGGGAAAAAAGGAAAATAAATTGGGTAGAGGCTGTCTTTATCCTATTATTTGTTAGCAAAAAAAGGGACCTTTTTTTTTTTTTAACAGTTTTCCTTCCACAGGACTGTCAGGACTTCACCTAGCGACTGATCACTCCCTACAGTATATGAAAGCAACATGCTGCAAGACAGCAACACCTATTCCCAGGCTCACCAGCATCAAGACACTTTTAACAAGGACGATGTGACATCTCCACAACCAGCTGTAGAAAGCCATCCTCACAAATACTCAAACCTCCCAGCTGGAAACCTCAGGCATACCACCCCAAAACGCCTGGATCCAGCATGGGAAACGGTGGATCATATATTCTGCATCAGATTAATATGACAGCTAATCAGACTCTGACACAGCTGCCTAGACTAATATGGTCATTTAACCCTAGCACACATAGCTGCACTACAAAATCACTGTGGTTGGACCACTCACACCATCAAACACGAACTGCGGCCTCTCACTTCCGCCAGGGAGCTCACTCCATGTCACAGGTGTCACATGACAACTGCACTAGTCATGTGGTGCAGACTGCTGTAGAAAGCAGGGGGCGGTGACGCTAGTATGTAAACGTCCTGCCTGCAACCTGCATCTGCTTTGTGTTTCCCGTGTCTGCACAGTAGGCAGGGGTCCAGCAGAGGCATGATCAGTAAGGTGGTCTGCTTCTCATCACCAATTCATACAGATTCAACTCTGGAAAGGAAAGCTGATGCTGTATGCATTGCCCATCATGGGAATGATCCTGTGCAGTGTGAGCAAGGGCTTCTGCACAGTGTGTGGCTCTCTTTGAGGGTCCAGGCTTCATGGTCCCTGTGTGTATTATTACAGAGGAAAGTGAGGAGAATGAGGCTGAGCCATTCACTGCCAGCTTGTGACAGGAAGGAGTTAAACCTACATTGAACTAAAAAAAAAAATGAGTCAGACCTGTGACAGTGCTTTAATAAAGCATTCTCTTTGCTTAAAGGGCCGCTACCACCAAAAAATGGAATATCCTTATTGTATTTATTTTTTGTTGCTGATATCTTACGTGCACTTTGTTTTTCTATTGTATGTTTAGTTAGGGAAATAGTTTACTTTTATATGTCACTGGGTGCATCCAATGTGTGATTTTTTTTTTCTGTATTGGAAACTGCCCCATCCCACAGTACCTCACTTGCACCTCACTGTGGCAATGGCCATATAATTGAGTCTAAAGGTCGATCACTGACTCATTATATTGTGTGGGATGTATTCAAAGGACATCACCAAGGGGTGGATTGGAAGTCTTTTAAGCTCCCTGTCCTATCTCATTCAGCTGCCATCTCCTATCTCAGCAGAGGCAGGACAGTAGCCCCCTGCTGCCATATCTACTCATTTCCTCCTCCACCTCATTAACTGTTAATACTGTGTACAGTAATGCGCAGTCAAAAAGTAAAACTCGCCATAAGAGTTTGGTAAATGTTACATCATGAGAAAAATACACAAAATGAAATCATGTGATAAAAAAGCTCTATTTCTTTTTCCTGTTTAAATGCAATTCCTTCAGAAAAAGAAAGAAAAAATAGGTGTGCATTGGCTTTGTAACGAATCTTAATTTGGTACGAATTTCATTAATTCGTATTTCGGAAGTACTTCTAAAATAAGGAATTTAATTAAAATGGTATAAACAAATTTGATTTGTTATACTGTTTCACAAGAGAACCATCGATTAAATGATTCCTGAGCAGGATTTGATTAATTAGGGTTTTATTTAGTGATTTGAAATTTGAATCGATATCGAATCGATCCCAACTTACATTACATACACGTCAGACTCAGTACTAAAGCAAACAACATTATGAGACAAATCAGATTTGTTTGTTTCACAAAGCACCCTGTCCCTGTAAATTGGCCTGTGGTGCAGAATCTGTTGTCAGCATCAGAGGCCAATGGACAGCTCAATATTTAACCCTAGCTTGCCTTTTAACAGCAAAATTTGTTTCATTGGGGTTTCATTTAGTGATCTGAAATTCAAATCGATCCCAAATGAAAGGGAAACAACGAAACAAATCAAAACATAACGAAATTCCGAAATGTAATTCCGAAAACAAAGTTATTTTGAAACACAACAAATTTTACAGCTGTACACATCTCTATATAAACAACAGCATGTGTTTTATAAAGTGGTTTTATTTGTAATGCACAAGTAACCTAGTTACAGCTTATATTATTTGCAAAGTATTTTACCAGGAAGGATACATTGAGATTTCTGACGTTTTCAAGTATGTCCTGGGTTCAAGAACATCGAAAATTTTAATACCATAAGTGCTGTCCGAGCTCAAGTCAGGGAGGATTCTCAGAGCCCTGAACTTACACAGGAGAAAGAAATGACCCATAACTGTGTGTGTACAGAACCGCCTGCACTAAAAACTGTAATAATAAAAAAAAGCAGGGGGAGGAGTGGTAAAATGAAAAAAATCCACTAAAGTAAAATAAATAAATAATAAAAAAATCTGATAATATACATTTTTCAATCTCCTCTGTTCCAAAATTTGTGCAGGTCTGCTCACTAAAGGTGAAACTCAGAAGAATTGAATAAAGTGAAAAGTCTACGTCAGAATAGCCAAACCAGAAAAATTCTCCCATTTATCTCACTTACCAAATCAGCTATTTGGTCTACATTGTTCTCTTCCGCCAATTAGAGATGGGAAATTTGTTTCTTTAAGATGAATCAGTTCATTTGAACGGTTCGATACGAAGAACCGGTTCATGAATCGATTTATCTGTACAGTTACTGAAGAGCCGAGAATCAGGTACTATGACTCACCAAAGACTGTACAGCTGCTGCATGTGCCTGCCGGTTACGCTACTTTGGTGATGTGAGTGGGGGCAGGCAAAGGACAGCGACTACTATGGTAATAAAATACACAATTACACTGTCACACTCATTACAGGCTAAACCTAATCCCAGACCTAGACTGTGCAGTTGAATACTTTCAGTCTGAGCTCCTGCAAGTCTGGAATTCCCATGCCCCGCTGCGTAAAGTGCGAGTAAAAGGGACCCATCTCCCCTGGGTTACAGCTGATCTTACACTAATGTACCAGCTTAGAGATTCACTATGGTCAAATTTCAAGAATGCATCTACACACAATTACGTGATTATTATCAATATTGGAACTATTTAACCCCAGATCAATCCGGCTTTCGTCCAAATCACTCAACTACAACCGCCCTTTTAAAAGTCTGCAATGATATCCAAGCTGGGATGGAACAAGGAAACCTAACTGGAGCCATCTTCCTTGATTTTGCCAAGGCCTTTGACACCGTAGACCATGGCATCTTGTTAGAAAAACTTAAAAACTCTGGCATTGGTGATCGCACACTAACCTGGTTTCAATCATATGTATCTGACCGATCACAATATGTGTCAATTTCTGGCAGCTCCTCCCTCCCTGCTCCCAGTCACTTGCGGTGTACCCCAAGGCTCAATACTCGGCCCCCTGCTATTCACAATATTCATAAATGATCTGCCCAATGTCTGCAAAGCCTCAACTGTACATATGTACGCAGACGACACTGTAATCTATACCAGCAAACCAAATCTCCCGCAGCTGGAGGCCGTGCTGCAAGAACAATTCACAGAGGTAGAAAAGTGAATCAAACACAACAAACTTTTTTTAAATACTGACAAAACTGTAACAATGGTCTTTGGAACAGCACCTAAACTACACAAATTGCAAAATCCCCATCTATGTGTTGGGACAAAATCAAATGGCACGCTGACCACAGTCACTTCTCTCAAATATCTAGGTATGTGGTTGGACCCTAATCTATCCTTTGGCCCCCACATCGAAAAACTTTCATCTAAACTTTACCCCAAACTAGGTGCCCTGTACAGAAACAAATCCTGCCTGAGCCCTGCGGTAAGAAAGCAGATTGTACAACAAATGCTTATGACAGCTATTGATTACGGAGATGTAGTGTATGCAGCGGCCCCGCAAACACACCTTCAGAAATTTACTACATTGTATAACGCCTTCTGCCGCTTTGCATTACAATGTAACTACATGACCCACCATTGTGACATGTTAAAAGAGCTAAACTGGCCAGCGCTGGAGTCTAAACGCACCCTTCACCTCTCCAGCCTGGTGTAGAGCATTTCTGTGAAGCTGCCACCCTACCTGAATAGACTGCTTCCCCCAGCAGCTCCCTCATCCTATAACCTCCGATCCAGGACAAGCACCTTACTTGCAATACCACAATACAAAAAGTCAGTGGCTCGGTCCTCATTTTCCTACAGAGCACCCAATTATGGAATAACCTCCCAGACACCATCAAATCTTCCCCCAGTCTAAAGTCACTCAAGAGCTCCTTACTAACATACCTCAATACGGAATGCACCTGTAAACATGTAACCTAGTGACTATATTTCCTACATATTTATTTTCTGTTAATCTGTATATTTGTGGTGTTTTTCAATATCTTGCATTGTATTACTTTGTATTTCTGTAACTGTAACACTTCAATGTTCTTGAACCCAGGACATACTTGAAAACGAGAGAAATCTCAATGTATCCTTCCTGGTAAAATCCTTTATAAATAAATAAATAGATGGAGCAGGTACCGTGGAAGCAAGCCTGTAGATGGAGCTGGTACCATGGAAGCAAGCCTGTAGATGGAGCTGGTACCGTGGAAGCAAGCCTGGAGAGGAAACTGGCACGGTGGTAGCAAGCCTGAAGATGGAACTGGTACCGTGGAAGCAGGTCTGGAAGCGGAGCTGGTATCGTGGAAGCAGGTCTGGAAGCGGAGCTGGTACCGTGGAAGCAGGTCTGGAAGCGGAGCTGGTACCGTGGAAGCAGGTCTGGAAGCGGAACTGGTACCGTGGAAGCAGGTCTGGAAGCGGAGCTGGTACCGTGGAAGCAGGTCTGGAAGCGGAGCTGGTACCGTGGAAGCAGGTCTGGAACTCGGGATTCTCTGGAGCAGATACGAAGAGGGACCACTGGATAACGTGGTGGTGAACACAGTATAACCTGGTTAATGAACTGGGAAAGGCGGCAGATTTAAATAGGGTTCAGAGGATCATAAGAACACCGTTCACCTGAGGCTCGTAGGTGGAGTTGGGATACCAGAGTACTTGATAGGTTAATTGGTGGCATACGAGGATCTCCAGTGCAGGTGTAATGCAGTCCTTTTACTTGACCAGCAGGGGGCGCCAGAGTACGTAGGTCTTCATGCTTTAGGATGGACGATCGCGCATGCGAGCTTGGTTTCTGCTCAGTTGGATCCCGGAGGCGGCGTGGGACACATCCTGGCTCTCCTCCTCCGAGCTGAAGACCGGAACCAGGGAGCGACGCGCCGCGAGGGACCTCGGGTGAGTATGCAAAGTGTCCCAACATGGCGGCCGCGGTCCGACCGCGGCGTGGGGCATGACAGATATGTATGGAATGTAGATTTTATTATATCTGATGTAATAAAAATTGATTGGCCTTCTTCAGGCATGCATTGTTCTCCTATATATGTGCTGCACATCTTTTTTAATTACTCTCTTTTCCTACAGCCAGTAAAGGTTGGAGAGGTTCGTATTACCCACCCCCCCCCCCCCACTCTCCCACAGGTTTTTATTTTATTGCTTTGTAATATGTCACAAAGTTTAATATGTTACTATTATATACAGTATATTCCTGTACAAATACACTTGTCTTAAAAAAGCAAATTTTATAGATCAGATAACGTTCACATTACTGTTGTACAGTATTACATGTACTTTGTGTTTCTCTTGTATGTTTAATTAAGAAAATGTTTTACTCTCTGTGTGTCACTGTGATCACATTTTGTGATCTTTTGTTTTGGAAACTGTCCCCAACCCCCTTACACAAACAATATCTTTACATCACTTGCTCTTCACATTGTGGCTTTGGCCATAGAATGAAGTCTACGGGTCAATCACAGACTCAAATCAATATATGTGTGGGATGTACTCAGGGACAAAAAAAGGACATCAGTAGATTAGAAGTCTTTTAAACTCCCTTTCAGAGTTCATCCAGCTGCCATTTCTTATCTCAGGTAGCAGAGGCAGGACAATAGCACCCCTGCTGCATTATCTAAACATCCCCCCTTCCTCCACCTCATTAACTGTTAAATGCAGTGTAAGATAAAGCACAGCTACAAAGTAAAACTCATCATAAGATTTTGTTAATTGTTGCATCATGGGAAAACTACAGAGCTCCACTGAAATAAAACTCACAGTAATGTCCAGTGTTTATGAGCGTATCGCAGAGTTTTCAATTAATACAAGTTACCTGGGTGTCCACCGAATGCAACAGGCTGTGCATGCATTGATAGGAGTGTGTGTGCACCATTGGTCTCAAGCCATTCAAATTGTTTAAAAATCTGCCTCCTTGGGAGGCAGGGCCTCCCATGGATTGATTGATGCAGGACAGGCATGTGACTGTCCTCATCAGTCATGGGGGCATTGCCCCCGGGGGGGGCAAAGCTCAGAGCACAGGTGTGCTGGGAGGGTGTGTGGCCTCAACTTCTGACATTGTCTGTCTTTGTCTGAGTCAGGCAGTGTCAGAGAGATGGGACGAGTGTTAGTCATGAGACTGACTACTCGTCCATTGCGCGCAGGAGTACCGGAGAGCAGTGAGGCAGTGACAGAGTGCGCTGAGGAACCCGATGCAGCACGCCTGACTGTCTGGTATATATAATTTTGGGGTCTGACTACCTGGTACATATAATTCTGGGGTCTGTCTGCCTGGGTACATATAATTCTGGGGCCTGACTGCCTGGTACATATAATTCTGGGGTCTGTCTGCCTGGTACATATAATTCTGGGGTCTGACTGACTGGGTACATATAATTCTGGGGTCTGTCTGCCTGGGTACATATAATTCTGGGGTCTGACTGCCTGGTACATATAATTCTGGGGTCTGACTGCCTGGTACATATAATTCTGGGGTCTGACTGCCTGGTACATATAATTCTGGGATCCTGTGTATATCTGGCTCTGATACTACCCAGTGTCTCACCAGCCACTGACTCCACCACACGTCACTGGAGTGGGGACACAGGGGGGATATACCCAGAAAGCTTAAATCCCATTGTAGGAGATACAGGGGTCATTTGGATCCCTGCATCTCAGTATCCATACAACCTACACAGTAAAGTGAGGTATCACCAGCTCTTAGCCAAAATTTGTAAAGTGCCCCTCCCAAAACTTGTTTCTGGATCCGCACCTCGGATATATATGTGTGTGATGTTGCAGTGAGTTTTGGATCATTGCCCATCTGTACTGTGAAGCGCCGTTCAATCAACTTTGCTGCATTTGGCTGAATCTGGGCTCACAGTATATCTCTAAGCACTGTTGAATTCATCTGGCTGCTTCTGCCTTCTGTCACATCATCAATAAACAGCAATGACCCAGTGCCACTGGAAGCCATGCATGCCCATGCAATCACACTGCCTCCACCATGTTTTACAGATGACATTATGTGCTTTGGATCATGAGCTGTTCCAAGCCTTCTCCACACTTTTTTCTTTGTTTCATCTGTCCAAAGAATGCTTTTCCAGAACTGGTCTGGCTTTTTTAGATGTTTTTGGCAAAGTTGAAACTGGCTTTTCTATTCTTATGAATGGTTTGCACTTTGTGGTGAACCCTCTCTATTTGCTCTCGTGAAGTCTTCTCTTGATTGTAGACTTTTTTCCTCAGAATGTACCAAACTGATGATTTGGCCACATCTAATGTTGCTGCTATCTCTCTGATGGATTTGTTTTGTTTTTGAAGCCTTACAATGACCTGTTTACCTTGCATGGACAACTCCTTTGAATGCATGATGTAGGTTCACAGCAATAGATTCCAAATGCAAATACCACACTTAGAATCAACTCCAGACCTTTTACCGGCTTATTTGATGAAGAAATAACGGTGTAGCCCACACACAGCCCAATTTGGATGTACATACCCTCAAATTAAACCTGAGAGTGTGCACTTTCTGCCCATATCCATTATATATATATATATATATATATATACAGTATATAGCTTGAATAGGTTTTGGAAAAAACCTGAAAACCTAAAATTGTGCCTGTTTCCAAATATATAAATCGACCTAACGTAAATGTATGGCTAACCATGCGGATTTTTTTCCATTATAAAATAAATTCGGCTGCTGTGCTTTTAAATGCCTGGGCTTATATTTTTTTTGTCCGAGTCCAGTCCTGATTGTCATCCATCTGTATTTCTTAACACACTTTGTTATTGCCCTCTGTCCATGTTTGATTTTTATCTTGGATGCATTTTCAGCTCTTCGTAAAGAAACACTTTAGGTTAATAAATCATTTAATATGTAGAAATTCCCTACAGAGTCATTTCCCAGTCCTTCTCAGTCAATGCCTCTGAGCTGCTTCCTGCGCCTTTATGAATTTCCAAGTAGAGCGCATTGACGACTAACTGCAAGTGTGCTGAAACCATGATAACATGTATATCATCAAAGTAATGCCTCTCTTAGGAAACACAGAACATCTAAACCACAAATACGTTCTCCATCTCTCTGCTAGTGTTTCCTCCTCAGCATCAGTTCCTCACAGGTTTGCATTTTACCCCCTCTGCAGCCGTGCTTCATGCTGTTCCCCACGATGTAAGTGCACAGTTTCACTCTTGAAGGTGTGCCGTTTAACCTGCACTTGTATAGCAATAGTACTTAGATGTAGACTTCTGTTCATGCAGGATAATTATCTCATTGTTTATTCAACCGTTTTGAAAGTAGTTATTTTGCCTAATGAATGTTGTGTTTATAACAAAACAATGAATATTTCATTTTTAATTGTTTCAAGATTATATTATTTATTTTCTGTATAATTTCAAAATTATATATTTCTTTAATATTATGTTTTTTTTATGAACTTGTTGATAGGACATTTATTTGGAGCCATTGCTAGAGCAATGAATTACAATAAAAAACAAAGAACCACATTAACCATACAGCAACAAACGAAATAAAAAAGGATAAGGATAAATGTAAGAAGGATCAGTGTTATCGTGCTTGAATATGTAATCCAATTATTCATGGAAGATTTATGCCCCATTCTTGATTGAATGTGAGAGTAAGAGGGGGTTTCAGAGTATATAGGAATAGATTTCAGAACAACGACATGTAAAATACAGCTTGAGGGATAGAATGGTAAACAGCAAAACCAATCCAGCATATAGAACTAGCGTTATGTACATAGTGTTAGAATTTGGCTTGAAAACCGACAGGTCTATTCATTAAAGGGTGGAGAATTGGCAGAAGAAGAGAACAATCTAGACCAAACAGCCAATTTGGAAAGTGAGATAAATGGGAGAATGTTTCTGGTTCGGCTATTTTGACCGAGATTGTTTACTTTTTCTGACAATTATCCTGACGTCACCCTTTAGTGAATAGATCTGCAAGTGTCTTAAAACACAACAACAAGAGAGAATGTTCACACCCAATCCCTATATTTATGGGCTGCTGTAGATTTGCTCTGTATTTGGTCCATCCATTTTGCCTGCATGATGCCAGCTAAATTTGAGAAAGGATATAGAGGGATACTGTGCTGCTGAGAGAAAAATGAAATAAAACTTAACTTTTATTTATGCATAAAGCAAAAGACAACCAGGACGACAATATTAAAAGTCTCAGTAACCTTTGACAACAAGTTAGCCCGGCTTATTTTTCTGTACACAGCTTGTCTGTTTGTCACTCTCTGTATACTCCTGATGACGCCAATCTTCATGGCGAAACGCATAGAGTAATGGAGTGAAGCTTTTTGCAATTTTAATCTTTTTTATTTTGCTGTTCTCTGGTAGCCTTTTTGTCATCCTATTTGCTGCAGCTCTGCATATGCTGTTTTTGAGCGCTCTCAGTGCTGGCTAGACATGTGCACAGCACAAAATTTCGTTTTGAACTAATGGATTAGTCCTAAAATGCAATTTATTTAGTTGCTAAAGAAATTCGTTTTCAGTTCTTTAGTATGAAAACTAATTTCATTCATCCGAAAACCAATAGATACAATTACTATTGTAGTGGCTCCTCAGAGGGCTGAGATCGCTGCTTGTTACAGTATCTCTCACTCTCAGCACAATGTTTTCCATATTACATAGTTGGTGCTAACATAACCAGAGCTGTTGTAAACTTCCCAGAGCCATTATAGCCTATGGAGGTTTTCAGTTTACAACAGCTCTGGTTAAGTTAGCACCAACATTGTAATACTGCCCCGTGTCAGGCAAAGCTGTTACAGTAACTGACTGCTGCTCATTACAGCGCTCAGAGTTTCAGTAAAACTAGTAAATAATATTTTTATATATAAAGGTTAGAACAATATTATTTCCTTGTTTTACTGAAACTCTGAGCGCTGTTAGTCAGTTACTGTAACAGCTGAGCCTGATACATTGTACTGAGATAATATAACAAGCCGATCTCCGCGCTCACAGCCACTGCATTTAAAAAGCTGAAAAAAAGGATCCTCTCTGTATAATGTTTAGAACATCCTCCTGCATTAATTAAAACCCCTCTCTGTATAATGTATACAACATCCACCTGCATTAATTAATACCCTTCTGTATAATATATAGAACATCCTCCTGAATTAATGTCCCTCTCTGTATAGAACATCCTCCTCAATTTATACCTTTCTCTGTATAATGTATATAACATCCTCCTGCATTAATACCCCTCTCTGTATAATATATAGAACATCCTCCTGCATTAATTAATGCCCCTCTCTGTATAGAACATCCTACTGAATTGGCATGTGGAGGGTGCAGAACTTCGGATGTTGCGATGTTGCGCGCTTCATTGCTGGTCTCCTTCACTCATCAATGTAATATCACAAAAAGGACTGAAACTAAAATGTAGTGCATTTTATTTTAGTTTATTTCGTTTTTTGTACTGAGCAGTTTCGTTACTCTTGAGTCATACGAAAACTAAATTATCCCAAAATTCGGACTAAATCGTTTTAGTCTTAAAATGAATGCACATGTCTAGTGCTGGCTAACTGCACATCTACTTTCTTTACCCTACTACAGTAAGATACTCTTTATGTTGCAATTACACTCCGGTTTGGAGCCTTTCTATCTCTTCCCTATTACTGCGGACCCACGAAGGCCCGCTTCTCTGTTCTATTAACTTAAGTAGGTTAGAAGTGTGTGTGTACCCAGGAGCTTTCTGCAGTGTGATCTGCTTGCATATATGGACCTTTAGTAGGCCATATTCCTTTTCATGTCAGACACATTCAGGGTTATTCAAAGAGATTTGAAAAGTCACCGCACGTTCGGTGACTTTTCGTTCTCTTCAATTCGGTTTGTTTTGCCGATCCCATTTAGGTGACCCTGCGGTGTATTCAGCAAGCACCACAGGGTCCCCGAATTGCAGGGAAAAGCTGCCGCAAACCTGACGAGAAACGAACCGCAAAACCCAGCGAATGCACGCCGAAAACCCCCAAAAACATCTGGATTAGCCTGCCGAAAACCACAGAAAAACCTGAACAGGAGCCGATCGCAGCCTTCGACACAGCAGAAGAGACAGTGAATAAATTAGGAAAACAGTTTGTATGAATGTGTGAAAGTGAAACACTGTTTGCAAGAAACTACTGAGTGAAAATGTCTGAAATTTGCATATGAGGTCCAGGGAATGATAATAAAGAGGGCTGTTACAGAAAAAAGAAGAAAACTTAAAAAAAAAAAAATTCAGAAAAATGCTTAAAATATTCTAAAAAATCTATAAATAAAGAGACTCTTTACTGCAGAATTTTATAATGAACGGTTTATTAGATATTGAATTAAAACGGGAATATTTTTAACATTGAAGCCTATGGGATTCTCCTGAATAAATTTGCCGAATTAAACCACCGAATGGCAGGGCATTTCGGGAACCTTTCACTGCTGGTTTGTGTTCTCTGAATAGCCGAAGCAGTGCTTTTCATGGGGTTTTCACTACCCTCGAACAGGCACCGAACAGGCACCGTATGTTCAGGCAATTCGCCAGGATTTGGCGAATTGCCTGCTCTCTGGATAGCCGAATGGCCAAGAAAGGTAACCGAATGCTGATTTTCAGCGTTCGGTTACCTTTCTCAAGCAATTCGGATCTCTTTGAATAACACTGATTGAGTCAATCCCTTGTGTTCACTGTGGTACCTAGCTTGCTGTCAAAGGTTACTGAGACTTTTAATATTGTTGTCCTGGTTGTCTTTTGCTTTATGCATGAATAGAAGTTAAGTTTTTTATTTCATTTTTCTCTCAGCAGCACAGTATCCCTCTATTTATTCATGTTTCAGGGTTACCCCCTTATATTCCACATTTTATACTCTCTGCAATGCTACTGATGAGGAGTTATCACCCGTGCTCTCTCTGACTTTCTCAATTAGCACATACCATATATATTTTCTACTTAAGTTTGAGAAAGGCCCTTCTCACATCTTGTTTTTGTGTACCGCATGTGTTTTGTTTTAATTCATGTTTTGCCTTACCCATTACATAATGCCAGTGTGAAGACCCTATATAGTTTCAGTTGTAATCTCTTCAACAGCGATGTCCTTGTGTCCCGTTCCAAGATAATGGGGGTTATTCAAAGAGATCCGAATTGTGGCCGAAAGGTAACCGAACAGTGAAATTCAGCGTACGGTTACCTTTCCTGGCCTTTCGACTATTCAGAGAGCAGGCATTTCGCCAAATCTTGGCGAATTGCCTGCACATACGGTGCCTGTTCGAGGGCAGTGAAATCCCCATAGAGAAGTAATGCTTTGTCTATTCAGAGACCACAAACCAGCAGTGAAAAGTTGCCGAAATGCCCTGCTATTCGGTGGTTTCATTCGACAGGTTTATTTCGGAGACTCCCATAGGATTCAATGTTAAAAATATTCCCGTTTCAATTCAATATCTAATAAACTGTTTAATATTATATTCTGCAATAAAAAGTCTCTTTATTTATAGACTTTTTAGGATCTGTTAGGAATTTTTCGGGATTTTTTTGGCAAAATTTTTTTCCCGTTTTTTTTTTTAAATCGTCTTTTCTTTTTACTGTAACTGCCCTTTTTATTTACTGCAACTGCCCTTTTCATTGGCTCTTATATGTAAATTCCAGGCATTTTCATTCAGTAGTTTTTTGCAAACAACATTTCAAATTTCAAGCAAACTGGTTTTTTTTCCCACCTCATTCGTCTGCGTGTTCACTTTTTCCGGCGGCTGCTCTGCGCTGTGATCGGCGGCTAGTTGGGTTTCTCCAGCGTATTCAGCGGGGTTAATCCAGCTGTTTCTGTAGGTTTCAGTAAGTGTTCGGTGAGTGTTTGGGGGGGTTTTGCGGTGAGTGTTCGTTGGGTTTGCAGCGAGTTTTCCCTGCAGTACGGCGGCCCTGTGGTGCGAACTAGGATCGCCGAATCGTGCCAAATTGCAGGGAATGGAAAGTCACCGAACATGCAGTGACTTTTCGATTCTCTTTGAATAACCCTGACAGTGTCAGTGAAATGCACGATGGTGCTCACCCTTGAAGTTTTTATTAATTCATTTTTTAATGTGGTTTTTTTACTGTTTGCAAAGACATCATAACTGCATTTTTAATTTACAACTCTTTCCTCTTCCTTGCATTCATATTGCATGTGGAGTATCTTCTCTAAGTGGAGATCTGCAGAGAATTACAAGGATCTCAGAACTGAAGAAACAGCACAGTCGAAAAGCTTTTTTTTTTCAAATGCAGCTGCCATTTAATAACATTTAAATTCTACATAAATTCCCTAATGAATTCCACAAAGATTGTATGGATTTTTAAAAAAAAATATTATTATTATTTATCTTTTTTTTATTTTTTTATATTAGGTCCTTGAATAGAATTATTATACTTTTTTGGGGACAGTCTTTTATTATTGTGAGCCCATGGACTACACATACCTAAAATTTGCCAGTTACTGGTAGAACCGGATAGTGAAATATTATAGAAGTTACTGTGCCCAGAGACTTTGGCCCAAGAAGTATAATATATTTTTACACTATATTATGAATTATATGTGAGAATGAAAGGGACCATTTGAAACTTTATATGTTAGCACTGGTAACATTTATCTTCTGCAGATTTGCCGTGTTAATTCTGATAAATGTGATGACGTACAGAGCACAAAAGTTGAATAAATGTTTATACTTATTATACTATACGTTGTACAACGTGACGTGGAAAGCAGTGTTTTATTTTGCTAGAATCTGTTTTCAGAGTGTTGCTAAGTATATTAAGGATGTAAATTCATATGAATCTTACGTCAATAGGTGCAAAAACCACTAAAGTGATACGATCTGCCTGATAGAGGTCTAAAAGATCATGAAACAGACACATACATGAAACACAAGCAAACCTACATATCCTGTGCCATCCAAACATGCACATGCATCACACACTATGCCACACAGACATAAGAACATCTCATATCCAGACCCACCTGCACTTACATCATGCGTAGCTTGTCTTATACACTCACATCACACATCCAGTCATACATATAACCTGACACCACATACATATGAACTCATATTTAGCAGACAGTCACAAATGTTTGCTGAAGAAAGTTTAACTACTAAATTTAAATAAACAGTAGGTGCCTTCAACACTCAAATGACACACAACCAGTCAGCCTCATAGACACCTGTGTACCACCAAGACTGAAAACTATGGAGAGGCTGGTGTGACAAAGTCAAATGCAAAAGCTTGGCTGAAAGGGATCCAGAGACTTAAAAGGAATTGTACAGAAGAGGGAGAATTTCTAATACAAGCCCAAAAGTTGAAGCAAGACTTCCTAGAGAAAGGGTATGAGGAAATAATTCTGGATGGAACTATAGAAGAAATCAGGAAAATTGAGCGTAAGGAGGTTTTAAGTTATAAACAGAAGGATGATGACAAGAAAGAAACCTTTTATCAGTGCCTTTGTGCCTTTTACCAGTAATTTGTAAGTTATTTGGACTGTACACAACATTATTAGGAGGTTTTGGCTGGTTTTTGTCAGGATTCACTATTAAAAGATGTTATAGAAGAAAAACAAAGATTAATTAACATTCATTGAACAATGAATTTAAGGACAGCAAAAGTCCGAAGTGAAATGAAATTTCGGACTTTATCCAGGTAATCTGCAAAGTATCCAAAGGCCTCTGGGTACTTCGGTTTTCTGCTGTGTTTTAGCTGCAAACTGTTATGTGACTGATAAAAAATGTGTTTTTTGTTATTTTTAGCCAAATTGTATCCACAGTCACAAACTACACTAAATAATTGTCATGTAACTCTGTGTGTTAATTGTCTGAAAATTAATTTATGAAGATAAAGATATTACATAAAGAGTAACCTAAGGGTTACTATGTTTTATAAATGATATTTAATACATATGACACATACTAAAGATCATGTTCCTCCTTAACATTCATATAAAAAACATGTCCTGTTACTCTGTATATTCATTATATCTGCAATACATTTTAATGTTTGTCTTTTGCCATTTCCATTGATAATATCCTTAGATAATAGCAAAATTCACTTTTACCCAAGAGGGGTTAGATGCCCTGCAGAATACCCAAGTGAAGCTGTGGATAGTCATCAGATTACCCAGGTGAAGCTTCAGACTTTTAGCTGAACGATAACACAATTCGGTTTTAACCAAATGGGGTTGGATAGTCTGCAGATCATCCGGGTAAAGTTTGAATTTTTCAGCTCTTCCAGACTGTTACCCAAGGGCAGTCGGTTAGTCCTAAGATTACTCGGGTAAAGTCCAAAGATATGTGGAAGAAGGTAGCGACACTTATAATGGAAGACCTCATTAAATACAAAGAAAAACTAGAAATCAGAATCATGACTAATGGAATACCATTTCGCTTCTCATATAACAAACAAAATAAACAGGTGATATGATTGTGTGAAGATACTGGCTAATCCTTAGACAGGATTCAGTGTTGAGAGATATTCTCTCAGAAAGACCTCGTTTCATATGCCGAGGGGTCCTAAATTTATGATCAAAGATTGTTAAAAGCAAGTACCCACACAAGAAAAAGAAGGGGAAATCTATTTAGCATCAACACTGGGTTTCATGGATGTGGGACAGTTGATTTCAGAATCATTCTTAGTCAATCCTAAAGAATGCACATGCATGAAAGCCATGAGATCCTTATGATATACACCTTGTGAGATAAGATTCTGCCTTAAAAATATCAAATTCAAAACGCATTATATCAGTTCAGTAATTCCTTACTGGTTGTTGCCTCACTTTAGATGAAATATGCTGAAATGTGTGACTCTACTGACTTAACTGAAAAAAACATACATAGAGAAAGGCTGGAGTACAGCTACTTGCCATCTTGCATAAATTACTCATAAAATATTTAGCCCTGTGATAAGCAAAGGGAAAACAGTTCTCGTAACTTTGCTTTTATGTCTAACCCGTTTTAATGTAATTTTACAATAGTGGTTTCCATTTATAAATAACACCTTGGCTCATGTTATTTGAAGTTCCGATTCTGAAACTTAGAGTAATTTATCACGCATTACCAAGAGCAAATCTCTTAATTCAATAATGGAAATAAAATTATCAGCTGCAGAAACAAGTCATACGGCAAGGCCCTCCAGTATAGACCAAATTAAAAGATTCATCAGCTTCAAAGACATCCTATAATTTTGTTTAAATTTTCATTAAAGAGAGAATGTTAAAAGAATTTGAATACATTTTGGAGCAAAATTACAGATGTATAATAAGCACAGCCGGATTAATATCTGTGGAGCCTTTAGGCGCAGGAATCTTAGCACACCACCCCTTCTACGGAAATGTATATACATACATTTCTGTTGAAGGGGTGGCGTGCTATGATTCCTGCGCCTAAAGGCTCAACAAATATAAATAAATCATAACAAGGAAAAAAGGTGTCATCTGCGCTCGTTTCTATGTGTTCCATGTACAACAAAACTGAGGTTTTTGTTTGTTTCAATGGCCATTGCAATGTAAGCTCACTCGCCACTTCACGGCACCTCTTTACAGAGTGAGTACCTAACATGTACCAAAAGGCCGCTCTACTGAGCAGCTCCAAGCCCCTCCTGCTGCTTTTCAGCCAAGGAGAGGCAAAGATATGGTGGGTTTTATTTATACACGCACCAAACACTTCCCATTTGGGATTAAAAACAAAAACATGGAAAGAGGAACAGCTGCAGAACGACGGACTGGTGTTACAAGCATTATATACATAAAAACAGAAAAAATGGTGTCGCGCCCATACTCACCGGAGCGGCAGCAACTGCCAGGAGTAACCTCAGTTTTGTTGTACATGGAACACATAGAAACGAGCGCAGATGACACCTTTTTTCCTTGTTATGTTTTATACATTAACTAGGCTGTTACTCCTGGCAGTTGCTCCCGCTCCGTGAGTATGGGCGCGACGCATTTTTTCTGTTTTTATGTATATCATGCTTGTAACACCAGTCCGTCGTTCTGCAGCTGTTCCTCTTTCCATGTTTTTGTTTTTAATCCCAAATGGGAAGTGTTTGGTGCGTGTATAAATAAAACCCACCATATCTTTGCCTCTCCTTGGCTGAAAAGCAGCAGGAGGGGCTTGGAGCTGCTCAGTAGAGCGGCCTTTTGGTACATGTTAGGTACTCACTCTGTAAAGAGGTGCCGTGAAGTGGCGAGTGAGCTTACGTTGCAATGGCCATTGAAACAAACAAAAACCTCAGTTTTGTTGTACATGGAACACATAGAAACGAGCGCAGTTGACACCTTTTTTCCTTGTTATGTTTTATACATTAACTGGGCTGTTACTCCTGGCAGTTGCTGCCGCTCCGGTGAGTATGGGCGCGACACCATTTTTTCTGTTTTTATAAATATAAATAAATATTAAAGATATACTGTAAGTAAAAATGTAATAAAGCATTTCTCTATAAAAATGTACATTTGTATTGAACTTGAAATGTATATTTGCTTGTAGGAAAATTAAACTAAACTTTCTCCCCGTGTTTTGTTTTCCTTTATATACTCCCAATATTTCCTTATTATTTTTAAATAAAAAATTTAATTTAAAAAGTAAATAATACATATTTAACACACAGGACCACGAAAAAAAAAATCACCTACTGTGGAAATTTTATCAACAGGTGAGTGAGAAAGTAGAAATTTCACTGCGTATAGCACTTTCAAAATGGTACTACTAGACCTTTTCACACTAAACTATCACACAATGATATGCCTGTCCTTATTTTGAACTTGTTTTACACCGGATTAAGATCTCTATGGGCCGGGGCTAAAGATTTTGTTTGGAATTTTTTGTCATTTAGTGAAATGAAAACCTATTTTATGTCATTATAAATTGCGTGCATTTTCGGTGCTTTGTGTTTTGCGGCATGTCAGCGCTCTTCAGTGATTCTATTTTGCCGAAAATACAGTGAATTCACTATTTAGTGTTTTGCCAAAATTGGAGTTGCTGAAGCAGTTATCGGACGTTGACGAAAACTGACAAATTGCGCCAATAACTGCTGAATTGATCCAAATCGGCATCGGAAAATTCCTCTGAACTGAGAAAAATATAAAAAAAATCTCCTATTCTCCTAATAGGAGCTTAAACCAATAAAAATGTGTCTGGTCCTCCCTCTTTCTGTTCCTTGTGTGTAACGTGTATATATACCTGTATTTGTTATTCTGTCTCTCCCATTGTACAGCACCAAGGAATTTATTGGCGCTTTATAAATACTCGTAACTGTAAATAATAAAAAAGTTCCTATAAAAAATAATAAAAAGATCTGTTACAAATAGTGCTTTTTTTCTGGAAAAATAGGTGGGGGTACTCTCACACCCAGGGAAAAACTGATTATTATGACTATTTTCATGTCCTAATAAACAATAGTTGTAGCTCACTTAATGGAAGACACTATAAAAGGGAACCATATTTTTAATACGGTGTTACTTTAAATGAACTACAACTATTGTTGTAACCCTATGGGGGTTATCCATTAAGTGCCTCTGTTGCAAGAAAAGTCTTTACTGCAGTGCAGTTTTTTTGGGGGGGTTTTGCAACGCTGGCACTGAGTGGATAATCCCCTAGCATTTGTGAGCACCACAGCAATGAAACTCACAGCAGTTTTTTCTTTGTTCTGAGGCCGGCCTGTCACTGAGTCTCTGCAGAGCAATGCAGCCAGGACTTAAATTTCCACCTTCTCACCTTCCAGGGTGCACCACACACTGTCTGGAACTGCTGGGGAGGCTGGGGTTAAGGCAGCAGTATACTTCTTTTGGCATGCCCTCCTCTGGACATCATCAGAGGGGGTCAGGCACCAGCAAGGAGGAAGGGACCAGGAGGAGAAATAGAGTGCTGGCTTCCATATCCAGCAACGGGAGGGAGTCTTCTCTCTGACCTGGCAGATACAATGCAGCTCGCTGGGCACCAGCTGCATCTTAGAGGAGGAGCAGCAGGGACACAGCGGCAGGCAGATAGTTGAAAAATTTGGATCCCTGTCAAGCCAAGTGACCAGGGATTCAATTTTTTTTTCACCCCCCTCCTGGTCTTGCGCTCTTAGGTGGCCACCTGTACCGCCTTACAGTGCCAGCTCCTCTGATCACACCGCTTGCCTGACAATCCACAGCTCTGGTAGATGTGTGTAAACATGCTGCACCACCCCTCCCCATGCTGTTCAAAGTTTCAGTGGCTGCAGAGAGAGGGGGGTGCAGCATGTTTACACACATCTGTCAGAGCTGGGGCACTGAAGAAACAGAGGGGAGATTTTACTTAACCAGCCCTCCCTTGTCACTTACTGGGTGAAGAGGGGGGTTATCGATCCCTACATACACTCCTGACAATCAGAAGTGTTCAGGAGCAATTTGAGCTGCCGAACGCTTCTGATTCTCTGCCTGCCACTGCGCGTCCTATACTTAACATGGGGAGCGCAGAGAGTAATTAGTGTTTGGATCACAAAGTCCTCACGCTAATCACAAACAGCTGTCTCTAACTCGAAGAGTTTGCTACAGCTGAGAGTATCTACAATAGTTTGCTACATTCTGCCACTATGTGCTACAATGTAACTACATGACCCACCATTGTGACATAGTAAAAGAGCTAAACTAGCCATCGCTGGAAACCAGACACCCTTCACCTTTCCAACATGGGGCCCTATTACATACTTAACGCTAACGTTAGCGCTCAGCTGTGTGAATGTTAATGTTAGGTTAAGTGGCCCTAGCGGGGGCTGGCCATTGTTATATAACTGATTCAGGGTTCAGGGTTGCGGGGTTCGAGCTAGTGTGCGGTAACACAAAAGTGGAGCAGGCACATATAAACTGAAGGATTTATTAAAGAGACAATAGTAATAAGCAAAGGCAACACAGAATAAAGTAATATACTAAGCAATGAAGTAATAAGCAGAAAATAGAGCAAACACTGGACAGATAATAACTAAACAACAAGGAGGAGGAAAAACAACAACAACAGGGATGACTGAGAGCAGAATTAAGCAGAGGAAAAAAGAGGCTGACTAAAGTACATATAAGATTGGGACAGAAGCAGAGGGACACTACAGGAAACTGATCACAGACTGATAAGGTTACACTAAGACACAGATAAGAAGGGGTTAAGTTAGATAACGTTCACAGAACACAGAAAGACAAGAGGCAGGAGTGGGAATAAATCATAAACATCGGCATGTACTGAATATACTGAAAGTCCAGAAATAATGGGAGTTAAAGTCCAGAAAAGTAATGGCTGTAGATTCCAGGGAATAATGGCAAGTCCAGAGAAAATAATATGATACTTGCAATAAATCAAAGTCTTTAGCAGTATAAGCATATCCAGGTAGTTTCCAAAAGGTCAGAGGGTCACAGGCAACTAGGCAAAGTCCATATAATCTTCAGGCAAGGGTTCGGTACACAGGTATTCAGGATAGCAGGCTTGTGCAGATGTAAATTCACACTGAAACAGCTATGGCTTAACGATGCAGAAGCACTGCATGATGGGTCTTTAGCCCTTTAGTAGGGGAGAGCCAGGTGATCAGTGTCAACACCTGAAGCAGCAGCAGGATCATAGATTGAATCAGGTTTAGGCATAGTGGACTAGGCAGGTATTGCAAGGATTAATGTGCTGTTTTAATAGACTTTGTGCCCTTCTTGCGGGCACGGCGCCGCGGGGTATGACCGCCATATTACAATCCGAACGTTAATGGGTTGAAAAACCCATTAGTGATTCAGAGATTGCGCTTTTCAGCACGAGTTTACTGTAGTTGCGCTCCATATGTTTAACATGGGAAGCAGAATGAGTTAATTAGCGCTAGTCCTAACGCTAATTATACCCCGCTGCGGTTAACTCAAAGTTAGCCTCAGCTTGGAGCTGGAGCTAACTGATTCCGTTTGTGCAGAATCGGTTATCACCAGCTTCAAATCCACCAAAATATCAGATACTCAGCTCTCATCCGGTGGCAAGAAATGCAGCCCGATCTGCGGCTTCTGGCCACCGGGAGCAGAGAGAGACTGGGGGGAAAAGTCCCCAGTCTCCCTCTGTGATTCACTCCGCCAACTTGCAGGATCTCGCGAGAGGTGTGACCGCAGTTGAAACCTCAATGGAGTCCTATGGACTCCATGGAGGTGATGCTTGGGCCGGCACTTAGCGCTGCATTACGTGGCAGGCTGCTGATTTAGCACCTGTCCCATAATATGGCGATAAAGCAAGGACGTTAATGAGAAACATGCAGGCGCAGGTTTCCCTCCTTAGCATCCCCGTTTTGGTGGGCAGAATGCAATACTGCCCCTGTTGTTTAAGAGTTTTTCTGGGAAGCTACCACCCTACCTGAATAGACTGCTTCCCCCAGCAGTTCCCTCCTCCTATAACCTTCGATCTAGGACCTGCACCTTACTTGCAATAACACAATACAAAAAGAAAGTGGTTAGATCCTCATTTTCCTACAGAGCACCGCAATTATGGAATAACCTCACAGACGCCATCAAATCTTCCCCCAGTCTAATGTCACTTAAGAGATCTCTATTGACCTCTTAACGGCAGGCAGGTGTCGCCTGTCGGGGGTGGCTTACGGCCAACGAGGCGTACAGGTATGCCTCGTGGACATGTTTTATCGCAAGCCGCATATTGCGGCCCGCCCTGCAGCCAACACGCTGTTCGTGTCATTGGCTGCAAGGGGGATGGCCTGAGTGCAGCAGGCTGCGGGGAGGGGTCGAAGCGGCCCATTCAAGACAGCAGTGCCTACTTGTACGCCCTGCGTCTTCAAAGTCCTCCCGTCGCCCGGACGGCATAGTACGTTCAGGGGCAGGAAGGCGTTAATATACCTCGATACAGAATGCACATGTAAACATTGAGCATAGTGAGTTTTTTCCTTACCTATTTATTTACGGTTTTAATTTGTATATTTGTTTTTTATTTTTAATATCTAGCATTTTGTTACTGTGTATTTCTGTACCTACTGTAAACATTCAATGTTCTTGAACTCAGGACATACCGGAAAATTTGAGAAATCTCAATGTATCCTTCCTGGTAAAATACTTTATAAATAAATGTAGGGATGCTCCTTCCAACCCTCTGAGTGGCACTTACATGACACTCCAAAGCAGGCAGCTTGAAATGCTTTTCTATGGTTTGATAGAAAGGATTTGCGCAAGGGTGCCCCAACATTTTGATAACTTATATGGTTTCCAAGGGTTGAGTATCATACAATTTTGCTTCCTTATTCCTTCCTGGGGTGCACCTGAGCAGCCAGATCCTGGGGTGCACCTGAGAGCAGCCAGATCCAGGGATGCACCCGAGCAGCCAGATCCTGTAGCCAGATCCTGGGGAGCACCCGAGCAGCCAGATCCTGGGTGCGACAAGCAGCCACATAATTGGGAGCACTGGGCAGCCAGATCCTCTACAACAATAGACTGCCCTCCAAGCAGGCTTACACCTAGTATGTATATACAGTATATATATATACAGTCAGGTCCAGAAATATTGGGACATCGACACAATTCTAACATCTTTGGCTCTATACATCACCACAATGGAGTTGGAATGAAACAAACACAATGTGCTTTAAATGCAGACTGTCAGCTTTAATTTGAGGGTATGTACATCCAACTCAGGTGAACGGTGTAGGACTTACAGCAGTTTGCAGATGTGCCTCCCACTTGTTAAGGGACCAAAAGTAATGGGACAGAATAATAATCATAAATCAAACTTTCCCTTCTTAATACTTGGTTGCAAATCCTTTGCAGTCAATCACAGCCTGAAGTCTGGAACGCATAGACATCAACAGACGCTGGGTTTCATCCCTGGTGATGCTCTGCCAGGCCTCTACTGCAACGGTCTTCAGTTCCTGCTTGTTCTTGGGGCATTTTCCCTTCAGTTTTGTCTCCAGCAAGTGAAATGCATGCTCAATGGGATTCAGGTCAGGTGATTGACTTGGCCATTGCATAACATTCCACTTCTGTCCCTTCAAAAACTCTTTGGTTGCTTTTGCAGTATGCTTTGGGTCATTGTCCATCTGCACTGTGAAGCGCCGTCCAATGAGTTCTGCAGCATTTCGCTGAATGTGAGCAGATAATATTGCCCGAAACACTTCAGAATTCATCCTGCTGCTTTTGTCAGCAGTCACATCATCAATAAATACAAGAGAACCAGTTCCATTGGCAGCCATACATGCCCACGCCAGGACACTATCACCACCATGCTTCACTGATGAGGTGGTATGCTTAGGATCATGAGCAGTTCCTTTCTTTCTCCATACTCTTCTCTTCCCATCACTCTGGTACAAGTTGATCTTGGTCTCATCTGTCCATAGGATCTTGTTCCAGAACTGTGAAGGCTTTGTTAGGTGTTGTTTGGCAAACTCTAATCTGGCCTTCCTGTTTTTGAGGCTCACCAATGGTTTACATCTTGTGGTGAACCCTCTGTATTCACTCTGGTGAAGTCTTCTCTTGATTGTTGACTTTGACACACATACACCTACCTCCTGGAGAGTGTTCTTGATCTGGCCAACTGTTGTGAAGGGTGTTTTCTGCACCAGGAAAAGAATTCTTCAGTCATCCACCACAGTTGTTTTCGGTGGTCTCCCGGGTCTTTTGGTGTTGCTGAGCTCACTGGTGCATTCCTTCTTTTTGAGAATGTTCCAAACAGTTGTTTTGGCCACGCCTAATGTTCTTACTATTACTCTGATGGGTTTGTTTTGTTTCTTCAGCCTAATGATGGCTTGCTTCACTGATAGTGACAGCTCTTTGGATCTCATCTTGAGAGTTGACAGCAACAGATTCCAAATGCAAATAGCACACTTGAAATGAACTCTGGGCCTTTTATCTGCACATTGTAATTGGGGTAATGAGGGAATATCACACACCTGGCCATGGAACAGCTGAGAAGCCAATTGTCCCTTTACCTTTGGTCCCTTAACAAGTGGGAGGCACATCTGCAAACTGCTGTAAGTCTTACACCGTTCACCTGAGTTGGATGTACATACAGTCAAATTAAAGCTGACAGTCTGCAGTTAAAGCACATTGTGTTTGTTTCATTCCAACTCCATTGTGGTGGTGTATAGAGCCAAAGATGTTAGAATTGTGTCGATGTCCCAATATTTCTGGACCTGACTATACTGGGTATTATTTTTTCCACATTAGTCAGTAAATCAATAAGTAAAGACGCATACAGAAGAGTGTTACCCTATTGGAAGCAAAAACGGTTTCAGAATGGTCCTGGGGAGAAAAGATAATGGGACGCCCTTTAAAAATAGCCCTTCTTAACCCTTCAATAGCCTATTATGGTAATCGATACTATAAACTTCATCATTTTACTCCTGGTGCAGCCAAGAAACAAAATACAACAGTATTTTCAATCAGGAAAAGCTAAATACGAACTATAGAAATAATTTGAAATTGAAACCTGTCCATTTCTAACATATTTCTGAATTGAATGCAAATGCCAGGTCATACAGTATAATTTTCCGTCTTATTTTTATGATCAGTGGCTTATTATTTAATCTCAAAGCATTTGAACCACATTTTAAAAATGTAGTCTGTTTAATTTATCCTGTTGTATTTCAAGTGATTTCTGCTTGATATATACAGTATGTTTCAGTGCATGGAAAAATGATTACTGTACAACAAGTAATCATTGCACTGAGGCTTCCGCCCTAAGGTTTTATTTTTTTAATAAAATATAACTACTCATGCTCTCTACCTAAGAGCTATTTCACCAAGGCACTTCATTTAGCAACAGCCCTTTTTACAAGCATATAATTCCTCTTAATGCACATCTAATAGCACCATCATAAATTTACCTGGAAGTCTGCATCCATCTCACATGTGGTTGTATCCTGGGCAAATAAATGATTCTGTATTTAATTTTCTCCCACTTAATCTCCAGTTGTCAATATTGCTACACACCACAGATTGAAATATTGCTCCATTCCTTTATGTTTTATCACTAATCTCTCTGGATAGAAACCCATACTGAAAGTTTAGGGAACATAAAGAAGTAAAAGTCCAAACGCAACATATTTAACTAAGATAAGAAAAGCATTTTTTTTTACATTACAGAAAGACACGATTTTAACCTGATTACCAAATAATACATGCTATAGTAATTATGCACTAGAATACTGGAGAAATGAAAAAAAAAAAAAAATTATGATAAAGAAAATGTTTGGATTTTTGTAGAGAAATGGATGTTTAACCCCTTCACTGCTGAGCCATTTCATCAACGTGTGCTGAGTTCATTTTGACCATTTTGTGCTCTTCATATTCAACCCTTTCGCTGCAGTGGACGCGCTCAGCGCGTCCAACCGCATGTAGCGTTCCATGCGGTGGACGCGCTGGGCGCGTCCTCTCTTTGGGGTCAGCGTTCGCTGGCCCCCCCGGTGCGGGCTGACATCCTCGAACCGCCGCCGGAGTAATTAGGTGTCATTGCGGGGGCGCGATGACACCTAATTCAGGCGCCCCCCCGCATGTGCGGAGGAGGCGCCTGAAAGGGAGGGGGGGAGGTCCTTCGGACCTCTCTCCCTCCTGATCGGCGGCGTGCAGGGGGTTAACCCAGGCACCGTTTGGAAGGGCACAGCCTGCCCTTCCAAATGGTACCTGGCATTAACCCCATGGGGGCCGGATCACGAATCGGCGCCGAAAAGCGCCGGTTCGTGATCCTTTCCCGGAGCTGGCCGACATCTTGGATGTCGGCCAAGCTTCCGGGAATGCCCCCTGAGGACTAGTGTCATCGTGCATAGCACGATGACGCCAGTCCTGGAGTTAACCCCTAACTGCCACAAATGGTGGAGATAGGGGGTTCCAATGAACCCCCTATCTCCCGATCCGTGGCAGTTAGGGGTTAATGTTTGGTATTGTTGGATCGGCCAGAGCATGGCCGTTCCAACAATACCAAACTTTACTATGAAAAAGTTTTTTAAAAAAAATTAAAAATAAAAATAAAAAAATATTTTAAAAAAAATTATAAAAAAAAATAAACAAGTTTTTTTTTCTTTTTTTTGGTTTGTTAATGCAGCAATAATGTTCCCATTTCAATTATAATGTGAACAATGATGCTGCACTAACGATTTTTGTATGCGGTGCGTTTGTTAAAAATCGCGTAATTTTCCCCAAAACAAAATGTAACGAGACCCCATTTCTAATTTTTTTAACAAGCCCACCCCATACAAAATATAACCACAATTGCTCGCATGTTAAAATGTGAAAAAAAACCACTTTACACGTTGTAAATTATTGAAAATTCATATTTTATTGCATTTTTTGTTATAATATACAGACAGGTATACATATAATAATGACATATTATGAATCTGCCGAGTCTGACGGAAAGAACGATATATAATATGTCTGGGTCATATACTAAAATAAGCCTTCAAAACACGTTTAAACAAGATGAGCGAAACCGGTAAAAATGAGCTCAGCACAGAGGCGGGAAAAGCCTCAGCAGCGAAAGGGTTAAAAGTGATTTGAAGCTATGTTTTATTGTCTGACCCGGACAAATTCTATATCCTTATTTTCAGCAGACTCGTCAGATTTAAAATATATCATTAATATATGTATATGTCATGTCCTGTCAGAATGTTATATCAAAAAATTTAACAAAATGTGAAGTTCCATTCAGATTTCAATCATTTAAAGCGTGTTAAATAATTTTTTTCACATTTTATCATCCAAACCTTTGTGGTTATATATTGTTTGGGGCACTCTTGTTAACCAAATATAAAAATGGGAACTTGTTGTTACTATCAGGGTTATTCAAAGAGAATCGAAAAGTCACCGCACGTTTGGTGACTTTTCGTTCTCTTCAATTCGGTGCTATTCGGCGATCCTATTTCATCGCCCCTGCGGTGTATTCAGCAAGTACCACAGGGCTGTCGTAGTGCAGGGAAAACCTGCCGCAAACCCGACGAAAACTCACCGCAAAACTCGGCAAACGCAAACCGAAACCTGGAAAAACATCTGGATTAACCCGCTGAACTCGCCGGAGAAACCCGAGCAGCCGCTGATCACAGCGCAGAGCAGCCGCTGGAAAAAGCCAACACCGCAGACGAATGGAGTGAAAAAAAACCAGTACGCTTGAATGTTTGAAAAGTGAAACGCTATTTGCAAAAGAAACTACAGAACGAAAATGTCTGAAATTTACATATAAGATCCAATGAATGATAATAAAAAGGGCTGTTACAGAAAAAAGAAAAAAAAAACGGTTTAAAAAAAGGGAAAAATAATTTTTGCAAAAAAATACCGAAAAATGCCTAAAAGATCCTAAAAAATCTATACATAAAGAGACTTTTTACTGCAGAATATTATAATCAACGGTTTATTAGATATTGGATTAAAACGGAAATATTTTTAACATTGACACCTACGGGATTTGCCTGAATAAACCTGTCGAATGAAACCACGGAACAGCAGTGCATTTCGGCAACTTTTCACTGCTGGTTTTGGCTCTCTGAATAGACGAACAGGCACTGTATGTGCAGGCAATTCGCCAAGCTTTGGCGAACTGCCTGCTCTCTGAATAGCCGAATGGCCAGTAAAGTTAACCATATGTTGAATTTCACTGTTCGGTTACCTTTCGGCCACAATTCGGATCTCTTTGAATAACTCTGGATATTTTTCTGAGAAAATACACGATTTTAACTAAAACTGAAAATCCAAATTATTTCGCTTTTATTTTGGTGCGTTGTGTTTTTAAAATTACTACGTACAAAACTTGCTCGCGGAGTGGGAAATGAGAAGGTGAGTAATGGCAGTGGCATTGCTCATTTTATATATGACAAATGGACAATGCCATTGCTTTGGAACAAAAAAGTTTTTTGTTTTTTTTTACTTATTTTTTATTTTTATATTTACACATAGCCTGGTCATTATTGGTATCATTGGAAAGGTCATGCTCTGGCATTTCCAAGGAGATCACACATGACCCTTTATCTTATATGCATTAGGAGATACAGGTATCCAATTTAGTTCATCAAGCACAATTTCTCCTGTTACTGCACATGCAGTTTTTTATTTTATTGTTTGCTTATGAGTGAGAGTGATGGGAGTAGTGGTCTGGGTTTTTTTATTGGGTGGAGTTGTATTCCTACGTTGATTTCACGGACTTCTACACTCTTTTGTGTGTGTATATATATATATATAATATATATATACAGGGTTATTCACAAAAAGCCGATATGGCCCCAAAATGGCGCAGAACAGGGAATTCCCCCGCACAGTGCCATTTCCTGGCCACTAGGCTACTCACAGAGCAGGCAGTTCCCCAAAGTTTTGGCAAATTGCCAGCAAGTACGGTGCCTGTTAGAAGGCAGTGAAATCCCCCACAGAGAAGCAATGGTTATGCTATTCACAGAACACCGAACAGCAGAGAAATGTCAGAGAAATGCCCTGATGTTCGTTGGTTTCATTCGGCAGATTTATTCAGGTGAATCCCATAGGCTTCAATGTAAAAAATATTCCCATTTTTATCCAATATCTAATAAACTATTTATTCTGTTAATCTGCAGTAAAAAGTCGCTTTATTTATTTTTTCTTTTAGGCATTTTTCAGGATTTTTTCAGGTACAAATTTCTTTCAGTTTTTTTAATAGCGGTTTTTCTTTTTTCTGTAACAGACCTTTTTATTATAATTCATAGGACCTTATATGTTAATTCCATACATTTCGTTCATTATTTTCATTGCACACAGTGTTTCAATTTTGACACTTTCAATCGTATAGTTTTTTGTTGGCTGATCGGCACTGTGCTCGGCGGCTCGGCGACTGCGTTTGGTGGCTGTCCCGCAGATTTGCGGCAGCTGTCCGGCGGGTTGGCTGTTCATTGCAATTTTGTGGCCAGTTCGGCTGTCTCTGAATAAACCTGTTAGTGTACTTGCACTAGCCTTGAGAGTGAAATCTCTGTCTATGTGTGTGTTTACAGGAGTGTAACGAGACAGACCCCTGAGTTGACCCCTGCTCTGCCAATGCCAATATTTTTGGAATTCACACACAAAGAGCCAGGCCTCAGAATACAACATTTCTTCCCTTCACATTGTATTCATTGCTAGAGTAACATAGTTGAGTAAAATCTTAATTTTTTAAAAAGTAAGAAGAGTTTATTGGATACTGAATTTATATACAAATGTTAAAGTAAAATTCTGTTTTCTTCCTGAATACACCAGACAGAATTTGCAGCAACATCCATACAGTATAATCCTATGCAGGTTTTACCATTGAATTAGCAAACGTCTTGAGCAGGAGCAGGCTGACTAAAATGTACCATTTCGTGCTTTACATATAGGGTTAGATGTATCTTGTTCTGCTCTTGTTATTCATAAATTAAGTAACTTACCCACAAAAGATAATTCTGTGGTTCTAACGCTGGGGTCAGACGAGTGTTTTGAAGAGCGTAAGGAATGTCCGTGAGTGGACATTCCTTCCTTCCGAAGCCCACCTGATGCCCATCTGGCCACCTCGCTGAGCGCAGTTAGCGCTCGGCACTGCAAGGCTCGATCCCCCTATGGAGAATCGTGCTTTGCAGCCCCGTCAATGGGCGTCCTAGCTCTTTGACAGTGAGACTTGCTGCACGGACACAGCACGGCTGCTGTTGCGCACGCAATTCATGCGCGTGCAACAGAGTGTGGCCTGCCCCGTCGCAGCGTTGTGACGCCGGTAGGCACGTCAGTATGGGCGCATCTAGTGCGGTCGTCTGACACTGGCCTAAAACACCTTTCACCAGTTTGTCCAACCTTGTGACCTCACCTTCGTGTCTTTGTCTCATCCGACTTCTTTCCTACCATGTCTCAGCCGACTCCTCACCTACCACAGTGTCACTTCCCTCTACACATTTTATGCTGAATCTGGGAGTCTTACCTGCTGGATCTCTCTCTCCTGGATTTGCTTATATACAGAGGACAGGGACTATAGCTTGCACGGTGCACAAAATCATTGTTTGCAAAGTTGAAAGCCTTGGAAATCATGTCATATAAATCACGTGCGTGCGTGCGTGTGTGAATGTACGGCTACAATAAAAACGTATTCTAGTCTGGCTATGTTTTTTTTCTGCTTATTTCAGAGTCTAGCTAAAAATTACTTATATATAACTACAGTAGGCATGTTTTTTTTTAAATATTTTATAGGTTTTTTAAGCTACAGATAAACTCTGTAATTGCTTCACCCACTAAAAGTTTATTACCAGGTGTTCAAACTCTTCCTTTTTTACTACTTATAGGAGAGAAGCAATGTATGGAACAATTACATACAGGGTTATCCAAAGAGATTCGAAAAGTCACCGCACATTTGGTGACTTTTCGTTCTCTTCAATTCGGTTCCTTTTGCCGATTGCATTTCGGTGACCCTGCGGTGTATTCAGAAAGCACCACAGGGTCCCCGAATTGCAGGGAAAAGCTGCCGTAAACTCACCGCAAAACTAACCGCAAAACCCAGCGAAATATTATTAAACCACACATCAAAACACCAAATGCAATACAAAAAATATGTATAATACAAAAATGCACAGGACCTAAACACAAAAAAAATCTAAAAAACCACATCAATCAGGAAATCACAATAACAAGCGGTAATGGATATATACCTCCTTGCTGTGTCTATTACACAATATTTTGAGCCAAAAAGGGTACTAGAAAATGATGTTTGCCTGTCTAGAGATCATCTGATACACATATGAACAGGGCTCAATAATACCTGCTTAGAGAGTCACATATCCCATATCCTACCAAGTTGTGTGCATGCAGTTACAATTTGTATATGCTGATTGTTTAAATTAGAGCAATAAGGCAGATGCAGTAACTTGGCATGGATCCATCCGGCCAGAATTTACAATTAGATAGCGGCATTTACTCTACAGAAAACCTACCCGACAGGCTAAAAACAAAAACACACAGATCCCCCTTGTATAACCATAAAATACCAGTGTTTGAAAAATCATTGGAGGTAAATACAGTCAGTTTTCTAACAAGCCTTGGTCATGAAAATCCTACCCAGGGATCAAAACTCCATTTAATCCGGCATATAAAGAATGGGAGACCCAGAATAATAGAGCCTGTCCGACGCATGTTTTGCGTAAGTGTGCTCCTCAGGGGACCTTATATATTATTTCCAGGCATTTTCGTGCAGCAGTTTTTTTGCAAACGTGTTTTAAAAGTTGCAGTGTTTTTATTTCTTTTTTTTACCCCTGTTCAAAGGGTTGCCGGCTTTTTTCAGATCGAGACAGCGGTTTTGCGGCGGATTGTCAGATGCATTCGGTGGGTTTTTGGATCAATTTGGTGATTTTTTGGCGGTTTTTCTCATAGATTTGGCAGTTTGTGGTGGTTTTTCAGATGAGTTTGGCGGCACTTCGGGGACCCTGCAGTGAATGCTGAATTCACTACAGGGTTGGCAAATCAAACTCGCCAAAGTGTGGGGAACGGGAGAGACGATGACATTTCCGTGCTCTGATGTTACATAAGCTGAAAAAAAGACATGCGTCCATTGAGTTCAGCCTTTCACGCATCACCTACTGCTGTCGATCCAAAAAACAATTCACATTCATTACAAAAGAAATCCCAGGATTAAAACAGGAGGGGGGGAAAGAGGGGTTAAAGATTAAACCCTCCTTGCAACTTCCACACACCCCCTCTTAGAACTGTAACTCTTTAGTTTGATTGTAAATTTACCCTAAATCCAACAGCAGTCTCTGTGCTGGTTGGGATGGGACATGCTGCTGCCTGCCTATAAACCGCAGCTGTCACATGACCAGTTGGAGGCTGGACTTGTGTAAATGCTTTTAGTAGTGAAACACATTAAATTAGTTTAAATGGTTATGGTGGCTACCATGTTCATTTAATACATTCTTCATATAGTAATATGGCGACAAAGAGTGGGCATGTTCTAAATATTGATAAATATTGATACTTCTCATCAATGTGGCTGTACACTAGATAATGGTAATAAATTAATACGTTTGCACCGTCACTGGTCACAATAATCTAGCATCCAAAGAGTAAATATCAGTGAGAATACTCACATAGATTACAGGATCAGAAACAACATGGGTTTACCTCAGGGAGATCATGCCAAACTAATCTTATTGATTTTTTTGATTGGGTAACAAAAATAATAGACACAGGTGGTGCAGTAGACATTGCTTATTTAGATTTCAGTAAGGCTTTTGATACTGTTCCGCATAGAAGGCTTATCAATAAATTGCAATCTTTGAGCTTGGATTCCAATATTGTTGAATGGATTAGGCAGTGGCTGAGTGACAGGCAACAGAGGGTTGTGGTAAATGGAGTTTATTTGGCGCAAGGTCTTGTTATCAGTGGGGTATCTCAGGGGTCAGTACTTGGACCCATTCTCTTTAATATTTTTATTAGTGATATTGCAGAAGGTATTAATGGTAGAGTATGTCTTTTTGCTGATGACACAAAGATTTGCAACAGGGTTGACGTTCCTGGAGGGATCAGCCAAATGACAAATGATTTAGGTAAACTAAAAAAATGGTTGGAGCTGTGGCAATTGAGTTTTAATGTGGATAAGTGCAAGATTGACTGCCTCAATTAATATTTTTGTTCAGTCTTTGCAGAAGAAAAGGAAGGAAAGGGACCTCAGTTAGGAGAGAACACTAAAGAGACATTTACATATCAGTTTACAGAGGAGGAGGTTCTACAGCAGCTGTCTAAAGTAAAGACAAATAAGTCAATGGGGCCTGATGGGATCCACCCTAAATTATTAAAAGAGCTCAGTGATGTAATAGCAAAAGCATTAACAGATTTATTTAACCAATCCTTGTTAACGGGAGTTGTCCCAGAAGACTGGAAATTAGCAAATGTTGTGCCCATTTACAAGAAGGGAAGTAGGGAGGAATCGGGGAACTATAGGCCAGTTAGTCTTACGTCAGTAGTGGGGAAATTAATGGAAACCATGTTAAAGGAAAGGATTGTTGAACATCTAAAAACACATAGATTACAGGATCAGAAACAACATGGGTTTACCTCAGGGAGATCATGCCAAACTAATCTTATTGATTTTTTTGATTGGGTAACAAAAATAATAGACACAGGTGGTGCAGTAGACATTGCTTATTTAGATTTCAGTAAGGCTTTTGATACTGTTCCGCATAGAAGGCTTATCAATAAATTGCAATCTTTGAGCTTGGATTCCAATATTGTTCACTGGATTAGGCAGTGGCTGAGTGACAGACAACAGAGGGTTGTGGTAAATGGAGTTTATTCGGCGCAAGGTCTTGTTACCAGTGGGGTACCTCAGGGGTCAGTACTTGGACCCATTCTCTTTAATATTTTTATTAGTGATATTGCAGAAGGTATTAATGGAAAAGTATGTCTTTTTGCTGATGACACAAAGATTTGCAACAGGGTTGACGTTCCTGGAGGGATCAGCCAAATGACAAATGATTTAGGTAAACTAAAAAAATGGTCGGAGTTGTGGCAATTGAGTTTTAATGTGGATAAGTGCAAGATAATGCACCTGGGACGTAAAAACCCAAGGGCCGAATATAGAATATTTGATACAGTCCTAACCTCAACATCTGAGGAAAGGGATTTAGGGGTCATTATTTCAGAGGATCTAAGGGTAAGTAGTCAATGTAATAGAGCAGCAGGAAATGCTAGCAGAATGCTTGGTTTTGTAGGGAGAGGTATTAGCAGTAGGAAAAGGGAAGTGCTCATGCCACTGTACAGAGCACTGGTGAGACCTCACTTGGAGTACTATGTGCAGTACTGGAGACCGTATCTCCAGAAGGATATAGACATCTTAGAGAGAGTTCAGAGAAGGGCTACTAAAATGGTGTACGGCTTGAAGGAGAAAAGTTACCAGGAAAGGCTTAATGATCTTAACATGTACAGCTTGGAAAAAAGACGAGACAGAGGAGATATGATAGAAACATTTAAATACGTAAAGGGAATCCACAAGGTAGAGGAAGGGAGTATATTTAAAAGGAAACAAAATAGCAAAACAAGAGGACATAGTCTTAGATTAGAGGGGCAAAGGTTTAAAAGTAACATCAGGAAGCATTATTTTACTGAGAGGGTGGTGGATACATGGAACAGCCTTCCAGTAGAAGTGGTAGAGGCCAAAACAGTAATTGAATTTAAGCAAGCATGGGATAGGCATAAGGCTATCCTAAACAAAAGATAAATCCAGGTAAAGTATCCATGTAATTGGGCAGACTAGATGGGCCGAAAGGTTCTTATCTGCCGACATTTTTCTATGTTTCTATGTTTCTAAGATAATGCACCTGGGACGTAAAAACCCAAGGACTGAATACAGAATATTTGATACAGTCCTAACCTCAACATCTGAGGGTTGGGATTTAGGGGTTATTATTTCAGAGGATCTAAGGGTAAGTAGTCAATGTAATAGAGCAGCAGGAAATGCTAGCAGAATGCTTGGTTGTGTAGGGAGAGGTATTAGCTGTAGGAAAAGGGAAGTGCTCATGCCACTGTACAAGGCACTGGTGAGACCTCACTTGGAGTACTGTGTGCAGTACTGGAGACCGTATCTCCAGAAGGATATAAACATCTTAGAGAGAGTTCAGAGAAGGGCTACTAAAATGGTGTACGGCTTGAAGGAGAAAAGTTACCAGGAAAGGCTTAATGATCTTAACATGTACAGCTTGGAAAAAAGACGAGACAGGAGATATGATAGAAACATTTAAATACGTAAAGGGAATCCACAAGGTAGAGGAAGGGAGTATATTTAAAAGGAAACAAAATAGCAAAACAAGAGGACATAGTCTTAGATTAGAGGGGCAAAGGTTTAAAAGTAACATCAGGAAGCATTATTTTACTGAGAGGGTGGTGAATACATGGAACAGCCTTCCAGTAGAAGTGGTAGAGGCCAAAACAGTAATTGAATTTAAGCAAGCATGGGATAGGCATAAGGCTATCCTAAACAAAAGATAAATCCAGGTAAAGTATCCATGTAATTGGGCAGACTAGATGGGCCGAAAGGTTCTTATCTGCCGACATTTTTCTATGTTTCTATGTTTCTAAGATAATGCACCTGGGACGTAAAAACCCAAGGGCTGAATATAGAATATTTGATACAGTCCTAACCTCAACATCTGAGGAAAGGGATTTAGGGGTTATTATTTCAGAGGATCTAAGGGTAAGTAGTCAATGTAATAGAGCAGCAGGAAATGCTAGCAGAATGCTTGGTTGTGTAGGGAGAGGTATTAGCTGTAGGAAAAGGGAAGTGCTCATGCCACTGTACAAGGCACTGGTGAGACCTCACTTGGAGTACTGTGTGCAGTACTGGAGACCGTATCTCCAGAAGGATATAAACATCTTAGAGAGAGTTCAGAGAAGGGCTACTAAAATGGTGTACGGCTTGAAGGAGAAAAGTTACCAGGAAAGGCTTAATGATCTTAACATGTACAGCTTGGAAAAAAGACGAGACAGAGGAGATATGATAGAAACATTTAAATACGTAAAGGGAATCCACAAGGTAGAGAAAGGAGTATTTTTAAAAGGAAACAAAGTAGCAAAACAAGAGGACATAGTCTTAGATTAGAGGGGCAAAGGTTTAAAAGTAACATCAGGAAGCATTATTTTACTGAGAGGGTGGTGGATACATGGAACAGCCTTCCAGTTGAAGTGGTAGAGGCCAAAACAGTAATTGAATTTAAGCAGGCATGGGATAGGCATAAGGCTATCCTAAACAAAAGATAAATCCAGGTAAAGTATCCATGTAATTGGGCAGACTAGATGGGCCGAAAGAAACAGTCGGCAGATAAGAACCTATGTTTCTATGTTTCTATGAGGCATGTAAGCAAAAACACAATATTAATGCCCTAAAATGCATGAAATATGTTCACTCTCTTTATTGATAAAGGTAGTTTCATGCTTTAATTGCAATATAAAATTTACATGATAATGCACATTTCCTCTTAGCCAGAAACAGACCAATTAAGTACAGACTAATTGCTGGAGAACCAAGATGAATAGACCTCCAGTCACTGTGCTTTTTAAGAGTTAATCATTAGTGTTGTGGTTGTGGGTATATTGCTATGCTCATAATCTTGTTCCAGAAGGAATAGTTTTACACCAATTCTTCCTGAGAGGAAAACACTCATGTTTTCATACTTAGAACGTATATGTTCTGTGTACTGTATCTATCTATCCTGCACCAAGTTGCAAATGATGTATCAGTTTAGTACTGTTTTTATATCAAGAAATCACTTACAGATTTTTGAGCATAGTTCATTATATTTCCCAAATTCACAACATTGTCGATTTCCCTAATATTTACATTTTTGTTGTACATTCATTATGTTGTTGGACAAGGTGCTTTCAATGAACTGGAATTACTGTTAATCATGAAGAAGGTAAAAAATCTGAAAGCTAACTGTGAATAGAACTTATAGAAAAACATGAACAAATAACATTTCTGACTCCTAAGAAGTCAGAATTAATTTTGGACTCAGAAGTTGTGGTTTACACACTTAGAGGTGAATCTACTCCCGACTCACACACAGGAGCTCATGCATTGTTCCTACCTCATGTCTGCCTATATCAAGCATACCGAGCAGCAGTCTTCAGATTATAAATATTTATACTGGAAAAACATATCATATTTGTGGCAAAATCCATGTTCAATGCATATGGAACAAACAAATTATTTGTAAGCTAGTTCTAGTACAGTAAACCAAATCACAGTAAGATTTAGATTTATTTAGTTTTTCACCTGAAGGAACATTGTAGCCACCCATGCCATATTATTATTTATTGGCTATGGTGAGCTAAGTGATCCCTTTCCCACCTCAGTGTTGTTCCTAGGGGCTGTCACAGCTTTCCAAAGCAGAAGGTTTTCTTCCACCTGCAGGGCTGTCAAACTGCCTTTTCTGAAAGCCTTCTGGAATTCCAATCATCTTGGCACAGGATTGACATGCTATTCAGGCAATGCACACGATGAAAGGTATCTGGTCGGATGTGTGCCAGTCAGCAAGACAATGGTGCCATCACCCCAGAAGAACGCTGAGGTAGATCTCTGAGGGGCAATTAATGTATTTAGTCATGTGGCCCTGCAGCCAAACTCTACCATTCCTTTGCAAAATAGCACAGTTCTCTAGGGTACTGATTAACCACAGCCTTACACAAAAACATACTGGGTTCTATTCCATAGTTGGTGCTAATGTTGCGTCTCGATATGTAATCATTAGTGCTAGGATTTGTAAGTTTAACATTTGGCATCGATATTCTGATCTTGACACTACAGTCAGGTGAAAAAGTTTTACACCTCGCAGCTTGTGCAAGCTTACTGTACTTAGCGTCTCCTGTGGGAGCGCAATCTATTTTTTAGCTTTTCGACAAGTTAGGTATTACAAAGTGCTGGCACAATTTACCGTCAGGACGCACATGCTATCATTTTAACAACTCCTAAAACTGTTGCTAATTGATTCTGCAAATGCAAAATCATTTAACATGCTCTTAAAAACACTCCATTAAATCTCATACTCACCTCTAATCCTGCAGCGAGAAGGGCAGTGTGATCTGCCACTTCTTCTCCCCAGGAGCAGATTGAGACTGGGAACAAATAGTTCCTAGTCTCTCTCTGCAATCATTCAGAGATCTGCGCGATCTCGCGAGAGCAAGGTCGCGTAGAGCTTGCAGCCTGGAAGCACAAGCCTCCATGAGGTCATATGGATTCCAGGAGCAGATACTCGCAGTGGCGCAGAAGCACAACTGCGGGTTTCGCAGGTATCAGGGAGGTTAGCGCTGTGGTCTGGGGTGAGGTGCTGAGAAAGCACCTTCCTCGGAATAGGATATTACCATGGAGACAGTAATGGAAAATCTGGAATCGCTTTTTGTTGTATCTCCGCAATCTTCACATTCCATTCATCAATTTAAACATAAAGGGCTATATTACAATCTTCACGCAAAAAGCCTCGTGCAAAGCGAAAATCTTTGCGCCAAGCGTTAATCTTTTGCGAGCGCAAATCACCGCTGGAATTCCAATCCTCGCGGTTTTTTTATGCCGCCGATCAATTTCGCACGCAAACAGTATGTGCACAAATGCAGGCACAGTACCATGACGCGCGAAAAAATCTTTGCGCGTGCAGTTTTTTGCACCCATTCAGCCAATCAAAATGAAGAAACACACCTATCAAACCCTGAATTGCGTCTGCCAGAGGCATCGGAGACGGGTTCTGCATCTATGATGCAAAATGCTACAGTAATAATATACACACACGTGCCCCAAAAAAAAAACAGCCCATAAAAAGGAATGCAGCAACAATATAATGGATTTTTTTGGTTTAGCCAGGTTGTTCAGATATGCCGTAAGCACCAGCTTTTAGGAGTTGCTAAAATTATGTGCGCAAAGGGTATGCGCCGGCTGGGTGAAGTAGAGGTAACATTACTGCTCTACAAACGTGGAGAGAGACTGTGGAGACACAGGTTCAATCCCGGCAAGAGCACCTCTCCAGTAAGTGTCCATGGGCAAGACACCTGACGGTACATACTCGCCACCCAGGACATACTTGAAAATGAGAGAAATCTCAATGTATCCTTCCTGGTAAAATCCTTTCTCAAAAAAAAAAAGGTTGGAAACCATTTAATGTACTGCCTTTTTACTTCTTGCAGCGGAGGAAGGCTTGACTCAATGTGAACTCCCTTCTGGATTGCTCTGGGGCTAGAGCTCATAACCTTCTCTCAAGAATATAGGGAAGGCATTACCACCATCACAGACAATGCCACACATTATCACAGCCACTACAAGCTAAAAATAGGAGAGGTAACAGGGGTGGAATCAGGAAGTAGGATGGGTTACTAATTAAGCCCTCCAAGTCCCCCTCCTCCCTTTATTATCTTACAGTGTTCCTTTAATAACTTTGTATCCTCTAACAAATGAGATGTTAGAGAACCAAAATAATAACATAATACCTGGTTCAAAAATAGAATGCATACTTCAGAAATATAATATTTTTTACGAGGATTTGGAAATCACAACCCTTGAAGAAGGGCTGCCACATCCGACTCCACTGCATTGTGCCTTTTCCTGATTCTTCTCATCTTCCATTGCTGATCTGCCCCATTCTTCTCCCCTCACACTGGCTTATGCTGTCCCATTTTTGTACACTTATCACCATTGTACCACTGCTCTATCCATCTTGATGAACTCTTCATGTTGGTGAAAACTGGTGCGAGCATTGTTAACTTTACTTTGATATTATTTTTGGGCTGAAGCTCCAGTAGCCCCATGTTAATCTGGCCCAGCTCTTAAACTCGATTTACTACATTACTTACTTGCTTTATGGGTAAAAGAATCTCTGCTCAGATTTTCTTTGATGCAATTAATATATCCTTGGAGTTTGTTTTAAGTTATTTGGGGGGATGTGTTTATTTTAACTAACAAAACTATCAGGGTTATTCAAAGAGAATCGAAAAGTCATTGCACGTTCAGTGACTTTTCGTTCTCTACAAGTTGGTGCGATTTGGCGATGCCATTTCGGCGACCCTGCGGTGTATTCAGCAAGCACCACAGGTCCGTCGTAGTGCGGAAAAGCCTCAGCAAACCCGCCGAACACTCACCACAAAACCCGCAAAAACATGTGGATTAACCATGCCGAACACGCAGGAGTTGAAAAAAAAAACAGTACGCTTCAATGTTTGAAAAGTGAAACGCTGTTTCCAAAGAAACTACAGAACGAAAATGTCTGGAATTTACGATTAAGATCCAATGAATGATAATGAAAAAAACAACTTTTCGCAAAAAAATCCTGAAAAATTTCTAAAATATCCTAAAAAATTTATACATAAAGAGACTTTTTACTGCAGAATATTATAATCAATGGTTTATTAGATATTGGATTAAAACAGGAATATTTTTAACATTGAAGCCTATGGGATTCGCCTGAATAAATCTGCCGCATGAAACCGCTGTACAGCAGGGCAATTCTGCAACTTTTCACTATGGGGTTTTGTGTTCTCTGAATAGCCGAAGCATTGCTTCTCTATGGGGATTTCACTGCCCTCAAACAGGTAACAAACAGGCACTGTATGTGCAGGCAATTAACCAACATTTGGCGAACTGCCTGCTCTCCGAATAGCCGAATGTCCAGGAAAGGTAACCGTACCCTGAATTTCACTGTTCGGTTACCTTTCGGCCACAATTCGGATCTCTTTGAATAACCCTGTATGTCTGTTGTAAAAGCAATTATTGCTATTTAATGTTATGAGTCTAGATAGAAGAGTTTTTAGAACGATATGGGGCCCTATTCCTCTCTTGATGTTGCAATAACCGCTGGAGCTGTTATATAAAATCGCCAGAAGTTATCTTATCTGGAATCACTATTTCGGTCTTGCTGCAAGCTGTACTTTAAGGCTAGGGTCAAACGAACGCATTATTTGCAGCGACCGTCAAAAAGTGCGTCCGAACGCATTGCCGCATTTTTTCACGGAATGCGCGAAAACGGTCATACGATACGCATTTTCGTGCGTGATTTTTTACAGATCGTCAATAAAACACTTTTTGCATCTGGACATTATGTAGGCCGGACATGAGCAGCGTCTGACATCTCCTAATCACGCACACTCGCCGCTAGCGGATGCAGCGCACTCTGTACGTCAGTACTAGCGGTTCTGCGTTCTCGAAAAAATGCGTTCATTTTCCACTTGCGTTGCGCGGCCGGACTTTTGTGTGGCCGTACTTCGTATATTGCCCGTCATTACGCGTCATTTGCTGCTACTGCGGCCGTGATTTAAGTGCGCCTAAATGCACGTTAAAAATGCGCTAGTCTTACCCCAGCCTTAACCTATGGTTTAAAATGTTCTGCTTGAGGGTTTTAAAGTAAACATTAATAAATCCACTGAGGCTTTTAGCAAATAAAGCTATTTACTTATTTCTTGCTAGCAAGTGAATCTTACTAATAAGGCCAGGGTCACATGAGCGCAGAAGGAGAGCGGAAGGAACGTTCGTGAATGTGGAAGTTCCTTCCACTCTGACGACCATGTGGCCACCTCGCTACGCGCTTTGTAGCCCTGTCCTACTTCCATCATAGCTTTTTGAAGGGGAGGCTTTCAGCAAGTCCGGTGTAGCACGTGCAACTAGTACGCACACTACACAGTGTGGCCCTCCTCCCCGAACCGTCAAACCGATGCGATGGACACAGGGAGGCGGGGGTCACACGGGTGCACTTAGTGCACTCGTGTGATGGCAGTCTAAAGGAGCCTGAAGACCTCAGCTGTGATCTTTATCTTTGTTAACTGGAGGGGTGAATAGCTCTACCATTCTACATTGTTAAGGTAGAGAGGGGAAGTTGATGGACATCATCTTACAAAGGAAGAAGGCAGTAGGAGACAGACAGTACAGAATTTTTAATTAAACCTTTCAAAGATTTAAACATCAAAATGCAGCTGGCAGTGGGAAGGAAATATTTAGGATGTAATTGATTTACTACAACAATATTTCTTTAAGCTTCTACAATGTACCTAAAACTTGAGATAGCACAGTGTAGAATATCTACAATGGCATAATAGGTTCCCATACAGATTTTTAGGAGCCTTCTGTCCGAGTCTGACAAACACGTCCCAAAGTTTCTTCCCGAATGCACCAGCTTTGCTTATCCTCCATACAAATGAATAAACTTGTAAATAGTGTGCATTGTTATTATTATTTATTAAGCGCCAAAACATTCCGCAGCGCTGTACAAAAATGCAATGGGTAAAGACAGGACAATTCTACAATACATACAGGAGGCAGGTCAGTATTTTGCCAGCAGATACAGGAGGATATGAGGACCCTATTCCTGTGGGAGCTTACAATCTAGATGGATGAGGGGGTGGGAACCAGGAGGGGGGGACTGCAGTGATGAGTTAATGCAGGGAGAGGTGAGGACTGTTTTTGGGTCGGTCGGATGTCTTGTTACGGAGTCAGGTGGTAGGTTTCCCTAAATAGATGGGTCTTTAGGGAGCGTTTAAATGAAGACAGATTTGGGGACAGTCTGATATTGCGAGGGAGCCCATTCCATAGGGTCGTTGCCGCACGAGAAAAGTCCTGCAGTCTGGCATGTGATGAGGTAATGATGGAGGAAGCCAGGTGCAGGTCATTGTTGGATCACAGGGGGGCGGGCTGGAGTGTATTTGGTGATTAGTGAGGACAGGTACTGAGGAGCGGCATTAGTGTGGGTAATGAGGGTAATGGTAATGAGGGTAATGGGTAGTCTTTGGTCAGTTACAAGTACAGTGGATGAAGAATAACTTTATGTGTGCTGAAACCTCAAGAGAAAGTTTGTCATAAAGCAATGCCGCACATTTGTAAGAAACATGAACTTTTTTCAACAATATAATAATTCCAGACACGTCTCACATAATAGAGAAATTAAATCTTAATTTTCATCTAGCAAGATAGCTTGCTGCTACAATCCTTCTTTAACCAAACCTAATTTCACAATATTACATATAGTAGCAGTGGATTTTGTCTTCACAGCGACAGAACGGTGCTGACAGAGCTTTTCATTTACTTTATTAAAAATATGTTCTCTTGCACAGTTCTGTGGAACAAGACTAAACAGAAAGGTGTTTTTTTTTCTCCCTATAGTCTCAACAGTAACCTCAAAGGGATCTAAATCAGTTATAAAAAGTTAAGCCTCTTATAACAAGTTTTCTAATATCAAAACTTTCTAATATCAAAACATTTTCAGATAATTACTTAACCTCAAAAAGCTGATGATGTTTAACTTTTGTATTCTGTCTCCTGAGACTCTATAACAAAAGAACATGTCTACAAACTACAGGTGGCCCAGTTACTATAGTAGCTAAAAATAATGAGATAAAGAATTTGGATATTATTACTTGTGTTACATAAACACACACACACACACGCACGTATTGTTTTCAAATATACTGTATGTGACATTGTTCAAATGTTATATTGGACCAGCTAGGTCAGGGGTCAGCAACTTGGCTCTACAGATGTTTTGGAACTATATCTCCCATGATGCTCAGCTACTCATTAGATTGGCTGAGCTTGATGGGAAATGTAGTTTCAAAACATCTGTAGAGCCAAGGTTGCTGACCCCTGAACTAGGTCAAGCTGGCAGGTAGATGTCCAGTGGGATTACATTTGGGTTGCAAGAGAGAAAATGGATAACAGGCTGAGAGTTGGTGAAGGGGCTGTAAACATCTGAACATTTTCCACATAGAAGTATTTAACCCCTTCACTGCTAAGCCATTTCACCTCTGTGTGCTGAGCTAATTTTTAACGCTTTTGCTCATCATGTTTAAACGCGATTTGAAGTCATATTTTATTATTATCTAGATTGTAAATTCCCACAGGAATAGGGTCCTCATTTCCTCCTGTATCTGCTGGGAGGAATACTGACCTGTCTCCTGTATGTATTATAGAATTGTCCTGTCTTTACCCATTACACCTTGCACAGCGTTGCGGAATGTGTTGGCGCTTAATAAATAATAATAATAATAATAATAATTATCCGACCCAGACAAATTATATATCCTTTACTCCGCAGGCTCGGCAGATTCATAATATATCATTATTTTTTTTGAGAAAGGATTTTTACCAGGAAAGATACATTGAGATTTCTCTCGTTTTCAAGTATGTCCTGGGTGGCGAGTATGTACCGTTAGGTGTCTTGCTCAAGGACACTTACTGGAGAGGTGCTCGTCGGGATCGAACCCATGTCTCCACAGGCTCTCTCCACGCAGAGCAGTGATGTTACCTCTACTATAGGTGTGTCATGCCCTGCCAGAATGCTATAACGAAGTATGTAAAACAAATGTGGATTTCCAATTTTTTTCACATTTTTATCATCTGAGCCTTTCGGTTATTATTATTATTCTTTATTTATATTGCACCAACATATTCCGCAGCACTGAACAATGGGCACAATATAGATAGGGTTACAATACATTGAGACTGAACAACATTTTGATAAACCAGTACAAGAGGAAACAAGGGTCCTATTCCCGTGGGAACTTAGACTCTAGAAGGGTTGGGGATGGAAACATGAGAAGAGGACTGCAAGGTGAGAGTAATGGACTGGTTGGGGCAGTGAGGTATTAGTGAGTCGGATGGTTGGCTTCCCTAAATAGGAAAGTCTTAAAGGGAGCGTTTGAAGGAGGGAAACTAGGGGAAAGACTGACAGTACGAGGGAGAGCTTTCCAGAAGATGGGGGTTGTGTGTGAGAAATCCTACGGTCTATCATGGGAAGAGGTGATGCGGGGAGAAGCTAGGCGCAGGTCATTGTTTGACCTTAGGGAGTGGGCTGGGGTGTATTTGGTGATTAGTGAGGACAGGTAGTGGGGAGCTGAGTTACTGAGAGCTTTTTAGGTCAGGGTAAGGATTTTGAATTTAATTCTACAGTGGATGGGGAGCCAGTGAAGGGATTCGCAGAGGGGAGTGGCAGAGACAGAGCAGCAGGTGTGGTGAATGAGCCTGGCAGAGGCATTCAGAATGGATTTTAGGGGAGAGAGGTGGGAGAGAAGGAAGCCAGCTAGGAGTTTACTACAATTGTCAAGTCGGGAAATTACTATGGCGTGGATGAGTTTCTTGTGGTGTCAGCAGTAAGAAATGGTCGAATTCTGGAAATATGCAAGATAATGCACCTGGGACGTAAAAACCCAAGGGCTGAATATAGAATATTTGATACAGTCCTAACCTCAACATCTGAGGGAAGGGATTTAGGGGTTATTATTTCAGAGGATCTAAGGGTAAGTAGTCAATGTAATAGAGCAGCAGGAAATGCTAGCAGAATGCTTGGTTGTGTAGGGAGAGGTATTAGCAGTAGGAAAAAGGGAAGTGCTCATGCCACTGTACAGAGCACTGGTGAGACCTCACTTGGTGTACTGTGTGCAGTACTGGAGACCGTATCTCCAGAAGGATATAGTCATCTTAGAGAGAGTTCAGAGAAGGGCTACTAAAATGGTGTACGGCTTGAAGGAGAAAAGTTACCAGGAAAGGCTTAATGATCTTAACATGTACAGCTTGGAAAAAAGACAAGACAGAGGAGATATGATAGAAACGTTTAAATACGTAAAGGGAATCCACAAGGTAGAGGAAGGGAGTATATTTAAAAGGAAACAAAGTAGCAAAACAAGAGGACATAGTCTTAGATTAGAGGGGCAAAGGTTTAAAAGTAACATCAGGAAGCATTATTTTACTGAGAGGGTGGTGGATACATGGAACAGCCTTCCAGTTGAAGTGGTAGTGGCCAAAACAGTAATTGAATTTAAGCAAGCATGGGATAGGCATAAGACTATCCTAAACAAAAGATAAATCCAGGTAAAGTATCCATGTAATTGGGCAGACTAGATGGGCCGAAAGGTTCTTATCTGCTGACATTTTTCTATGTTTCTATTATGTAACTGGTAGCGGCAGGAGTTGGAAAGAGACTGGATGTGGGGGATGAAGGAAAGAGCAGAGTCAAGTGTATTTCTGAGACAGCGAACCAGGCTTGATGGGGAGATAGTGATACCATCGACCACGATAGAGAAGTCAGGAGGTGGGAAGGCATTAGAGGGAGGAATTAGTAGCAGCTCAGTCATCGACATGTTAATCTTTAGGTGTGAGAGGTCATCCAGCAGGCGATGCCAGATAAACAGTCACTGACTTTGGAGAGGACAGGAGGAGAGAGATCACGGATGGAGAGATAGATCTGAGTATCATCAGCATAGAGGTGATAATTAAAGCTGTAAATGATTTTGTCCAGGGAGTAGGTGTAGATAGAGAAGAGCAGAGGAACTTGGACAGAGCCTTGAGGTACACTAACTGATAAAAGCATTGAAGAGGAGGAGTTACCAGCAAATGACACAGAGAATGACCTGTTAGACAGATAATAGTCAATTCAAGAGAGTGCAGTGTCACAGAGACTGAGAGAGCCGAGTCAGTTATTTAAAGGGACACTCTACTCAAAAAATCACCCCCCTTTTTTTATCCTAACCTATCCCTATTCCCTTAATAAATCTTTAGTTTTTATTAATTTTTTTGTAACTGTAATACTTACCCTAAAATCCACTTCTTTCCAGCGGCGTCTTTTTTTTTTTTATACTCACCTCCCTCCTCTTCCGCTCCCGTCCTTCTTGATGCTTCTTGGCTTCTGGTTTACGTGAGAAGCGCGCATGCGTGCCTCTCACATAAGCCAGCCAATCGGCAGGCTTCCTCCCGGCTCCCTCTGAGGATTAGTGTTGCGCGCAAGAGGATGCGCGCAACACTAACCATCAGAGGGAGCCGCCAGCTTCTGCGGTGAGTTGGAGACGTCATCGCGCTGAAAGCGCGATGACGTCTCCTACCCGGCAGAAGTGGGAAATATGATTCCCGCTCTGCTGACTGACAGCTGGGAGGGCGGAGTAAACTCCTCCGCCTCTCTCAGCTGTTTTCAGCTTTTTCAGCTGAACTGCCGAGCGGAGGGAGGGGAGACAGAGGGCGGCATACTCTGGGCATCATGACCACCTAAAATAGCTTAGGTGGTCATGTTGCCTAGAGTGTCCCTTTAATAGCTCAAGCAGTTATTCTGGCCGAGCCGCACACTTTATGGATCAGATGTCTCTGGCTCCTTGCAGAAATTTAATAGCTCCCATGCTTTGTAAAGAAGTCGTTAACAAAAAGACAGCCAAGAATAAAGTGTTATTCCCTGCTAGCTCACTATTTTTATTTCAAGATGGTATTCAAATAGGAATACAGTAATGTGCGGTGTGTATGAGAGTATTACAGAGCTCCACAGCAATAAAACTCACAGTACTGTGCGGTGTAAATGAGAGTATCACAAAGCTCCACAGCAATAAAACTCACAGCAATGTGCAGTGTGTGTATGAATGTATCACAGAGCTCCACAGCAATAAAATTCACTTATTCCTATTTCCTGTTCTCTGCTGGCTGCTTCCTGTGGTAAAACAGTGATCAATCTTGGCCATGGACTCTGTGGCTGGGGCATGCAGAGGGGGCAGCCCAATGCTAGCAGTGTGATTCCCCTGTGGCTCGTACACAAACAGATCGTGTTAGAGATACAGGCATGAGGGTGCTGAGGAACACTGCGGCCTGTTGGTAGCCAAGGTGGGTGGACAGATTCTCTCACTGCTCTCATCCAGCACAGATTCTCCCTTGTTGGTCCCCAGATTTTCACATTAACCCCTCGCACTCCCTATCTCCTGTTGTTGCACATTAAATACTCTCTACGTGGCATAAAATCATCTGCAACAGTCCCCTCTTTTCCCCCACTTATCATAACAGAGCTTCATTGGAGATGCCTGGCTGCTTTATAACTTATAAATGGCAAGGAGAGACGTGGCATCTGGCAGGGCAGCAAAACGGCACTGTGAAAAATAGTGGTCCATGGCGGAAGTACCAGGGTCACAGCTGCGACTGAGCCCTGGCATTCTGCCACTGGAGGGGGGCCCAGCGCCACCGCCAGATTCCGGCAATCAGCGCCGGAATCTGGGAGCAGCGCCACCGGCCGTCCCTCTCCCTTTGAGCGGTCACTGACATGCAGCTTGGCCGCTCGCGTGGGATGGGGACCACCTGACCAGCGCACGAGATCCTCTCACGAGACCTCTGCGCTGGTCAGGTGGTTTCCGGTGAGTGGCCAAGATGCATGCTTCCAACGGCCTCTGGAAGAAGAAGAACGCTCGCAGAAAGAAGAAGAATGCCAGCAGAGCAGAGGTAAGAGCTGGGGGGCACTATATACCCATGAGAGCTGGGGGCCATACATACCCATGAGAGCTGGGGGCCATTTATACCCATGAGAGCTGGGGGCAATATATACCCATGAGAGCTGGGGGCAATATATATCCATGAGAGCTGGGGGCCATATATACCCATGAGAGCTTGGGGCCATATATACCCATGAGAGCAGGGGGGCCATATATACCCGTGAGAGCAGGGGGGCCATATATACCCATGAGAGCTGGGGGGCACTATATACCCATGAGAGCTGGGGGGCACTATATACCCCATGAGAACTGGGGGCCATATATACGCATGAGAGCTTAGGGCAATATATACCCATGAGAGCTGGGGGCAATATATACCCATGTGAGTTGGGGGCAATATATACCCATGTGAGCTGGGGCAATATATACCCATGTGAGCTGGGGCAATATATACCCATGTGAGCTGGGGGCCATATATACCCATGAGAGCTTAGGGCAATATATACCCATGAGAGCTGGGGGCAATATATACCCATGTGAGTTGGGGCAATATATACCCATGTGAGCTGGGGCAATATATACCCATGTGAGCTGGGGCAATATATACCCATGTGAGCTGGGGGAAATATATATCCATGTGAGCTGGGGCAATATATATCAATGTGAGCTTGGGCAATATATACCCATGTGAGCTGGGGCAATATATACCCATGTGAGCTGGGGGAAATATATATCCATGTGAGCTGAGGCAATATATACCCATGTGAGCTGGGGCAATATATATCAATGTGAGCTTGGGCAATATATACCCATGTGAGCTGGGGCAATATATACCCATGTGAGCTGGGGCAATATATATCCATGTGAGCTGGGGGCAATATATACCCATGTGAGCTGGGGCAATATATATCCATGTGAGCTGGGGCAATATATACCCATGTGAGTTGGGGCAATATATACCCATGTGAGCTGGGGCAATATATATCCATGTGAGCTGGGGGCAATATATATCCATGTGAGCTGGGGAAATATATACCATGTGAGCTGGGGGCAATATATACCCATGTGAGCTGGGGCAATATATATCCATGTGAGCTGGGGGCAATATATACCCATGTGAGTTGGGCAATATATATCCATGTGAGCTGGGGGCAATATATATCCATGTGAGCTGGGGCAATATATACCCATGTGAGCTGGGGGCAATATATACCCATGTGAGCTGGGGCAATATATATCCATGTGAGCTGGGGGCAATACTATCTTTTTTTTATTTTGCAGGGAAAAAAAGTAAAAATATAGATCTTTTTTGGGGGGGGGGCCTTCATGGATTCTTGCACCGGGACCCTCAGGTTTCTAGTTACGCCACTGGCTTGGAGCCATGGCTCTGTTGGGACCCATAGACAGGATGGCCCTGGTCACGCTCCTCTCTACGGAGTCCTTCAGGAGATGATACCAGGGGTTGCCCATGCATGGTATTTTATGCATGGACATGAGATAGTTTAATTCATACTGAATAATACATGTTGCAATGTTAGATACTTACATTGACCGTACCAGTCACCCTGGTACAAAGCAGCTGTGGAGTTAAAATAAAAAACACTGTACAGCTAAAACTGCTCTAATACACCAACATTTAATAATCAATCAATCCCCCTTCCCTACATACAAATAGAATACATCCAGAAGTTATTGTAGTTGCAGGTTTAGACTAGTAATAGCAAGTGACAGCTTCAAGTATTTCCTGGCATGGTGCTAAAAAATAGAAACGCATTAGAGCAAATGTGGTGACAGAATTAGTTAGTGAAAAAGTAATAAGTCACAAATTTGCCATGTGTTGAAGTCAGTTTGGCAATAAACAAGAACAATTAAGTTGTACCTTACAAATATACCCATATGGCACAAATATTACAGAATAATAAACTGGGAAAATAAAAGGTGCGATATTCAATGTGCTCAAAAGAGGAGATTGTCTAAGCATACTTAAATACACAAAAAATAATTGGATAGTTGTAAAGAAAAATTTATTAAAATAGAATGTAAAAGGTATCATATATTTAATTCATATGGTGTGATCCTAAGTGAAGTAGAAACATTAAAAATGGGCAATTCTACTGGTAGGACCCCAAACAATAGCATACTGCTGGACAACTTGATAGCTGCCAATGTAGGGGCTGAACAGTCACAAAAGGATACACTTGTAGATTTACAGGGTTGTTTAAAGTGCACCGAAATTCCATTGGAATACGTGTAAGCAGATGAAGCAGCAGATCACATTACCCTTTACACTGCAGGACCAGAGGTAATTTGGAGATCTTAATGTATAACTTTTAAAGTGTCAAGTGATTTTGAAAAATCACTAAACAGTATTGGCTGAAAACATTTTCATAATACCGTCTCGAGATTAAAAGAACAAGCTACGTTGGGATAGTTTGTTCTTCTCATGACAGCTGCAAATTAATGGCGCCTCCTATGCAAAGTATAGGAGCCATTCATCTACAGTATGGAGCCTTAAGCAGCTTAGTTGGAGTAGCGGCTGGAGTCAGTCTATAATATGTGACGTTACATGGTTCAGATTTATATCCTTCTTTGCAAGCCACATACCTTCTTGTTTTGGTTCGTTATACAGTAAAGTCTTTCACCTGGAGATGTCTATATAGTTCTTTTAATGTGGTTTGTTATTGTTCTGCCAGAGCGTTCTAGGTATTCATATTGCTTTGCCACATATATTCTTTCCGCTAGCAGTCTATAATCCATTCTATATGATGTAGAATATAAGTTATGGAATATTATTGTCTTCTAGTGCTGAAGGGACACATGTCTTGTTTCACAACACACTTATACCTGTAACTTTAATGGTGGCTTATCTGAGTTGTCAAACTACTTACAGAGGCAGTAACTTGTAAAGAGCAAATTTAAAATGTTAAAAATGTTGTTAAGTCGTTTTGAATGCATATTTCACACATTTTCTTTCAACAGAGCCTACCAATGCATCCCAAACAGCAAAGATAGTAAACGATTTTCCTTAAATTTGAGGCAGATGATGAAGAGGAGTAAATCGGATCACCCACTGCCTGCTGTGTCACTCGAGTCCTTGGCAGTAATGAATATCATATGACTCATGACTTTACTTTTAAACTCCATTTTTTCACATTTCCTTGTCAGAAATATTCTAACCCAAATTCCACACTGAAAATTTGACTGTCTACATTTTAAACAAGATGGAACAGTCTTGTTTTACAGCACTGCAGAGTAATACATTTTCATTATTTCCTAACTGACATTTTATTTATGGCTGTAATATTATATTTAAGGGGTTATTCAGAGAGCACCAAATTGGCCACCAAATTGCACCGAGCTGTGAATTTCCCCTTGGTGTAATTTCGTGGCCATTCGGGTATTCAAAAAGCTGGCGATTCAGGACGGAGCTTGCCGGGCATGGGAGCAGACGTGTGAGCCTGTCTCTCTGTGCCAAACATCGCAATTACACTCATGATCGTGGCCCCAGAAGCCCCTGTTTCGGCCTCTGAGACCCCATCTGCCCTCATTAGGTCTCCCTCCAAATCCTGCAAAAAGAAGGGCACGCCTGGTCAGTCACCTGGTTACCCCGATTTTTCGATCTGCGGGATCCGCGGCCTATATCCAAGATAGCGGCCAGGCCTCACCGTCAGACGAATCGGGCTCTACTGGCTCCCCAGACCCAGCCATGAAGGAGGATATTGCCCAGGTCCTGGTAGGCCTGTCGGAGGTGAGGTTCTTCCTCACATTGGGAGCTGGTAAAAATAACCCATGCGGTGCAGGTGGAGATTCAGGTGGTGGGCCTATCCACTGCTGATTTGGAGTCACAGATGAGTGGTGTCGCCCAGCACCATAACGCAGCGGTGGAGCATTCAAAGGCCCTGCTTAACCAAGTGGCACATCGGCAAATGCCGTTAAAGGATCTGTCTAATCGCTCGCGTCGCAACAGTCTGCGGCTGCGGGGCCAACCGGAATCGGTCACCCTTGCGGCATTGAAAGACACAGTTTTGGTCCTCTTTCATGCTTTGGTCATGTTTGGTATCATTGGAAAGGCCATGCTCTGGCATGCCTGCATGATACCAAACATGACCCTCTTGCTGCCACCGATCGGGAGATACGGGAGTCCAAAGTACCCCACTATATCCACAATAGGCTTTCCATAGGGAAACCCCTTGGCAGCTAAGGAATAATTCTCCAACTAACATTATCGTGCCATGCGCGATGACATCAATGGGCGGGGAGAGGCTGTCAGCCACATCTGTGAGAGGTCTGCGATCCGGCACAGAATGGCACCGGATCGCGGACCAGGACCTCAGGGGTTAAACAGAGGAAGTGCTGGAAAGGTCACACAAAGGCCTCTCTTTTACGAATATCTCCTCCCGATCGGGAGGGAGAGGGGTCCAAAGGACCCACTTCCTTTCAGGTATCCTTCCGGATCTGCTGGATTGTGCCTGAAACTGACATCATTGCGCCCGTCACGAAGACAGTGCGTCGGGAGGTGGTATAAAAGTGGGGTCTGACTTCAAGGAAGTCAAGGAAGTCAGACCACTGTGGGACCCTGGAGTGAGATGTAAGCATAAGGAAAGAGAGCCCCCTTAGCGGATGACGTGTGGGAAACATCCTCCGCGTATAGTGGGGAATCCCCATAACGTTCCCAACACATCTTCCACATCTAAGGGGCCACATTACAATCTTGGTGCTAACATTAGCGCTCACCTGCATGAGCATTAACATTAGCCATGGTGGCCACCGCACATTACAATCCAAACGCTAACAGGTTAAGTAACGTTTGGTACTTTGTGCTTTTCAGCGCGAGGTTACTGTACTTTGTGCTTTTCAGCGCGAGGTTACTGTACTTTGTGCTCCCTATGCTTAACATGGGGAGCACAAAGTGTTAATCAGCGTTAGGATTACAAAGTCCTAACTCTGATTAACGTCAGGCTGCGGTTAACAAAATGTTAATGTTCCGCTGTTGCAGAATCTGTTAGCACCGGCAGAAATCCCCCCAAAAAAACAGATACTCACCTAGTATCCCGCGACGAGGACCGTGGCTCTGTCCGCCTCCTCTGTCGCCGGGAAAAAGAGGGAGAGACTGGGGAAAAAGTCCCCCAGTCTCTCCCTGCAGATCACTACGCCGACCTGCCGGATATCATGTGACCGGCAGGGGAAAACTCAATGGAGTCCTATGGACTCAATTGAGAGGATGCGCGCGGCGGCGCTTAACGCTGCCATGCGCATCCCGGGGCGTAACAATGCAGGCAGATTTTTAAGCGCATGCATTATAATCCCGTGCTAAAATGGGGGCGCTAGGGAGAAAACCGCGGGCGCAGTTTTTTCTCCCTAGCATCCCCATTTTAGCACATGGATTGTAATTTAGCCCAAGGTGTTTTCAAACAAAGTCCTGCATGGAAATGCCTGGGGATACTGTAAGGTCCTATGAATAATAAAAGGTCTGTAATACAAAAAAGACGCGGGGTCTTTTTAAGAAAGGAAAAAATATCAGAAAAAAGTTTGCCTAAAAAAATTCCCAAAAAATAAATGGACTTTTTGCTGCAAATGAAAAGAATAAAAGTTTGAATAAATATTTAATAAAAACTGAATTTTTTAACATTGAAACCTATGGGATTTGCTTGATTAAACCTCTTGAATGAAAGCACCAAAAATCATGGCAGTTCACTGACATTTCGGTGCTGTTCGGTGTTCTCTGAATAGATTAACCATTAATTCTCTATGGGGATGTCACTGCTGCTGAAGGTCACTGTATTTCTCTGGCAATTCGCCAATACTTGGCAAATTGCCAGCTTTTTGAATAGCCGAATGGCCATGAAATTGCACCATACGGGGAAATTCACTGTTCAGTGCAATTTTATAGTTAAATGTACTACTTCAAAATGCACAACAAAAATAGCAAAAAGTGAAAAAGGGGAGTGGCGCTCCCCAGTGTTCAAAAAGCACACATACAGGGCTATTCAGAGAGAGGTGAAAACCTTGAGAATTGGCAGGAGAAGAGAACAATCTAGACCAAATAGCCAATTTGGAAAGTGAGATGAATGGGAGAAATTTTCTGGTTTGACTATTTTGACCTAGAATTTTCAATTCTCCAGTCATTCTCAATGTTTTCACCTCTCTCTGAATAGCCCTGCTAGTGTTCTTAACTTAGCTTTTAACTTAGCTTATAAGTAGTTCTGTGCATCCATGGCAAGGATTGAACCTTAGTATAAAAACATAAACATAACAAAGACTTCTTAGAGTAATATGCAGATTGTAAATTACCGCTAAGGAAGCCGTGGGGCCTACGTCGCCCAGGTGAAACGCGTTCGGTACTATTATTTGTTTTATTTTATTGGTTTTTATGGGCATCTGACCCTTTGGAAAAAAATTCCTGATTTTAATATTACCACGAGGCATTCATTCCATCCGCTCAAAGGCTTTTCTCAGGAGTTGGGCTTACGAAACAAACTCCCGGGCGTATTCAAGAGAGCCGAGATAGGCTCTGGAACACGTGAGTGGATCCAATCTGCATATTACTCTAAGAAGTCTTTATATGTTATGCGCTATGTCTTTCTATTCTTTTTATCTTTGAGATATCTGAAGACGGAATGGTCGATTGAGGCTAATGGGTGGGCCATATGAAATAAACCCATAAGCGTATACACTAGAGGCAGGCTGGGCTCTTGATAGTGTGAGTTTCATAGTCCACCCTTCTGATATATATGCTTAATGTTTACTGTATTACACTATGTTTATGTTTTTATACTAAGGTTCAATCCTTGCCATGGATGCACAGAACTACTTATAAACTAAGTTAGGAACACTTTGTGTGCTTTTTGAACACAGGGGAGCGCCACACCCCTTTTTCACCTTTTTCTAATAGCTTTATTATTGGTGTCGAATTTAAAGACGACACGTGTGGATGTATTGGTGATCGTGTACATTTATTTCCTTCTTCCTCTCCAGACCATTATTCCACCATTTGCGCCTTTACCCTAATTTCTCTTCTATAAAAATAGCAAAAAGATTCTACTGCCATAAAGAGATAATTAATACAAGTGTCAGCTGCTATGCCTCTGGAGTTAAAGAACCACTAAAAACAGAGGGGATAACTATTACCCAATCAGAGCCACCATATATTCTTTTACCAGTCAGAACATGCAAACTAATCATTCAGGGGGTTCTATGCTGTGTGTGGGAAGGCCTTTTAAAGGGCTTCCCTGTATCAAAGATCCATTCTGCACGAGACTCTTGATGGGTGAAGATCTGGATTATTTTTTGGAGTAACATTCTTTTTTTTACCAGATTTTTTTGCCTTCTGGTATTTTTATTATTTTTGAAAGTAATGTTTAAAGGATTTCAATAGCCCACCTAACCTATGCCCATGGGCGGGGGAGCAGAGTGAGAGAAGGACATATCCCTCCTACACGGAAAAAAAGAAGCAGAACATATATCATCTTTAAGGGTCACTCTACGCAACCTAACCACTTTAGCTTATAAAAGTGGTCAAGCTATGACTCCCCTCCCCCCTTGCAATCCAAGTTGGCTGGCACAGCTGTGTGAAGCAGAGGGTTACCTCCACCGATACAATTGTCACTCATCAGATGAGATTTTGAATATCTTGCCTGCTGGGGACCAGCTCTGGAACCGATGATGTCAGCACCCTTTGTATGTGGACATCATCCTGTCTCCAACTGTTGGGGTTTGTGAGCATTCTGAGAAAAAGCAGCCAAACAGTCATTCTGCACAGTTGCTCACATACCTTGCAAAAAGTATACAAGTTACGAAAGATACACAATTTGCGCAGCGCACGTGCAAAAATTACGACTGCTACGTATATTACTTAGGAAGGTTCAGGGACTACCAGAACTTGGGACACTGGAGCTTGGGACACTGGAGTACTTAAAGTAATAAATTGGGCAAATGCTGTCAGCAGCACCTGCTTAAATATTTAAGGGGAAAAAATTGGGAATGGGAGAGAGCTTTCCTTTAAGACTGTGTCCATAATATTTAGGAGAGAGACGTATAGCAAGATTATGATAAACTATTCCTCTGCCTTAAAAAAAAGCATTACAGGACCGATTCAAGTAGTTCCTGGGACATACGTGTCAACACGTTTAATGCAACTAAGCCCTTAAGTTAATATATAACAACATAAAGCCTGTCTGACGTAAAAGGAGTAATAAAGGATTTTATGTGTTTCTAATCTACAATGAACTGAATCATTAAAATATGTGTATATCTAATTAAACCATTCATTTTGGGCATTTAAAATAAAAAATGATTATCTTGAGTGGATTTACAACTATGCAGTAACTAACAAGGCAGACTCACGTTATTTATGAAGTTAAATCAATGAAATGAACAGAATTCCAACATATTACAGATATATTATTTGAAATTTACTGTGAAGTATTTCTTTTTCCCCGCACAGGGTGAAAACTATGTTGATTTATGTATAAATGTTGTACTTCTTAAATTAATTTATAGAATGTACACTTTCTTTCAGCATGAGGAAACTCATTGGTTCTAACAACAGAGTTATCAGCCCTAGGTCAGACCGGGTGCCCTATTACAACTCAATGGGTAGAGATTTTGTGAGGCTGGCTAATTTTTTTTTTTGTGAGGCTGGCTAATTGCTCCATTTTTGCTTACTTTTTATGGCAACAGATTCTGCTCTTTTCTTTGACATGCATCTAGAGCATTCGCTAATATCACCGTTTAAACAAGAGTTTATTTTGTTGGATGCGCCACCACCCTGATTGCTAAGCTAGGAAATGACACGCAATCAGAAAGGCCGCACGCAGGTCAGGACCCACCAACAGTGCAAAGACCCCGTAACCCAGAGAAATTCAGTTTTAGGCCAGTGCCTGTCAGTGCCATCACTAAACTTCTCCATAACCAAAAAATGAAATACCAGTCTGGACCTGATCAAATCCCAGCAATGCTGCTGAAAATCAGTGCACCAGCAATTGCAAAACCTGTCGCAACCCTGATTAATGAATCACTGGCAACTGGATGCATACTCAAACTCTGGAAGACTGCAAGGGTGGTACCTATCCATAAAAGTGGAGACAATACTTTGGTATCCAACTACCGCCCAATATCACTGCTCCCTGTAATGTCAAAAATTCTGGAAAAATTTGTCTACACTCAATTACGTGATTATTATCAGTATCAGAACTATTTAACCCGAGATCAATCAGGCTTTCGTCCAAATCATTCAACTACAACTGCCCTTTTAAAAGTTTGTAATGATATCCAAGCGGGCATGGAACAAGGAAATCTAACTGGAGCCATCTTCCTTGATTTTGCCAAGGCTTTTGACACAGTAGACCATGGCATCCTATTACAAAAACTTAAGAACTCTGGTATTGGTGATAGTACGTTAACCTGGTTCCAATCATATGTGTCTGATAGGTCTCAATTTGTGTCCATTTCTGACAGCACTTCCCTTCCCCTCCCAGTCACGTGCGGTGTACCCCAAGGCTCGATACTTGGCCCCCTGTTATTCACAATATTCATAAACGATCTGCCCAATGTCTGCAAAGCTTCAACTGTACACATGTACGCAGACGACACTGTAATCTATATCAGCAAACCAAATCTCCCACAGCTGGAGGCAGTGCTGCAAGAACGATTCACAGGGGTAGAAAAGTGGATCGCAAATAACAAACTTTTTCTAAATACTGACAAAATTGTTACAATGCTCTTTGGAACCACACCTAAACTACACAAATTGCAAACACCCCATCTATGTGTTGGGACAAAATCAAATGGCACGCTGACCACAGTCACTTCTCTCAAATATCTAGGTATGTGGTTAGACCCAAATCTATCTTTTGGCCCCCACATCGAAAAACTCTCATCTAAACTCTACCCCAAACTAGGTGCCCTGTACAGAAACAAATCCTGCCTGAGCCCCGCGGTAAGAAAGCAGATTGTACATAAATGCTTATGCCAGCCATTGAATACGGAGATGTAGTGTATGCAGCCGCCCCACAAACACACCTCCAGAAACTTACTACATTGTATAACTCATTCTGTCACTTTGTGCTACAATGTAACTACATGACACACCATTGTGACATGTTAAAAGAACTAAAATGGCCATCACTGGACTCTAGACGCACCCTTCACCTTTCCAACCTGGTGTTTAAGAGCTTTTCTGGGAAGCTACCACCCTACCTGAATATGCTGCTTCCCCCGGCAGTTCCCTCATCCTATAACCTCAGATCCAGGACCAGCACCTTACTTGAAATACTGCAATACAAAAGAAAATGTCTTGATCCTCATTTTCCTACAGAGCACCGCAAATATGGAATAACCTCCCAGACACCGTCAAATCTTCCCCCAGTCTAAAGTCCCTTAAGACTTCCCTATTAACATGTAACATAATGACTTTATTTCCTCCATATTTATTTTTCTGTTAATCTGTATATTTGGTCTTGTGTTAATATCTTGCATTTTACTATTTTGTATTTCTGTAACCACTCAATGTTCTCGAACCCAGGACATACTTGAAAACAAGAGAAATCTCAATGTATCCTTCCTGGTAAAATCCTTTATAAATAAATAAAATAAATAAATAAATAAGAGTGCATAAATTCAACACACCATCATTCATTAGCCACATTCTAACTTTTTACTCTGTCTCAAAAAACGGTATTTTACAGACTAGTCTATTAGGTTCTTAAGTTTAATCATAAAGCATTTGACGAGCGTTTCGCATGTACGCTCCTGAGGAATTCCTTAACGGATCTAGTCAAGTCAAGATAGTCCAGTAGAACGCATCTATACTGAAACATGAATTATGTATAACATATATTGCAGAGGAATGAGCTTTTCAAGTCTAGATTGTGTCGATTTAATGCTGAAAGGTTCTATTTTGATGATATTGAATGGAAAACTATATTGGTGGTGTAACTACAGTATGTTGTATGCTGCTTAAGATCTGGCACCTAATTTATTTCCAAGGGACAGCTGTTACTGAACACATTGGTCGGGATTTATTTGACCTCCGGTATCCTTATTTATGTGTGCAAAGTGTAATGTATGTTGATCCACTTCCTAAATATAATGCCAAATTTAAGGGGATTCCCAGCTCAGTGAACCATCAGTATTATGACAAGCATCCGCATATATCTTTATGAGTAAAATACTAAAGTAAACTTGCTATCTATAATCAAATTAGCAAAAGTGGTGGTTGTGTGGATGGACGCCATCATGACGGCTACTTGTAACATCTATCAAACTCTTAACTCAAATCTGTAGAGGAAAAACAAATTGTACATCTATGGCACGCTGATGTAATAGATCAATCTGTGGAAAGAGAAAACCTATTAGGAAAATTCTAGACCCTATTATCGGATACTAGGTATTTTGATACAACAAAATTATTGTGTATAAATTCAATTATTTAATCAGCTTATTGGTGCCAGATATCGCAAAATCTAGATTGGTTATCTAAGCATACACATTATTTTGACTACTGTGATTAAATTATCGTGGACCTCAATATAGTGGTAAATGGTTTAATTGATGAATGACTTTAATAGTTAAACCAAAAAGTGCATATAAAACCTAAATAGGTGGTGTATAACAATTTTTGATTGGTGTCTTTATAAATACACCTTTTTAGAGTACAGAGAAATTGAAAGATCGAATCAACAATTCTATTTCTAAATTAGTTTGTTTATTTTAATTGAACAGAATAAAAGGTATATTTTATGACTTAGTTTCTTTGGCTAATTAAGGTAGAGGCTTAATTTATCGCTTTAGTAGGGTTATCCCCCGTTTTTTCAGCCTGGAAACAAACATGTATTTACAGCTCAATAACCATTAATAGGATCACATTTGTTTGTTTCCTATACTATTTACCCAGCAGACGAGATAATCAAAATCCCATCTGCTGAGTGACAGCTGTGTAGAGGGGGAAATTCCTCCAAATTACAGAGTAATACCAGCCAAATAGGACTGGAGGTAAAGGGGTGGCGGTCCATGCAACCTGACCAGTTTAATAGACTAAAGTGATCAGGATGCATTTAATGTCCCATAAATAAGGGCTTTGTAGGTCAGGATAAGAGTTTTGAATTTATTTCTAGAATGAACAGGGAACCATGGAAGGACTTGCAGAGAGGAGCAGCTGAGACACAGTGAAGAGTATGGTAGATAAGCCTTGCAGATGCATTTATGATACACTGTAGGTGGAGGAGGCAGGAGAGAGGAAGGCCAGTTAGTAGGTTATTGAAATAGTCAAGTCAGAGTCAGTGGACTTGGGGTGACAGGGAGATAGTGATGCCATTAACAGTAGTTGAAAAGTCAGGGTATGGAGCAGAGATAGAGGGGGGTAGCAGGAGCTGAGTCTTGAACAAATGAATCTTCAGATGGTATGAGGCCATCCAGGAAGAGATGCCAGATAAGCAGTCACTGACTTGAGAAATGGCAGAATGAGAGAGTTCAGGAGTGGAAATGTAGATCAGGGTGCCTTCAGCATAAATGTGATATTTGAAACCATATCTTTTTATATGTTAACCCAGTGAAGAAGTATAACTCAAGAAGAGAAACCAAGACAGAGCCTCGGGGTACTCCAACGTACAGAGGCATTGACAAGGAGGAGTCTCCACCAAGAGACCTGTTGGAAAGAGAAGAAAGGATCCAAGACAAAACAGTGCCCCATAGATCAAAAGAACTGAGAGTCTGTAACAGAAGAGGTTGGTCAACTGTGTCAAAACCAGCTGACAGAACAAGTAAGATAATAAAACGTACTTTAGCTTTACTTATATTACTTTTTGCAGAACGAAGTTAATTGATAACCTTTGTGAGAGCAATTTCAGTCGAGGGTGGTTAATAGATCATTACTTTGTCTACTTATGACTCTTACAAGATCTTTTCCAAGAGGGGTTAAGAAGAAATCTTTTAGACATAGTCTCCATGTGTTTAGTAAAGTCACTCAGATCTCATACATGTCGTTTGAACGTCATGAACTGACTTTTCTGTATAGTTTTTAGAGTTGCAGCTAGTAAAGTGAGAACTGGTTAAATTGAAGTTTGTAAATTGTAATTAAGTTTTATGACCTGTTGACTTCCTATATAAACTCATCTTCATGTGTTGTCCCCTAGTTTCTAAAAGCACATCTAGTAAATTAATCTTTTCAAAGCCATGTGTCGTTGAAAATTATTTGTTGTCAGAGCAACTAGTAAATCCTTAATGACAGATTTTATTCTTTAGCAAAACAAAAAAGTTTGTATAATTTGTGCATTGTCAGTTTCTTTCAGTTTTAGTGTTAAAACACATGTTACATGTTGATTTTTAAAGAACACGGCTTTCTTGTGCTATTCTAAGGGCTAAATTACAATCGTCGCGCAACGTGTGAATTTGTGCGACAGGCGTTAAACGTTTATGTGCATAAATCACCTCTGGAATTACAATTCTCGTGCATTTTTTCATCTGTCGTTTAATAATGCGCGTAAACCAGACGCGCACAAATGCTCGCGCAGTACCGTTGCGCGCAGAAATCAGTGTGCGGACTGTTTTTTTCACGCGATTCTGCCAATCAGAATTAAGAACCACAATTATCTCACGTTAAGTTTTTGCGACTGTCAAAGTCAATCTGAGCATATATACTGCAGCAATAATAAATGCACACACAACTTCTCCATTTTATTGGTTTGGTATGTGTTGAATGTGTAACTATTCTTTGCTGCATTTTTTTTTTTTGGGCTCTTTTATTTGGGTTCGGCCAGGTTGTTCAGATTTGCCATTAACACCAGCTTTTAGGAGTTACTAATATTATGCGCGCAAAGGCTATGTTTTAAATCCTGCGCATAGATTGGAATACCATCCGCGTACCTGCGTTCATTCGCGTTTGTGCTCACAATGTTAAGTATAGGACGCGCGTAGTACAGTACGCTCGCAAATGGTTCAGGCAGGTTCACCCGCGGTAGACGATTACGCTCGTTTGTTGCGCTTACAATGTAATACGACATTTGGCGCAAAGGATTTTACCCCTCGCATTAATGGGTTTTTTTGCGCCGGCGCAAACGTTTGTGCGAAGATTGTAATTTAGCCCTAAATGTATACAGAACTCATTATTCAGTAACTAATAATGTTCTAAGCCAGTGGTTCTCTCGTATGGCTAGTCAAGAAAATATTTTACTCTATATGTGTCACTGGGTGCATACATTTTGTGATCTTTTGTGTTGTAAACCCCCCCCCCCCAGTATCTTTCCATCACCTGCTGATCACTGGGTGACTTTGGCCATATAATGGAGTATTGTATAATGGAGGATATATTGGAAAAAATATATAATGGAGTATTATATAATGGAGGATATAGTGGAAAACAGAATCACTGACTCACATCATTGTATTGTATAGGATGTATGCAAGGACATCAACAGGGGGTAGATTAGAAGTCTTTTAAGCTCCCTGTCATATATATTTATTTATTTATTTATTTATAAAATATGTTACCAGGAAGGATGAATTGAGATTTCTGTCCTTTTCAAGTATTTTCTTTGCCAGATATTATCTTCATTAGCCTCGAGAACAATACCCTTATTTAACATTCCCTCCTCCACCTCATTAACTGGTATATAAATGTAGTTTAAATAAACAAGAGCCAATAAGCAAGGCGTTTGGTGAATGTTGCAACATGGGAAAAATCCAGAAACTGGAACCTGGGATACAATACCTAACTTTAGTTTTCCTTTTCACATGCAATTACTTCAGACAAAGAAACAAAACAGCAGCATGCGTTTTATAATGTGTTTTTGTTCATAATGCTAAAGTACAGTTTATGTAAGTGGCAGTGTCCCTTTAACCCCTTCACTGCTGAGCCATTTCACGTCTTAATAAAAAAAAGAAAAATGTGTTTTTTTATTTTTATTTATTTTTGTCTTTACTTTAAACATGATCATGTTTGGTATCATTGGAAAGGCCATGCTCTGGCCTTTCTAATGATACCAAACATGACCCTACTAGCTGTCAACAGTCGGGAGATATCGGGGGTTCAAAGGAATCCCCTATCTTTCCTTAGGCGTCAATGAGGACATTCCCCACACGTCCTCAGCAGTGAAAGGGTTAAAACCACTTTGATTCACTTTCATAGTGTAATGATGATGGCCAGCCCAGAGTTATATTCCTGTTATTGGACTTCTCCATTCCTGCTGATGCAGTCTGGCAAAAGCTGAAGCACTGTAATCTTGCAGTGAATAGTTCCTGATCAAAACATAGCAAGACATGCCACATCCTTAAAATGTTTTAACCCACAACCTACTGGTAGATTTGGTGTAAGGAAGGAGTTAAGGAATGCATAAAATTTCTCCAAAGACTCCAATGTGCAAGGTGCACAACACCAATATATCTTCCACCAATATGTGTCATTTTCTTGCAACCTAATAAAGCCCAATTGGGGTCCTTTACATGGAAAAAAATTTGGAATAAAGGGTAACACTTAAAATAGCAGGGGTTAGTCTTTTAGGTAACAACAAGCAAAACATAGGATTGTGACCCTGATTCTGTACAAAAAAAAATGTATTGATAAGGTTAACAAGACCGTGAATAAAAACCTGTCAGTATAGTCTATGAAATAAAAACAACACACAAAAAAACTTCTTTACAAAAGCAATGTAGGTGCAGGGTTGTGTGTACTCAATAAAAGTATATTTATCACAGTCTCCTGCTCCTCAAGGTTATCCATGAACTGAAACATTTCTATTGTGTCCAAAAATCCCTGTGCATACGGTGCACAGAGACATTTAAGGGTCTATTCACTAAAGGATGAAGTCTGGAGAATTGGCAGGAGAAGAGAACAATCTAGACAAAATTGGGAGAATTTTTCTAGTTTGGCTATTTTTACCTAGAATTAACACTTCTCTCTTTTTTTTGACATATTGAGTTTATTAATGTAAAAGGCATAAGTACAGTACACAGTAGAAGTTCAACAGCTTAGCATATCAAACATGTCACAAAAAGGGGGGGCTTTGAAGGAAAGGGTCGGAGATGAGATATGGAAGCACTGCGCCACGTGTGTGCCATAGTACAACACAATGATACAATACAGTATGAAACCTATGTACGGAGAGGAAACAGGGGAAATTAGGTCTTGGGCTTACCAAAGCTGGGGAGCACAAACATAAGATAATAAAAACATTTTTGTGCATTCTCATCCACTAGTACCCTGGGCCAGAGCTACACGCTCCTCAACCACACAGGTGAGTTCAATTTCCAGCAGGTCAGTGATGGGGTGTCCCATTTAAGCCACTGAGCGATTCAAAATGTGGATCGGGATATCAAAGTGCTTCAGTAAGTAAAATTCAGGGGTGAATGGTGGAGGGGGGGTCCATCACTTTACAAATTTGTTCATGGACCTTGGCCCAAAAAGACTAAATACTGGACCAGGTCCACCAAATGTGTAGAGGGGTTGCAGATTCGGCCCCACAGCGCCAACAGGAGCCGGCACCCTCACCACCCCTGTACCCAAGTTTAACAGGCGGTTTATGCCAACGTGTTATGAGTTTTTAATTGGCCTCCTGGGCCCGAATGGAGTGAGAGCCAGTGTACAGATGGCAGACCACTGATGGTCTTCAAATTGTAGTTGAAGCTCTCTTTCCCAACTAGAGTGGTGTAGGGAGGTCAGCGATGCCATAAATTGAAGGGTGTCATATAGCACAGATAGGTAGTGGGCTGGGACTTTACCCCTATCCACTAATGATTCAAAGGGTGTGATGGGTCTGGAGTAGGAGAGCAAAGGGGCCAGGGAGCGCAAGTATTGTATGAGGCAGTGGTGGTGAAATCGTGCAAGGAAGGAAAGGGGCTGCGGCAGAGGCAGCATATCAAGAGCAATAGGGGAACCATCTGCAATGAAATTACCCAGTCTGGGCAACATCGGGTGCAGCAGTCTAGGACAGGTCGAGAGCAAGTGGAGTGGCATCAAGGGGGAGGCAAAGGGGGCCAGAGGGATACAGAAAACGAACCCCTTCCATACTTCTAGTGTGGGACCTACATTGAAAAAGTAGAGACAGCGCTGTGTTTCTTCAAAAAGTGCTCTAGTGTCACCTGTGTTTAACACATGAGATGAGCATCAAAAACAAACATTTCAGGTGTGGAACTCTTCTTCAGTGTAATGCCCATGCCTACCTAGTGTAGGATGTTCACCAACAGTCTCTGAACCTTCAGGGGCAGCCACGGGAGGAAGGCCAGCGAGCATTTGGCGTTCAACTGTTCCATATCTAACTAGAATTTAATAGGAGAGTGTGATCGCCACTCCAAAAGGCATTGCAGGTGGGACGAACAATAGTAGTGCCATTTATGGGGCAAAGAGGCTCCGCCAGCTAATTTTGGAGCAGCCAGAGTGGTCAGCTTAACCCTAGGCTTCCTGCCATCCCAAACATACTTCAGAAACAGGGTACGGATGAGTTTAAAAAAGGAGTGTGGAAGTCAGATGGGTATTGTCTGAATAATGTATAGAATGCCAGGCAACACATTCATTTTTAAAACATTAGTGTGACTGAACCAAGAAATGTGCTGTAAGGACCAGCGGTGGAGATCATAGCCAATGTCGCTTGGAGTGGTTTAAAGTTAGTATTATATAGGGCGCTGCAATGCAGAGTGAGACGAATACCTAGGTATTGATTTTTCACTTCTCCTGCCAATTCTCCTGAGTTTCACCTTTAGTGAATAGACCTGTTAATGAGAAATTTTAGGTGATGTACCAGAGAAAGATCTAGATGATATACTTTATGAACAGGGTGGCTCTAGTCATTATGTCATTTGAATTTAGTGATACGTATGGACAGAGTGCAGCTACTGGGTGACTTGGAGTTAGCATTTCATACCCTTAGGGTCCTAGCAGGAGACTGTGATATAACTTCTACCTATCCCTTGTATTTGGTTGGTTGGTGTAGATTAACTTTTCTGCTAAATTAGCCATAAATGTGTTGGTGATTGTGGGCACAACATTCAGCTTGAATGGAGTACACAAGAGCTGTAAAAAAAAGGTTGTTTGGGGGGGGAGAGTTGACATTCAAGGCAATTGTCAGAAATGCCATTCATAAAATGTTATTGTCAGCCCTCGATAATCGAACCCAGACAATACATTTCTAATATATCCAATTCCTGATCATGTTCTATTGATGTGTGTAAGCTGTTAGTAACATCAAAAGCAAACCGAATCATATGTGCATTGAGTAAAACATTGTCAATTTCTTTAGAGAATCATTGACAAATCTCTCACTTATATTTTTATATTATTTTAAAGCTGCTCTTAGTATTTGACCTAAATATTGAGTCAAAGGTGAAAACAAAATTAGTGGCTGTGATAAATAGTCGCACTTGTGTGGGTCATTTAGGGATTTATGAATAAACAGCAACACATGTATAACTGGGGTAATATTTCGCCAAGTTAGCCATGTGCATTCTGTAGTTTCCACATGACTAGAGTATACTAACATGTCTTGTTAGAATATACATATTAGATATACTGTAGCTGTCTGCATTGAAAACACAGGCAATTCAAGTATGCAATAATTGGTCAGTCTTCAAATACAAGTATTACATACAAGATATATTCAACTACTGAAATCTACCTTAAATTTCAATGAAGGAAAATGAAAATAACACAAATGCAGATGATCGTTATGTAACATTTCTATTTATTACCATGAAACACAGAGTTTTAGTAACAAGGATTTCAAATCTGAAAACCCATGGCAAATACACATGTTTTTTGGACTGGAAACCTGATCTTAAAAGAAGATACCCGAAGGGTAATTTTTCTGCTTAGATACTTTCACTAATTCCAATGCCATGCTTAATGCAAGCGAGTTATAATGTTTCTGTTTTGATTTGCCTTTTCTGTTTAACTTGGTTTTGAGATTCTGGTAATAATTCTATGAAGATTTGTTATGTCACATCCCTAATTAATTTATTTCTATACACAATAATTCAGTTTATGGTTCACCCATTGCTTATTTAAATAAGTTATTTAGGGTCTTTAAAGTAAATTTATGTATGAAAAAATGTTAACTCCTTGTCACAGAAGGTCTGAACTAGGAGAGATAGAAAGAAGAGTACAGTCCTACAAAGAAAGGTCTGCATGGCGCTTTCCCACATACCTTGCTCATAACCATTCTTTTGTGCACATCTACAAACCATTTGGACAGACTACTTGGATGATAATCTAGTTCATATCGACACTCCCAAACTGTTCTGGGAGGCCTCTAAACCGGTCAATTGGGGTCATATTATTTCCTAAATTGCCACCCAATGTAAACAATGGAAGGAAACTCTCTCCTCCATATCCATCTAGGCATACATCGAGCACAACCACCATCGTCTCCTTCCGTCTTGAACTACTAATATGTGTCTCACAGGGCACACGTTGACACTGTATGTATACAGCCACACAATGAAAATGTCCCTTCCCTTTTTTCTGTGAGCATGTCCATGACTGCAGGTGCACCATGTTGGAAAGTTGTTATGCATTCCACATTGGGGCGCAACCCAAAACGCCATATATCTCAGTCCAACAAAACTCCAACTCCCACTACTATGGGTAAAACAAGTGAAGGTTCATTAAATATACATAAACTTTGTTGAGGTGCTATCAAGATAGTAGAAATAGTCAGTGGCATCACTAGGGTTGGTGTCACCTGGTGAAGTAACTTATGGTGTCACCCCCCCCCAAGTTTTGTACAGATTTTTTTTAACTACTCTTACTCATAAATCAGTACTCCCATATAACACTGAATGCACAGCGCACATTATTGTAAGGATTATTGCTGTGGAGCTCTCTCATATGCTCACACAAATTTTTGCCAACTGCCAGCAAGTACGGTGCCTGTTCGCAGGCAGTGAAAGCACACATGGATATATATTGCCCCCAGCAGCTCTGGATATATTGCCCCCAGCAGCTCACCCATGGATATATTGCCCCAGCTCACAATTATATATTGCCCCAGCAGCTCACAATTATATATTGCCCCCAGCAGCTCACCCAAGGATATATATTGCCCCAGCTCACATATGGATATATTGCGACCCAGCTCACACATGGATATATTGCCCCAGCTCACATATGGATATATTGCCCAAGACCAGCTGACACATGGATATATTGCCCCAGACCAGCTCACAGATGGATATATTGCCCCAGACCAGCTCACACATGGATATATTGCCCCAGACCAGCTCACACATGGATATATTGCCCCAGACTAGCTCACATATGGATATATTGCCCCCAGACCAGCTGACACATGGATATTGCCCCAGCTCTCATGGATATTGCTCCAGCTCTCGTGGATATTGCCCCCAGCACACATGGATACTGCCCCAGCTCTCATGGATATGCCCCAGCAGCTCTCATGGATATGCCCCAACTGAGCTCATGGATATGCCCCAGCAGCTCTCATGGATATGACCCAGAAGCTCTCATGGATATGCCCCAGCTGAGCTCATGGATATGCCCCAGCTGAGCTCATGGATATGCCCCAGCAGCTCTCATGGATAGTGCCCCAGCAGCTCTCATGGATAATGCCTCAGCAGCTCTCATGGATATGCCCCAGCTGAGCTCATGGATATGCCCCAGCAGCTCTCATGGATAATGCCCCAGCAGCTCTCATGGATATGCCCCAACTGAGCTCATGGATATGCCCCAGCAGCTCTCATGGATAGTGCCCCAGCAGCTCTCATGGATAATGCCCCAGCAGCTCTCATGAATAATGCCCCAGCAGCTCTCATGGATATGCCCCAGCAGCTCTCATGGATATGCCCCAGCAGCTCTCATGGATAATGCCCCAGCAGCTCTCATGGATATGCCCCAGCAGCTCTCATGGATAATGCCCCAGCAGCTCTCATGGATAATGCCCCAGCAGCTCTCATGGATCTGCCCCAGAAGCTCTCATGGATCATGCCCCAGCCGCTCTCATGGATATGCCCCAGGAGCTCTCATGGATAATGCCCCAGCAGCTCTCATGGATTTGCCCCAGCAGCTCTCATGGATAATGCCCCAGCAGCTCTCATGAATAATGCCCCAGCAGCTCTCATGGATATGCCCCTGCAGCTCTCATGGATAATGCCCCAGCAGCTCTCATGGATAATGCCCCAGCAGCTCTCATAAATATACTGCCCCCAGGCCCCAGCTCACCTCCTGCCACCGCCACGTGTTTGGCTCCCTCTGAGCGTCCGGTGGCATGGAGCTTGGGCACTCGCCTGGGGGAGCCATGTGACCAGCCGCGATCTTGTGAGAACTCGGCTGGTGACGTGGTTCCCCCAGGAGAGCGCCGAAGCTCCATAGCTTCGGACGCTCGCAGGGAGCCGACCACTGCGTCGCAGGGTGAGACACCTGCCCTTAGTGTGACACCGTCACCAAAGACTTTGAGTTTTGAACCGGCCGGCGGCCGGTTCAAAAATCAAAGTCTTGATGACGGTGTCAACCTAAGGCTAGGGTCAGACTGAGGCAGTGCGAACGCGCGTTCTGGCGCACTTAATCACGGCCGCACTAGCAGCAGATGCCAGGCAATGACGGCCAATATACGATGTACGGTCGCACAAAAGTCCGGCTGCGCAACGCAAGTGGAAAATGAACGCATTTTTTCGAGAACGTTAAACCACTAGTACTGACGTACAGAGTGCGCTGCGTCCGCTAGCGGCGTGTGTGCGTGATTTGGAGACATCAGACGCTGCTAATGTCCGGCCAACATAACGTCCAGATGCAAGAAGTGTTTTATTGATGATCCGTACAAAATCACGGATGAAACTGCGCATAGTATGACCGCTATTGCGTATTCCGTGAAAAAATACGTCCATTCTTCGAACGCACATTTTCACGGACAACGTGAAAAATGCGTTAGTCTGACCCTAGCCTAAGGGCGGGTGTCACCTGGTGCGGGCCGCACCCCCCCCCACCTTGCGACGCCAGTGGAAATAGTAATACAGGTAAGAAACTTAAAACACTTTCTATCATAAAAAAGGGACATTTTCAAAATCTGAATTCAGTCCCTCAGGGATTAAAGTATTTAGCATAAAGATCCAGTGCATCTTCTCCTTACTAATTTTCTATGTTAAAATTTCCCCACACTAGTTTCTATGCACTTTTCTCAGGCAAAAATGGCGTATTTGCACAAGAATAAGTACTTATTTTCTTATAATGGACAGGTACAGAGTGACGCTCAAAATCTTTTGTAACAATGTACAAATGTTCCTTTTTGTTATTGAGATCTGCATGAAAGACTCCATGAAAGTCTGGGAATAAAGAAGAACTCCCCTGTAGCAATGAGCCTGGATATTGACTTGTATAACCATTTTGTATGTATTTTAGTAGAAGTTACACTTTTTCGTTTGTTTGGAATGTATAGCGTTACGGCTAAAAAGGTCCTTGTTCTACATAATTTATTTGCGCTTGTATCATAAACTGCTTTTATACATAGGTGTTTTATTGTTCCCATAAATGTAGATCCTTTTTTTTACTGCCAATTTGAAGTTCCTGGTCTTTTCTATCTAGTGTCAAAATTTAAACAGTGTTTGAAAAAAAAAACCTACTGAACGAAAATGTCTAGAATTTACATATAAAGTCCTATGAATAATAATAAAAAGGTCTGTTACAGGAAAAAAAAAGTATTTAAAAATCTGAAAAAAAAAATTGCTGGAAAAATCCTGAAAAATGCCTAAAAGATCCTAAAAAATAAATAGAGTTTTTGCTGCAGATTAATAAATGGTTTATTATATATTGAGTGAAAACGGGAATATTTTTAACATTGAAGCCAATGGGATTCGACTGAATAAACCTGTTGAATGAAACCACCGAATATCAGGGATTTCACTGACATTTCACTGCTGTTTGGTGTTCTCTGAATAGGTTAACCATTGCTTCTCTATGGGGGCTTTCACTGCTGTCGTACAGGCACCGTATTTGCTGGCAATTCGCCAAAATGTGGCAAACTGCCTGCTTTCTGAATAGCCAAATGGCCACAAAATTGCACCGTATGGGGAAATTCACTGTTCGTTGCAGTTTCGGGGCCAGATCAGCTCTCTCTGAATAAACCTGTAGATGGTGATATCCCTCTTTTTTTCCCCTCATTTTTCTTTCTTTAGATCTATATATTAAGTATTGAAAATATACCACCTCTTCTTTGTGGTAAATTATGTAAATGTTTATTAGACCTATATTCCCTTATTTTCTTTTTTGTATATCGTTCTAGTAAAGTGTTACGAAGCATTGATTTTTTTTATTACCAGTACTGTGCCTATGGCATATCGAGTTTTTACATGGAACAGGAACCTCTTGATGACAGTTTCAGGTTATACTTATCACAATTCACTCATTTGAACATAGCCCTTTACAGAGAGAAGTTTCTTAAATAAGGTTGTTATTTATTCCATTGATTTCAGCAACCACAATAAGAGTGCATTTCTCCATCTTTAAAGAACTTACTTTCAAAACAAATAAATGATTGTAAAAAGCCATATGTGTAGTTCTAACCATAAATACATTATTTGCAATATAAAATGTACCATTAGAAATAAGAAGTCTCCCAGGTCAGAGTTATAGCTTTTGCTTGCCCTAAGAAAAAAAGAAGTCATTAAAAATTCACCAATTAGTGACATTACTGAAATATTTATTTTCAGTTACAACTTACAGTCTGTGTCAAACACTGCCAATTTTTCTTTTTGATCCCTTAATTTTCCCTCTTGTGCTTTGCCGGGTTTTCCAGCGGGATTTGAATTCATTTTTACTTAATGGCTCTGGGCACCGAAAAAGAATTACAGATATACTGCAACAATGAGCAGAGAGCACATACAGCAAATCAATAAGGGAAGACTGCTACTTCGACCTTTTTTCACAACAAAAAAAATCCAAAAAATACAATTAATGTGCGTGATGGTTTTGAAGATTATTGGACTTGACTTTCAGTAAAATGCTAAACTGATGTACATGTTGTGAATGTAATCTGATGTGTCTCTTAACGGTTTTTGTACAGTGAAACTATTGTTCCCCTCCCTACCTCAGGGGCACAACCATTTTGCAGAAGAAATGCATTCATCTTGATGAATTTATTATGATTTTTTTTTTAGAAAGTGTCATCATATTCAGTAGCCTTGTACAACTGAAATGCATATGAGTGAGTGGACGCCAATAATCAAAAGTGCAGAGAAAGCTACACATAAAATCTAATAGAAGAGAGACATTGCTTTATCAGAAATTCAATTTAATCTATAATTCTATATTATTACTTTTGATACAACATTTATGTAACAAACAATTTTCAGGAGGGGCATTCTACCAGGTTTGGTTAATTCTGGCATTTGGTTCGCAGGATCAGGGACAGGTAAAGTGGTTGCTGGATCACACACACTCTTCCCACACAGACTCACTCTTCCCAGGACATTGCTACACAAGGTCTGGCCTCTTGCTCAGGTGACACCTAAAAGACCCCACACAGCAATGTTCTGCATTCTGGCACATGCTCTGAATATCACTGAGAATCTGGAGCCACCAGAAATAACGGGACAAGACACACACTCATATCCATACATAGCCATATGACACAGTTATACAAACACATATATATATATATATACCTGTATACACATACACACATACTATCTAAGGTAGTCGCTGAAGGCAAGCTCAGAAGATAGGCTATTCAGACTTTTTAGATGGCATCATTTCCTTTTGGGTCATTTATGTCAATTAAAATCTAATTTAGAACAGAAACAAAGAATCTTTTTATACAGAGCAATTTCTAACAAAATGTATTATACCTTATAGACTCAACATTTCTGGGAGATTTGTTGATTTGCACCTCTTAAACGTCTCTACTCCCTGAATATATAGAGGAGCTACTAAAATGAGGGACATTAGAAAAAAAAATGGACAGTGATTTGGGACCAAAATAGGGACATTTGGGAGGTATACACCCAGAAACACTCATACTCATACATAGCTGTATAGAAACACCCAGAGACACATTCATAAACACAAAAAGATACATACAAAGCTGTATACACTCCAAAATAAACGCCAGATTCATACACTTTCATAGATATACACACAAACCTGGACAAACAGTATACACACTACAGTATAGAGGTGTATATATTTTGAGTGTATCCAGTAAATAGCCTTTTCAAGTCGACTGTAAAGGTAGCAAACATAGAAGTTAACCCCTTTGCTTCTGAGCCATTTCACACATGTGTGCTGAACTAGTTTTGACCATTTTCTGTATAAAAACAGCAGTGAGGGTTAATGGAAAAAACAGCAAATCTATACTATAATACAGTAAGAGGTAGCGTGTCCGTCGCCACGCTGCCTCTGCGCATGCGCATCCAACCGCCCAAATAGAAAGACGGCGGAGTGTGGAATGCGTGCGCTCCCAGCGTAGTGCTGGGTGCGCACGCAGCCGACCGCCGCAGCACGCACACAGCCGTGCCTAAGACGGCGGAGGGTCGAATGCGTGCGCATCCAGCTGGGTGCGCACGCAGCCAACCGCCGCAGCACGCGCCTACGTGCCTCCATACCATGAGGCGCGCCAAAATGCCTCAGACAGACGAACGGCAGCACAGACTCCGGACCCCAGTGAAGTACCTGCAGCACTTAAAAAATGCCACACCACAGAGCAGAGCCCCCGCGGCAAACGGCACCTCCACCACACCAGCTAGGAGCACCCGGTAAAAAAAATTACAGTTGTGACCCCCAACACCACAGAGCCCCCAAAGCTCAGAACACCTGCACCACAGAGCGCACATAGCTCAGAGGGCCTAACCACAGAGACCCTGCTCCAACTAAATATATATAAAAAAGAAAAAACAAACAGTGCCTCCCCAGCAAGAACCCCGAAAGCTCAGAGCACCCCCACCACTAAGCGCAGAGCTCGGAGGGCCAAAATATAGAGCCCCTAGAGCTTTCAGGCACCACAGAAAACGCCAGACCAAAAAAATAAATAATTGCCAACTGTCCAACATCACACCGGATTCAAAAACAAAAAACTTACCCACCCTAACTCTGCATCCCTTCTACACAGGGAACACCACGCCCAGACAAAAAATACCTCAGTTGGGCACCCAAGACACAGAAAAAAAGCCTTATAGCAAGGAGAAAAAAAAAACACCCAACGTGGCGCACCGCAGCACCAGTGCCAGGCACAACAGCATGCACACAGCGCCTGTCCAGCGGATCGGCTTTTTTTTTTTTGGGATAGGGGAGCAGGTATGGGAGCGCCTCTCGCTGCCCTCTCCCACACATGACCATGCATTGGGAAGACGTGGAGGGTGGGTTGGGCGAGGTGCTGCCATGGGACCTGGGCGAGGTGCTGCCGTGGGACCTGGGCGAGGTGCTGCTGCGGGACCTGGGCTCGCTGTTCTCGGACTCTTACATGGAAGAAAGGCAAATGCCGCAATCTCCACCAGGAGGGAGCCCAGACTTCAAACCTCACGAGGTCACCACCGAAGGGACGCCACAGGTCCCATAGACAATAGACACAAGAAAGGTGGGATCTTCGAGTGAGGCAAAAGAAATTTTATTCGGGTACAGCAGACCTCAAAAAAATAATCATGTGACGTTTCGACCCGCAGGTCTTAATCATACATGTACACATTAAACTTAAACCCTTATACTTATACTGCTTTAAATTGTTTGCATGCTTGATGCAATTAACCAATCATATAATTAATTAAGCATTCCAGGCAGATGAATTATTTAACAAACATGCAGCCCCAAATAAAACAAGAAATCTGGGGAAACAGAAAGCCTAGTATATATAAACAAATTAGTTTCATGAAAAAAGAAAAAAAGAAAAGAAAGGATTTAAAAAGGATTTAAAAAGTTTAAAAGAATTTTTGGAGGGGGATATTACAGCAATAATATCCACAAACATATTTATACCTACTTTTAAAGTATTCTACATATACATATGTACCATTGTATAGAATGTATGATTAAGACCTGCGGGTCGAAACGTCACATGATTATTTTTTTGAGGTCTGCTGTACCCGAATAAAATTTCTTTTGCCTCACTCGAAGATCCCACCTTTCTTGTGTCTATTGTCTATGGGACCTGCGGCGTCCCTTCGGTGGTGACCTCGTGAGGTTTGAAGTCTGGGCTCCCTCCTGGTGGAGATTGCGGCATTTGCCTTTTTTCCTATGTCTAGCCGCAGCCGCGCACACACAGTGGTTTGAGCCCGACATCCGGAACCCGGAACCCGGAAGTATTGCGTATCACGCAACGCTTACCAACGCGACACAAAAAAATGACGGGAGAACAACCAGCAACCTCGGAGGGGGTCTTCTCCTACACCGCAGCGGATGCGGATCGTATTGTCGGCGCCACTGCAGCACAGGATTGCTTCCTTTGCCACCCAGGTGAAATTACACTGAAAATGCAATTAGAAAAAAACGAAAGGAAGACTGGTAAGCTGTAAGCTCCATTGTCTTACTCTGACCGAATATTTTAAAGTGAAGCGTATCCCTAGGGGTCTCCGTATCAAATTGAGACCCACACTGTTTTCTGATAATGTGGAATATTGCCAGAAGTTTGAAATGATCCTTAACAAATGTTCCTTTGACATTATGTTACTAACTATCGAACAACTAAAAAAGGAACTTGGTGAACTAGAGACTGAGATAGTAGCTCTTGAAGTTCAATTAAAAGATATGTTGTCTTTGGAACTATTGGAACAATTACACACTCGTTTAAATAAACAAATGGAAGAGATGAGGATACAGATAGAAGATAGGAAAAGAATTAAATTTGCACGAGACTTGGAAGATTACACTAAAGGCAGAGTCTATAGATGGACTCAGGCTAACACCACTTTTGGAAATACACCGATACAATCCTCTTATTTTCGAAGACCACGCTTTCAAAAAAATCAAAAAAAGAACACCAGGAATAATCTTGATCAAGACTCTACAGAGACAGAGTTAGACACATCAGATGACTAATTATATTCACATGTTGCTCCTACCAATTCTGCTTCTTTTTTAGTCAGAGATCAACAGATACAAGACGGAGGAGGAAGAGGAAACATCACAAGCGCGGAAAGAAGACAGAACCCGGGAAGAACAAAAAAGATCTATCACCACAGGATGTACAATCAGCACCGCTAGTGATAAATATATCAGACCATATACTCACAGACATTGAATATAAGGTACTATCTAAGGGTCTTTCATTCTGCCCTGCTGCTCCTATTGACCTCTTTACCCTACGTGTAGATTTAGAGAAGTTTTTTCGTAGTGTGAAATTAAAAGTGTTTTTTCATGGGAGAGCAGAACCTGTTGATACATGTACCCTTGATACACACACTTCTGATACACACATCTCTGATATATCTGATTTCTCATTTCATGCCAAAGAACTTAAACTCTGGACCAAAAGTGATTTCTCCCCACCCAAACCCCTCCTATAGAAACGTTCATTCAGTTTGTGAAGCAGGATATTGATCATCTACTAGATGTTTTTACAGATGGTAAACACCCTAATTTCTCCAAACTTGAACGACAGGCGTTGAAAGATCTTAGAGATAATAAAAATCTTATTCTCAAACCCGCCGACAAAGGGGGAGCCTTAGTGGTTATGAATCACGTGGATTATGTTAAGGAGGTGTACAGGCAGCTTGACGACACCGATACATATAGTGTGAGCCATCTGGGAGAAGTTATACAACTGGAGAAATTGATACAGTTGTTTCAGAGGCTTTAACACTGAACATCATAGACAAGGATCTATATAAATATCTTAAAAAAGAACATGCTATCTTGCCGGTGTTTTATGTGTTACCCAAAATACATAAAAGTCTGGAGAACCCACCAGGGAGACCGATTGTGGCTAGCACGGATTCCGTGCTTCAGCCGATATCGGTCTTCCTGGATAGGGTTCTCCAGCCTTTGGTCATTCAGACCCAGTCTTTCCTCTGGGATAGTAAGGATGTATTGAGACGTATAGAAGAACTTTCATTTACAGGCTCTGTCATCCTATTTACGTGGGATGTCACGAGCCTCTATACTTCCATTCCCAATATGGAAGGTATGAGAGCAATTCATGACATACTTGTTAAACACTCATTCCCAGAGGAACACATCACCTTTCTTATGAAACTTGTGGAGATAGTGCTCTATAACAACATATTTTTATTTGGCGATACGATATACAAACAATGTAGAGGCATGACCATGGGATCTAATATGGCTCCAGCCTACGCCAACCTTTATATGGATGCTTTTGAAAATCAATTTATCTATCCACATCAATCTTTCATTAATTTTGTACACACATGGTGGAGATACATCGATGATATTTTTGGTATCTGGACTGGATCTGAAACTGATCTAACAACTTTCTTTACACAGATGAATGCAGTTAATACTCATATTAAATTCACCATGATCTCTAGTCCATCCGAGATCAACTTCTTAGATCTGACCCTGAGAGTCGAGGGAACACATCTTGTCAGCGACCTATTTGTAAAATCCACAGATAGAAATAGTCTCTTACATTATAGTAGCTTTCATCCAGAGAGCACACTTAAATCATTACCTCGTAGTCAATTCACCAGAGTTATAAGAAATGTCTCTGATCCAGACACCCGTGATGATAGACTCTGTCAAATGACAAATAAGTTCGCGGACAGAGGTTACCCTAAAACTCTTTTACAGGAGGAATATATACGATCGAAAACTCTGGATCGTACCACTATCATTTCCAAATCTAGAAATAAAAATAAACAAAACAAGGAGTCTCGCATTCCATTTATAACTACATTTAATGAGGCTAGTAGATCCATAAATCAGACTATTCGGAAACATTGGCAAATCCTCCAAAAAGCTTACAGTGGGATTCCATCTTTCCAATTTGCACCGTTGTTTGCCCATAAAAGAAATAGAAATCTGAGAGATTCCCTCGTCAGTGCTGACGTGGGATCCCTTAAGAAGCATCAGCAAGTCACCTTAGCACCAAGAAGACATGGGACTTTTCCCTGCCTACATTGTGCTTCATGTAGTGCTGTGATCAAGGGAGATTCTATATCACACCCACAGACAGGTGAGAAAACCTATTCAAGGTTTTTTCACCTGCGAATCCTCATTTGTAATCTATGTGTTAAAATGCCTATGTGGCCTTTTGTACGTAGGTGAAACAACCATGAAGGTGAAAGACAGAATTAGCAAACATAAATCTACGATTCGCACTAGGCGACTAGAGTTACCTGTGGCAGAGCATTTTCATCTCCGCTCCCACAGTATAGCACAATTACGTTTCCAAGTCATCGACCAAGTCCCACCACTTAGACGTGGTGGTGATAAGACTCGTTTACTTAAACGCAAGGAAAAGAGGTGGATACATAAACTTGACACTTTGTGGCCCAAGGGTCTAAATCGAGAATTCGATCTTAATATATGTTTTTGAACGTTATTTTCTCTATATCCCTCTCTTCTTGCCTTCATCGAGCATCACATGTATCCTCCATATTCTGGAGGCTCCACATGGTGGCCATTGGACTATGGTCTTTCATTATGATAGACCATACTAACTGTGTTATTCAGTGGAGTATCCACTCTATGTGGCTGGTGATGAGATCTATATATGTATCTATATCATCTCACTTATACTTGTGATACAGTGGTGTCAACTTTCTATACAATGGTACATATGTATATGTAGAATACTTTAAAAGTAGGTATAAATATGTTTGTGGATATTATTGCTGTAATATCCCCCTCCAAAAATTCTTTTAAACTTTTTAAATCCTTTTTAAATCCTTTCTTTTCTTTTTTTCTTTTTTCATGAAACTAATTTGTTTATATATACTAGGCTTTCTGTTTCCCCAGATTTCTTGTTTTATTTGGGGCTGCATGTTTGTTAAATAATTCATCTGCCTGGAATGCTTAATTAATTATATGATTGGTTAATTGCATCAAGCATGCAAACAATTTAAAGCAGTATAAGTATAAGGGTTTAAGTTTAATGTGTACATGTATGATTAAGACCTGCGGGTCGAAACGTCACATGATTATTTTTTTGAGGTCTGCTGTACCCGAATAAAATTTCTTTTGCCTCACTCGAAGATCCCACCTTTCTTGTGTCTTACATGGAAGAGACTTGCCAACTTTACTGCGGGCAGGAGTTGTGCATCACAGAGCATTACGGCGCTAACCTGGGGGTGGCTGCCCGGTGTGGGACGCTGTGAGTATCAATGTTTGTGTTGGAGGGGCTCACACAGCCCATGAGCTTGCAATCTGTCCCATGAGCTTGCAATCTATCCCATGAGCTTACAATATATCCCATGAGCTTGCAAGCTATCCCATGAGTTTACAATCTAAGGGGTCCTGTTCCCGTGAGCTTACAATCTAAGGGGAAGAGGAACCTGCTCTAATATATAAAGGCATTTGTAATGCGCTGTCATCTGTGCGCGCACCCATCAGAGCTGCTCAGTTGGCCCTCCTGTTGCAGATGGGTTGGCGCCGGATGCGTTACAAACACATTTATAGAGAGATACTCTTGGATAGGACATTGAAAACCAAATATGTTGACGTGAATTCTGAGCTGGCGACAATAGACTGCCCTCTGGGCAGGCTTTCCACCTAGTAAACTATAAATATGTAGCTTGCTAGGGAAGACTCCTAAGGAATGGCTCCTCATCATCCGTCAATAATACATAAATAAGAATATAAGGAGTCTCACTGTAAGACAAATGAAAAAAACATAGGGCAGAACTGCATACATAAATGATACAGAAACCCCTGCTCATATAACATGCTCACAGGATATTAATGCAATAAGGGCACATCAATCAATATACTCAGCCGCTGTAATCCGCCTGTAGACCTTTGACCTTCACCATTTTTTGCTCATGACCTTTAAACCATATTTATCTAAGTCTTGTTTTATTATGCAACCCAGACAAATTATGTCTCATTTTTTCAGTGGATTCAAAATATATCATTATTACTATTACTATCAGATCTTTTCAGAGAAAGGTGAAACTCAGGAGAATGACGGGAGAAGTGAAAATTCTAGGTCAAAATAGCCAAACCAGAAAAAATCTCCCATTTATCTCACTTTCCAAATCAGCTATTTGGTCTAGATTTCTTTCTTCTCCTGCCAGTTCTCCTGGTTTTCAACTTTCTCTAAATAACCCTGAAAGTGTATAGGTCGTGTCACATCAGAATGCTATAACAAAAAAAATTCAAAACCGGGTAAATTTCTATTCAGATTCCACTCATGTCCACCATGTAAATTTATTTTCCCACATTGTATCATTCATAACTTTGTGATTATATATTCTAAAGGGTACTCTTTTAAAAACAATTGGAAATGGAGAACCTGTTACAGCAACAAATGCTTATGCCAGCTATTGATTATGGAGATGTAGTGTATGCAGAAGCCCCGGAAACACACCTTCAGAAACTTACCACATTGTATAACTCATGCTGCCGCTTTGCGCTACAATGTAACTACATGACCCACCATTGTGACATGTTAAAAGAGCTAAACTGGCCATCGCTGGAGTCTAAACATACTCTTCACCTTTCCAACCTGGTGTTTAAGAGCTTTTCTGGGAAGCTCCCACCCTACTTGAATAGATTGCTTCCTCCAGCAGTTCCCTCAAACCTATATCTCTGATCCAGGACCAGCACCTTACTTGCAATACCACAATACAAAAAGACAGTGGCTCGGTCCTCATTTTCCTACAGAGCACCGCAGTTATGGAATAACCTCCCAGACGCCATCAAATCTTCCCCCAGTCTAAAGTCACTTAAGAGCTCCATATTAACATACCTCAATACGGAATGCACCTGTAAACATGTAACATAATGACCATTTCCTACATATTTATTTTCTGTTAATCTGTATATTTGTGGGGGTTTTTTGTTATTTTTATATCTTGCATTGTATTACTTTGTATTTCTGTAACAACTGTAACATTTTAATGTTCTTGAACCCAGGACGTACTTGAAAACGCGAGAAATCTCAATGTATCCTTCCTGGTAAAATCCTTTATAAATAAATAAAATAAATAAATATTTCTAAAAACAAATTTACAATTTTAAGCAAAACTGAATAAAAAGCAAACCTTTCCCTTATATTTTACGCCTATTTTTTTTATTTGTAAATTGTACATGGACATGTTTTAAATCATTGGAAAGGCCCGACTCTGACCTTTCCTATGACAGAAATATCCAAATAGTGGGGAGAGCAATCTAAAATACAATAAAACACATCATGGTGTAGCCAATAGTACAATGGTATACAAAGGCCCCTTAGTTCATGTTGAACTAACAAGATTCGCAAAATAAAAAGGCACATCAAAGTTGCTGTTACCGCTCGAGGAATTTCAGCCTCTAAAGTCCAGCCCGCCGTGGCGCCACAGGAATGAAACCAGGAGCCGTTCCAATTGTAAAAGATTTATTCAGTACAGCAGATAAAAATACTCCAAAGCATTTCGTTTGGAACTGACCCAAACTTCATCAGGGAGAGAAAATAACCTATGACAGCTCAACTATGACAGCTCAACTAACTGGTATATTGTAGAGAACTGGAGATACAGTGGTCCAAATGACCACTGTATCTCCCACAATGGGACTTCAGATGGGCGAGGTACATGCCCTCTGTGTCCCCTCTCTGGATCCGCTAGTGGAGGTAATATAGATTTATATAGATATCAGTATAGGAATTATTCAATAAGTTTATATGTCACTACTGTAAAGGATTAATGGAGTACTTTCAAAGTTCAGTAGTTGCATTTTAAAAATGGTGAACATAGGCTTTGTGTTTGAGAATAAAGTGACATGTTTTGGAGGTTGTTTAAATGTGAGTGAAGCATAGAGCCAAAATAATGTCAAATCAATATATTTGTTGTATGGGATTGATGTCAGCAACAGTTATATAGAGGGACAGTGGCAAAAGAAACATTAGTCCTGCATGGAAAAAAGAGAAAAATTACTGTTTGGGGGAGACTGTCTGACCCACAAGAACAACATTCATTCATCTTCTGAGAGTGGAGAGACAATGGCAGAAGGAAATAAAAAAAAGAGTGGGATATATGAATATGTCAACCTTTTTAATGGTATTGAAAAACACGTGAAATCATTAGACTGGCAAGGTCATCATTCAAGGACATGTAAAAGAGAAAACAAAACACAGACAAAAGAACAGATCAATATGACATGCTAGCTTTACCCTTTCACTACCAAAGTTCCTGTGCTTTGTTTTACAATTACTGTAAAAACAAGAACTAGCATAAGCCTCATTTCTATACCTTTTTAATGCAAGATTAGTGTGCCACCTGCGGAGACACGGTATTCCTAGTACCATTTTACTCCTGTTACCTTGTATTACTGTAAAGAAATTGTGAGGAGCGACCCCCACCCTCACTGTAACAACAAGTTTAATTTGCTTTTCTGTTCATTTGAACAGCTTGGGAGAGGGCAGAATACAGGGAGATCTCTGGGATCACTCATTGCTGTACATAGATAAGATCCACGGGGTCTGTACAGTACAGATAAAAGGTGTAATTTTCAAATGCAGGCATTATGCCACATACAGATATTATCTTTATATTCTATTTGTATTTTGCGGAAGCTGCATTGTTAACAATCTCACTATGATCACTACAAATCCCCTTAAGCAGGAGATCTGACCATTTTAATATCTGTCTGCATCACATTTTCTGTATTCAACGCAAAGGCTATTTCTGCCTCTATGCTTATAAAGCAGAACCCATTTGAAATGTTGCAAGATAAGGGATACCATCTAGTGTTCATATTCTTTCATTCCAACAATATTTCTGTAAAGAATAAAAGAGTACATGAAAAAATCTAAATGAACTAATTTATATTATTATACAAATGTATTTTGTAATAGAATAGCAAACTATATGCAAAATTTCCATTTTGTCCTGCATGTAATGGTTATCTTCACATCCCATGTTTCAAATAAATGTTATGATAATTAGGGATGAGCCGAACACCCCCTGAGTTCGGTTCAGGCCCGAACCCGAACTTCCCAAATGTTCGGTACCGAACCCGAACTCAATGCAAGTCAATGGAGCTGAAAATTCGGTTTCTAGAGTGCCCTCCAAGATGGCATATATGCTAGATATTTGCCATAAAAGGTGTATGGGGGTCCAGGTAGTGCCCTGGGGGACAGGAAACAAGGTCAAAAAGTAAACAAAAAAAAGTTTTTAAAGAGACAGTGAGTTTTCCATGAAATAAGGGTTAAGAATAAAAACGAAAAATTCCTTCAAATATCGTGCCTAGGAGGTCCCCATAACCTGCCCGTGAAGTGCTGGATTTCTAGGATGTATAGAAACACTTAAAAACAAAAAAATTACATTTCAAATGACGGTAAATGCTTTTCCTTGAATCTATTCATAAACAACTGCTTGGGGCGGCAGTCTGTATGAAAAGAGGAGACATTTTCGTACACGCAGAAAAAGTTTACTGATTTTTTTGGCTAAATTATTGTGAAACTTATGCAGGCTTTGGATGAAAGTAACAATAGGTGCTTCAAAATTGGTCCTTTAGCGTCCCCAACAGTGCCGTCACACCGTAACCCCTCTGAGGATATGCATCTGATACAGGCATCAGTGGCAGTGCACCCAAATATTGTGCTTTTGGTGCCAGGCCTGCAAGTACTATCATACAGTAACCCCTCTGTGGTATTGTGGAAGAATGCAGGGGTGAACCTTGCGGTCCTATATTGAAAACTTTTTTATCTGGTAATTGGCGTCAGTGCACCCAGATAGTGTGCCTTTGGTGCCAGGCCAGCAAGTATCATCATACAGTAACCCCTCTGTGGTATTGTGGAAGAGTGCAGGGGTGGACCATGTGGTCCTATATTGAAAAGTTTTTTTATCTGGTAATGGGCGTCAGTGCACCCAGATAGTGTGCCTTTGGTGCCAGGCCAGCAAGTATCATCATACAGTAACCCCTCTGTGGTATTGTGGAAGAGTGCAGGGTTGGACCCTGCTGTTCAAAAAATTAAAATGATATAAATCTGGCACAGGCGTCAGTGCAGCCAAATATTGTGCCTTTCATGGCAGCAAGTGCATTCACACCGTAACCCTTTTGTGGTATTGTGGAAGAGTTCAGTGCATGCAGAAGACATCCCCGATCTATTCCGTTACGTCAGCATCAGGGGATTGATAACTGCTGATCCAGGACCGATTCATTTTTATAAATGTCAGCCGGTCTACAGAGTCAGTGGACAGACGCACTCTTTTGTCTGTGACAAAACCTCCAACGGCACTGAACGTCCTTTCGGAAAGCACGCTAGATGAAGGGCAACCTAGTAGCTGCATAGCATATTGGCTAAATTCTGGCCAGTGATTCAATCTCAACACCCAGTAAGCCAGTGGATCATCTGCTGGAAAGGTATCCAGGTCTGCCCTTGCCCCTAGGTAGTCCTGCACCATACGGTGAAGACGTTGGCAATGGCTGTCTACATTTGACGTCCCTGGGCATCGAGGACTAAAAAAATAAAAAAATGCATCAGTCAAGCGGCCCTGGCCTTCACCACTATTCCTCTGATCACCCGCAGCCTCAGAAGCACGTGTGTCAGCACTTGGTAATCTACCAATGCCTGGAAAGGTGTTACACAAGTGTCGCTTTAGAGCGTCCTCAAGTTTTTTCATCCTGTGCTCCCTCTGTGCGGGCAGGATGAGCTCTGCAACTTTACCCTTTGTGACGTTTGGGGGCCCACAGAGCACGTGCACAATGTCTTTCATAAACAAAACAGCTTTATTCAACCTTTCAGGGCAGTCAAAAAGGCAACATAAGTACACGCTTGGGTTCACCGAAATTAAAGCAAAGTCCTGATCTTCAGCACAAATAAACAGAAAAATAATGATGGCTCACCAACGCTTTAAACCATTCCAAACCTGGGGAATCCTTTCCCCAGTATGTAGAAGCCTCTCCAGCAAGGCACAGCACGTCTCCTGCTTTTGGAACACACACACAGCTTCCACTGATTACTTTCCTTTTTCCTAAACTCCCACAATCCTATCTGGGAGTTGCTGGCTTTAAAACTCTTCCTGGACAGGAAGATTAACCCTGTGGTTGCCCTTAAAGGGTCCACAACCCAAATAGGGGTGAAACATATTGTCCATCCAGGACCCAGCCCTGCCGACCTCTACACCTTGTATCGTGGATCAAGAAGGGTTGCCAACCAGTAATGATCCCTCTCCTTGATAGCATGAATCATGGGGTCCTTTAGCAGGCTTTGCATCATTAGGGAGCCCATGCAGCGTAGGTTGGAGGTGGCATTAGCTTCCGAGTCTTCCTGGTCAATGAGGATGACCGTATCGTGCACTTCCTCCTCCCAGCCACGCACTAGCCCTTGTGTTTCTGGGCACACGAAACCCTCCCTTGAGGAATCCCCACCTTCAATGCCCCCACTACTTAAATATTCTGCCTCCTCCTCCTCCTCATCCTCCTCCTGTCTGATCTGAGTAGGACCCGCTGGAATACTGTCTCTGGAAAGACTGGGGCCTTGAGAGCTAGGGAAGGCCTCCTCTTCCTCCCGCTGTTCTGCCTCTAGAGCCACATCTATAATTCCCTGCAGAGTGTGCTCCAGCAGGAACACTAAAGGAATTGTGTCACTGATGCATGCACTGTCCCTGCTCACCATCCTCGTTGCCTCCTCAAATGGTGACAGTACAGTGCATGCATCCTTGATCATCAGCCACTGCGGGGGGGGAAAAAAAACAAGTTGACCTGAACTTGTCCTTGTGCCATACTCACACAGGTACTCGTTGATGGCCCTCTGCTGCTTGTGCAGACGCTGCAGCATTGCTAATGTCGAGTTCCACGTGGTGGGCATGTCACAGATCAGACGGTTTGTGGGAAGGTGGAATTCTCTTTGAATTTCTGCCAGGCGAACGCTTGCTGGGAATGACCGTCTGAAGTGGCTGCAGACTTTTCTGGCCTGGATGAGAAGCTCTGGCAGCCCTGGGTACTTGGTTAGGAAACGCAGTACCACCAGATTTAGGACGTGTGCTAGGCATGGTACATGCGTCAATTTACCCTTGCGTAGGGCGGAGAGAAGGTTGCTGCCATTATCGCAGACGATCATTCCCAGCTGAAGCTGGCATGGTGTTAACCATCTCTGCACCTGCCCCTGCAGAGCTGACAGAATTTCTGGCCCGGTGTGGCTCCTGTCCCCTAAACAAACCAGCTCAAGCACAGTATGGCATCTTTTTGCTTGAGCCATTGCGTAGACCCTGTCAGGCGTCAGTTTAACTGCCACTTCGCCAGAGACAGAGAAGAAGGAGGAGGAGGAAGAGGGAGAGGTGGTGGAGCAGACAGACCTCATACAAGCAGCTTTCTGGAGGCGTGGTGGATGAACAAGCTCCAGCACAGAGCCCGTCTTGGATCCTCCCAGCTGCGATCAGAGTTACCCAGTGTGCCGTGAAGGAAATGTAACGATCCTGTCCATGCTTGCTGGACCACGTGTCTAAAGTCACATGCACCTTGCTGCTGACTGCCTTTCCCAATGACTGGATAACATTGTCTTCCACGTGCTGGTATAGTGCTGGAATGGCCTTGCATGAAAAGTAATGGCGTTTTGGAACCTGCCACTGTGGTACAGCACATTCAGCAAATTCACGGAAGGGAGCAGAGTCCACCAGCTGGAAAGGCAGCAGCTGCAATGCGAGTAATTTTGCTAAGCTGGCATTTAGACGCTGTGCTTGGGGATGGTTGGGACTATATTTTTTCTTTCGCTGCAGCAGCTGCGGCAACGTAATCTGACTGCGTAAATCTTCAGCTGCTGGGATGATGTCACATTGTGAGGAAGGAGCTGGTACATCCATTACTGTAGCATCATCCCTGTCGGTGGAGGTTGTAGGCAATGACATGGCAGATGGCAGGACATACAGTGGGGGTAGAGACAGATGAGGAGGAGGAGGAGGACCTATGCAAAGTTTTGCGCCAACGGGATGTGTGGCAGTTGTTCATATGTCGCCTCAAGCACGTGGTACCCAAGTGTCCGGTATCTTTCCCACGCTTAAGCCTCATCTGACATAGATTACAAATAGCAATGCTGCGCTCTACTGCACATTTCTTAAAGAACTCCCAGACAACAGAGTTCCTGCGTGTGTTCTTTGAGACAACAGCGCTCTGCACCGGAGCAGCTCTGACATGTGATGCCTTGGACTGGCTAGTGCTACGGTTGGTCACAGAGGATGTTGTGCCTCATGTTTGCTGTGCCTCCTCCTCCCCCTCTTCCTCACTTAATTCCTCTGTTCGATCAGGCACCCAGGTGGAGTCAGTAACCTCATCATCATTGTCATCATCACCCCCTATCTCCTCGTCACTGGAGCCAACTTGGCAGTATGCTGGCTGCAGCAACATGAGTGCCAGTTATTTGTGTGTCATCACTGGCACCCCCTTCCTCTAGGTTGATTATACTCCCTTCCTCAACCTCAGAGATTGAATCAGAGCACTGTACTTGCTGCGCATCCTCAAGCAGCATGTCACTCTCATTGTAGTCAAACAATTCAGCTGACTCCTCCGTGTGTGATAGCGAGGCTACGGCAGGAGTAGCTGTGGACATGGAGGCTGCATTAGATGCTTTGGCAGCTGAGGTGGACTGTAAAGCACTAGAAGCCTGGCTGGCAGAGGTCTCGGAGGATGAGGATGGCCTGGTTAGCCAATCCACCAAGTCCTCTGTATGTTGCTACTGCTTAAGAAAGGCCAGCACCAGTTAGAAAGGACAAGCGTGCCCCTGCAGAGGATGCACCACGTCCACCACGACCAGAGGCACAGCCTCCCGATACAGGGGCTGCTTGCCCTCTTATCTGTGTCTGGGAGCGTCTGCCTGTCCTTTTTGTTCTTTCAGACATGGTGAGTGATATATAGATTAATATATACAGAACTCTGATTCAACTCTGGTATAAGGATTTAAAGAACTCTGGTATAACTCAGTGAGACACACTAATAGCTGGCAGCCAGTGACAAGAGACAGATCACCTCAATTCACAAATGTTTTAAAGAAATTAGTGAGCCCTAAAATAATGCGTGGTACTGGTTGTGTGACAAGACACAGATCACCTCAATTCACAAATGTTTTAAAGAAATTAGTGAGCCCCAAAATAATGGGTGGTACTGGTTGTGTGACAAGACACAGATCACCTCAATTCACAAATGTTTTAAAGAAATTAGTGAGCACCAAAATAATGCGTGGTACTGGTTGTGTGACAAGACACAGATCACCTCAATTCACAAATGTTTTAAAGAAATTAGTGATCCCCAAAATAATGCATGGTACTGGTTGTGTGACAAGACACAGATCACCACAATTCACAAATGTTTTAAAGAAATTAGTGAGCCCCAAAAAGATTTGCTGGCACAGTGACAAGACACACATCACCTAAATTCCCAGATATTTGATAGAAATGAGACCCAAAAAGACTTGCTGGCACAGTCACAAGACCCAGAAGATCTCCTCAATTCACAAATGTTTTAAAGAAAGTTGTAAACCCCAAAAAAACTTGCTGGCACAGTGACAAGAGACACATCACCTAAATTCCCTGATATTTGGTAGAAATGAGACCCCCCCAGTAGTGTGGGAGACCGACAGTAACAACACACAACTATCTCCTTTGAAATCTCCTCTGAAATGCGTGAAGAATCGGCGCGTGTAAACGTTATATAGTGTGCTGCGGGACTTAGCTCTGTGAGCCCATGATTGGGCAAAATTTGCCCAATCAGGTCTCTGAGCCGTGATTGGCATAGTGTTGAACCTGTCTTGCACCAGACCTGTGGTCAGGTGCAAGGCTGTAGCCAATAACGAGCTTCAGGCCAGTGGGAAAATGCATTGTGGTCCATTGTGGTCGAACATGCGGCGAACACCCGGAAATGTTCGGTGTTCGCGATCTAATCGAACAGGCTAAGTTCGGGCTGAATTCCGAACCGTCCGAACCGAACAGCTCATCCCTAATGATAATACATTTTCAAAAAAAATAGCTCTGTAGTGAAGGGGTCAAAAAGGAAATAGAGTTAGTACCATAAAAAGAGTGCCTATTGGCCGGACGCATGGTGTAGGAGCTCCCGCACTTAGCCGTCAAACCGGAGCCTAGCAGCAGCACACGGATCAATTTGACCCACCATTTCGATCCCCCCTTGCCGGTAGCATGCCGGGAACCACCCGAGGGGGCAAAAAACAGGATCCACCTACCCCAGTAGTGGCGCCAATTTTCCAGCGCCGCGGCCTGGACGACAGCCAAGATGGCGGCCGGAACCGCAACGAGGACACAGGCATGGACTCGGTCTCAGGAGGGTCCCAACCAGCGTCTAGAGCTGATATATGTCAGATTCTGGCCAGGATGGGGGACATGCAGGCGAGTCTGGCGATGGACATAGCTAAAATAGCCACGGAGGTACGTGCGGAAGTGGGGGCCTTGGGCCTACGCATTGGGGAACTGGAGGAAGGCACGGGGGACCTCGTGGCGGCTCACAATGCGCTGGCGCGCACTACTGACACGTTATCTCACCGCATGGACCGTATGGAACTTGCTCTTGAGGATGTCGCCAATAGATCCTGCCGTAACAACATACGCCTGCGGGGATTGCCCGAGTCTGTACAACCACGGGAGCTACACGAGACGGTGCTGGGCCTTCTCAAACGCTTGGTACCAGAGGTGCCCCCGGCCAGGTTACTCATGGACAGGATTCACAGAGCCCTGAGAGCTCCCCGAGCTGACTCCCAACAACCTCGTGATGTCCTATTTCGACTTCATTATTACACAGTTAAGGAGGAAGTCATGCGAAAAAGCAGAGAAGTGGATCTGGTGTATGAAGAAGTAAAGCTCGCCCTGTTTCAGGACTTAGCACCGGAGACCTTGCAGCGTCGAAGGGCCTGGTGCCCCATCACAGCCCACCTGGGCCGTCACAACATCCGCTATGCCTGGGGCTTTCCATTCAAGCTCTTGGCCTTCGCTGGTGGTAAAACCTCAACTCTAACCCTACATTCTGACCCGCAGCATTTCTTCACCCGCCTGGATTGCCCTCCTTTACCGGACGCTGGTAACCTGCTCTCGTCCCCCTCCCCGGCACCTCAGCTTACATCACGCTGGGAGAAGGTATCCTCCCGGATTCGTGAGGAGGGGGACAGGGATCCCGGCTGAGATGACGGGGAAACCTCGGCGGTGATATTGATATTTTTCCTTTTTTGCCCACATGGTATCAGGTGGTTGCATTAGTTGAGTTGTGAATGTTCCCCAATTGCTATATAACCCCGTAATGTTAGGCTATCAATGTTCATGATAATGGTGGGGATACTGTCGTTGATGTAAAAGTTTCGTAACATTGTTTTTAGATAATTTTTTCATGCTCCGTTGCTTGCTCGGTGACGTCCGTTCTGCGATCCTACTGGTCTTCAACCAGGGTCGCGTCTCCTTTCTGACCATCCCCATGGTCGTTCCGGCAATGGATAAGTCCGGAAGTTTTCTCTCTAATTTTTTCTTTTATGTGTCTTCTTCTTTTCTCTCCTCTTTTCCTCCCCTCCCTCACCTCCCAGTCTTTTATCCCCTTTGTCCCTCTGTCTCCCTTCCCCCCATCGGGGTCCTCAGGGGTGCCGCCCTGTCCTATGTACCTGATCTGGCTTGCCCGTGGCGTTCCCCTCCACTCCACTCATGATTCCTGAATGCCATATATTGTCCCAGAATGTTAAGGGACTGAATTCCCCTACGAAGAGGAGATTGGTCCTCCGAGAATTAAAACGCGCACAATGTCAGATAGCATTCCTGCAGGAAACGCATTTTGCCCGGGCACGCCAGTTCAGCCTCACAGACCGCACCTTCCCACGCTCCTTTTTCCCCTCCTGCACCGGTAAACGCCGGGGGGTTGCGATTTTACTGCATAAATCATGCCAGATGACGGTTCAACATGTGGATAGAGATGATGAGGGCAGGTATATCCTAATCCGGGGGACGGTTAATAATGTGGCTATCTCTTTGCTGAATGTCTATGCCCCCAACACCCCGGAAGATTCTTTCTGGGCCCGTCTTACGACGCTCCTACAGCTAACGGAAGGTTCCTTTCTGGTCATGGGGGGGACTTTAACGCGGCCCCAGCGCCAGCAATTGACAGGAAATCAGGAGCACTAGGTACCAGAATTACGGTATCTCCTCAGGATGCGTTGCTAGCTCGGTTTATACACAACGCGCAGCTGCTCGACATTTGGCGACTCCATCACCCAGGGGACCACGATTTCTCCTTTTATTCCCACCCCCACTCCTCATACTCAAGGATAGACCTGTTCCTGTTGCCAGCCAGGACGATCCCATTGACTACCCGCCCGGCGATCGGCTCAATTAGTTGGTCTGACCATGCGCCCGTGTCTGTATGGGTGAGACTACCGGGAACTCGCTCGGGTTGGTCCTGGCGCCTCAACTCTTCCATCTTACAATCGGCTGCAGTGATGGACGAAGTGTCTGCCCACCTGGACAGATACTTTGAGGAGAATGACCTAGACGATATTGGACCTGACTCCTTGTGGCTGGCCCATAAGGCGGTCATACGAGGCCACCTGATTCAGATTGGTAGCAGGCTAAAGAGGGAGAGGATGCATCTGCTGGTGGAACTTCAGGAGAGGCTGGCTGACCGGGAAACAGCGCACAAGTCCTCTCACTCTCAGGCTGATTTTGATGCCCTGGCAACAGTACGCCGGGAACTCCGGTCTGCCCTACTGACGGATGTGGCCCGGTCCTTAGCTTGGACCAGTCGGACCTTTTATGAATATTCTAACAAGGCACACACCATGTTAGCGCGCAAATTGAGGAACCAAACTAGATCCAAATTGGTGACTTCGGCCCATACGCCCCAGGGTTCGATCACTACTATCCCCAGCGAGGTAAACCAGATTTTTACTGCATACTGTAAGCAATTATATAACCACTCCCCGGATCACTCCCTCCGAAATCCGGACCATGTGCGGGAGGTGCGGGAATTCCTGGCCACGTGGAAGGGCCCGGAGCTCCCCCCCTCTTGCTGGAGGGGTTGGGGTCAGAGGTCTCAGAGGCCGAAGTGGCATCAGTGATTAAACAAATGAAACCCCATAAAGGCCCCGGGCCCGGACGGTTTTACAGCTTTTTATTATAAAAAGTTCTCTCCCCACTTGAGCAAATATCTAGTTAAACTATATAATGGAATTTTGGAGGGACGGTCGGTGCCTTCGGATTTCCTCCGATCCGATGTGATTTTGATTCCTAAAGAGGGCAAAGATCCTTCCTTACCCCACAATAATAGATCGATCTCTTTATTGAATGTTGATTATAAGATATTTACGAAAATTCTGGCCAACAGACTAGGAGCACTTCTCCCCTCCATTATTCACCCGGACCAGGTCGGGTTCATTCCCACGAGGCAGGCATACGAAAATACAAGGAGAAACGTGGTCCTGATCGAGAGAGCTCGCGCGACGGGGACGCCTTCTCTGCTCCTCTCTCTGGATGCGGAGAAGACGTTCGACAGGGTGGGCTGGCCTTACTTATTTCACCTACTGGAGCAATGGGGATTTCCCCCTGGCTTTTGCGCAGCTATCCGGGTCCTTTATAACTCCCCCCTCACGAGAATAATCACCACGGGGGCCTCCCCGGAATCTTTCCCCATAGGTAACGGAACGCGACAGGGTTGCCCCCTGTCACCCATGCTCTTCGCTTTAGCCCTTGAGCCCCTACTGGATAAATTACGGTCCTCCACGTCCATCACGGGTTTACAGGTTGGGGGGGAGGAATTCCTGGTGTCAGCGTATGCGGACGACCTTCTCCTGACCATCACGGACCCGGTCCAATCTGTGCCCCGTTTGCTTTCCCTTCTTCGTGATTTCTCGGAAGTTTCCGGGTTTAAGATCAATTTAGATAAATCTCGCGCGTTACCAGTAGGCATACCGAAAACGGAGGTCGAACGGTTGCGTCTCCTTACAGGGTTTCACTTCTCCACCTCTTCTCTCACATATCTGGGAGTGAAGCTGACCAGTGATCCCGCAGCAATGATTAGAGCTAACTATGATGTACTGATCCAACGTCTTATAGCTGATATGGACTCATGGGATGCCTTTAATGTCTCCTGGGTGGGTCGTATTGCTAGCGTAAAAATGAATCTACTCCCCCGAATCCTGTACTTGTTCCAAACCCTCCCGGTGCCTGTCCCTCCGGCCTCGTTGGCGCATCTACAGTCCCATGTGGACCGGTTCATCTGGCATAATAAACGACACAGGGTGGCTAGAAGGGTGTTACATAGACCGAGGGCGGTGGGAGGTTTGGGAGTTCCAAGTTTGTTACAATATTATCATGCTGCCCAACTAGCACAGTTTGTTACCTTTCATGCACCACCTGGTACACACCGTTGGGCGGACTTGGAGTCACATCTCTTTGCTCCTGACTTGCCACAATTCTATTTTTGGCTTCCCAAAACCTATCGTCCAATCCTTCGCTCCACCTGCACTGCCACCATTAACTCTCTACGAATTTGGGACACTGTGAACCGTCGCTTCACTTTTGCTAAAGAAAATTCAGCTATGATGCCTTTTCTCCACAACCGAAAGTTTCCACCGGGCCTATGCCCTCGCCCTTTTGCGAATCTAGAGGACTTGGGCCTTCAGAGGATCCACCACCTCTACTCAGCGGGTGCACCGCTTCAGTTTGCGAACATTCGACACAGAGGTCCGGTTGGACCGGCAGACTTCTTTCGCTACTTGCAGGTCATGGATTATGCGCGGACGCCAGAAGTCCGTACGGCCGCCACGTCTTCCTTGACGGCGTTTGAGGCTCGTTGTAATGACGCTCGCATCACGAAATCAATGATCTCCTCGCTTTATGTCTCCCTCTGCTCAGGCTCTCCGATATGGGGGGACCCAACTTATGTTGCACGCTGGGAGCGAGATGTGGGGGATGCCCTGCCCAGTGAAGAATGGGAGGATATTTGGGACAATGTGGCACACTGCTCCATCAATGTGGCCCACCAGGAACAGGCTTATAAGATGTTGTTTCGCTGGTATGTTACCCCCTCACAGCTTTCTCACATGGACGGGTCCTCCTCTGACTTATGCTGGAGAGGTTGCGGCACTAAGGGCTCATTTTACCACATGTGGTGGACGTGCCCCCTGATACGACGCTTCTGGCTTCAGATTCATGCTCTCATCCAAGAGGTCCTGCAGTGTGGAGTGGCTCTCGACCCATGGACATTCCTTCTTCACCGCACCCAGGACGCCCTATCGAGACCGGAGAATAAGCTGTTGCATAAAATGGTCTTGGCGGCTAGAAGAACGGTGGCCCAAGGCTGGAGATCTATGTCCCTTCCGTCTATGGCGCAGGTGCACCTTCGGATTAGAGATAATATGGACATGGATCGTTTATCGGCTCTTGTACATGATACCATGCCCCAATATAGCAAGATCTGGGACCCCTGGTTGGAGTTTGATGTGGGTTGAGGGCTGGACTGTTTGATTTTCTGGCGGGTTGTGATACCTGGGTTTTGTACTCCTTTGGGGCGGCACCCTATCCCCTTCCCCCTCCTCCCCTCCTTATGAGGTCTCTTCCTCTTTCTTTTTCCTCTATGTTTGTGTTTCTTCGATCTTTTTATTATTTCTTCTTCTCCCCCCTCTTCGGGGTCCCTCCCCTGCGGTCTTCTGGCAGGGGCTCCTCAGGGCTAACCAGTAGCAGTCTGTAAAATTGTGTTTTTGTGATATGATGCCCTTTTTGTCTTTGAAAAATGGAAAATAAAGAATTATAAAAAATAAAAAAAAGAGTGCCTATTCTAATTTGAAGGGATGCTCTGAGCTAAAATTTGGAATGTGAAATGGATGAATTACTTCGATTAGGGTTTAAAAAAAAAGATACGTAATCCCCCTGTTCTTGGTGCGGAAATATGTTTCATCACCTAGACCAGCAGCATCATGGGGCTCCAGAGCAAAAAGATCCCCCTGTCCTTGGGGCTGAAATATGTTTCAGCACTAAGGAAAGCAGCTCAGCGGGGCTCAGGAGGAAAAATCCTTTGGTGCTGAAATATGTTTCAGCATCAAGGACAGCAGACACTGGAGGCTCTGGAGCAAAAGATCCCCCTGTCCTTGGTGCTGAAATATGTTTCAGCACCAAGGACAGTACCCGCCGAACGCAGCCAGACTGAAGGAAAGTAAAAAACGTACTGCATTCTGCAAAGAAACATTTTCAAATAATTGGGAAAACCAAAACTTTCACCTAATAAAAATTTCTCAAAAATACTAAAAAAATACAAAAATAAAAAGGCTTTTTTGCTGCAAATGAAAAGAATAAATGGTTTAGTAAAAACAGGGAAATTCTTTTACATTCAAACCTATGGCACTCGTTTGTTTAAACCTGTTGAACTAAACCACTTAAAATCAGGACATTTCACTGACATTTCGTTGCTATTCGGTGTTCTCTGAATAGACTAACCATTGTGTCTCTATGGGAATTTCACTGCTGCTGAACAGCACTGTATGTCGCTGTCCATGGCTTGTGGTGCTGAATACAACAGATTCAGCACCACAGCCAATGGACAGGGATGCAGTGCTGAATCTATGAAACCAGTGAAATGGTACAATTAATTGATTTGTGACAATGATATCCATTCGTTATATTCCGTTTAATTTCACTTTGTTTTTGTTCCGTTTCGGACAAAAAAACAATTCGTATTTTGAAAGCACTTCCGAAATAACTAATCGGTATAATCTTGTCTGAATTGCAATTCAGAATGAAACGAAACGCACATATCTACTCATAATAACACATCCTCTTTTTATCTTAACGCACATATCTACTCATAATGACACATCCTTTTTTAGTTTATAATCCTAATTTCAGTCAAGTGTCAAGGTCTCATTTGTTGCTAAGGCTGTATCAGATGCCAGGGCAGACATAGGAGATCTAATTATTTCTCCTGCGAAAAAATGGACAGTGAAGCTATAATATACTTACTAATAATCTCATTATCTCATTTGATGTACCTTTGTAGTAGATGGGGGGGGTCTCAAACCTCCAGCCTGCGATCCATTAATGGTCATCAGCTGCTCAGGGGTACCAACACAACATTACTGGGTCTAAAACATTAGCAAATAAGCAGCTGTACAAGGATAGGGGGACATGGCAGCCTCCCAGCTTCTACCAAAGGGCAGCAGATGAGGGCTACAACGAATCCGATATGAATTACTCATGCCAGGTGGGGGTAATAGACAAGGGACCATATTACATAGTTAATGCTAACGTTAGCGCTCAGGTGTGTGACCGTTAACGTTAGCTTTGGTGGCCCTAGTACGGGCCGACCATATTACATTCTGAACAATAACGGGTTAAAAAAACATTACCGATTCAGAGCTTCCTCTTTTTAGCGTGAGGTTACTGTACTTTGCGCTCCCTATGCTTAACATGGGGAGTGGAAAGTGTTAATTAGCATTAGGATTACAAAGTCCTAATGCTAATTACTCACCACTGCGGTTAACTCAAAAATTAACCACAACTAGGACTTGGTGCTGACTCCGCTTCTGCAGAATCAGTCAACACCAGTTGAAAAACCCAAAAATTGCGTACTCACCTCTCATACCGCAGCAAGAAAGGTGGCTCGATCCCCTTCTTCTTGCTGCCGAGAGCAGAGGGAGACTGGGGGGGGGGAATGTCCCCCAGTCTCCCTTTGTGATCACTCCGCCAACCTGCCATCTCGCGAGAGGTGAGATCCTGCAGTGGAAGCCTGAATGGAGTCCTACAGACTCCATTGAGGAGATGCTCACGACGGTGCTTAGTGCTGCCTCGAGCATCCCGAGGTTTAGCGCCATGTTAAGGGGCAGGCTGCTGGATTAGCGCCTGCACCGTAATATCACGCTAAAACGGGAACGTTAAAGAAACACCTGCAGGTGCAGGTTTTCCTCCTTAGCCTCCCCGCTTTAGCACAATGAATGTAATATGGCCCATGGTGTGTAGACATATCCATCCCCTCAGTCCACATCCATGCATTATGGGCAGGGCTAATAATAAACATTTGAGCGGACATGCTATTGTCTCCTCCACTGGGCTACGTAAATTCTGGAGAGTGGACATGCAACCTGTCCGGTTTGCAACTCCTGGTTTGAAAACAGTCAGTGCTGGAATACTCATGTTATGAAGTCATGTACTTCTGTACAGCAATCCGTAATGAGGGAAGTGGTTTGGAATGGGAGGTGCAATAGATATCGCAAGGTTTATTGGAATGATTTTTGAGCGAGAGACTAAAAGAAACTAAATAAAAAAATGACAAGAGGTCCAGGTACTTCAATGCAGGGTATTTAATCTGGTGGAATGCAACATTTTGGCTGAGGTGAAAACGTTGCTTTCCTCCAGATTATATACCAAGTATTGGAGAGCCTGGTCCTTTTGTTGTTTTTTGGTTTGTAGCATGGGTGAGCCACCCTGGGACCAAGACCACTCAACATTTTTTTACATTTGACTCTTCATGACTTCTAATGACATGGATTGAGTCCACCACTATTTATTTTTGTTTGCAAAACAAATTAAAGAGACAAATGCAATGGGCATCATTTCGTCCAAGAAATATGAAATGCTTAGAAATGGTATTATGGCTCAGAATCCCTCGTGAAACATTGACTTTAAAGTCATCCTGTGATGCAATAAGTTTACTAGGCAATATAATGAATTTCCATAAAAGTCGGTAGTTAATGAGTACATCGGGACATTCTAACCTTGAAAATGTGTTTCAGCGTCCAAATCAAAACATCAATATTATAGATAGGTTCTGTTCTTCTCATACTGCTAAATAGCCACTCTAGAAAGTGAATTATGTTAGTAAACTACAAATGTTGATAAACTGTAATTAGCAAGAAAATATACAATATCCTTCCAAGTACTCCAATCCATATATGGAAATAGTCTTTGTATTTTTAATAGGATCATAAATTACACTGACTATGAGGAATAATGTCAATGCTTCTTCCAGGTACAGGCAGGCATAAACGCCAAGGACAGCATAGAATGCCCTACAGTTTCCTGCCCCCTCCCTTCCCAGGGATACCTTAGTTGAGACAGTCCTCCTGCAGTCAATGATGGTAATTGGCTGCTGGGAAAGGAAGTGGGCCAGAGGAGGGCCAGAAAGTTGAGGGGCGTGCTATACCCCTGAGTGGAGTTTACGTTCGCCTGCCTCCAGGATGGCATTGGGCGCACTGTGGTGTTATGGTGTTAAATACAACTGTTACACTTTGACTTAATCACAATTTTGTACCTAAACACATCACATTAGCTTTGGCGCCTCTATAAAACCACACAACATGTTCAATTAGGGAGTCATATGACATAGAATCCTTGAATGGATTCTTCAGGACTTAAAACACAAGAGTTACTCTGCCTTACTGGTCTCGTCCATATTGCTGCCGAACCCTGGCAGAGGCAATAGGTACAGCCAATGCTTCAGCACTGCGAACTAATCGTGCATCTCTCTCATGTAGTATAACCACCATAGAGTAGCGTAGAGATGACAGACACTGGAATAAAGTGATAGACTATAACTCCTCAAGCAATAACATGTGACCAATCACAAAAGCATCTAATGCAGGGTGATAATGCAATTGTATGTCAAAAACTGAGAACCACCACCTAAAAAGAAAAATGAGCAAGAGATGCCTAAGGATCCCCTCAGAAAAGTATGCACACGTTAAAGTATACATAAATGCTTAAAGACATGCCACCAAATTCGTTATTCTAGTTAGCATGCACCACTCAAAAGCGTCATGATGAGGTGCAAACATAAGTGGTCAATGTCACGGAATACAACTGGTTAATACAGAGACAAGGAGTGAGCCTGATAGCTACAATTTGCATGCACTGATCGAGAAATCACAATAAAGTGCAAGCAGTAGCAATCACCCAGCCAAGAGTGTATTCCTCAGCAAGAAAAAAAATATGCACACGTTAGAGTATACTTAAATGCTTAAAGACATATGCCACCAAATTAGTTGTTGTAGTTAGCATGCACCACTCAAAAGCGTCACGATGAGGTGTAAACATAAATAGTCCACATCACGGAATACAACTGGTTAATACAGAGACAAGGAGTGAACCTGGTAGCTACAATTTGCATGCACTGATCGAGAAATCACAATAAAGTGCAAGCAGTAGCAATCTCCCAGCCCAGAGTGTATTCCTCAGCAAGAAAATTCATATAATACATAAAGGGGATCATGAGATTAAGAATCCATCTCAACATTAACCCCTTAGTGACCGGGCGGTTTTACACAAATCCGTCCTTGAGGCTAGGGTCAGACTGAGGCAGTGCGAACGCGCGTTCTGGCGCACTTAATCACGGCCGCACTAGCAGCAGATGCCGGGCAATGACGGCCAATATACGAAGTACGGTCGCACAAAAGTCCGGCCGCGCAACGCAAGTGGAAAATGAACGCATTTTTTCGAGAACGTGAAACCGCAGGTACTGACGTACAGAGTGCGCTGCGTCCGCTAGCGGCGTGTGTGCGTGATTAGGAGACGTCAGACGCTGCTAATGTCCGGCCAACATAACGTCCAGACGCAAAAAGTGTTTTATTGATGATCCGTACAAAATCACGGACGAGAATGCGCATAGTATGACCGCTATCGCGTATTCCGTGAAAAAATGCGTCCATTCGTTCGAACGCACTTTTTCACAGACAACATAAAAATGCGTTCGTCTGACCCTAGCCTTAGTGACCGCTGCTGTTTTTACGTTTCTGCGCTGTTAGGGTTTAGGTCAAATTTTCCTCTTACTCGTTTATTCAACCCACACATATTATACACCCTTTTTCCCGCCATTAAATGGACTTTCTAGAAATACCATTATTTCCATCATATCCAATAATTTAATATAAACAAAATATGAAATATGATGAAAAAAATGGTAAAAACAAACTTTTTCGTAATTTAATCTCCTAAAGCTATAACCACCAATAAAGACCCCGGCTAAATAGTTTCCAAATTTTATCCCGAGAATAGAAATGACCAATTTTTACATGTTTTTACCTTTTAACCCTTTCACTGCTGAGCCAGTTCACCTATGTGCGCTGCGCTCATTCTGACCATTTTGTGCTAATTATTTTGAGATGTAAGCCTAGGTCCTATTTAATTAAACCCCCCAGACAAAAAAATTTTTAAAAAAAAAACACATTTTTTTATTTTATTTAATTTTTTTATTATTATTTTTTTTTATTATTATTATTTTTAATTTTCTTTTTAAACCAAACCTGGTCATGTTTGGTATCATTTGAAAGGCCATGATCAGGCCTTTCAAATGATGTCAAATATGACCATCTAGCTGCCATGGATCGGGAGATGAAGGGATCCTTAGGATCCCCTTATCTCTACATGGCAGCTAGAGGGTTAACTGGCCCACTGACATCCTCACACATATGGTGAGGTTGTCGGTGGGGGGGGGGACCTGAAGGCTAGGCTGACATCCAAGATGTCAGCCCCCCTCCAGGTTCGAATCGTGTATTGGCGCCAATTCGCGCTAAAACGCGATCCGGCGCCGAAATGGTTAATGCTATACACCACTGAAAAGGGGAGACTCTCCCCTTTTCAGCGGTGCAAAAAGCATTTTGCTAGCATCAATGGTTGGGGAGATAGAGGGCTCCGAAGGAGCCCCCCCTCCCCTCCATTGAATTACATGGGGGCACCTTCTGATGACGTCACCACGCAGCGTGGCGACGTCATCAGCCTCGCCTGCCCATGTAAATCACATGGGCAGGCTTCCTCCCTGCCAGATCGCCGTGGGATCCGACGAGGGAGGTGAGTATCGGGCGGGAGGGGGATTTGGCGCCGCTGACGTACCCTGTACGTCCGCGGGTCTAAGGGAGACCCGAGGACAGGACGTACAGGGTACGTCAGGGGTCATTAAGGGGTTAAACATGCTACAATATTTCTGAATGGTTGTGGGCAATCAGTCATAGCCCAAACAGATTGTGCTGTAATGGTATTGTTCTCTATAAAATATAGAGGCGTCCAGCTCCGGCATGCAACGAGAGGAAAACCTTAAATGGGTTTATAAAGCACAATACAATTGTTGTCACAGAGACCTCACCCTGCATTAGATGCTTTTCTGATTGGTCATTGACCTTGAGTTATGGTCTCTTATTTATGACCTTTTGTGTGTGTTTTTTATACATTTTGTGGGTGTCTACCTTTTTTCTTAGAAGTCCAATAAAGGTTTAGAATTTTAATCAATTGTTCCCACCTTCCTTTTGGGTTCTTTGGAATCCAATTCTTCCTTTATTTTGTATAGGTCTGTATTACGGATTTATTTGTGTTAGTTTGTGTTGCATTTTGTAAATCCCTTTTTTTTCTGAAACCTCAGCATGAATGTATAGCTATTTAACAGAAAACGTGTGCTGTTGAAATCTAGAGTAAAATATTTACGAGGATTAAAAGAAATAAGGATATATTAAGGAAAAATAGACATCATAGAGTCTGAATACCGAGCTTGTCTGACTAGGATTAGGGTTGGTTTTAGTGTTCAAGTTACATTTTTGATTCATGTTTAGACAACAGAGTCTGATCCTTGTGATGCCTGCGTGGGAAATGTGGAGCAGAATCTGTTGGTTAGGGTTAGGTTAACCCTAATACATACAGGGTTATTCACAGAGCACCAAAATGTCACCGACATTTTCGATGTCTCTCATTAAATGCTCCAACCCTGCGGTGAATTCAGAAAACTGCCGAAAACCGCCAAAAACACTCTGAATGCATCCGAAGATCCACCGACCAGACCGCCAAATATATCCAAAAAAAGCAGACGACCCGCAGAACAGAACGCCAACCTGCTTCCGGAAAGAGCCGACAAGCTGCCTAAACAGAGGTAAAATAAAAAAAGAACTGCAACTTTTAAAGCGCGTTTAAAAAAAATCAAATGCATGAAAATGCCTGGAAATAATATATAAGGTCCTATGGATAATAATTTAAAAGGTCGTTACAGAAAAAAAAAACTGCCATTTAAAAAAAATAAAAAATAGGAATTAAACGGTTCAATAAATATTTAAGAAAAACAGGGAATTTATTTAACATTGAAACCTATGGGATTCGCCTGATTAAACTTGTCGAAGGAAATCCCGAAAAATGCCTAAAAAATAAATAAATAAGGATACTTTTTGCTGCAGATTAAAACAATGAATAGTAAAAGATATTCAATAAAAACAGTAATATTTTTAACTTTGAAACCTAAGGGGTTCGCCTGATTAAACCTGCTGAATGAAACCACTGAACAACAGGGCATTTCACTGCCACCTCGGTGCTGTTCGGCATTCTCTGAATAGATTAGCCTTTACTTGTCTATGGGGAATTTCACTGCCGTCGAACAGCACCGGACCGAACCATGGTGCGGTCCATGGCCTGTGGTGCTGAATACAACAGATGTAACACCACGGCCAATGGACAGGGACACTGCTGAGTCTAAGTGAAACGGTATAACGAATTGATCCGTAAAAACAAAATCAATTTGTTTTATTCCGTTTCGTTCTCATTCCATTTCGGTCCGAATCTATTAATTTCCATTCTGTTTCGGACAGAACTGATTCGTATTTTGGAAGCACTTTCGAAATACGAATCGGCAATTTTTGTCTGAATTTTGATTTGACCGAAACGCACATCTCTAACAAATAATAGTGCAATAATATAATAAGCTGCATATTTCTTGTTATGCTGCCAGACTGAGCATTACTTCCTGCATGCTCCTGAGGACGCCAGTGTTTATGGCGAAACGCGTCGAGTGATGGAGTGCTTACTCCCATGCAGATTATGTCTGATTTTAATATTTGTTTAGTCTCTTTGGCTTGGTGTTAATCTTGGGTGGTTTGGCTCTAATCTGGTAGTGCTCCTAGCATTGATTTTGGGCCTCAACCTTTCCTCTACCTAATGCAATTTCACTTGCCACTCATCCTATTGGGAACTCTCGTTATAGCAGGCTTCTCTCTGTCCTATTGTGCGGACCCACGAAGGCCCGTTTCTTTACTTTGATAGGAGTTGACAGAATTTAGGTTGTTTGTTTGGATCCCATATGAGAGACTTATCTAGGTGCAGCTAGTACCCTATGTGGCATTTATTGCGCTGATTGGAGCCACAGAGACTTTTTATCTATTCTTTGGTTTGTCATTATGTTGTTCTGTTTCTTAGTTTCCAATAAAAGTTAAATTTTATTTACTATCTCAGTCAATCAATATCCTTTGTTCTATCCATTTTCCAGGGTTACCCCCATTTCTGTTGCTGGATATTGACTGTCACTATTCCTGCAGTGGTTTTCTTTCGTGCTTCCACTTGTTTACCTGCCTGAGCATAGACCATATATTTCCAAAAATATAATAAAATGGTGAAATATAGTCCAAATAATAAAATCAGAGAAGGTGTCCCACTCATAAATTATTGAGCATCTTGTTGGCTCTATGTATTACGGTGCGTGTCCACTTAACTGGAAGTGACACAGTCCACTATCATAGATGATGCTGTAGATGGCCCTCAAAAAGAAAGAGACACAGACATCCTCGTGACATAATAAATGTATACGGACAAAATGTACTGTGTAGAGAATAAAGTGAGCTCTCACCTCTCCCAAAGCCTGTCTGCCGTCTCAGGTATATATTGCCTTGGCAAGAATAAATATGCTGCCTTGCCTTCTTCACTCGTCCTTTTTGTCTGTCCTGACATAGAAATACACAAAGTGAGCGCACTGTGTAGTGCTCACTCTGTGTATTTCTGCGTCAGGACAGCCAAGGAGGTCTTTCACCGTTTGTATCAATACAGATTTTTAGCAGAACTTTTACTTCATGCATGTCACACCCATAAACGGGAGTATGTATGGCACATGCATCTTAGAGTCACCAATCTCTTTATTCTCTTTCTTTGTTATAGTTTATAGTCTTTATTTTATTAATTAGGCTATTCTGGTCATACAATACATTCCAAACAGGTGCAGCACTTTGTCCTGGAGCTCTTCAGTAATTTTTCATTCCATTATATCTCAAAAAAAAAAAAAAAGGAAACAAAAATCACCATATAGCGGTACCACTGTGCATATGGGTACAAATGTATATATTCAAAGCCAATGGCAACTCACACTTTTCAGAGCCCTGAACTAGGCTCACAGGTACAGACGTGTTGGTTTATAAGGGCATACCCATCAGCCACTCTGCAGGGATTTTCTCCACCTTCCTCCTCAGTAGACACCACATGGAAATGTAAAGAAGGACAGAAATATACAAAGAGTAGTGAAGGCGGCAAGGACAAGTAATATGCACCAAATAAGTCCACCACCTCTACTCACATATTGCTGAGCCACAAATCAGGGGCTGTACTTTAGCACACCTGTAGGTTTAATGAGCGTGACAGCATTGTGGGAACATTTACCCTGATCTACACTGTCTCCTGGTAGCAGCATTGTGGGAACATTTACCCTGATCTACACGGTCTCCTGGTATATATTTTGCGACTGTATTGTGCTTATATTTTCTTTTATTCTATTCTGGTCATAGTTTTTTCTCTTTTGTTTATATACACATTTATTGTATACAGTATATACAAGGTTATAGTTTGCGCTGTTAGGTTACAGTATATCTTGCTTTTGTGTCACTATTTGGTGAAATCCAGGAGGATTTTTACCCACTGTCACCACTTATATAGCAGCATTTTGGACCACTTTTTATCTATTTATGTATCTATTTATCTAGTATTGTATATATAATTAGAGGGTTTTGGATAAAGAGCTGGTATATAAACACCTTTCTAGTTTTTTAACTCTAATACTAACCCTAACCTTAAAATTAAAATGAGCGTCTTCTTTTGGACTGTACTTGTATCAGAGAAATGATGTAAGTATGATGTGAAGTTGCAATGAAAAAATTATGCAAGTGATTCATTTTTTTCAAGTAAAATGCAATTATTTTGCTAGTATCCAAATGTAAGAAACATTTTAAATCCACAACTTTTTTGATGTATCTTTTCTATCTGCCTACACAAGGTGGCGACGTTCGTATCATATACCATAGTGTGTGACTGTACTGAGTCCTATTTCACAGATTTTATGAGATTTACCCAATTGCTCATTAGACTGGTGCCTGACTGAGCAACACTTTTAAAGAATCTGTATTTACTTTTCGGTTTATAGAGCAATTACTGATATGTACGGTTTTATTATAGAGTGATGCAAATTCATATTCATGTCGCTAAACGTCTTTTTTGGAAACTAATTTTCTTCTTTTTCGTCAAATGTTTCACTTGATTGATAACCTGAAATTTTAATTGGTTTATGCTCTGCCTTGATGATTTAAAACACTCTTTTCCGCACGAATGGAATAATTTACAAAAAAAATCTGTCTTCATAAAATGCAAATCAGGCAAAATGAGAGATCTAACAAACACAAAATATACTTAGAACCTAGAAGCGAGTTTTGGCTTAAAGAAAAATACTATAAAATATTTTCTAATACCAAGGACAAAACTAATTTTCACAAGTTAATTGAAACCCTTTTTATATTGCTGTTAATTCTTTGGGAGAGTGTGGGATACAACGACTTATACATATTACAATCCTCTATATTCGATAGAGCCTTAGGGAAAACAAGGCTACCGGTCAATAATTCACTCTATAGTAGCTTTTGCTGCTGGGTATCAACATTTAAGTAATAAACATTTATTTATAAATCTGAAACTAATAATACTGAACATTCTTCATCTAGACACATGAAGCTATTGCACACAGACCATTTATATAGTGATTCTTGTTAAATGAAACAGCTACAGATAATCATGAGAGCTTACTTGAAAATTTCTTGCATGCATTAGTTTGTGTCAATGTTTCTTTAATGATCAATTTTCTAGTCATTCTAAACTTTCATTTTAAATTGAATTCTTAATGGTTAATATGTTAGTTTCGTAATAAGCCCAATGTAAGTTCCGAGGGCATAATTCCTTCATTATACTTGATTTATTGTTACAACTCCAGTGGTGTTGTCTGTCTTTTAGAACTATTTGTTGCTGTTCATCAACAAGTTAGTTTTGTTCAGTGGTAAAACGAAGAGTGTGGTACATTAATTAAACATCTATTTGCAAAATTATGCACAGTTCACTCATGCATTTAAACATAAAACCAAGCTATTCTAATAATATGTTGCATATTTATTTTTATTTTAATAAAGAGAATTTAATAGCGAGTAAATATATAAATGCAGGCAAAATTGAGTGTGACTGAGCTATAGAAGCAATGACAGCTGGGTCAAATATGGATTGGGGGTTGCTGGAGGGTAATGACAAGTGGGATTCCTACAAGTGAACAGGTACAAGAGATTATAGAGTGGTGTATACAAACTTAAAAATTATCTTAAAAGGATCTTAAGATATTCGTTGAAAAATATGGCTTCTGGGAGAAGAGGCCATTGATTAGGTTAGATCAGTGCTTCCCAATGGGTGTGGTACTGCCCCCCCAGTGGGCATTGAAGCCCTCCATGGGTGGCGGTAGCCAGTCCAGAGGCAAATGGGGGGGCGTTAAGGCGGTCAAGTGGGTGGCAGCGTATTGAAGAATTTAATATTATTTATTATTAATTTCTATGCTTGAAATATTTCATTTTACTGTTATCGCATAAAGAAGCATTTAAAAATTAAATTTAGCATTATAATTCATTTTAGTCTTATCTGGGATAAGTCTTTGCAAGTTGGTTAGTAAAGACAAATATAACACGTTCATGCAATCAAGCATGGTTTGACAAGAATATGGGAGGTTGTAATGACTTGTCTATAGAGCGAGTGCACCGGCGGCATCTCAAACAAGCGAAGGCTTGAAGTCCCATTATTTTTTGTGTGCTTTGACGATAATCCTTATTTGTAAGTGATAAGTAGGGCTGCAACTAACGATGATTTTTAAAAAAATTTGTCTGATTAATCGAAAAAAATAAGTACCATTTTTTTGGATAGTTAAGATAAAAACCACAAACCGAGTGTTACAAATATACACTTCAGACTAAAATTTTACACTAACACAACAGTTTGTGGGTTTGAATTCTAAAAAAAATTGGACAAACTGTTGGAACAGAGGTAGAGACTATCAATGTTAATATTGTTAATATTCTATTATTCAGTCTTTAAGAAATATTGTAATATTTTGCCAATTCTGGACCCAATACTGCAAACTAATGATTTGGCAAATGTTGTACTTAGAGTCTAGGTAGCATACAACAATGTGCACTCACAGTCACCTTGGTGACAGCGGCTTATTTTGTACTTAACCAGTCATCAAGGAGCTAATACAAAAAATTAACCCCTTCGGGTGTAAAACAAATTTTGGAGCTCAACTGTAGATAATTTCTAAAAGGGGTTACTTTTTATAGTTATAAAAGTGAAAATATACAGTGGCAAGAAAAAGTATGTGAACCCTTTGGGATTACGTGGAGTTTTGCATGAATTGGTCATAAAATGTGCTCTGATCTTCATCTAAGTCACAACAATTTGAAAAACACAGTCTGCTTCAAATAATACAACACAAACATTATATGTTTTCATGTTTTTATTGAACAGAACATCTAAACATTCACAGTGCAGGGTGGAAAAAGTATGTGAACCTTTGGACTTAATAACTGGTTGACCCTCCTTTGGCAGCAATAACCTCAACCAAACGTTTCCTGTAGTTGCAGATCAGACCTGCACAACGATCTGGAGTAATTTTGGACCACTCCTCTTCACAAAAACTGTTTCAGTGTAGCAATATTCTTGGGATGTCTGTGTGAATCGCTCTCTTAAGGTCATGCCACAGCATTTCAATCGGGTTGAGGTCAGGACTCTGAATGGGCCACTCCAGAAGGCGTATTTTGTTTTGTTGAAGCCATTCTTTTGTTGAATTACTTGTATGCTTTGGGTCATTGTCCTGTTGCATCACCCATCCTCTGTGGAGCTTCAGTTGGCGGACATATGGTCTTACGTTTTCCTGCAAAATGTCTTGATAAACTCTAGAATTCATTTTTCCATCAATGACAACAATCTGTCCAGGCCCTGAGGCAGGAAAGCAGCTCCAAACCATGATGCTCCCTCCGCCATGTTTTACAGTGGGGATGACGTTTTGATGTTGGTGTGCTGTGCCTTTTTTTCTCCACACATAGTGTCAGGGCCGCCATCAGGGCATTATGCCCCATGCTGCCGTAAAGGGCCCGGGCCCGGTGGGGGCCCTGGCCGCCGGGGCCCAGGGCCCCCGTCGGCAGCAGCGTCGCCCTTTTACAGCTCCGGTATCGGACTCGGAGTCCAAATCCGGAGCAGTGTCTCTGCTGCAGGAGCCGGAGGAGACACTGTGTCTCCTCCGGCTCCTGGCAGCTTCACTGGCTGGCTGGGCGTTGCCAAGCAGCGTGTGGGGGCCTCCCAAGCACGTTGCTTTGGCTCTGCCCCCTCCACTCAGTGAAGCTGCGTGCCTGAGATGGAGGGCCCGGGCTGAAGACAAGAAGAGAGAAGAAAAGAAGAAGATTGAAGAAAAGGAGAAGATTGAAGAAAAGGAGAAGAAAAGAAGAGCTGAAAGAAGACAGCGGAATGGTGAGCCAGGGCCCAGCCCAGACCCAGGGCCCAGACTCCAGGGCCCAGACCCCAAGGCCCAGACCCAGGGCCCAGACCCTGACCCCAAAGCCTAGACCCTAGGGCCCAAACCCAAGGCCCAGACCCCAAGGCCCAGGGCCCAGACCCCAAGGCCCAGACCCAGGGCCCAGGCCCCAAGACCCAGGGCCCAGACCCCAAGGCCCAGACCCCAAGTCCCAGACCCAGGGCCCAGACCCCAAGGCCCGACCCCAAGGCCCAGACCTAGGGCCCAGGCCAGACCCAAGACCCAGGGCCCAGACCCAGGGACCAGACCCAGAGCCCAGACCCAGGGACCAGGCCCCAGACCCCAAGGCCCAGACCCAGGATCCAGACCCCAGGGACCAGGCCCAGCCTAGACCCAGGGCCCAGACCCCAGGGACAAGGCCCCAAGGCCCAGCCCCAGGGACCAGACCCCAAGGCCCAGACCAAGAGACCAGAGCCCAGACCCAGGGACCAGACCCCAGGCCAGACTCAGGGCCCAGACCCCCAGGGACCAGACCAGACTCAGGGCCCAGACCCCAGGGACCAGACCCCAAGGCCCAGTCCCAGGGACCAGACCAGACCCCAGGGCCCAGAGCACAAACCCCAAGGCCCAGGGCCCAGACCCCAAGGCCCAAACCAGACCCAGCGACCAGATCCAGAGGCCATCATATACAGCCTGTTACTCTGAGATTTATTGCTGTGGATTCTGTGATACGTTCATACACACCGCACATTACTGGGAGTTTTATTGCTGTGGTGCTATGTTATGTCCTTTTTTTTTGAAGGGGGAGAAAAGCTGTTTGAGGTTGAGGGAGTGCCGGGGGGCCCCATCATGAGGTTTAGTAAGGGGCCCCATCATTTCTGATGGCTGCCCTGCATAGTGTTGTGTGTTTTTTCCAAACAACTCAATTTTGGTTTCATCTGTCCACAGAATATTTTGCCAGTAGTGCTGTGGAACATCCAGGTGCTCTTTTGCAAACTTCAAACATGCTGCAATATTCTTTTTGGACAGCAATGGCTTCCTCCGTGGAGTCCTCCCATGTACTCCATTCTTGTTTAATGTTTTCCTTATTGTAGATGTGTCAACAAAAATGTTAGCATGTGCCAGAGATTTCTGTAAGTCTTTAGCTGACACTCTAGGATTCTTCTTTACCTCATTAAGCATTCTGCGCTGTGCTCTTGCAGTCATCTTTGCAGGACGACCACGCCTAGGGAGAGTAGCAACAGTGCTGAACTTTCTCCATTTGTAGACCGTCTGTCTTACCGTGGACACATGAACATCAAGGCTTTTGGAGATACTTTTGTAACCTTTCCAGCTTCATGCAAGTCAACAATTCTTGATCGTAGGTCTTCTGAGAGCTCTTTTCTGCAAGGCATGGTTCACATCAGGCAGTGCTTCTTGAAACCAGTAAACCCAAAACTGGTGTGTGTTTTTAAAGGGCAGGACCGCTTTCAGCAACACATCCAATAATATCACACTGATTGGACTCAAGGTTGGCTCACTCCTGGCTCCAATTAGCTCATGGAGAAGTCATTAGGCTAGGGGTTCACATGCTTTTTCCACCCTGCACTGTGAATGTTTACATGTTCTGTTCAATAAAAACATGAAAACATATACTGTATAAAGTTTGTGTTGTATTATTTTAAGCAGACTGTGTTTTTCAAATTATTGTGACTTAGATGAAGATCAGAGCACATTTTATGACCAATTCATGCAAAACTCCATGTTATTCCAAAGGGTTCACATACTTTTTCTTGCCACTGTATATACTGTATAACTATTTAAACCATGTTCTGCATTTTCCTTTTCAAACAAATTGGGTTTAAAACTTGTCTGTATTCTATAGTGGTGTAACCAGATGGCTTATCCACTCATTATAATACCACATAGTATTCCGGATCATATCTAATCAACAGATACGAATAGAGAAACACAGAGAACACATATAGACAAAAATATGATTTTACATAACATATATATCAAAACAACACATTTCACACAAAAATAGTCGCATTTCACAATATAGCTAATAGATTGAGTTGCCAGATGCCAAATTTTAATGGACACCTATTACTCTTTCATGCAGAGAGAGAGCACAGGGAAGATGGAGGAAAATCATTACATACGGAAGGTAGCGCTTTTAGTTTCCTACACTGATAAAGGAAGTGATTTTCCTGGCAAACCTAATAACCACACATATTATGCAAATATATACAAGCACATATTAAAAATGGCCTAGTTTTTTCAAGTCATTGGTCTTATTTTTGTATTGACAATTGTCAATAAGGCATTTTACAAACCATTGTTATATCTGTGGCAAGATATATATCATTGTTATCCTCTGAAAACAATGTTCACCACTCATTCTTTGATTATTTAAATGTCTTGGTTCGTTTCTCCATTTTCAGCTAAATTCTAAACTGTTCCCAGATATATTGCTACAACAGACTTCATTAGCCAGCTTGTTTTTCAGCTCCTCTGTGAATCATCAGACTGTGATATTTGAAATACGTTCATTCCAGCTGTAGCTTCAGTTGACTTCATGTAGGAGACTAGTGATCACAGAACACTGGCATTAACAGATAACCCATAATGTTGAATCACATACTGCATGATTAATTTAATTAGTGGACTTGTCTATATTTGCCAAATTTACATCACTCATAGCAGCACAGTGCCGTGTGAAAGCATTACAAATTGTTTGTGTGTATTTGCATATATACTTTGCTCCCTCATTGTTTGTGGAGTGACTTGAGTAGATAACAAATATTTTAACATATGAAAGACAACTTCTTGGATTTAGCACCAAATGGCACAAGACGTGCTCATTGGATGGAGGTCTACCATTAAATAGAAGCAGGACCTTAGCCAAAGCTCAGCATCTTCTGGTGTCCTTTGACTAGAGTTAACAATCAAAACTAATTCATAAATTCAATTCAGTGGTACCTGATATTTCCAAGCATGAGCACTTCTGAGTTTACAGCTTTTAGGGGGACTGAAAGCCGTATGATAACAGGGGCTTGCTCACAGAATCAAAACAAACATAATTTCATTCGCCTAATTGTACCCTATCATTTCCTAAGTACTGTAAGCCATTCAGATAAAAATGTCACAAAACAGTCCATCTGTGTAGGTTCGGAAGTGCACCGTGTGCAATCTTATAAAAAATATATTTGCGGTATACTCGCATGTTCCAGAGCCTTTTTTAGTCAAAGAGGGACATGTGAGTGTGCCACTTCCTCGTTCTGTGGGCAGAGGAATACTGGGAACAAATAGATATGCCCTGGTCGATGCTTGGGGCCGCTGATGTTACTTCCCTGCGGCTCGAACGTATTACCAGGCCTGGATTAAGATCTCTATGGGCCTGAAGATTTTGGGAGGCTTTTTTTGTAATTTAGTGAAATTTTAACATATTTTAGGTTATTTAATATGTTATCATCCAAACCTTTGTGGTTATATATTCTATAGGGATTTTTTGTTAAAAAAAATTTGAAATGGGAATCTGCTACTGCATTTTGCTGAGAAAATATACAATTTTAACCAAAAAAAAAAAAAAAAAATATTTCCCTTGTGTTTTGGAACATGTATTTTTTACAAATAATATGACTATGTATAAAATATTGACCTTGCTCCCAGAGTGGGAAATGAGAAGGTGAGTAATGGCAGTGCTATTGCTCATTTTATACATGACAAATGGACAATGCTATTGCTTTGGAACTAAAAGTAAATAAATAAATAATTGTTTTCTTTTCTTTTAGATTTTCATGGTCAGTTTGGTATTAATGCAAAGGCCAGACTCTGCCCTGTCCAATGACACCTCACTTGACCTTGTGAGGTGTTAAGATTAGTGATGCAGTCGCATGGGGTCCAAAGTCCCCGCAGTGCTCTTCGCTGCAGTGCGGCGGTTTAGGTGTTTGATGTAACAATATGTAACAATGGATTGTGCCATCACCTCCACACTTGTTGGTGACATGGGAAATGTGATGGTTAGTTAGTGCAGCATCATTGTTTACTTTATAATTGTAAAGTGAAAAATATTACTGTTGGAATGAGAAAGAAAAAGTAATATTTATTATTTTATCGTTGTTACTTAAAACCTGGTCATGTTTGGTATCATTGAAAAGGCCATGATCTGGCCTTTCCAGTGATACCTCACTGACCCTGTAGCTCCTATGGAGTTGGAGATACATGGGTCCAAATGCAGATATACAGGGTTATCCAAAGAGATTCGAAAAGTCACCGCACGATCGGTGACTTTTCGTTCTCTTCAATTCGGTTCCTTTTGCCGATTGCATTTCGGTGACCCTGCGGTGTATTCAGCAAACACCACAGGGTCCCCGAATTGCAGGGAAAAGCTGCCGCAAACCCACCGAAAACTAACCGAATACACGCTGAAAACAAGCAAAAACATCTGGATTAACCTTTGAAAAAGACGAACAGGAGCCGAACAGGAGCCGAACATGAGCCGAATCACACAGAGCCGAAGCAGCTGTGACGTAGAGGAGGCAGTGAATAAATTAGAAAAACCATTTGTATGAATCTGGGAAAAAGAAACGCTGTTTGCAAAGAAACTACTGAGCGAAAATGTCTGAAATTTTTACAGGAGGTCCAGGGAATGATAATAAAGAGGGCTGTTACAAAAACAATAAGTAAACTGAAAAAAAAAAAAAAAAAAAATCGGACTTTTAATAAAAATAAAAAAAATCTGAAAAATGCTTAAAGTATCCTAAAAAATCTATAAATAAAGAGACTTTTTGCTGCAGAATTTTATACTGAACGGTTTATTAGATATTGAATTAAAACGGGAATATTTTTAACATTGAAGCCTATGGGATTCTCCTGAATAAACTTGCCGAATTAAACCACCGAATGACAGGGCATTAGGGGAACCTTTCACTGCTGGTTTGTGTTCTCTGAATAGCCGAAGCAGTGCTTCTCTATGGGGATTTCACTGCCCTCGAACAGGCACCGAACAGGCACCGTATGTTCAGGCAATTCGCCAGGATTTGGCGAATTGCCTGCTCTCTGGATAGCCGAATGGCCAGGAAAGGTAACCGAACGCTGATTTTCAGCGTTCGGTTACCTTTCTCAAGTAATTCGGATCTCTTTGGATAACCCTGATAGTTATCCTTTCTCTGGGCCTATTCTGAGGCATGGGCCTGGAGCTGCTGCTCCATCTGCCCTTATGTTAATATGGCCCTGCGTATTACGACTCAAGCTTTTTGGCAAAGCGGCTTCTTTGTAATACAGACATTAAAAGCGATTCACAAATGGAAAACGTTTCCTGTTTGAGTTTTTCCTTTAACATCCCCATTGTGATCAGGCCCCTGGAATAAATCTTCTTTGTGATACCGTATCTTATATTTTGTATTAGAGCCAGCAAATTGTATTACAGCTTCTAATGAACAAGTAAAATAAAGGGGAACTTCACCTAAATATTGCAAATCCATAATAAAGATAAGGAACTTAATGATAACACTGCAGCAAATAAAAAAAAAGTGTAAATCATTAGCTGAGCTACAAAGAGAAACTGTCAGGGTTATTCAAAGAGAATCGAAAAGTCACCGCACGTTCGATGACTTTTCGTTCTCTTCAATTCGGTGCGATTCGGCGATCCCATTTCGGCGACCCTGCGGTGTATTCAGCAAGCACCACAGGGCCATCGTAGTGCAGGGAAAAGCCGCCGCAAACCCGACGAAAACTCACCGCAAAACCCAGGCGAATGCGCACCAAAACCCCCAAAAACATCTGGATTAACCTCACCGAACACGCCGGAGAAACCCGAGCAGGAGCCGATCACAGCGCAGAGCAGCCGCCGGAAAAACCCGACACCGCAGACGAATGGAGTAAAAAAAAAACAAACAGTACGCTCGAATGTTTGAAAAGTGAAACGCTGTTTGCAAACAAGCTACTGAGCGAAAATGTCTGAAATTTACATATGAGGTCCAATGAATAATAATAAAAAGGGCTGTTACAAAAAAAAGAAAAAAAGTTTAAATTTTTTTTTAACCCTTTCACTGCTGAGGATTTTCACACCTCTGTGCTGAGGTCATTTTTACCGCTTTCGCTCATCATGTTTAACCGCATTTTGTAGCCATATTTTGATATATGACCCAGACATATTATATATCGTTCTTTCCGGCAGACTTGGCAGATTCATAATATGTCATTATCATATGTATACATTATGTCATGTCTGTATATTATAACAAAAAATGCAATAAAATTTCAATTTTCAATAATTTATTATGTGTAAAGTGTTTTTTTTCACATTTTAACATGCGATCGTTTGTGGTTATATTTTGTATGGGGTGCGCTTGTTAAAAAAATTAGAAATGGGGTCTCGTTACATTTTTTTTGGGGAAAATTTTGCTTTTTTTAACAAACGCACCGCATACAAAAATCGTTAGTGCAGCATTATTGTGCACATTATAATTGAAATGGGAAAAATATTGCTGCATTATCAAAACCAAAAAAAAAAAAAAACTTGTTTATTTTTTTTTTTAGAATTCTTTTTTTAAATTTTATTTTTTTATTTTATTTTTTTATTCTTTTTTTAAAAAACATTTTTCATTTTCGTGTTTGGTATCGTTGGAACGGCCATGCTCTGGCCGATCCAACAATATCAAATATTAACCCCTAGCTGCCACGGATCGGGAGATAGGGGGTTCATTGGAACCCCCTATCTCCACCATTGGTGGCAGCTAGGGGTTAACTCCAGGACTGGCGTCATCGTGCTATGCACGATGATGCCAGTCCTCAGGGGGAGTTCCTGGAGGCTTGGCCGACATCCAAGATGTCGGCCAGCTCCAGGACAGGATCACGATCCGGCGCTTTTCAGGCTTTTGCAGGCTGTGCCCTTCCAAACGGTGCCTGTATTAACCCCCTGCCCCCCGGCGATCGGGAGGGAGAGAGGTCCGAAGGACCTCCCTTTCAGGTGCCTCCTCCGCACATGCGGGGGGGGGCGCCTGAATTAGATGTCATCGCACCGCCGCGATGACATCTAATTGCTCCACCGGGGTCCCGAGTGCTGGGCTGACATCCAAGATGTCAGCCCGCACCGGGGGGGCACAGCAATCCGCCGGAATCCGGCGGATTGCTGCCTCCTGTGCATGGACGCGCTCAGCGCGTCCATAGCACAGGAGAACCACTTGGCTGGACGCACTGAGCGCGTCCATAGCAGCCAAGTGGTTAAAAAAAAAATTCTGAAAAATTGTTTTTGCAAAAAAATCCCCAAAAATCCTTTAAAGATCCTAAAAAATCTATATATAACTTTTTACTGCAGAATATTATAATAAACAGTTTACTAGATATTGAATTAAAACGGGAATATTTATAACATTGAAGCCTATGGGATAAACCTGTCGAATGAAGCCACCGAATGGCAGGGCAATACGGCAACTTTTCACTGCTGGTCTGAATAGACGAAGCTATGGGGATTTCACTGCCCTCGAACAGGTACTGTATGAGCAGGCAATTCGCCAACATTTGGTGAACTGCCTGCTCTCTGGATAGCCGAATGGCCAGGAAAGGAAATTTCAGCATTCGGTTACCTTTCGCTAGAAATACGGAGCTCTTTGAATAACCCTGTGTATTACTAATTAAAGAATTGCATCTAATAAATAGAACAAAAGAAGCGCTACACCATCCGTAAATGATTGATAAGATCCATTCGTTGTGTAGTGAGAGCCGGTGAACAGTCAAACATTGAATAATAATTTCAAAGTTAAAAGGAACAATTAAATAAACACTGGAATGAATAAGTGCATAAATAGCATAAGTAATAAAACGGGGTAACATCACCTAAATACTGCAAATCAGTCAAGTGTTAGGTGAATATTAAAAGAAATTAGCATACAGATGATACTGTGCTAATAAAATAGAAAGAAATAAGTAGCTCAGGAGAAGCAACAATGTTAAAGAATTGCTAAAATGGAAAATATTGTGCCTTAGAAAGAGAAAAAAAAAAGTCCTCAGTAAATGAAAAATAAAATGCAGTAGCTGTGTACCAGCAGACAGTGAGAACTGTAATCAAATGTGCTAATGTTGCTCAGGGGATTCTAGAAGAAGAAAAAAAAGAAAATGAATAAAATAAAACAAAACATTATAATAAGGTTTGAACCATTTCAGTCATTTTCATAGTTCAACCCTAGGCCAGTGTTTCCGAAACCTGTCCTCAGGACCTGCAGACACGGCAGGTTTGACAGATATCTGAAGCACAGCACAGGTGATATGATTTGCTGCTCAGTGATTGCAGGATTCAGTCTGCTTTTCCCTAAGGCAATCCTTAAAATCTGGTCTGGTTGAGGGTTTCAAGGACAGGTTTGGGAGACACTGCTCTATGGTGAAGTGCTGCTGGGAGGGAGAATGAATTGAGGGGGCTGCTGGGGAGACAATAAATTGGGAATGAGAATAAATTGAGGGGAGCTTTTGGGGAGGAGAATAAAGTGAGCATGTTGCGGGGGAAGAGTAAAGTAAGGGGGCCTGCTGCAGGGCAGGGAATGAAGTGAGGGGGCCTGTAAAAAAGAATGGGATGTGTCTGGGGGAAAGAGAATGTGGGGGGGGGTTGTAAAAAAGGATGTGGAGCGTTTTGATACAATAATATTCAGTGTGTATGAGTGTAACACAGACCTCCACAGCAATAAAACTCAGTAATTTCCAGCGTGAGTGTGAGTTTTATAGATGTGGAGCTCTGTGATACGCTCATGAACACTGCACATTACTGTGAGTTTTATTGCTGTGGTGCTCTGTGATACGCTCATAAACACTGCACATTACTGTGAGTTTTATTGGTGTGGTGCTCTGTGATACGCTCATAAACACTGCACATTTCTCTGCAAATATGCAGGCGCAGCTTAATGTGGGCTTGGTCTTTTGGATGAGTGTAGTACAAGGTCCCTTATGATTTTTCTATTGCCCCCCCCCCCCCATGAGTTGTCAGTTTGCCCCTGTCTGCATCCCAACTCTCTCTCATTACTACAATACCGGGCAGGAGGTTCAAAACTCGTCTAGGTGAAAACTGGATGGGTGGGAACCGTAAACCTTGCTTGTGGTACGCGTAAGAGGTTTAAGAGATTACATTGGTTATCTCATCAGTGCCAGATTTATAAAAGACCCTCTGCTGAATTTTGATGCCCGCAACTTGGAGCATCATTTTCCATAGCTAGGGTTAGAAATTAGGGTTAGACTTACAAATTAAGTTAGGTTACTATTTGTAATTGTACTTGGGTTAACTTGAGTCTTGACATTCGACTCCATTTTTGCTTCATTTTAAGGCAACAGATTCTTGGCACTCTTTGGGGGGGCACTCCTGATTTCTGTGCGTACAGGCTCCTGAGATGTAAATCCAGTCCTGTTCCTCATCCATGCTGTCATCAGTGATGTCACTAATTATTTCAGAAAGTTTCTAAGGAGGACTGTGTAGGTTTGAAATTTCTTTTGCTATTTTAACGTTCCATCAAAAACAAATTCTCTGGCAATTATGTAAGTTTTGTTATTCCTATTAATGTATTTATCCTTTTATCTCTTCTGCATTTGTTTGTTCACATAAGAATATATAATCATAGAGAAAAAACAATAATACAATGATAAATTGAAAGCTAAGTACCGCTGATTATACTTTTCAAAGCAAGTTGGTAATTGCTGTGTTTTTATAGAAGGCAATTGGAAACAAATTTGAGAAAGAATGCAAGCAAATGCAGGACATCCATATACTTATTTACATCTTATGAACAGCACTTAGAAGACAATATCTTGAAGGACAGAAGAACCACAGTAAAATGGGTACTAGATCAGAGAAAGATGCATGGCCAAAAAATTACCTGAGAAGTTGAACTGATAGGTGTATTGCATTGTATCAGACAAGGGTAGGTAAAAATAACAAGAAAAATGGATTATAAAAGGCCTTATAGCATAAAGTAGTGACCAATGTCAGCATGGAAGCGGTGATTGCCTGAATATTTGCATATTAATACAGCGCTTTAACAGATTTCTTGTAATTTAAAAAAACAAAACATTTTTTTACATTCTAATACCCAGAATGTATTTTATTCTTTGGCTATATCCACTATCTTTTTCAATTATTAAATTGGGGTTACCCCCCCCCCCCAACACCAACAGTGGCAAGAGCCTTTTTTCGATGTTCAATAGATTGCTACCCACAACTATCTTGGTATACCCTGCGAGTGTTTTTGGCATCCCTCTAGGTCCCTATTTAAACCAAGCCATTAAGCTTGGCTCACTAATGGATACATTGTGCGTGAGCCATTATCCATTTCCACAGGGTTCAGCAAACTTGGCTATTCAATTGTTTTGGAACCATATCTGCCGTAATGCTCAGTCGCTTATTAGTTTGACTCGTTCGCATAATCGGAAATGTAGTTCCAAAACATATGGGAGGCACGTTTGCTGAACTAAGCCACTGTTACTAGACATGTGTATTAGTTTCGTAACGAATCGCAATTTGTTACAAATTTTGTTAATTTGAATTTCAGAAGTACTTCCGAAATAAAAAATTGATTTGATCCGAATTGGAACTAAATGAATCGGTATATAACGAATTTGATTCATTATGCTGTTTCACTAGAGAACCATTAATTAAATGATTCCTGAGCAGGATTTGATTAATTGGGATTTTAATTGGTGATCCGAATTCCGAATTGATATGAACTATCGAATTGAAGTTTACTTACAATACAAAAATACATGTACTAACTAAAGCAAACAGCATTATGAAACTAATCAGTATTATTAGACTGTTACACATAGCACCCTGTCCCTGTAAATTGACCTGTGGTGCTGCATCTATTGATTAATTCAGGATTTATTTAGTGATCCGAAATTCGAATCAATATCAACTATCGCATCGCTCCCAAATGATAGTACATTACATACAATAGTGATCCGAAATTCGAATCAATATCAACTATCGCATCGCTCCCAAATGATAGTACATTACATACAATAGTGATCCGAAATTCAAATTTTGATATCAAATATCGAATCGCTCCCAGATGACAGTACATTACATACAAACAGTGTGAAACTAATCAATTTCGTTTTACTGTTTCACATTACACCCTGGATTTGATTAATTGGGGATTTATTTAGTGATCCAAAATTCAAATTGATATCAACTATCGAACTGCTCCCAAATGACAGTACATTACAATAGTGATCCGAAATTCAAATCAATATCAAATATCGAATCGCTTCTAAATGCCAGTTGTACTGTACATTTACATACAAACTGTATGAAACAAATCAATTTAATTTTACTGTTTCACAATGCACCTAGTCCCTGTCAATTGGTTTTGGTGCTAAACCTGTTGCATTCAGCACCACAGGCCAATGGATAGCTCAACATTTAACCTTAGCTTGCCTTTTAACAGCAAGATTTGATTAATTTATGATTTATTTATCGATCCGAATCGATATCAACTATCGAATCGATCTTAATTTACAAAGGGGTATTTAGTGATCCGATATACCAAACGAAATAACGAAAACTAAATAAAACAAAACAAAATTAATTTTCCAGCCGTGCACAATGCACACCTCTAACTGTTACATTAAGGCTAGGGTCAGAAGAAAGCATTTTTCCCCGCGAACGTAAAAAAGTGCGTCCGAACGAATTGACGTATTTTTTCACAGAGTGCGCGAAAACGGTCAGACGACGCGCATTTTCGGGCGTGATTTTTTTCAGATCGTCAATAAAACTCTTTTTGCGTCTGGACGTTATGTAGGCTGGACATTAGCAGCGTCTGACATCTCCTAATCACGCAAACACGCCGCTATGCGGACGCAGCGCACTCAGTACGTCAGTACTAGCGGTTCGGCGTTCTCTAAAAAATGCGTTCAAATTCCACTTGCGTTGCACGGCCGGACTTTTGTGTGGCCGTACATCGTATATTGGCCGTCATTGCCCGTCATCTGCTGCTAGTGCGGCCGTAATTATGTGCGCCAGAACGCACGTTAAAAGTGCGCTGGTCTGACCCCAGCCTAAAAAATGTAGCCTGTAATGCCTGTACTGTAAGATATGCTTTGCTATATTAACCCCTTCGCTTCTAAGCCATTTCACCCCTGTGTGCTGAGCTCATTCTGACCATTTTGTGCTTATCGTGTACTCTAAACGTGATTTGAAGTCATGTTTTATTATTGGAACCAGAGAAATTATACATCCTTTTTTTCAGCAGACTAAGGAGAATCTGTTATCCTTTTGTTTTTCCAAAAAAAACATACAATTTTATCCAAAACTGAATGAATAAAAAAATTTTGCTTGTATTTTGGTGCATTTCCTTTTTTGACTAATACGATATATTGGTTATTCAGGGAGTACTGAAATGTCACCGACATTTCAGTGCTCTCTCGTTCACCTCACTTCGAGGAACCAAATTCTCCGAAGTGCAGGGAGAATCCGGCAACCGCACCCAAAAATCTGCCACAAAAAAACGCTGCATCGAACAGAAAAACCACCGCAAAAATCGGTGAAAAGACACTGCATGCATCTGAAAAAAGCCAATCATCCTCCGCAAAACCGACGAAAAAGCACAAATGAGTCCGAAAAAAGTCGACAAGTCAACGAACGGGGTAAAAAAACCACAACAAAGCGATTGAAAGTTGTTTGCAAAATGAAATACTGGATGAAAATGTCTGGATTTAGCATATAAAGTCCTATGAATAATAATAAAAAAGGTCCGTTCCAGAAAAAAAAAGTTTTTTTAGAAAAAATCCATAAAAATGCCTAAAAAAAATCATAAGAAATAAAGATGCATTTTTCTCCAGTTTAAAATAAGGAACAGTTTAATAGATATTCAATAAAAACAGTAAAATTTTTAACATTGAAACCTAAGGGATTCGCCTGATTAAACCTCCTGAATGAAACCACTGAACAACAGGGCATTCATTGACATTTCGGTGCTGTTTGGTGTTCTCTGTATAGATTAACCATTGCTTCTGTATGGGGACCTTCACTGCCGTCGAACAGCACTGTATTTTGTTGGCAATTCGCCAAAATTTGGCGCACTGCCTGCTTTCTGAGTAGCCGAATGACCACGAAAATGCATCGTACATGGAAATTCACTGTTCAGTGCAATTACGGGGCCAGATCGGCTCTCTGAATAACCCTGTGTATATAAAACAATGAACTTGCTCCCGGCGTGGGAAATGAGCAGGTGAGTAATGGCAACGGTATTGCTCATTTTATATGTAAAAAATTGGCAATATAATAGCCTTAGAGCGAAGAGAAAAATATATATATTTTTCTTCCTTTTTTTCATTTTATGTGGTCATGTTTGGTGTCCGACTTACTAGTGACACCTCACATGACCAAGTGAGTTGTAAAGAATGGCGATACTTGCAGCTGTGTGACTGATTGTGTTTTAGATGAAACAATGCTTAACCCCTTCACTACCGATATTGGGAGATCTAGGGCTTCAAAGGTACCATCTCATCCCCCGATATCGAGATATCTCAGTATGCTGATCTGCAGCCCAAAAGCAAATTAAATTTGTTTGCTGCAATTAAAAAAATTTTTAATCAAAAATGATTTTACAAAAAAAAACTGGTTTCTGACAATGTTTTTTTGGAAAAACTTGGTAGTGAAGGAGTTAATAACTAGGGATGAGCCGAACACCCCCCGAGTTCGGTTCGGGCCCGAACCCGAACTTCCCATATGTTCGGGTCCGAACCCGAACTCCATGCAAGTCAAAGGGGCTGAAAATTCGGTTTTTAGAGTGCCCTCCAAGAGGGCATATATGCTAGATATTTGCCATAAAAGGTGTATGGGGGTCTGGGTAGTGCCCTGGGGGACAGGAAACGAGGACAAAAAGTTTTTAAAAAAAACGTTTTTAAAGGGACAGTGAGTTTTCCATGAAATAAGGGTTAAAAATAAAAACGAAAAATTCCTTCAAATATCGTGCCTAGGAGGTCCCCATAACCTGCCCGTGAAGTGGCGGATTTCTAGGATGTATAGAAACACTTTAAAACAAAAAAATGACGTTTCATATGACAGTAAATGCTTTTCCTTTAATCTATCCATAAACAACTGCTTGGGGCGGCAGTCTGTATGAAAAGAGGAGACATTTTCGTACACGCAGAAAAAGTTTACAAATTTTTTTGGCTAAATTATTGTGAAACTTATGCAGGCTTTGGATGAAAGTAACAATAGGTGCTTCAAAATTGGTCCTTTAGCGTCCAACAGTGCCGTCACACCGTAACCCCTCTGAGGATATGAATCTGATACAGGCGTCAGTGGCAGTGCACCCAAATATTGTGCTTTTAGTGCCAGGCCTGCAAGTACTATCATACAGTAACCCCTCTGTGGTATTGTGGAAGAATGCAGGGGTGTACCATGTGGTCCTATATTGAAAAGATATGATTCTGGTCAAGGCGTCAGTGCACCCAGATATTGTGCTTTTGGTGCCAGGCCTGCAAGTGCCATCATAATACAGTAACCCCTCTGTGGTATTGTGGAAGAGTGCAGGGTTGGACCCTGCGGTTCAAAAAATAAAATGATATCAATCTGGCACAGGCGTCAGTGCAGCCAAATATTGTGCCTTTCATGGCAGCAAGCGCCTTCACACCGTAACCCTTTTGTGGTATTGTGGAAGAGTTCAGTGCTGGAGGTTTTGTGAATGCAGAAGAGGACATCCCCCATCTATTCCATTACTTCAGCATCAGGGGATTGATAGCTGCTGATCCAGGACTGATTCATTTTTATAAATGTCAGCCGGTCTACAGAGTCGGTGGACAGACGCACTCTTTTGTCTGTGACAAAACCTCCAGCGGCACTGAACGTCCTTTCGGAAAGCACGCTAGATGAAGGGCAACCTAGTAGCTGCATAGCATATTGGCTAAATTCTGGCCAGTGATCCAATCTCAACACCCAGTAAGCCAGTGGATCATCTGCTGGAAAGGTATCCAGGTCTGCCCTTGCCCCTAGGTAGTCCTGCACCATATGGTGAAGACGCTGGCAATGGGTGCCTACATTTGATATCCCTGTGCGTCGAGGACTAAAAAATTTAAAAATGCATCAGTCAAGCGGCCTTGGCCTTCACCACTATTCCTCTGATCATCTGCAGCCTCAGAAGCACGTGTGTCAGCACTTGGTAATCTACCAGTGCCTGGAAAGGTGTTACACAAGTGTCGCTTTAGAGCGTCCTCAAGTTTTTTCATTCTGTGCTCCCTCTGTGCGGGCAGGATGAGCTCTGCAACTTTACCCTTGTATCGTGGATCAAGAAGGGTTGCCAACCAGTAATGATCCCTCTCCTTGATAACACAAATCCTGGGGTCCTTTAGCAGGCTTTGCATCATTAGGGAGCCCATGCAGCGTAGGTTGGAGGTGGCATTAGCTTCCGAGTCTTCCTGGTCAATGAGGATGACCGTATCGTGCACTTCCTCCTCCAAGCCACGCACTAGCCCTTGTGTCTCTGGGCACACGAAACCCTCCCTTGAGGAATCCCCACCTTCAATGCCCCCACTACTTAAATATTCTGCCTCCTCCTCCTCCTCATCCTCCTCCTGTCTGATCTGAGTAGGATCCGCTGGAATGCTGTCTGCGGAAAGACTGGGGCCTTGAGAGCTAGGGAAGGCCTCCTCTTCCTCCCGCTGCTCTGCCTCTAGAGCCACATCTATAATTCCCCGCAGAGTGTGCTCCAGCAGGAACACTTGTCACGTCTTGGCCTTGCCCCCTGCTGGTGGTAGCAGGGATTCCTGTTTATTTTTGTTTTCAGCCTGCAGGCCATCTGTTGGGCTTATTGGCCTGCGGTCACATGACCTGTTCTGCCCTATAAGTACGACAGGACTCCCCTTGATCCTTGGACCAGGATAGTCTTTCTTGCCTAGTCCCTGTATTGCTGTTTACTTTGATTTGCTGTGTATGACCTCTGCTCATGTATTTAGGATCCTCTCTTGTCTGACCCCTCTAGTTTTGATATTCCGTGTATGACCTTTGGCTCTTGTATTTGGATCTCTCTTCTGTCTGTCCCTGTACTGTACCGTGCTTAGGAATCTGTATGTCTGCATTCATCGTATGTTTGGTTTATGTTTTGTTCGTCATGCAGGCCTAGCCTAGTTAGTATCTCGAGACCACCTTTCAAGGATCTCAGTCAGGGCTTAGGGATCTTTCTAGTTTCTGTTAAAATCTTGGTTTGTTCCCTGGAATCTGTATGTCTGCATTCATCGTATGTTTGGTTTATGTTTTGTTCGTCATGCAGGCCTAGCCTAGTTAGTATCTCGAGACCACCTTTCAAGGATCTCAGTCAGGGCTTAGGGATCTTTCTAGTTTCTGTTAATATCTGGGTTTGTTCCCTGGAATCTGTATACCTGCATTTATTGTCTGTCTGGTTTATGTTTTATTCATCTTGCAAACCTAGCCTAGGTAGTATTTCGAGACCATCTTTCAAGGATCTCAGTCAGGGTTTAGGGATCTTTCTAGTTTCTGTTAATATCTTGGTTTGTTCCCTGGAAGCTGTATACCTGTCCTTAAGGCTTCATCTCTGCAGATTGGGGGTTCCCCCTCGCCCTATAGGGGGCTCCCCGTTACAACACTAAAGGAATTGTGTCACTAATGCATGCACTGACCCTGCTCACCATCCTCGTTGCCTCCTCAAATGGTGACAGTACAGTGCATGCATCCTTGATCATCAGCCACTGCGGGGGGGGAAAAAACCAAGTTGACCTGAACCTGTCCTTGTGCCATACTCACACAGGTACTCGTTGATGGCCCTCTGCTGCTTGTGCAGACGCTGCAGCATTGCTAATGTCGAGTTCCACCTGGTGGGCATGTCACAGATCAGACGGTTTGTGGGAAGGTGGAATTCTCTTTGAATTTCTGCCAGGCGAACGCTTGCTGGGAATGACTGTCTGAAGTGGCTGCAGACTTTTCTGGACTGGATGAGAACCTCTGGCAGCCCTGGGTATTGGTTAGGAAACGCTGTACCACCAGATTTAGGGCGTGTGCTAGGCATGGTACATGCGTCAATTTACCCTTGCGTAGGGCGGAGAGAAGGTTGCTGCCATTATCGCAGATGATCATTCCCAGCTGAAGCTGGCATGGTGTTAACCTCTCTGCACCTGCCCCTGCAGAGCTGACAGAATTTCTAGCCCGGTGTGGCTCCTGTCCCCTAAACAAACCAGCTCAGGCACAGTATGGCATCTTTTTGCTTGAGCCATTGCGTAGACCCTGTCAGGCGTCGGTTTAACTGCCACTTCGCCTGAGAGAGAGAAGGAGGAGGAGGAGGAGGAAGAGGGAGAGGTGGTGGTGGAGCAGACAGACCTCATACAAGCAGCTTTCTGGAGGCGTGGTGGATGAACAAGCTCCAGAACAGAGCCCTGTCTTGGATCCCTCCCAGCTGCAATCAGAGTTACCCAGTGTGCCGTGAAGGAACTGTAACGACCCTGTCCATGCTTGCTGGACCACGTGTCTAAAGTCACATGCACCTTGCTGCTGACTGCCTTTCCCAATGACTGGATAACATTGTCTTCCACGTGCTGGTGTAGTGCTGGAATGGCCTTGCGTGAAAAGTAATGGCGTTTTGGAACCTGCCATTGTGGTACAGCACATTCAGCAAATTCACGGAAGGGAGCAGAGTCCACCAGCTGGAAAGGCAGCAGCTGCAATGCGAGTAATTTTGCTAAGCTGGCATTTAGACGCTGTGCTTGGGGATGGTTGGGACTATATTTTTTCTTTCGCTGCAGCAGCTGCAGCAACATAATCTGACTGCGTAAATCTTCAGCTGCTGGGATGATGTCACATTGTGAGGAATGACTTGGTACATCCATTACTGTAGCATCATCCCTGTCGGTGGAGGTTGTAGGCAATGACATGGCAGGACATACAGTGGGGGTAGAGACAGATGAGGAGGAGGAGGACCTACGCAAAGTTTTGCACCAACGGGATGTGTGGCAGTTGTTCATATGTCACCTCAAGCACGTGGTACCCAAGTGTCCGGTATCTTTCCCACGCTTAAGCCTCATCTGACATAGATTACAAATAGCAACGCTGCGCTCTACTGCACATTTCTTAAAGAACTCCCAGACAAGAGAGTTCCTGCGTGTGTTCTTTGAGACAACAGCGCTCTGCACCGGAGCAGCTCTGACATGTGATGCCTTGGACTGGCTAGTGCTACGGTTGGTCACAGAGGATGTTGTGCCTCGTGTTTGCTGTGCCTCCTCCTCCCCCTCTTCCTCACTTAATTCCTCCGTTCAATCAGGCACCCAGGTGGAGTCAGTGACCTCATCATCATTGTCATCATCACCCCCTATCTCCTTGTCACTGGAGCCAACTTGGCAGTATGCTGCAGCTGCTGGGGCAACATGAGTGCCAGTTATTTGTGTGTCATCACTGGCACCCCCTTCCTCTAGGTTGATTATACTCCCTTCCTCAACCTCAGAGATTGAATCAGAGCACTGTACTTGCTGCGCATCCTCAAGCAGCATGTCACTCTAATTGTAGTCAAACAATTCAGCTGACTCCTCCGTGTGTGATAGCGAGGCTACGGCAGGAGTAGCTGTGTACATGGAGGCTGCATTAGATGCTTTGGCAGCTGAGGTGGACTATAAAGCACTAGAAGCCTGGCTGGCAGAGGACTCGGAGGATGAGGATGGCCTGGTTAGCCAATCCACCAAGTCCTCTGTATGAGCCAGTGACAAGACACAGATTACAAGTCTCAGACACCTCCTATAAATCAGTGAGACCCCTTCATGGGTGGCAGCGAAACCTCCTATAAATCAGTGAGACCCCTTGATGGGTGGCAGCCAGTGAGAACACACGGATTATAACAATTCCCAAATGTTTTAAAGAAATTAGTGAGCCCCAAAATACTGCGTGGTACTGGCTGTGTGACAAGAGACAGATCACCTCAATTCACAAATGTTTTGTAGAAATTAGTGACACCCAAAATACTGCATGGTACTTGTTGTGTGACAAGAGACAGATCACCTCAATTCACAAATGTTTTGTAGAAATTAGTGACATCCAAAATACTGCGTGGTACTTGTTGTGTGACAAGAGACAGATCACCTCAATTCACAAATGTTTTAAAGAAATTTTTAACCCCCAAAAATACTTGCTGGCTGTGTGACAAGACACAGAAGATCACCTCAATTCACAAATGTTTTAAAGAAATTTGTAAACCCCAAAAAAACTTGCTGGCACAGTGACAAGACACACATCACCTAAATTCCCTGATATTTGGTAGAAATGAGACCCCCCCAGACCCCCCCAGTAGCGTGGCAGACCGGCAGTAACAACACACAACTATCTCCTCTGAAATCTCCTCTCAAAATGCGTGCTGTAGCTATGCGTGGAAACGTTATATAGTGTGCTGCGGGACTTAGCTCTGTGAGCCCATGATTGGGCAAAATTTGCCCAATCAGGACTCTGAGCCGTGATTGGCATACTGTTGGACCTGTCTTGCACCAGACCTGTGGTCAGGTGCAAGGCTGTAGCCATTTACGAGCTTCAGGCCAGTGGGAAAATGCATTGTGGTCCATTGTGATAAATTGTGGTCGAACATGCGGCGAACACCCGGAAATGTTCGGTGTTCGCGATCTAATCGAACAGGCTAAGTTCGGGTCGAACTCCGAACCGTCTGAACCGAACAGCTCATTCCTATTAATAACACATTATGTCATCACCTCCAATCTTGTTTATGCTGAGGCAATTACTGCTGCAGCATTTTTTGCATTATAAGCGTATAATGCCTCTGCCTTTCAACAGAGAAAAAAAAGTTTTGCATTTATTTTTAATTTTTACACTTTATGGGCCCTATTACAATCCTAATGCTAATGTTAGCGCTCACCTATGTGAGCGTTAATGTTAGCAAAAAAGTCCCCCAGTCTCCTTCTGTAGATTACTCCGTCGACCTGTCAGATCTCGCAAAGCGAGATCCTGCAGGTCATGTGATTGGCAGCCTCAACGGAGTCCTGTGGAGGCTTAGCGCCATGTTACGGTGCAGGCTGCACCGTAATATCACACTAAAATGGGGACGCTAAGGAGAAACCTGCAGGCGCAGGTTTTTCTCCTTAGTGTCCCCGTTTTAGCATGAAGATTGTAATATGGGCCACAATGTTCATGTTTAGTATCACTGGAAAAGCCAGACTCTGACCTTTCCAATGACACCTCACATGACCTTTTGGGGAGTACAAAATGGTGATGCAGCGGTCCATTCTCATTATGCCTGCATTGTAAAATTCACACTATTAGATTAAAACATGTAACAATCTGCACTATTACCGTAAAGTAACGTAACACACAATGCGCATACTGTATGGTCAGCGCTATTACAGTATAACAAGTAATCTGTAATGCGTTACTGTAGGATTTGCACTATTACATTAAGTGTGCAAGCTGATATCCCTTAACTTCTTCCTGTCGCCTGGTCTGTTCCAATCCATTTGCGGTATTTACAAATTGAGTTGGGATAGTTGAGAGCCACAAACAGATAACAGCAGTGCCATCAGTATTACCTCCTGGAATCCATAGAAATCCATGGATGGCCCTACCATTCCGCTTGCATGTGTGGGAGGTAGAAGAACACGATTGCATTGCTCTCTGCAGTGTGTGATAAGAGGTAATTAAGGGATTTTTTTGTGGGTTACAAAATCAATAGGCTCTAAGAACTGAGTGTCCTTAGAGTTTTGCAGAATAACAGTTTGACCACAAAGCGATGTTGGAATGGGACACTGGTCTCGCTTTAAAGCCATTATGAACAGTCTCATACAAAGCATAGGGCTGAATCCACATCTTAATGGCATGGTCTGGATAAGGCCCTCTATTTGTACATTTTTTTTCCTTCTGAATTTGATTTGTATTTTAATGAGTCGTCAATAATTCGATTTTAATTTGAACTATATCTGTATACTCAGATTGAGGTTACAATAGTAATCTATTGTTTGTAAATGTCCAGTAAGAATATGTGGCAGAATGACTGAATTACCTTCTAAAAACAATACTGTATTATGCAGTCAAGCTTTGTACAGTTTATAGTATAATGCTGAAAATTGTCCTGGACCCAAGCATGCAAAATTCAAAAATACCCAGGCGGTTAAAGGGTTAAACTGCAGGATATCCTAAGGTGCTATCATTGGATTTCATGTTTCAGATCAACAATATGTTACAGAAAAAATAGAATAAGGAAAACAATTGTGAAGGAGATGCAGTTAGTAATTATAGTCTATCATGAAATATTATCTATGAATTACAGCTTGTAAATAACTTGCATGTAATTTACAGTATTATATATGCAGTTTATTATTTTATATATGTTTTATGCTTCTTGCATCCATATATACAGAATCTCTTATTTCACAGAAAAGCTGCTCCCGCTTCCTCTGCTACAAAGCTGACCTTCTGCCTTACTGTACATTCACTGTGAATGCTGAAATATTGCCAGAAGATGAGCCTGGTCTGTAGCCTCCTCCTCTTTGATAGATTAAATGAAGTATTAAATTCTGTGATTGGTTGTTTATCGTGGCTTCCTGGAACAGAGCACTATTTAAATATCAGTTATTGTGTAGCCAGCTAGATACAGAGCTGTGAAAAGAGAGTGAGAGAGACCTGAGCAGAAAAAAAATCTCCAAATACTTCCAGCAAGGTAAGGGACTTCAATTATCTCCTTTATTATAATCCGTAACATTGTGTTGGTGGGGTTGGGGCTCATTGACAAAGCTCATTTCAACAGGAACAATATTTTAAGAGCAGATGTTATCTGAATATATACATAACAGAGAAGTATCCTGAGGAAAACTGTTTATATTTATAAACAGCATGTATTTCCCAGATACATTATAAATATGCTGAAGTGTGTGAGTGTGTGTATATATATATATATATATATATATATATATATATATATATTTATTATAGAGTGACTGTGTATATATGACAATATATGGATAAAATCATAATTTAGAATAGAATAACCCCTTCTGCAGTGGCAAAGAAAATAATGAATTAAATTATTTGTTTATTGTTTGTGTACGGATTTTAACAGCCCAAACCCCAGACATTCTAGCTGAATGGGTGGTACATATTACAAATAAATGCTTTCCTCCTCCTAATTTTATGGTGTTGTCACCAGTGTTAATCTAATTATAATTGTGTAATTACAACACATCTTGTTTTTTAACACTATCAATCCTTTGCTTCAGATAGCGGAGTTATGTTACTGTTACTGCAAAGCTCTCTGTATCAAAACACTTTGACATATGTGTGGTTAAACATTTATTATCTGTTAAAGATATAAAACCCCTAAGACTTGTTCTCACATCACGAACATATTGTTCAATGGTAGAGCACTATATTTATTTATTATTTATTTATAAAGGATTTTTCCAGGAAGGATACATTGAGATTTCTCTCGTTTTCAAGTATGTCCTGGGTTCAAGAACATTAAAATGTTACAGTTGTTACAGAAATACAAAGTAATACAATGCAAGATATTAAAAAAACACCACAAATATACAGATTAACAGAAAATAAATATGTAGGAAATATAGTCACTATGTTACATTTTTACAGGTGCAATTCCGTATTGAGGTATGTTAATAGGGAGCTCTTGAGTGACTTTAGACTGGGGGAAGAGTTGATGGCGTCTGGGAGGTTATTCCATAACTGCGGTGCTCTGTAGGAAAGTGAGGACCGAGCCACTTGCACTACTATGGGTAATTGTATTATTTTTATACAGAGTTTTATGCTCTTATTTATTCATGTAGTGTGTATATATATGTGTAAATTCTGATATTATTATTATGTTACATTACACATATACTTTGCATTATAGCTGGAAAAGGATGTAAAACTAACAAATAAATTCAGACTATTTCAAGTTACCTACCAAACCAAATAAAGCAGTTTACCTATCCAGAGGTGTGCTCTTCCTTACTGTACAAAACCCTTTCCCATTATGCTGTTCTCAGGGGATGACCTTGTGGTTTTTAGACAGTACTGTTAATGAACAGATTGCGAAAGAGTTGTTTCTTTTTACCTTGTGTATATATGTATAGTTTTTGTTGTTTGGAGCCTTTCGGTCCCATAGATGTCTTTAGTTTCCATAAAATAATATGTATGATTGTATTTCTACCAGATCTTAAACCTTCTGTTCTCTTTTGCTAATGTTTAGGATTTACTTTTCCAAACCCATAATATATTTTTGTAAAAGCAATCCTGGACATTTGGCTGGGCTTTCGTGGTCGGCACCAATTAGAGGGTTGACCAGTGCTTGTTCTTAATTGTGATAGATCAATAGGATAGATACATACATAGATGGATGGATGGATGGGGCATGAAAAGTACAAGAGAAGGCTCACACTCCCGTAAGTAAATAAATAGTGTATCCTTAATATAAAGCAACTATTGACTGATATGTCAAGATATTTGTACTGCAGACACCCAAAAATCAGCAATAAAGTACAGTATTCACCACAATCTGTTTACAAACAAATTCAGAGACAGTTACTTGCACTTAAATCCAAATCACTGGTTGCTTTTAAACAACAGAATTGAACAAACAGTATTACAGAATATTAATTGTACACGTTTTTGCATTGAAAAACATAATTCTCATTTACAATACTTCACTCTGTATTACTGACAAGAGCAGTAACGAAATGCCCCCATCTTCCCTGTAAATCAAAGTTCATTTAACTTTATTGCAGATTTACAACGGCCAGGAAAAAATGGTCACTCAGTACAGAGATAAGATTAAAGATTAATTGGAAAAAATCCTGGATATGTTACTGTACATTCTGTATGGCTATACGCATAATAATCTCACTGATCTGTACAAATTTTCGTACGGAGGTTATGTGGCCATTTTATTACTTTTAGCACTTTTACTGTATGTGGCACAAAGGTCATTTCTGCCTGTATGCAGATCAGGCAGACTATATGAATATCTGAAAGATAAGAGACAACGTGTAGATTCTGCAACATTCCTTCCAAACACTATTTTATGAAAAGGACTAAAAGATTGATTACGGATATGTAGTGTATGCAGCAGCCCCGCAAACACACCTTCAGAAACTTACTGTATAACTCATTCTGACGCTTTGCACTACAATGTAACTACATGACCCACCATTGTGACATGTTAAAAGAGCTAAATTGGCCATCGCTGGAGTCTAAACGCACCCTTCACCTTTCCAACCTGGTGTTGTAATGCCCCACGCCGCGGTCGGACCGCGGCCGCCATATTGGGACGCCTGGCAGACTCACCTGAGGTCCCTCGTGGCGCGTCGCTCCCTGATTCCGATCTTCAGCTCGAGGGAGGAGAGCCAGGATGTGTCCCACGCTGTCTCCGGGATCCAGCTGAACAGAAGGCAAGCGCGCATGCGCGATCGTCCATCCAAGAGCATGAAGACCTAGGTACTCTGGCGCCCTCTGCTGGTCAAGTAAAGGTACTGCATTCCACGGTACCAGCTCCACTTCCAGTCCCAGCTCCGCTTCCAGTCCTGCTTCCACGGTACCAGCTCTGCTTCCAGTCCTGCTTCCACGGTACCAGCTCCGCTTCCAGTCCTGCTTCCACAGTACCAGCTCCGCTTCCAGTCCTGCTTCCACGGTACCAGCTCCGCTTCCAGTTCTGCTTCCACGGTACCAGTTCCGCCTCCAGGCCTGCTTCCACGGTGCCAGCTCCGCTTCCAGTTCTGCTTCCACGGTACCAGTTCCGCCTCCAGGCCTGCTTCCACGGTGCCAGTTCCGCTTCCAGGCCTGCTACCACAGTGCCAGCTCCATCTGCAAGTTTGCTACCACAGCGCCAACTCCATCTCCAGACTTGCTTCCACGGCACCAGCTCCATCTCCAGGCTTGCTTCCACGGCACCAGTTCCATCTCCAGGCTTGCTTCCACGGCACCAGTTCCATCTTCAGGCTTGCCTTTATACCTCTGGTACCGGTTCCAGATCCTGTCTTCAGTCTAATTCCTCTATCCCAGGACTATTTCCAAAGATTACAACTTGTGTTATTTATCCCTACAACCCTTCGTTCTGGACTTTACTTTGTCAAAGACATCTTGCATTCCTTTTGTTCTGGACTTATATTTTGTTCCACCCAGTAAAGGTTCAACTGATTATATCCCTCCTGGTCTCCTCCTTCGGCTTGCCACCGGGTTCCATACACACAACACTACACAGGGGTCATAGCCTCTGCCCTTACAGGTGTTTAAGAGCTTTCCTGGGAAGCTGCCACCCTACCTGAATAGACTGCTTCCTCCAGCAGTTCCCTCATCCTATAACCTCTGATCCAGGACAAGCAACTTACTTGCAATACCACAATACAAAAAGACAGTGGCTCGGTCCTCATTTTCCTACAGAGCACCACAGTTATGGAATAACCTCCCAGATGCCGTCAAATCTTTACCCAGTCTAAAGTCACTCAAGAGCTCCCTATTGGACATACCTCAATACGGAATGTACCTGTAAACATGTAACATAGTGACTATATTTCCTACATATTTATTTTCTGTAAATCTGTATATTTGTGTTGTTTTTTTAATATCTTGCATTGTATTACTTTGTATTTCTGTAACATTTCAAATGTTCTTGAACCCAGGACATACTTGAAAACGAGAGAAATCTCAATGTATCCTTCCTGGTAAAATATTTTATAAATAAATAAATTGATGAAAAAAATTGAAATGTGTACGTTTACACTATTTGAATCGTTTTAGAATTACAGATTAATAATCTAATTGTAAGACTGCTATCGTACCCTACATTTAAGTGTACCTATGCATCCCATGTTTCTAATAAAAAGTCATGATAATTTTTTTAGTGCAAGAAGTGCTTGCCGGTGACAGAGTGAAAATGGAAGCTCACCTGCCAATAAGCTCTCATAGGGGAGATTTTAGTTATTATTTTACTAATATTGGACAGTGTTTCTTCAGGAATGTAAAACCATTGAATGAACTATTGCATCCCTGGTGTACATGGTTTGTAAAAGTGTTTCAAGAAAGCATGAATCATTGCTTCTAATTCACAGCATGAAGAAGTCGGAGTGTCTGTATGTCACAACTTTAACATAAAGGTATATGTGTGTGTGTGTGATATATATATATAAAAATATATTCTTACTGCTGTACAGGGATATGATTCCCATGATTCAGAGGGTTATAATTGCTAGAAATCCATGTACAGTATAGATACAAGGGGATACTGTAATTTCCATATATAGGCATTATACCACATAAAAATGGTTACAAATAAAAAGATCGGTGTGGCGCACTCCTTATTTATACTGGTGAGTCACCTTCACCATATATCCATGTTGATGCCCTAGCGCGGACGCACCATAATACAATCCGAACGCTAATGGGTTGAAAAACCCGTTAGCGATTCGGAGCTTGGGCTTTTCAGCGCAAACTTACTGTACTTTGCGCTCCCTATGCTTAACATGGGGAGCGGAAAGCGTTAATTAGCGCTAGGATTACAATGTACTAACGCTATTTACTGTCCGGCTGCGTTGTGCCCGAAAGTTAACAACAGCCAGGATCTGGTGCTAACCGATTCTGCTTCTGCGGAATCCGTCAGTACTAGACAAAAATCCCCCAAAAATCAGATACTCACCTTTCATTCCGTGGCGAGAACGACGGCTCCAACCACCTCTTCTTGCTGCCGGGAGCAGTGAGAGACTGGGGAAAAAGTACCCCAGTCTCCTTCTGCGGATCACTACGCTGATCTGCTGAATCTCGCGAGATCCTGCAGGTCATGTGACCAGCAGCGCTAGCCTCAATGGAGTCCTATGGACTCTATAGAGGGGATGCTCGCGCCGGCGCTTAGCACTGTGTTACGGTGCAGGCTGCTGTATTAGCGCCTGTACTGTAATATCACGCTAAAATGGGGACACTAACAGGGTTATTCAAAGAGATTCGAAAAGTCACCGCACGTTCGGTGACTTTTCGTTCTCTTCAATTCGGTTCCTTTTGCCGATCCCATTTCGGTGACCCTGCGGTGTATTCAGCAAGCACCACAGGGCCCCCGAATTGCAGGGAAAAGCTGCCTCAAACCTGACGAAGACTAACCGCAAAACCCACCGAATGCACGCCGAAAACACGCAAAAACATCTGGATTAACCATCGAAAAACCCGAGCAGGAGCCGATCACACGCAGCGAAGCAGCCGAACAGGAGCCGATCACACGCAGCCGAAGCAGCTGAGACCGCAGATGAGGCAGTGAATAAATTAGCAAAACCGTTTGTATGAATGTGTGAAAGTGAAACGCTGTTTGCAAAGAAACTTCTGAGCGAAAATGTCTGAAATTTTCAAATGAGGTCCAGGGAATGATAATAAAAAGGGCTGTTACAGAAAAAAGAAGTAAACTTTAAAAAAAAAAAGAAAAATGCTTAAAATATCCTAAAAAAATCTATAAATAGACTCTTTACTGCAGAATTTTATAATGAACGGTTTATTAGATATTGAATTAAAACGGGAATATTTTTAACATTGAAGCCTATGGGATTCTCCTGAATAAACCTGCCGAATGAAACCACCGAATGGCAGGGCATTTCGGGAACCTTTCACTGCTAGTTTGTGTTCTCTGAATAGCCGAAGCAGTGCTTTTTCATGGGGATTTCACTGCCCTCGAACAGGCACCGAACAGGCACCGTATGTGCAGGCAATTCGCCAGGATTTGGCGAATTGCCTGTTCTCTGGATAGCCGAATGGCCAGGAAAGGTAACCGAACGCTGATTTCCAGCGTTCGGTTACCTTTCTCAAGCAATTCGGATCTCTTTGGATTACCCTGTAAGTAGAAATCTGCAGGTGCAGGTTTTTCTCCTTTGCGTCCCCGTTTTAGCATTAGGATCGTAATATAGCCCAAATGGTTTTAATCGTTTAACTACCTCAGAGTAACAATCTTTATGCTAAATTTCTATTTTACCAGCCATTTATGTGTTAACTACACATCCCATGTTTCAAATAAATGTTATGATAATATTTTCTCAACAAAAAGCACTTGGTGGTGCAAGGACGAGATCACAATTTCAGGGTGGTACAAGTACTGTGTCACAGTTGGATGATATTGCGTATTAAAACGTGTCAATATGATGAATATATGTGTGTAATTGTGTGTTTTGTGTGTTTTGTGTCTGTCCTCAGTATTTCTCTTTGAGAAGAATTTGAATGGATTTGAACAGGAATACTGAGAGATTTACAGATCTATTCAGAGAAAGGTGAAACTCAGGAGAATGACTGGAGAAGTGAAAATCCTAGGTCAAAATAGCCAAACCGGAAAAATTCTCTCATTTATCTCACTTTCCAAATCAGCTATTTGGTCTAGATTGTTCTCTTATCCTGCCCGTTCTCCTGGTTTTCACTTTTCTCTGAATAACCCTGATAGTAAATTTGTATTAGGCTGGTGGATTGGAATGGAATAAATGTATATATTAATCCTTTTTTTTTTTTGAACTTTCAGAACAAAAAATGGCTTTTTATTATTTTATGTTAATACTGTCTTGAAAACAAGGATATTTTTTGTTTAGAGGAGTGGTATCAACCTTGGTCCGCCAGATGTTTTGGATCTACATTTCCCATGAGACTCTCTAATGAATAGGTGAGCATCATCGGAGATGTAGTTCCAAAGATCTGAGGGCCGAGGTTGTCGACACCTGGCGTGTCCCTGTGCAGTTCAATTTTCCACTCTCACATAGGTGTATGTGCATTAACCAAAACAGCTCAAATTCTATCCAAATACTAGGGATGAGCTGTTCAGTTCGATAAGTTCGGAGTTCAATTCGAACTTTGGCCGTTCGCAAGATCGCGAACGTCAAACTTTTTGGGTGTGTTCGGTTCGAGTTTTAAAAAAAAAAAAGAAATTTTTGAAAAAAGTATACAAAATGCTTAAAAAAAATACTAAAAAATCTAGAAATAAAGAGACTCTTTACTGCAGAATATTATAAGCAACGGTTTATTAGATATTGAATTAAAAAGTAATGTGTACGTGCAAAGATTCTCACCTCTAAATGACCTGTGTTTTTCAAACGGCAAAACAACAGGTGTTTTTAGTCTGGTGTTATGAATTTGATACATTGTATGTATGTATGTATGTAGACTATACTGAGGGGGTGGTGTCTGCTTCTGAGTGAGAAGTGTTAATTTCCCTCCTAAAACTTCTTCTACTATGCTGCATTTCACCGCTGTGTGCTCATGCTCAGCTCATTTTTACCGCTTTTGTTCATCATGTTTAAACGCGATTTTGAAGCCACATCTTATTAAATGACCAACAAGTTAGATATCGTTCTTTCCGGCAGACTCCGCAGATTCATAATATATCATTTTTATATGTATACATCCTGTCCTGGCTGTATATTAGGAAAAAAATGCAATAAAAATAGAATTTTTAATCATCTGCAGTGTGTAAAGTGTTTTTTTTTTCACATTTTAGCACATGAGCGTCTGCGGTTATGTTTTCTATAGGGTGTGCTTGTACAAAAATTAGAAATGGGGACTCGTTACATTTTGTGGGGGGAATTACGTGATTTATAGCAAACGCACCCCATAGAAAAAAATCATTAGTGCATCATCGTTCACATTATAATTGAAATGTGAACAATATTGCTGCATTAATAAAAATAACACAAAAAAATAAATGTTTTTATTTTTTTTTACTTTATACCTGGTCATGTTGGGTATCATTCGAAAAGGCCATGCTCAGGCCTTTCGATTGACACCCTCCATGACCCACTAGATGCCTGGAGATATCGGGGTTCAAATGAACCCCCTATATCCACCAGGGGATTGGCCTGGGCAATATATATATACGCATGATGTGAGCTGGCCTGGGCAATATATATATGCATGATGATGGCGCATCTGTGACTGTCTGCAAGCATGATGTGAGCTGGCCTGGGCTATATATATACGCATGATGTGAGCTGGCCTGGGCCTGGGCAATATATATACACATGATGTGAGCTGGCCTGGGCCTGGGCAATATATATACGCATGATGTGAGCTGACCTGGGCAATATATATATAAGCATGATGTGAGCTGGCCTGGGCAATATATATATATATACGCATGATGAAAATTTGCAAAGGATAAGGCACGCAAAGTGAAATTTTGATGTGTCTGAAATTGAAACTTACGTTGACAACTCTTATTTTTTTTTTCGTTAATTTAGATTTGTTCAATACAGTTAATTTTAATTTGTTTAATAGAGTTAATTTAAAATGGTTTAATACAGTTTATATTTATTTTACCTTTACTATTGGTGCTTTTCAAACTTTATTCTTAAATAAAAAGAAATTTAGCAGTTTCATGTTGTGTCATTTTTGGTTATTTTGGGGGCGTAGCTGGTCTTGCCTAGGGCGCAAAATTGTCTAGCACCGGCACTGACCGCATGGTCCACCCCTGCACTCTTCCACAATACCACAGAGGGGTTACTGTATGATGGCACTTGCTGGCCTGGCACCAAAGGCACAATATTTGGCTGCACTGCCACTGACGCCTGTATCAGATTCATATCCTCAGAGGGGTTACTGTGTGACGGCACTAAAGGCCCAATTTTGAAGCACCTATTGTTACTTTCATCCAAAGCCTGCATAAGTTTCACAATAATTTAGCCAAAAAAAAATCACTAAACTTTTTCTGCGTGTCCGAAAATGTCTCCTCTTTTCATACAGACTGCCGCCCTAAGCAGTTGTTTATGGATAGATTAAAGGAAAAGCATTTACCGTCATTTGAAATGTCATTTTTTGTTTTTTACATATTTCTATACATCCTAGAAATCCGCCACTTCACGGGCAGGTTATGGGGACCTCCTAGGCACGATATTTGAAGGAATTTTTTGTTTTTATTTTTAACCCTTATTTCATGGAAAACTCACTGTCCCTTTTAACCCTTTCGCTGCTGAGGCTTTTCCCGCCCCTGTGCTGAGGTCATTTTTTACCTGTTTTGCGCATCATGTTTAAACCTGTTTTGAAGGCTTATTTTAGTATATGACATCGACATATTATATATCGTTCTTTCCGTCAGACTCGGTAGATTCATAATATGTCATTATTATATGTATACGTTATGTGATGTTTGTATATTATAACAAAAAATGCAATAAAATATGTATTTTCAATAATTTACAGCGTGTAAAGTGTTTTTTTCCACATTTTAACATGCGAGCAATTGCGGTTATATTTTGTATGGGGTGCGCTTGTTAAAAAAATTAGAGATGGGGTCTCGTTACATTTTTTTTTGGGGAAAATGACACCATTTTTAACAAACGCACCGCATACAAAAATCGTTAATGCAGCATTATTGTTCACATTATAATTGAAATGGGAACAATATTGCTGCATTAACAAAACAAAAAACAAAAAAAAAAGTGTTTATTTTTTTTTTTTTAATTTTTTTTTTAATTTTTTTATTTTTATTTTTATTTTTTATTTTTTTTTTACATTTTTTTTTACTTTCATGTTTGGTATCGTTGGAACGGCCATGCTCTGGCCGATCCAACGATATCAAAATTTAACCCCTAACTGCCACGGATCGGGAGATAGGGAGTTCATTGGAACTCCCTATCTCCACACTTCGTGGCAGTTAGGGGTTAATGCTAGGACTGGCGTCATCGTGCTGCGCACGATGACGCCAGTCCTCTGGGGGAGTTCCCGGAAGCTTGGCCGACATCCAAGATGTCGGCCAGCTCCCGGGAAGGATCGCAAATCGGCGCTTTTCAGCGCCGATTTGCGATCCAGCTCCCCAGGGGTTAATGCCAGGCATCATTTGGAAGGGCAGGCTGTGCCCTTCCAAATGATGCCTGGGTTAAGCCCCTGTGAGCCGCCGATCGGGAGGGAGAGAGGTCCGAAGGACCTCCCCCCCCTCCCTTTCAGGCGCCTCCTCCGCACATGCGGGGGGGCGCCTGAATTATGTGTCATCGCGGGGGCGCGATGACACATAACAATGGCGGCCACTGCTCCGGATGCCGGGCTGACATCCAGGATGTCAGCCCGCACCGGAGGGGCCAGCGATCGGCCGGTACCCGCCGAACGCTGACCCCAATGCGAGGACGCGCTCAGCGCGTCCTCCGCATACCAGGGGCAATGCTGAGGACGCGCTGAGCGCGTCCTTAGCATTGAAGTGGTTAAAAAGGTTTTTTTTTTAACTTTTTGTCCTCGTTTCTTGTCCCCCAGGGCACTACCCGGACCCCCATACACCTTTTATGGCAAATATCTAGCATATATGCCCTCTTGGAGGGCACTCTAAAAATCGAATTTTCAGCCCCATTGACTTGTATTGAGTTCGAGTTCGAATTCGAACATTTGGAAAGTTCAAGTTCGAATGCGAACTGAACTCGGTGGTGTTCGGCTCATCCCTACCAAATACCCACAGAACCCTGAATCTGTTGCATGTCTTTTGCAAGGGGTATACTACTAACCTGTGTTACACACCAATGAGTGCAGTGGTTTAACACATTATCCATATAATTTGGCAGAATAGATGTGCCGAAAAGGTTCTTATCTACCGACATATTCTATGTTTCTATGTTTAACAGGTTTTCTCCATAGTGATATAATACAATTTCTGAAATACTGTGTGTCATTTTAAAGTAAACATTTTTATCTATATTTTTAAAAAGGATTCTATAAACAAAGATACGCTCGTGATATAATAACAAGTTTTACGCCGAAGTCCATAGAGCGGTTGTAATTCATTTCCTGTCTAGAGCTGTCCTTGGTATCCTAACATTACAGTTCTTTGATGGGTTCATTTGAGTATACTATAAAGTTTTTACAATCGTGTAATTTAGTGCACGGAAAGGTGTCACGGTGGAATTGAAGAATTTACCATTTCTAAATATGATATCCATAAGGAAATTATTATTCATTAACTAAAGGAAATGTTATCTCTAGTAAGAAATGCAAACACAGGTCTTTAATGCTGTGATTATGTTATCATTTACTATATAGAAAAATGTCACAGTGACCAGGGTGGAGTAGAGGTAACATCACTGCTCTGCGTGGAGAGAGCCTGTGGAGTCATGGGTTGAATCCCAGCAAGAGCACCTCTCCAGTAAGTGTCCTTGGGCAAGACACCTAACAGTACATACTCGCCACCCAGGACATACTTGAAAACGAGAGAAATCTCAATGTATCCTTCCTGGTAAAATCCTTTCTCAAAAAAATTAAAGATACATATTTACACAGGCTGGAAAAAAAAACATGTGTCCCTCGAGTTCAGCCTTTTAGGGTGGGGTCAGACTAACGCATTTTTAACGTGTGTTTAGGCACAGTTAATCACAGCCGTAGTAGCAGCAAATGACGGCCAATATACGAAGTACGGCCGCATGAAAGTTCGGCCGCACAATGCAAGCGGCAAACGAACACATTTTTTCGAGAACATAGAGCCGCTAGTACTGACGTACAGAGTGCGCTGCATCGGCATAGCGGCGTGTGTGCGTGATTAGGAGACGTCAGACGCTGCTAATGGCCAGCCTACATAACGTCCAGACGCAAGAAGTGTTTTATTGACGATCCGTAAAAAAACACGCACGAAAATGCACATCGTTTGACCGCTTACGCGTCCACCGTAAAAAAAATGCGTCAATGCGTTCGGACGCACTTTTTGACAGTCGATGTGAAAAACGCGTTTGTTTGACCTTACAAACACCTAATGCTGCCGATTCAGCAAAAGGTAAAAAAAACAGTCTGAAATGCTAGCTGACTATTCAATATAATGGGAAAAAATCCCTTCTTTACCCCAGAATGCCGGTCAGAATTTTCCTTGGATCGAGTAGCTTTTACCTGCACATTAAGGCCGGGTGCACACGGGACGTTTTCTTTAATGCACATTACGTGCGTTAAAGAAAACCAGCGTTGCACTCGACGCCCGCCACCCCCCCCTTGCGTGATCTTCCATAGGAGGATAGCGGAGCCCCGTCGACGCACATCCTAGCGCATCGACAGTGATGATGCGCTAGTATTCGCGTCGACGGGGCTCCACTATCCTCCTATGGAAGATCACGCAAGGTGGGGTTGGCGGGCGTCGAGTGCGACGCTGGTTTTCTTTAACGCACGTAATCTGCGTTAAAGAAAATGTCCCGTGTGCACCCGGCCTAAAGGGGTTATTCAAGAGACTGCCGAATTGGCCACCAAATTGCATCGAACGGTGAATTTTCCCATATAGTCAGAAAGCTAGCAATTTGCCAAATATTGGCGAATTGCCAGCAAAATACGGTGCAATTTGGCGGCAGTGAAATTCCCCATAGAGAAGCAATGGTTCAGCTAGTCAGAGAACGCAGACCAGCATGAAAAAGTTTGGGAAATACCCAGATTTTCGGTGCTTTCGTTTGACAGGTTTAAACTGACGTATCCTATAGGTTTCAATGTAAAAAAAAATCCCAGTTTTCATTAAATTTTTATTCATCCGTTTTTTCTTTTCATTTGCAGCAAAAAGTATTTTTAGAATTTTTTAGGCATTTTCTGGATTTTTTCAGCCAAATTTTTGATTCCCATGTTTCTTAAATGGCGTTTTTTTTTATTCTGTAACAGACCTTTTTATTGTTAATCATAGGACCTTATATATTATTTCCATGCATTTTCATGCATTATTTTTGTTTAAAAAGCCTCTTAAAAATTGCGTGCTTTTTTAAACTTTTTTTTATCAGTGGCTGATCGGAGGCATTTGGTGGTCTGTTCGGCGAATCATCGGCTACACTTGGCAGTTTGCGGCTGTGTTCGGTGATTTTTTCTGCGGCGTTCAGTGGTTTATCAGATGCTTTCGGCGGGATTATCGGCGGCGTTCAGTAGAACCATTCCGCACACTTCGTGGACCCTGCGGCGAATGTTGAATACACTGCAGGGTCCGCGAATTGAGCTCGCCAAAGTGCGCCGAATGAAAGGGTACTGAAATTACATTGGTAGGTCGGGTCCGCTCAAGAAGAGCACAATCAGCGACTGCAGTGTGTATTGCAGACCGTAAGAGAGTCAGGATGGAAACTGAACAAAGATAAATGTGACTTTGAGAAAACAGAACTGTGCTACTTTGTAGGCTTGTGCACCGATTTTTTTTTTCGGTTAGATTTTTCGGATTTTTAAACTTTTCGATTCGGCTCGTTTCGACCGATTTCGGTTTCGATTCGATTCGGTTCTGCCCGTTTTTCGGGTACATTTTTTTTTTGGAATATCGACCATTTTTCGTATTTTCGTGTCACTGTGCTCGGTTTTTGTATCGACTTTTCGTAATTTCGGAAATTTTCTTTTTTCGGAATTGCACATTTTTCGGAATATCGACCATTTTTCGTATTTTTCGTGTCATTTTGCCCGTTTTTTGTATCGACTTTTCGTTTTTTCGAAAAATTTTCGTTTTTCGGAAAATTTTCGTTTTTCGGAACATCTGTTCTCCTCGTTTGACACATTTCAAGTCCATTCGAAACTCCGAAAATATTTCGTTTCGGCTCGGAAAACATTTCGGATCTGAAATTTTCGGATCTAAAATTTTTCGGAAATTCGGCCGCATCCGAAAACACGAATCGGGAAATTTCGTGAAAATTCCGAAATTCCGAAACCCAAAACGCACATCCCTACTACTTTGGCCATATTATTAACGGAGACAGTATTAAGCAAGATGCTGGTAAAGTTCTTGCTATTGAGCAATTGAAAGCCAGTCAGATGGTAATGAACGGAGACAAATACTGGGCCTAGTGAATTATGGGGGCAAGTTTCTAACGGAACGGTCTTCAGTGTTGCATCCTATTACAGAATTGTTGAAGGATGTTGCTTGGACCTGGAGACCTCCATAGGAGTCATAGGTTCCTCTTTGATATATACTGAAAAAAATAAGCATTTAAAATTTCTGCCTTTTCCTCGATCTTCAGCTACTAACACCCCTGACTCGGATTTCAGTGAGCCTAGATTTCACTCTTGCTTTTTTTAGAATTTATGCACTTAAAACAGATATAAATCAGATTTTAAATAACATAGCATTTTGTTGACATTGTCTAACATGCAATTTACCCTAAAGTAGCCCATCTCACTTGACTTATACACAGACATTTTAAAGGGATCCTCCACGGAGTCTTAGCTAATCCTGTCCTCTAAGGGTGAGGGAATTAATACCTCCCAGAACCTGAGATCAGTGAGTGCTGAAATTCGGGACTCAGCTCCCACCAATGGCTGTCAATGTAGTCAGCGTTGAGGGCCATTGTATTGGCAGGATTCTTGTTTGAGTATCCAGTCCCTCTGCAGTCACATGACAGCTGTAGCATAGAGGAAGACAGCAGCATGTCATAGCCAGCACCAAATTAAAAGTTCATTTTTTAAAAAAGACTAATGAGTTAAAATTGGAGGAGAGTGTCAGGAGGGGGTTGATTTTTAATTTTAACCCCTCTGTTTCCCCCTTTCCATTTTCATCCCTTAGTATCGCTTTAATTATTGAAATTAACAACAGACTTCGCTGTGATCTCTCTAGGACTCACCCTGTGGGCTGTCCCTGCCGGCACCCTCTCGCCGATTGCTCCTCTCCCCTTCTTGAATTCTTATGCCGACCTGCTCCCTACCCTTCCTCCCTCGCACCCCCTTTTACCTTTTTTTTCTTTCCATCCTCTCTTTCATTATTACCGTTTCCTCGCCTCTCTTAGGCTGGGTTCACACCTGCGTGTTTTTTTGCGCGCTCAATATGCGCATTTTTTAACGCGCGTATCGCGCAAATGTAAAAAACACGCGCATTGCAACGCATTCACGACCATAGACTGCAGAGTGAACGTGCTGCAAATACGGCCCCAAAGAAGCTCCTGTACTTCTTTGGGCCTAGGACTTTATACAGCACGTTCCTGCACGCTGTAAAACATCCAGGTGTGAACGGGTCCCATAGGAAATTATGGGATTTCTGTGTCTCAGTGATTTACAGCGCGCAGGAATGCGTTGTAAAACGCTGAGGTGTGAACCCAGCCTAACTACTCTCTTCTCACATTGACCTTCTACCCTAATTTTTTGCCCATGGCCTCACCCCTATGGCCCCATACACACCAGGGGATGACTTGTTGCCTGAATTTAGTCTCTCCCCCATTGGTTATTATTACTCGCCCTGTGGCTCAGTAGCAGATGGTAGTTTATTTGTTTCATTTAATGGTCTTCCTTCTTATTTACTGTTTGTTGTATCATTCCTAACTCAGGTTCGGCACTCTATATTGCCACACAGATTCCAGATATCATATTTTTTATCTTTGTCTACCGATAAGCACTTGTTTTTAATAAACTTCCTATTCGTAAAAAAAAACATTTAATTAACATCAGAAAACAATTAGACTCAATCCACGCTTTACCTGCCATAACCTACATTTTTTATACTTTCACCACCATTGCGTTTATTTCTATTTTAAATCTATTAAATGATTTATTGCTTGAAAGTGGATATACGTATATAATTATATATTTCACTTAAAATTCTTATCATCCAGTTCCGCCCACCTCATAAAAGTATTGCAAATTGAAAATCTGCCTGACTGTTTTTTGATTATTGTGATTGATGAATGTACTCAAAAATGAATACCAGATATCAGACTTGTGTCAGCATATTGAGTGTAGATTGTGTAAATATGTATAAAAAAATTGCCTAGCTTTTAAGATTTGTTTCAGTCTACCATGGCTAAACACTCCAAACCTATTTAAAAAAATAATTTTTAAATGTCTGATAAATCAATATCATCACTACAAATTATCTACAGTAGAACAAAAACAATCCTCATCTAGTAGCCTTGAAGGTGGGTTCCATGACCATTATTATTCTTGGAGATATAAAAAAGATATTGTGTAATCACTGTTCCAGATAACTCACTACCTGTAGCAGATTGAAAGTGAACTGTCAGAACTGCATTGTGTTTTCATTTTCTCATTTCTGTAAAGGTTTCTTCAAAATAAAATCAATGTCACCTTTAAAAATTATTTATTTATTTGTGTGATTAAATGTCTTTAGTTAATGTTTAAAACAGAGCAATAAAATGAGGCTTAGTCTAGAGCAGGGATGTCAAATGCTGGCCTCACCAGATGTTTCTGAACTACAACTACATAATTCCCTTGTCATCTATTGAATTAAAAGAATTGTGGGAATTGTAGGCATCAACATCGGGGGGGGGGGGCAGGAGTTTGACAGCCCTGGTCTAGGGCCTGAATACATTTTAAGGCTGTGTATGTCTTTCACTCAGGATTTCAGTATTATAATAAAATATTTATAGCCATTTAAAAATGCTTTGGGGAGAAGTCACAAGACCTCCAACTACTTTAAGGACTGGTATTATTTAATAGAGAACCTAAGATGTAATTATTATTTTATACAGTGTTGAAGGCACACCGGTGGTTTCGTATAGAAATTAACGAGAGTAAAAATTCTGTAGAAGAAAAAAAAAAGCATTTTCTTCCCTAGAACGTCATTTTAACAAAACCTGTGAAGACATCAATCAACTCATCTCAGAATCCTAACCATGAAAGGCACATGTTCATTCGGTAACTCCCATTCACAGCTGTAATATGAAGCTCAATGAACACTCAAGACCATGGAAGTAGAGAGAAAATATGTGTATTATTTTTATGTTCTTAAGATGAAGAATCTAATAGATTCTGGATGATGACAGCACATGATCCTACAGGATCAACCTTTATCTCTCTGAAACATAAGAAAAAAAGGTGTCATCTGCGCTTATTCCTATTACACCGTGTGACACAAAACACAATTAGTGGCCATTAAAAGAAACCAAAGCCTCTAAGAGAGTAAGCTCACCTGCTGACGTCAAGGCACCTCTAGTGAAGGTGAGTCCTATCCAAAAATGAAACCACAGGCTGCTGTGTAGCAAACCATAACTGCTCACGCTGCTTTTCAGTCATGATGTAGGCTGTTGTTTCTGGGAGGGCATAAATAAAACCCCACCAGCTTACCTCATGACTGAAAAGTGAGCGGTTATGGTTTGCTACACAGCAGCCTGTGGCTTCATTTTTTGGATAGGACTCCCCTTCACTAGAGGTGCCTTGACGTCGGCAGGTGAGCTTCCTCTCTTAGTGGCCATTAAAAGAAACCAAAGCCTCTAATTGTGTTTTGTTTCACGCGTGTAATAGGAATAAGAGCAGATGACATTTTTCCTTCTTGTTATGTTTTATACATGTTGCTGGACTGGATACAATTTGGTGGATGCAGCCGCCCCATCGGGGAATAGGTGCGACCCCGTTCCTCCTGTACTTTATCTCTCTGAAGCATGCTGGCAAAGTCAGGAGGAGTGACCACTGCTTACTCCTTCATATTTGGTAGATTTGTCCTAAATATCTACCTCACCTCTCCACAATTTGTGGTGCTTAAGTTAAGATTATTTACTCATACACACTATTTGTTCTAGCTCTATCTTTACAATCAATATCTAGAAATGTATTTAATGCAGCAAAGACATTGCTATCAGTCCTCTGGAAGACATCACAGATCTTGACTTGGAAACAACAGCTAGAAAATGATGAGAATATCTGACAAATGGAAGACCTTATGCACACCCTTTATGTTTGGATGGAAAAGTATATGTCAATGAGGACACATTGGTATGCCTATTTGCATCATGCTTGGGGCACTCTCAGGAAGAGAATGGTCACATTATCTGGGCAGCCAGTATCAGACTTGGACATCCCCACTGGAATGTATTGTTCCAAAAAGCTTCAGGTCGTTAGAAGAATCTGAACAAAGTCCAGAAAAAGTACCATAGAACGGCCGTAAAGGTACAGTAATGAACCAAAAAATTGGAGCCTTTATTAGGAAATCGTAATTTCAAAAACTTGAAAACAAAAAACGTTAAACATTTACAAAAAGGTCGATCAGGTTAAAAGACATATATAATGTAATGACAGGCGGTGTATGGTGTAGGTAGTCAGATGTGACGTTAAGTCTTCATGACAACTATTGGACAGTTGGATCATAATACCTGAACCTTATCGTATTAAACCTTATTATGATCCAACTGTCCAATAGTCGTCATGAAGACTTAACGTCACATCTGACTACCTACACCATACACCGCCTGTCATTACATTATATATGTCTTTTAACCTGATCGACCTTTTTGTAAATGTTTAACGTTTTTTGTTTTCAAGTTTTTGAAATTACGATTTCCTAATAAAGGCTCCAATTTTTTGGTTCGTTCCTGTACCTTTACGGCCGTTCTATGGTTTTTTTTCTGGACTTTGTTCAGATTCTTCTTTTTAATGTTAATCACCAAGGGTTTAATCCCTATTCTAGTACCTATTAGGACAAAAGAAGAGGAGAGCAATTGAGGCTATCTAGTACAGTAACTTGATTCTGCACTCCGTTCTTTCTCCTTCAGCTCCAGCTCTTTGTTTTGTTTTCTTTCTCATTTTTCCCGCCTTCCCCATTTCTCTATTTTTTCCTCTATATTCAAAGAGAGCTGATCTGGCCCCGAAATTGCACCATACAGTGAATTTCCCCGTACAGTGCAATTTCGTGACCTATTCAGAAAGCAGGCAGTTCACCAAATTTCGGCGAATTGACAGCAAGTACGGTGCCTGTTCGAAGGCAGTGAAATCCCCCATAGAGAAGCAATGGTTAACCTATTCAGAGAACACCGAACAGCAGAGAAATGTCAGTGAAATGCCCTGCTTTTCGGTGGTTTCATGCGACAGGTTTATTCAGGCGAATCCCATAGGCTTGTGTCAAAAATATTCCTGTTTTTATGCAATATCTATTAAACCATTTATTCTTTTAATCTGCAGCAAAAAGTCTCTGTTTTTCTTTAGGATTTTTTTGGCATTTTTATTTTATTTTTTCGGCAAAATGTTTTTTCCGATATTTATTTATAGCTTTTTTTTTTTTTTCAGTAACTGTTTTTCCAGTAACAGTTTTTTACCCGGTTTCTTGCTGGCTTTTTCCAGACACGTTCGGGGGGTTTTTCAGCAGTTTTGCAGTGAATGCTGGTCTTTTTTCGGATGCGTGTGATGTTTTTGTGTCGGTTTTTCTGTTCGATACAGTGGTTTGTGGTGGTTTTTCCATTTGATGCTGCGGTTTCGTGGGCGGATTTTCGGATGCGGCGGGCAGAATTTCACTGCACTTTGGCGACCCTGCTAAATTCACCGCATGGTCGGGGAATTTGATTCCCTGAAGTCCAGGGAACAAGAGAGCACCAAAATGTCGATGATATTTCGGTGCTCTCTGAATAATCATGATACTCTTTTTAACCTTTCCTCCTCACTCTACCTAGTTCTTGGTCTTCTCTCCCATGTACTATAACAGCAGGTGTGTTATTAAGGCATAGCTGCCTTCGGTGCTCCAATTTGTCCTGCCCTCCTCTAAGCCAATTTTAAATGCATATATGAACTTGAAATTACAACAACTGTTCATAACCATTTAGTGACTATCAGGGTTATTCAGAGAGAGGTGAAAAGCAGGAGAATGGCTGGAGAAGGGAAAATTCTAGGTCAAAATAGCCGATTTGGAAAGTGGGATAAATGGGAGAATGTTTCTGGTTTGGCTATTTTGACCTAGAGTTTTCCATTCCCCAGTCATTCTCCTGCTTTTCACCTCTCTCTGAATAACCCTGCAATTTTTTTTCCCCTGTAGTTAGTTTCCATTGAAATACGTAGCTAATTTAGAACAAAAACAAAGATTGATATTTACACCAAGAGGTTTTTAAGATCATTATTACAGTATAGAGACTCGTTGCTGGGGGCAGGAGACTCATTGCTTTACAGCTTTGAATCCCACTACTGTGTATAACAAAGCTTGCGGAAACAGGTTGTCTCCCTAGGGGCATCATAGGTAAAACACCTTTTGCGTGTTTGTAAAGAATGCGCAAAAGTATTGCAAGTGAAACAAATACAAGTCACTTACTATTGTTCCAGCAGTCGGGAAAAAAAGTGATTTACACAATGGTGATTGTAAAGAATTGTAAAAAAAAATGTTTAACTAATGGACGCCATCTAGTGTTCACACTTAGATTAGGCTTATTATATGGGCTCAAAACAGACACACGCAATATGTATAAAGGTAGATTGAAAGGAAAGTGTATTATAAGAAATAGAACTGAAAAATTGTGTGATCTTTAAACTAGTTTTCAGGATATTCCTGACCAGTGTAGTTCAAAATGGTTAAGTTAATTAAAATAACTCATATCACAGCTGCCGATACATATATTTCTAGTTTAAAGCAAACAAAGTTGCCATTTAGCCTAAATTTATCATTAGGATCAAATCGTGGACTGTAACTATAAAATAATTATCACTGCTGATTGTCCTGAAAGCAAAAGATAGTAATAAAAAAAAAGTAATGGATGATCACAATAAATTTTTTGTTAGAAGTTTAGCAACAGCAATCACATAAAAAAGAAAAAACTATAATCACAGAGAGGGTACTTTGTTGATATTAATATACAGGGTTATTTCGTTTCCCAGACTTCGAGAAATCAAATTCCCCGACCGTGTGTTGAATTCAGCATTCACCGCAGGGTCCCCGAAGTGCAGGGAAAAGCCGGCGCAAAACCACTGAACGCGTCCGAAAAAGCACCAAACGCACCTGACGATCCGCCGCAAAAAAACACTGAACACATCCGAAGACAGTCGACGACCCATCGAGCCCAGCGTCGACCAGCCTTCGGAAAATGCAGACAAGCCACTGAATGGGGTAAAAAAGTAAATAAAAAAAAAAACACTGCCACTTTTAAAATGCGTTTGCTAAAAAACTACTGGACGAAGGGGCGTGGCCGACGACCTAACATGGCGGACGTGTGTTAGTGTCTCTCTGTCTGATTGCAGCGATCTTAAGCGGATAATTTAACGCAAATCTCACCAGAAAGTGGTTCAACTACTGGCCAGACTGAGGAGATCGCAATGGCCACCACCAAAGTTAAAAAAAACGGCGGATCGCACGGATTTCTTTACCCCTAAGCAATCTAAAAGGCGGGACGGAGTGGAAAAACAAGATGGCGCCGGCTCCCCGACCTCAGCCTCTGGCAGTCAGTGCCTTGGAGCGGATACAGACTTAGAGACTTTCTCAACCCGGATGGAGGGCATGATACAAGACCTCTCGGCCACACTAATGACCCGGTTGGACACCATATCGGCAGACATACGTAAAGATATCCGGGACATCGGGGACAGGACCTCCAGACTCGAGGAGAAGATGTCCGAAACATCCGACGCTCACAACAGCATGGTGACGAAGATCGAGGAGCTGGAGGAACGGATAGACGGGTATGCTCTGAAACTGTCAGACTTGGAGGATAGATCCCGGCGCCATAATTTAAAGGTGAGGGGGGTGCCGGAGTCGGTAAACACTCGATCCTTGCACGCGTATGTACAGGACTTTTTTCTACATTTATTACCTGACACTACACCGGACTCCCTCCTTATGGACCGCGTCCACAGGCTTCCGAAGCCTCCCTCTGCCCCTTCAAAAGCGCCTCGTGATGTGTTATTGCGCTTACACTACTTTAAGCCGCGTGAGGAAATCCTGAAGGCCCTAAAAAATCCGACTGCGCTAGGCCCGGAATATGGTCACCTGGCAGTGTTTCCGGACCTCTCCCAGGCCACTTTGCAACGCAGTCGGAATTTGCGTCCCATCACTGAAGTCCTTCGCTCAGCGCAATTGCCCTAACGCTGGGGTTACCCCAGCAAGTTATTGGTCGCCCGCAATGGTGAAACCTCCGTGATGTCCTCCCTGAACGAGGGCATACTTTTACTGGAAAGCTGGGGACTGAAACCGGTCGGCGCATCGAATAACGCCAAAAAACCCCTACATCGCCTTCAACCAGACTGGCAGGTTCCCTGAACGTCTAGAAGATCTGAGGATTGATTTCGCTCTGCTCTGGACCACCATGCCGAATGATGCTAAGTTACGAGTAACTGATGCCGATATGTGGTGAGATCCTACACGACATTAGATCGCTGTGATGCGGAGGGTCCTGTTACCCCGTCTCCCTCATCCCAAGATGAGCTCGGGTTTTCCCGGCTGGGAACTCCCGTTGGAGACCCTTTTCTTTTATTTTGTATATAGTTACACCGTTCGGTGTTTTGTTTTTTCTCTACATTTCACTGTTTTCTGCTGTCTGATTCACTCTTCCCTGCCAGGATGTTACCCCTATTGTGATACAATGTCATTGATAATGGACACGGTCAATGTTTTGATAAACCAGGACATACAACTGTTATTCGAGAGTAAATCCTTATATGAAAATCCTAACCTATAATGTGAAGGGTCTTAACCTCCCGGTTAAGAGACATTCCCTTTGTCGTGATCTTCGCTCACGCGATGTGGATATAGCTTGAATACAGGAGACACACTTCCGACACCTAGACCACCCCCGTCTCACAATCCCCCAATACCAAAAGCAATACCATTCCACATTTCGATCCAAGGCTAGGGGCGTGACGATATTGATACATAATCGCCTACAGTTTGAATTACACCGCATTCTTAAAGACCCAGGGGGTAGATTCATAATATTGGTTTGCACGATCAATTCCAGAGCGTACACCTTAGTGTCAGCATATGCCCCTAACACCTCTCAGCCCCAATTTTTCTCCCGTTTGTTACACAAGGTGCAAGAGGTCTTGACTGGTGCCTTGATCTTGTGTGGGGATTTCAACTTGAGTGTTGACCCATCCATGGACCGCTCGAAGGGAAGTGGAAGACCGCATAACTCAGCCTCTCTTAAGAAGTTTCGAGAGATACTGGGCCAATACGATTTATATGACACTTGGCGATTACTAAACCCTACTGCACGAGATTATAGTTTTCGCTCCAAGGTACACAACTGCTCCACTCGCATTGATTATTTTTTTGTCCCTGGCAATGTACTCCCACATACATTTGAATGTACCATTCTTCCCCTCACATGGTCTGACCACGCGCCGGTGCTGTTGACTCTGGGGGAGGTGTATCAGGGGTTTGTTAGACCGCCCTGGCGCCTCCGCGAGGAGTTATTAAAGAATGAGCAGGTGACACTTGACATGACAGAAGCTTTAACTAACTATTTTCGCGAAAACGGTACTCCGGAGATGAGCCCGGTTGTTGTTTGGCAAGCGCATAAAGCTGTTCTTAGAGATGTTTGTATGAGGTGGGCGGCTCGGCTCAGACGTGACTATCAACGGCGCCGCGTCGGCTAGACATACTCACAACTCTACACAATTTAGACACGCAAAATAAAATTGCTCCATCCTCCTCACTAGATGAGAAAATAGATACACAACTACACCTTCTGAGTGACCTTGAGACGAGCACTTACGTTCGGAGATTGAGTAGACTGAATGCGACCTACTATACGTTCAACAATAAACTGGGGCGCCTGCTGGCCCGCAGACTGAAACCCCCGTGCCCGCAGAGACGTATAACATCGCTCACGTCAGCTCGCGGCCCGATTCAAAATCCTAGAGACATCGCAAATGAATTTGCCAGATATTATGAGGCCCTATATAATTTAGATGCATAGGCGTGCGCAGCCTATTGCATTAGGGTGTGCACCCAAAAGCGCAAACACGTGAAAGTACATATATATAATATGTACTTATACCCTTTTGCATACACGCACACACTCTCACACATTCAGCCTAAATATATCATTACTATGTGTATAATTCAGAGGTGCAGCAACCTTGGCCATCCAGCTGTTTTTGAACTACATTTCCCATGAGTCTCGACGAACCAATTAGTGGCTGAGCATTGTGGCTGATTGTGTTTTATGAATTATATGACTATCAGGGTTATTCAGAGTGAGGTGAAAACCAAACACGATCATGTAGAAAAAATCAAAATTTCCTCATTGCCCGCTTTTAACATCTAAAGCAATGTTATTTCTTACTTTGGGATTAAACATACAGGGTTATTCAGAGAAAGGTGAAAACCAGGAGAATGGCAGGAGAAGAGCACAATCTAGACCAAATAGCCGATTTGCAAAGTGAGATAAATGGGAGAATTTTTCTGGTTTGGCTATATTTGACTCAGGAGAATGATTGGAGAAGTGAAAATTCTGAGTTTCACGTTTCTCTGAATAACCCTGTGTGTTTAATCCCAAGGTGAGAAATAACATTGCTTTAGATGTTAAAAGCGGGCAATGAGGAAATGTTGTATTTTTTCTACATGATCGTGCTTGGTCTCATTAGAAAGGCCGGGCTCTGACCTCTCCAATGACACCTAACTTAACATTGTGGAGTGTAAAGAATGGAAATACAGGGATCCATAGGACCCCCGACCTCTCTCCGCACCGGTACAGTGGTTTTTGTTTTAGATGAAACAATGGGCAATAACGCAGACTCTGACCTATCCACTGAAGCCCCATATGACTCTGTAGACCTTACGATACCAGAGATACAGCGGCCCAAAGGACACCAGTATCTCCAGTAAAGGGATTTCACAGGGGGGATTGAGTGGGAAAGACTCTGACATCATCATCCTTAAGCAATTATATCAGTGTCCAGGGGAAGTCCCACAGTGAGGGAAAAATGTCTGTGAAAGAATAAAGAAATGGCACGGAGCTACAGGACCTCAACAACGTGCTAAGTGGATGCGCTCAGCACGTCGTCAGCAGCAAAGAGGTTAAATGGGGGCAGGGAAAGGGGGTAAAATTTGAGTAGAGTGCCCATTTAACCTCTTGCTGCTGTCACGGTTCCACAGGGTAGTCAGGCCCTCTGGTGGTGAGAGCGAAGCTCAGTAGCTCCTGTGGGTTAAATGGGATGGTCTCTGCAGAACGTCTCTCCTGTGGCTGATGCTCTGTAGTCACATGACCAGTCCTGCCCTATATATGAGCCAGTAGTGGATCAGATCCTTGGGTTTGGATAGCTTCTACCTTTTGTATCCCTGCTCCTTGAATTGTGCTACATTCTGTTGTTCTGATTTCGGTTTATATGACTCTCTGGCTTTGGATATCGGATCTTCTCTTCTGTCTGTCCCCTGTAGCATGCTTATATTAACCCGTGTATGACCCGGCTCGGTTTCTTGGATATTCTATTTGTGTCTTGTATATATGTTCTTATGAGTTCATGTGTCTGATTTGTTGCAGCATATATCCTGGTTTGTTCCCTGGAATCTGTATACCTGCATTCATTGTATGTCTGGTTTATGTTTTATACACCTTGCAGACCTAGCCTAGTTAGTATTTCGAGACCACCTTTTCAAGGATCTCAGTCAGGGTTTAGGGATCTTTCTAGTTTCTGATAACTTGTTTATTTCTTGTTGTCTGCTTGCAGATTTGTCACTTTGTGTTTACCCATATCCCTGCTGTTTCCTTTAGTTGAGAAATTACCTAGTACAGGGTCCCCCTTTGTGTTTGTCATCTGCACTATCTCTCTTGTTTCTAGTTTGTTAGTGTGTGTGCTTGATCCTGCAATATACGCAAACCTGCCTAAAGGGCTTAAAATATGCAGCCTAAAGGGCCCCCCCTCACTCCCTATAGGGGGGGGGATCGTAACAGCTGCCCCGCACCAATATTTAGTCTCCTACCTGTACCTCACGTTGCTACCAAGACGCCCGCCGTCATTCTTACTTTGTGGAGTGCAGGCAGCAGATAATGTGGTGATTCTATAAGCAATACCATCTCTTTGGGTGCAGCTTAAGGGGGCAACGCCGGGCTGATGCAAGGACACAGGCACAGAATTTTACACACAGCAACCTGTTTAAAGACAAATGCATGAATTTACACACACACAGCCACAGCCATACATTCATAGATAACCATACATCCCCTACACCCTGGGGGTATGTAGCAATAAAACTCACAGTAATGTGCAGTGTTTATGAGGGTATCACAGAATCCACTGTAAAAAAACCTCCCTAATTTGCGGTGCATATAAGCGTATCACAGAAACCGCTGTCCAAAATAAAATTTTAATATTTAAAAATAAATAAAAGTTGCCCTCTCTCCTGCTTACCTTTTTTCTTGCAGGGAGGGGGCTGAACATGTCCACTGGCAGAGGAGGGGACGGTCCGGTCTGGTCCTATGTAACGGGACCACTTCATCCAGTGCCGGTGCAAGAAATTTTGGGTGCACAGGCTAAGATGCATTTTGCCGCCCCTCTCCCAATTAACTGTACATATGCATCTATGTGTGATGAATGTTGCATGACTGTTTGTGTAGGACAACAATGGAGTGTATGCGAGAGGAGACTGTGTGTGCAGTTATCTAGGCTCTAGGATGCCTGGGCTGTCTGTGAGTGATGTGACTGATGTTTGCATGGTGTGAGTGATGTGACTGATGTTTGCATGGTGTGAGTGATGTGACTGATGTTTGCATGGTGTGAGTGATGTGACTGGATGTTTGCATGTGTGAGTGATGTGGACTGATGTTTGCATGGTGTGAGTGATGTGACTGATGTTTGCAGGTGTGAGTGATGTCTAGGCTGTCTGTGTGTGATGCTGGGCTGCCTGTGAGTGGCGTGAGTGACGTCTGGACTGCCTGTGATGTCTAGGCTGTCTGAGAGACGCCTGGGCTGCCTGTGAGTGCTCTAAGTGATCTCTAGGCTCTCTGTGAGTAATGCTGAGCTGCCTGTGAGTTGTGTGAGTGGTGTCTGGGCTGCCTGTGAGTGATGTCTGGATACCTGTGAGTGATTTCTAGGCTGAGTTGTGCGAGTGGTGTCTGTGATGCCTGGGCTGTGTGAGTGGTGTCTGGGCTGCCTGTGAGTGATCTTCAATGTTCTTGAAACCAGGACATACTTGAAAACGAGAGAAATCTCAATGTATCCTTCCTGGTAAAATCCGTTATAAAATAAAAAATAAAATAAATCTCTAGGCTGTCTGTGAGTGGTGTCTGGGCTGCCTGTGAGTGATGCGAGTGATCTCTAGGCTGCCTGTGAGTGGTGTCTGGGCTGCCTGTGAGTGATCTCTAGGCTGCCTGTGAGTGGTGTCTGGGCTGCCTGTGAGTGGTGTCTGGGCTGCCTGTGAGTGATCTCTAGGCTGCCTGTGAGTGATCTCTAGGCTGCCTGTGAGTGATCTCTAGGCTGCCTGTGAGTGGTGTCTGGGCTGCCTGTGAGTTCTGTGAGTGGTGTCTGGGCTGCCTGTGAGTGATGTGAGTGGTGTCTGGGCTGCCTGTGAGTGATGTGAGTGATCTCTAGGCTGCCTGTGAGTGGTGTCTGGGCTGCCTGTGAGTGATGTGAGTGATCTCTAGGCTGCCTGTGAGTGGTGTCTGGGCTGCCTGTGTGTTCTGTGAGTGGTGTCTGGGCTGCCTGTGAGTGATGTGAGTGGTGTCTGGGCTGCCTGTGAGTGATGTGAGTGATCTCTAGGCTGCCTGTGAGTGGTGTCTGGGCTGCCTGTGAGTGATGTGAGTGATCTCTAGGCTGCCTGTGAGTGGTGTCTGGGCTGCCTGTGAGTTCTGTGAGTGGTGTCTGGGCTGCCTGTGAGTTCTGTGAGTGGTGTCTGGGCTGCCTGTGAGTTCTGTGAGTGGTGTCTGGGCTGCCTGTGAGTGGTGTGAGTGAATCTGCCTTTGTGTGTTGCATGGGCTGCATGTGAGTGGTGTCTGGGCTGTGTGTGAGTGATGTCTGTGTGTGGTTGGATATGTTAAAAGAGGGTTAAAGAAAAGAATGTGAGTGAAGCAAAATGCAGAAAGAAGGGAGAAAAAAGCTTTGCAAAGCACAGCACCCAGCTCCCCTCACACATCATGACAGGCAGATGCAGGGGCATTACTTACAATTTGCTGGCCCTGCATCCAACGAGTCCTCATTCATCTGCAGCCGAATCCTGTGCTGGGTCTCCTCCTCAGCAGCCCCAGGCATGCAGCTGAGAGCTGTGCAGCCCGGATGCTGAGGGAGAGCAGGAGGAGGAGCCAGGGTGGAAGCCGGAAGAGATGAGTTCTTCTCAGCCCAGACCACACACAAGTTGTAGTAAAGACCCTTCTTTACTAAGGTGGGGGCGGACCCTGCACTGCAGATATGCAGAGTTTACACCGAGTGGCTGGATTTATCCCCATGCTGTGTGTGCATTATTCCTTTTGAATGCCAGGCACTGTGGGTGGTCAGAAAATCCCGGTGATTTGCGCCCCCTGGCTGGAGCACACTAAGGCACCGCCTGACCTGCCTTGTGGTTAGCACCGGCTCAGGCTTCATCTGAAGTCCAGCCTGTACTTCCCTGGTGGTCCGGTGGCTGTGGGCTCTGCAATGCAATCTGTGCTTCATGCACAGAACGCAGAGCACGTCCCACACTGGACTAGTGCGCCGGCGATCTCTGACTGGTCACCTGACCGCCGGCGCTCACTGACTGTGTCAGAGAGCGACGGAGGTCAGGTGACCGGTCATCGAGGATCGCCGGCGCTGGAGGCCAGTGTGAGTCGTGCTCTGCGTTCTGTGCATGAAGCACAGATTGCATTGCAGAGCGCGCAGCCACCGGACCACCAGGGAAGTACAGGCTTGCCTGCCTTGTAGAGGCAAAGGGTCCCGGCGGCTATCCTTGGGATGCGGCCAGCCGGGACCCAGAGTGTGCCGCGGGTGGGATTAGGGTGTGCCCAGGCACACCCGGCACACCCCGTGCGCACGCCTATGTTTAGATGTAAATGCAGACTCCACCCAACCAACACAGTTGTTAGTTGCACAATATCTAGACCGCCTACACCTCCCGGCGCTGTCTCCGGCGCAGTCTGATCGTATATCCTCCCCTATCACTGAGGAGGAACTCTCCTCAGCTATAAAATCGCTACCAAAACATAAGGCACCGGGACCAGACGAGTTCCCCGGATTATACTACTCCACGTTCGCCTCACAATTACTGCCTCACCTGCTAGCCGCATACACGAGGGTGCGAGAGGAAGGGGCGTTTCCGAATGACATGCTGAGAGCTCACATAGTCACGCTCCCAAAACCTGGAAAGACGCCGAACTGTTGTTCGAACCTGCGACCTATTTCCCTATTAAACGTAGACCTAAAGTTATACAGTACGATTTTAGCGGAACGTCTTCAGCGGGTTCTGCCGACATTAATTGCACAGGATCAGGTGGGGTTCATTCGTGGGAGACAGGGTCCCGACAGCACTAAGAAACTGCTTAATTTACTACACATAATGTAACAGGGGAACCGGCCCAGTCTGATCATGTCACTGGACGCTGAAAAGGCCTTTGACAGGGTCAGCTGGCTCTTCTTGCACATGGTCCTCAGGAGGTTTGGTCTACCAGAATCATTTCTGGACGCCATACAGGCGTTATACACCTCCCCATCCGCCAGAGTCCTAACTTCTGGATTCCTCTCTGACGAATTTGTTATTAACAATGGTACGCGTCAGGGCTGACCCCTCTCCCCTTTGCTATACAATATGGCCTTGGAACCCTTAGCCAGGCCATTCGCCAAAATGACCTGATAAGAGGGGTAAACATAGGCCCCACAGAGTATAAATTAAATCTGTATGCAGACGATGTTCTTCTCACACTGACCGATCCCGATGACTCGATTCCAGCTCTACAAAGAGAACTGGGTCTATACAGCGCAGCTTCCTACCATTTGGTGAATACCCTGAAAACTCAGGCTTTTCCCATAAATGTGACGCCGACACATTTACGAGCCTTGAAGGGTCTCTATGACTTTGACTGGAAATCCTCATACATCACGTATCTGGGTCTTAGGATCACCCCGGACATTAACAGTCTTTTTGTTCATAATCATGAGAGGATATTTAAGGAAATACGCTCTACGCTACATCAATGGCGCTCTCGAGAGGTCTCATGGATGGGGAGAATGGCGGCAGTGAAGATGATGGTGTTACCGAAACTATTGCACATTTTTCGCTCCCTGCCAATTCGAGTGCCCCGCCTATATCTTGACAAATTCCAAACCTTATTAATGCGATATGTATGGGCAAATAAACGTCCTAGGGTGCCCCGAAAATTGTTGTATCTGCGCCACAGAGATGGAGGTTAAATATGACCTGCGTCCATAATTATTATTGGGCGTCTCTCCTAGCCTCCTCCATGGCTCTGTTTCATAACACACCCATGCCTCAGTGGCTTACTATTGAATCTGCAAACCTTTCGGGACACGCATTGTCGAATGTGATGTGGATTCCCCCTCAGCACCGCCCTAAGACACCCCATATGTTGCCGTCCACAGAGTTACATCTGAAAGCGTGGGACCGGCATTTCTCGCTTTTTACGGCCCATTCCAAGCTATCTATGGCAATGCCGCTAACCGCGATTCGCTATTTGCTGCCGCATATTAGACTAGGCTCTTGGATAAGAGGCGGGATAACTCATTTGCATCATCTCTTTGCGCTGGTTGCTATCCTGCCCTTCCTTAAACTACAACAGACATACGGCCTTCCCACCTTGCAATTTTTGACATACAGACAGATCCACTCTTACATGACATCCCGAGGTATCAGTTCTGAGCTGAGAGCCACGTTACCTCTTTTATCGACCACTGAACTAATGTGTCTGGACCCTCTCTCCACTACTAAACCTATAACGCATTTTTATGGCATACTGAACACCCCTGTTGCAGCGTCACGCTGGACGTTTCAGACAGCGTGGGAAGGGGCCATATCGAAGAGTTTTTCCCCCACACAATGGGCGCAAGCTCATATGTACGCGGTGGGTGCTTCCAGATGCGCTACCCTGGTGGAAACGCAGAGAAATGTGATGTATGGTTGGTATCACACGCCTAGTAGATTACACCGGATAGACCCTAAGACATCGGATGTGTGCTGGAGGTGTGATTCGGCAGTGGGATTAATGGGTCACATATGGTGGCACTGTCCTGTAGTGACGCCTCTCTGGAAAGACGTCTCATCTCTGCTTACGGAGGTACTGGGTCAACCCGGTAAGTGTCATCCTGAAGTACTGTTATTGGGGATGGTTCATCTCCCCCGCCCGCACCTTAAAATGATGTTCATCATAGTCTCCACCACGTTACTGCTGCTTGCCCGATTATGGAAATCGGCGGATGTCCCAACACTCCGCCAACTTACCACGTTACTTGATCAATATCGAGGTTTCGATATTAAGGCTACCGCTATGAGCGGGCTAAGGCCCCCTGCAAAGGATCCTTGGGCAGTGTGGGATATACATAAAATATATAAGGCGTGCGGGCTGTGACAGCAAGACTATCTCTCAGCTAATGACACTATGATTGATGTACGAATGATAGAAATGACTTTGACGGCTTCGACTTGGTTTCGCTTTCCTGGTATTTCCCTGGCAACCTTCCCCCTTTTTCCCCCTCCCCTTCCTCTTCCCGGTCTTCCGGGCTACTTCTCCTCCCCTCACGATCCGACTAGCTGAACATACGAAATTTTGGTACCAGTGCCGCCCTGATGAGCATATTATGGTAATTGTTATGTTACTGTCGCAAAAGCTTGCAATATTGTACTATTTCCCCCGTGATTGTGAAATTTTACTCCCCTTCTTCTTTTTCTGTATCCCATGTTTTATTTGAAAATAAAATACTTGTTGATAAAAAAAAAAAAACTACTGGACGAAAATGCCTGAAAAAAAACTATGGTTCTATGAATAATAATAAGAAAGTCTGTTAACCCCTTAGTGACCGGGCGGTTTTACACAAATCCGTCCTTTAGTGACCGCTGCTGTTTTTACGTTTCTGCGCTGTTAGTGTTTACGTCAAATTTTCCTCTTACTCGTTTATGTAACCCACACATATTTTACACTGTTTTTCTCGTCATTAAATGGACTTTATAAAGATACCATTTTTTTCATCATTTCATATAATTTACTATAAAAAATATTGTGAAATATGACAAAAAAATTGAAAAAACACCACTTTTTCGAACTTTGACCCCCAAAATTTCTTATGTATCAACAACCGTCAAAAAAAATTAATTCCTTAGTAGTTTCTAAATTTAGTACTGAGTTTAGCAATACCCAATGTTTACATATTCCTCGCTTTTTTCCTTATTTTATGCAACAATAAGTGCAAGTAGCACTTTGCCATTTCCAAAGAGTTTATTTTCAAAACTAGTGATAGTGACATTGTAACACTGATATCTGTCACTAATTCCTGAATAACCCTCCACATATACATATTTTTTTAAAGTACACAAATCAAGGTATTAAACTTGGGGTATTTTGACTCTTTCCATGCAAACCATTTTACCACAAATCTATGCCAAAGTTTGAGAAAAAAAAATTTTTTGGTGATTTTTTTTTTTTGAACGCAATTTAAGAATACATGTACTGTGAACTTTAAGGTTTACTGCCAAAGAGCACCCCAAAATATGTTCAGCAGCATCTTCTGAGTAAATTGATACCACCCATGTATAGGTATGTTGGGTCATTTGGGGGCTAATAGGCCTTATTTGGGGGATGCGCATTTCAGTTTTCCAACTTGGAATTTTCACGTCGTCATCATGCACCCATGTCCTATTTGAGACATTTTTGAAGCCGGCCAAAGTAATTTACCCCCATCAAACCATATATTTTTAGAAAGGGCACACCCTAGGGTGCTTCAAAGAGTTGTATTTTAACACTTTCCATGCACTAGCTCTATGTCAAACTTTCAGGTAGTCACTTTTTGGGTTATTTTTTCACACACATTGTACTTTAGGCATGAATTGTCAAATCCAGTTATGGGTTACTGCCAAAAAACACCCCAAAATATGTTCAGCAACATCTTCTGAGTAAATTGATACCACCCATGTATAGGTATGTCGGGTCATTTGGGGGCTAATAGGCCTTATTTGGGGGGTGCGCATTTCAGTTTTCCAACTTGGAATTTTCACATTTCGTCATCATGCACCCATGTCCTATTTGGGACATTTTTGAAGCCGGCCAAAGTAATTTACCCCCATCAAACCATATATTTTTAGAAAGGGCACACCCTAGGGTGCTTCAAAGAGTTGTATTTTAACACTTTCCATGCACTAGCTCTATGTCAAACTTTCAGGTAGTCACTTTTTGGGTTATTTTATCACACACATTGTACTTTAGGCATGAATTGTCAAATCCAGTTATGGGTTACTGCCAAAAACACCCCAAAATATGTTCAGCAACATCTTCTGAGTAAATTGATACCACCCATGTATAGGTATGTTGGGTCATTTGGGGGCTAATAGGCCTTATTTGGGGGGTGCGCATTTCAGTTTTCCAACTTGGAATTTTCACATTTCATCATCATGCACCCATGTCCTATTTGGGACATTTTTGAAGCCGGCCAAAGTAATTTACCCCCATCAAACCATATATTTTTAGAAAGGGCACACCCTAGGGTGCTTCAAAGAGTTGTATTTTAACACTTTCCATGCACTAGCTCTATGTCAAACTTTCAGGCAGTCACTTTTTGGTTATTTTTACACACACATTACTTTAGGCATGAATTGTCAAATCCAGTTATGGTTTACTGCCAAAAAAACACCCCAAAATATGTTCAGCAACATCTTCTGAGTAAATTGATACCACCCATGTATAGGTATGTCGGGTCATTTGGGGGCTAATAGGCCTTATTTGGGGGTGCGCATTTCAGTTTTCCAACTTGGAATTTTCACATTTCGTCATCATGCACCCATGTCCTATTTGGGACATTTTTGAAGCCGGCCAAAGTAAATTACCCCCATCAAACCATATATTTTTTAGAAAGGGCACACCCTAGGTGCTTCAAAGAGTTGTATTTTAACACTTTCCATGCACTAGCTCTATGTCAAACTTTCAGGCAGTCACTTTTTGGGTTATTTTTTTCACACACATTGTACTTTAGGCATGAATTGTCAAATCCAGTTATGGGTTACTGCCAAAACACCCCAAAATATGTTCAGCAACATCTTCTGAGTAAATTGATACCACCCATGTATAGGTATGTCGGGTCATTTGGGGGCTAATAGGCCTTATTTGGGGGGTGCGCATTTCAGTTTTCCAACTTGGAATTTTCACATTTCGTCATCATGCACCCATGTCCTATTTGGGACATTTTTGAAGCCGGCCAAAGTAATTTACCCCATCAAACCATATATTTTTAGAAGGGCACACCCTAGGGTGCTTCAAAGAGTTGTATTTTAACACTTTCCATGCACTAGCTCTATGTCAAACTTTCAGGTAGTCACTTTTTGGGTTATTTTTTCACACACATTGTACTTTAGGCATGAATTGTCAAATCCAGTTATGGGTTACTGCCAAAAACACCCCAAAATATGTTCAGCAACATCATCTGAGTAAATGGATACCACCCATGTATAGGTATGTTGGGTCATTTGGGGGCTAATAGGCCTTATTTGGGGTGTGCGCATTTCAGTTTTCCAACTTGGAATTTTCACATTTCGTCATCATGCACCCATGTCCTATTTGGGACATTTTTGAAGCCGGCCAAAGTAATTTACCCCCATCAAACCATATATTTTTAGAAAGGGCACACCCTAGGGTGCTTCAAAGAGTTGTATTTTAACACTTTCCATGCACTAGCTCTATATCAAACTTTCAGGCAATCACTTTTTGGGTTATTTTTTCACACACATTGTACTTTAGGCATGAATTGTCAAATCCAGTTATGGGTTACTGCCAAAAAACACCCCAAAATATGTTCAGCAACATCTTCTGAGTAAATTGATACCACCCATGTATAGGTATGTCGGGTCATTTGGGGGCTAATAGGCCTTATTTGGGGGGTGCGCATTTCAGTTTTCCAACTTGGAATTTTCACATTTCGTCATCATGCACCCATGTCCTATTTGGGACATTTTTGAAGCCGGCCAAAGTAATTTACCCCCATCAAACCATATATTTTTAGAAAGGGCACACCCTAGGGTGCTTCAAAGAGTTGTATTTTAACACTTTCCATGCACTAGCTCTATGTCAAACTTTCAGGTAGTCACTTTTTGGGTTATTTTTTCACACACATTGTACTTTAGGCATGAATTGTCAAATCCAGTTATGGGTTACTGCCAAAAAACACCCCAAAATATGTTCAGCAACATCATCTGAGTAAATGGATACCACCCATGTATAGGTATGTTGGGTCATTTGGGGGCTAATAGGCCTTATTTGGGGGGTGCGCATTTCAGTTTTCCAACTTGGAATTTTCACATTTCGTCATCATGCACCCATGTCCTATTTGGGACATTTTTGAAGCCGGCCAAAGTAATTTACCCCCATCAAACCATATATTTTTAGAAAGGGCACACCCTAGGGTGCTTCAAAGAGTTGTATTTTAACACTTTCCATGCACTAGCTCTATGTCAAACTTTCAGGTAGTCACTTTTTGGTTATTTTTTCACACACATTGTACTTTAGGCATGAATGTCAAATCCAGTTATGGTTACTGCCAAAAAACACCCCAAAATATGTTCAGCAACATCATCTGAGTAAATTGATACCACCCATGTATAGGTATGTTGGGTCATTTGGGGGCTAATAGGCCTTATTTGGGGGTGCGCATTTCAGTTTTCCAACTTGGAATTTTCACATTTCGTCATCATGCACCCATGTCCTATTTGGGACATTTTTGAAGCCGGCCAAAGTAATTTACCCCCATCAAACCATATATTTTTAGAAAGGGCACACCCTAGGGTGCTTCAAAGAGTTGTATTTTAACACTTTCCATGCACTAGCTCTATATCAAACTTTCAGGCAAGTCACTTTTTGGGTTATTTTTTCACACACATTGTACTTTAGGCATGAATTGTCAAATCCAGTTATGGGTTACTGCCAAAAAACACCCCAAAATATGTTCAGCAACATCTTCTGAGTAAAGTGATACCACCCATATATAGATTTGTTCTGTTGTTTTTGGGGTGCTACGCCAATCTTTGACATGTGCTTGTCAATTTTCTAATTTGACATACAGTATCTTCTTTGCTTATCTTCTTTTTAGGGGCCTTTTCACATACCCCAGTTTTATGAACGTGCATATATTTGGTAAGCTAACACCCCAAAGTATTGTAAATGGAGTGTTTTTATGCTATGGATGCAACCGTTTGCTCCAAACAAATTGGATACTGTTTGGTGGTCATTTTTCATTTTCACACCCACATCAGTTTTGGACTGTGATTTAGGAGACACGGTTGTTTGTTACTGCATGAAAACTCTCCAGGTTGTTTTCTGCAAGGTCTCCTGAGTACACCCATGCCCCCCATGCATAGGTTTGCCAGGATTTTGGGAAGGTTCAAATACAATTTTTATGACTTTGTCAATGGAGTTGAAATTGAGATTATTTCTTCAGCTAGGCCTAGCTTTGGTTTTGGGTCTATCGCATACCCCAGTTTGAATTATTGCCAGAAAATTGTTTATATTTGTTATGTTGACACCCCAAGGTATTGCATATGGAGTGCTTTGATGCCATGGATGCAACGGTTTTAGCCCAAAACATTTGAGAAGGTGTGTGGTGTAATTTTTCAATTTTCAGATTTTTACGCCCACATTAGATTTGGACTGTGATTTAGGAGACACTGTTGTTTGTTACTGCATGAAAACTCTCCAGGTTGTTTTCTGCAAGGTCTCCTGAGTACACCCATGCCCCCCATGCATAGGTTTGCCAGGATTTTGGAAGGTTCAAATACAATTTTTATGACTTTGTCATTGGAGTTGAAATTGAGATTATTTCTTCAGCTAGGCCTAGCTTTGGTTTTGGGTCTGCCGCATACCCCAGTTTGAATTATTGCCAGAAAATTGTTTATATTTGTTATGTTGACACCCCAAGGTATTGCATATGGAGTGCTTTGATGCCATGGATGCAACGGTTTTAGCCCAAAACATTTGAGAAGGTGTGTGGTGTAATTTTTCAATTTTCAGATTTTTACGCCCACATTAGATTTGGACTGTGATTTAGGAGACACTGTTGTTTGTTACTGCATGAAAACTCTCCAGGTTGTTTTCTGCAAGGTCTCCTGAGTACACCCATGCCCCCCATGCATAGGTTTGCCAGGATTTTGGGAAGGTTCAAATACAATTTTTATGACTTTGTCATTGGAGTTGAAATTGAGATTATTTCTTCAGCTAGGCCTAGCTTTGGTTTTGGGTCTACCGCATACCCCAGTTTGAATTATTGCCAGAAAATTGTTTATATTTGTTATGTTGACACCCCAAGGTATTGCATATGGAGTGCTTTGATGCCATGGATGCAACGGTTTTAGCCCAAAACATTTGAGAAGGTGTGTGGTGTAATTTTTCAATTTTCAGATTTTTACGCCCACATTAGATTTGGACTGTGATTTAGGAGACACTGTTGTTTGTTACTGCATGAAAACTCTCTAGGTTGTTTTCTGCAAGGTCTCCTGAGTACACCCATGCCCCCCATGCATAGGTGTGCAAAGATTTTGGCAAAATAGAGCACCAATTGTAGAACATAAAAATGTACGAATAAAATGTAAAAGTCTGGTGCAGTAAAAGAAAAAAAAAACTAAACTGAACTAACTAACTGGAGTGTGAGAAAAAATAGAAAGGAAAAAAAAAATCACAGATCACGCACAGTGTGATATAGCTTGAAACAGTCCCCAAGACACAGACCGGGTTGTCCAGGGCATTCTGGGCAGTAAAAGATTGTGTCTCTCCTCTGCCCCCTCTTGAAACACACCCTGCACCTTTTTTGGGGTTTCTGTTTGCCCTCAGTAGGGGGATTTTTTAAATAAAATGCGTAGCCCCAACTCTGTCCCCCATCACCGCCCGGGGAGCAGGTGCATCCTGGTACAAAAGCCCCGAAATGACCTGGAGCTGAAACTGTAAAAAGGACAGCGTCACTCCGGGGTTTGCCTTTTTGCAGAGCAAAAAGGCATTGTGGGTTGCAATTTGCATCAGGTAAATTGCAACCTTTTTGTACCAGGCCCTTGACTTCCGCATAATCTGGTAGGGCTGGAGCAGCTGATCTGCCAGATCACCCCCACCCATATGCCGGTTATAGGCTTTGATGCACACTGGCTTCCTGATGCGCTCAGCTCTGCCACGTACAGAGACCTCCACAGACCTCTCAGTGTGGATGGTGGATAGAAGGTATACATCCTTCTTGTCTCTGTACTTGACCGCCAACAGCTCCTCTTGGCGCAGAGCTGAGGTCTCCCCCCTTTTTAACCGGGTGGGGACAAGCTGTGCTGGGAAACCTACGCGGTTCTTGCGAACAGTACCGCATGCTGCTGTATCAAAACAATACAGCAGCTTGAACAAAGGGACACTTGTATAAAAATTATCAACATACAAGTGGTACCCTTTGTTCATCAGGGGAAAAAGTAGGTCCCACACAATCTTGCCACTGGTTCCCATGTGTTCTGGGCAACCTGGAGGGTCAAGGCTACTATCCTTTCCCTCGTACACCTGGAAGGCCTGAGTATACCCACTCTCGCTGTCACAGAGCTTATACACCTTCACTCCATACCTGGAGCGTTTGGAAGGAATATACTGCTTGAATCCCAGCCTTCCCTTGTATTTCATTAGGGATTCATCCACGCAGATATTCCTTCCAGGTGTATAAGCCTCTGCAAACCTGGCGGCGAAGTGGGTAATCAGGGGCGGATTTTATACAGCCTGTCAAACTGGGGATGCTCTCTAGGAGGGCACAGGCTGTTGTCACTGAAGTGCATGAAACGCAAAATGTTTTCATACCTTCTACGTGACATTGATTGGGGGTAACTGGGGGTAGAGCAGATGGGGCTACTGCTCCAGTAGGAGCGAATTGAGGGCTTCTTTATGATGCCCATCAGCATAGTAAGTGCCCAGAATTTCAGAAATTCTGGCACATCTAGCAGGGTCCATTGCTGCCTTGCCAAGTAGGAGTCTGGCTTCGCAGCACAATGCTGATGGGCATACAGATTTGATTGGGCCACGATGTGGCCCAACAAATCATCCCCATAAACACCTGCAAAAACTGTGTGGCGGTAAATCCTGCAACATCAATATTGATGCCAGGATTTGCCGTGAAAGGAGGGATATCTGGCCTCTGGCGATGAGGCACTACCCACTCCTCAGCTGGAGCTGTGCGTCTCCTGCTGGCAGGTGGTGACCCAGGATCTGCATCAGAAACATCACTAGATACATCAGCCAGCGTAGATGATGTATCTAGCGACGTCTCTGAGCAGTTGGCGGGGTCAAAATCAGGGTCGGAGTCTGACGCAGATGCCTCCGATTCTGACGCCAGGATGGCATATGCCCCTCGGCGCTGTACACCCTCTCAGACATTATATATAATAGATTATAAAATTTTATAATTATTATATATAATAAGCGGATTGTTGGTTCTTAGAAGAACCGTTGGGTTTCACAAGAAAATACAAATAAACACCTAAATCTCTCTAAATCACTCTAAACCTGCCTCAATTCTTCTAAATCTCCCTAAAATCTCTCTAAATCTGCCTAAATTTTTCTAATCTCACTAAAATCTCTCTAAATCTGCCTCAATTTTTCTAATCTCACTAAAATCTCTAACCTGTCAAATCTGATCTCTCTCTCTCGCTCACCAAAACACAAGTGAGGAGAGGGAGGGAGAATCACAGAGGTTAGAGCCAATATTTACAAAATATTGACCTGACCTGACAAATTAGAAATTTTATTTTGATTTTTTTTTACTTCTGATTGGATGTTGCTAGCCTGCCTCTCTGATGAGGCAGGCTAGGAACATCCCACTCAACCCCCTGATGACCCTGCCCTTAGAAGGGCAGCGCCATCTTGGCTGTCAGTTTATTTTCTTTTATAACTTTTTATTGATTTTTATTTTTATTTTTTTTATTTTTTTTACACTTTTTTTACTCTGCTGGGTGCCTTGATCCCTCGAGGCACCCAGCAGAGCACCTGATCACTCATGTGATCTTTTTGTACTGAGTGCCACGATACCTCGTGGCACTCAGTACTTCCTGCCGCTACCGGAAGTGATCGCTCGGGGGGAGCGATCACTTAGCGGACCGGCGGCAGGTAAGCATATTGCAAGGATGCTCTCTAGAAGTGCCGGGCACCTCTCCGGTGAAACCGGATGTTGATCGCTCCCGGGGAGCGATCACAAGGTGCCCCGGCACTTCTCACCGCCATTGCACGGATGCCTGGACTCCCAGGCATCCTGCAATGGCGTTTGAGCTGCTGGAAGCGATCCGATCGCTTCCAGCGCTCTCTAGAAGTGCCGGGCACCTCTCCGGTAAAACCGGATGTTGATCGCTCCCGGGGAGCGATCACAAGGTGCCCCGGCACTTCTCACCGCCATTGCACGGATGCCTGGACTCCCAGGCATCCTGCAATGGCGTTTGAGCTGCTGAAGCGATCCGATCGCTTCCAGCGCTCAAAAAACCGCAGGACGTACCATGTACGTCAGCGGGTCTAAAAGAGACCCGCTGCAATGACGTACATGGTACGTCCTGGGTCCTTAAGGGGTTAAAGAAAAAAAAACACGCGGTTTTAAAAATATCGAAAAAATAAATTTGACGGAAGAAAACCCAAATAAATAAGATACTTTATTCTTTTAATTTGCATCAAAAAGTATTAAAAATATTTAATAAAAATGGGAATTTTGAAACCTACGGGATTCGCCTGTTTAAACCTGCTGAATGAAACCACCAAACATCAGGGCATTTCACTGATATTTCCGTGCTGTTCGGTGATCTCTGAATAGATTAACCACTGCTACTCTATGGGGATTTCACTGCCACCCAACAGTATTTAGCTGGCAATACGCCAAAATTTGGCGAACTGCCTGCTTTTTGAATAGCCGAATGGCCCCGAAATGGCACCCTACGGGGAAATTCACTGTTCAGTACAATTTCGGGGCCAGTTTGGCTCTCTTGAATAACCCCTACAGTCTTTATAACACCCCAAATAAAGGAACAAATTCACTCTAAGGAAGTCTTCCTCTCTCATGCTGCATCTAATTCGCAGGAGAATGCTGCTGGGAGGTTGTGCCCCTAATTCCTATTTACTAAAGTCCCAGTGGATCATTTTGTTCACGGTCTCTTTGCTAGCTCTCCTATTAATTAGGTCTAGTTTCCCAACGTTTGCTGTTGTTTCTAGATGTCTACCAGTCTACCTGTCAGGGTGACACCCAGCATGCGGCATGATGGGACCCCCAGGATGCGACATGGCAGACCCTTCAGGCAAGGATACACTTACACATGCTTGGAAAGGTGAAAGGCTATTGTACTGCAGCTGGGTAGCACAGGAAGGAGGCTAGAAACACAGCGCTTGAACAAGGCTGTATAAGGTGGGGCTCACAAAGGTTGTACAAGGTTTCATTACTGAAGGCAGGTTGCAGGGCTGGATGTAGGCAGACAGGTTGCAGGGCTAGATGCAAACAAACTGGTTTGAAGGGTACAAGACTGAAGGCTCTGGTGGGCAGAGACCACAAGCCTGAAGTTGCTGGACTGGACCACTGTGGGTAGCAGGATGAAACGCTGTGTGCTAAAGCACAGGATGTACTGCAGGCTTAGATTACAGGAACACTGCAGGCTAGAACGCTGGAAACATTGCAGGCTAGATCACTGGATACACTGTAGTCTATCAGGGCTATTCAAAGTGAATCGAAAAGTCACCGCACGTTCGGTGACTTTTCGTTCTCTTCAATTCGGTGCGATCTGGCGATCCCATTTCAGGAGACCCTGCGGTGTATTCAGCAAGCACCACAGGGCTGTCAACACAGGGCTGTCAACAAACACTCACCGTAAAACCCGGTGAGCGCACACCAAAACCCGCAAAAAACATCTGGATCAACCTCGTCGAACACACCGGAGAAACCCGAGCAGCCGCCGATCACAGCGCAGAGCAGCTGCCGGAAAAACCCGACACCGCAGACGAATGGAGTGAAAAGAAATAAAAAAACAGTATGCTTGAATGTTTGAAAAGTGAAACACTGTTTGCAAAGAAACTACAGAACGAAAATGTCTGAAATTTACATATAAGATCCAATGAATGATAATAAAAAGGGCTGTTACAGAAAAAACGATAAAAAAAATAAACGGAAATAAATGTTTTCGGAATAAAAATCACGAAAAATGCCTAAAAGATGCTACAAAATCTATAAAGAGACTTTTTACTGCAGAATATTATAATCAACAGTTTATTACATATTGGATTAAAACTGGAATATTTTTAACATTGAAGCCTATGGGATTCGCCTAAATAAACCTGTTGAATGAAACCACCGAACAGCAGGGCAATTCGGCAATTTATCACTGATGGTTTTTGCTCTCTGAATAGACGAAGCATTGCTTCACTATGGGGGTTTCACTGCCCTCGAACAGGCACCAAACAGGCACCATATGTGCAGGCAATTCACCAGGATTTGTCAAACTGCCTGCTCTCTGAATAGCCGAATGGCCAGGAAAGGTAACCGTATGCTGAATTTCACTGTTCGGTTACTTTTCGGACACAATTCAGATCTCTTTGAATAACCCTTTATATCACTGGATACATTGCAGGCTAGAACACTGGATACATTGCAGGCTTGGATTGCTGGATACACTGCAGGCTAGATCACAGGAACACTGTAGACTAGATTACACGATAGAGGGCCATATTACAAAGCTGGTGCTAATTTAGCCAGGGCTGTTGTAAACTTACCAGAGCCATTAAAATCAATGGGGTTAAGTTTACAACAGCTTTGGTTAAGTTAGCACCAGCTTTGTAATATAACCCATAGTCTATGGAGCTGTTGGGCCATATTACATAGTTGGTGCTAACTTAACCAGAGCTGTTGTAAACTTACCAGAGCCATTATAGCCTATGGAGGTTTTTAGTTTACAACAGCTCTGGTTAAGTTAGCGCCAACTTTGTAATATGGCCCAGAATCTGGAGGAACAGTACTGACTCCAAACTGGAACTCAGGACAGAGCCCTGTCTAGATGAAGAACAGTGATGACGTCGGATGCGTTGACGTAATTTTCAGGCGATTCCCCCCCCCCCAGCAAAGCCGGGAGATCGCATGAAAGGAAGGGGGATCCTTTCGGATCCCTCTCCCTCGTGATTGGGAGGACCTAGTGGGAGAAGGCAGGCACCGCTTAAAAGGGGAGAGTCTCCCCTTTTAAGTGGTGCCTGACTTTAACCCCTGAGGCACCGGGCCACGATCCGGCACCATTCGCGCCAGATCGCGGCCTAGCACCAATGGGGGCCACCATCTTGGATGTCAGCTCCATTTCCGGGTCCCCCTCATCACCTGACATTATCGCGCATGGCGTGATTGTCAGGCTCGCGCCATGAAGGAGCCATGGCACAGCCTCTGTGTAGTGATATATTCCCAAGCGCTGGGGGTGAGCAGGCAAACAGACAATGGAGGCTGTATTGGCACAATAATCTTAAGTATTAAGTATAAGTACACAATAAGTATTGTAGAATCTGGTACACAGCAAACAGTCCTTGCAAAACACAAAAATACAAGCAATGGCAAGTGGATGGTGGGCCACGTAGCCTCTCTCTCTGGATCCTTGTGAGGAAAAGCAGGAGCCTTAGGTAACAGTACCTTGATAGAAGGTCTAACTCTAGGAGAGAGCTGAGGGCTGGGAGGCACTTAAGAGTCTCTGGACCCGGGGCGTGGCCTAACCGCAGCACATGGAGGACGTGTGAGAGCAGAGCTCCTGCACCGGATCCTCTAAATCAGCGGACTACACAAGCGAATCGGCCCCCACTCGCTCGATTTCGGGGGGGGGACAAGTACTGCCTACCATGGCTACCTCTAAAGGGGGAAAAAAAGCAGCAAAATCTGAGTTTTTTACGCCGCGCGCCACGAAACTGAAGGAATCTGTGGCCTCACAAGATGGCAGCGGCTCCTCTCCAGCTTCCCCGAGCGCAATGGAGACAGCGCCGGGCGCCCGAGCGCCGCAGCACCAGCTAATTCAAATCTGGAAGCACTTATGTCCCGTATGGCTGACATGCTCGGAGACCTCTCCGCAACTTTAACAGCTAGGTTGGATGCAGTGGCGACAGCCATCCGCAGCGACATTAAGGAAATTGGTGAGAGAACAGACAGACTGGAAACGAAGATGTCTGAGTTTGCAGATGCCCACAACACCATGGCTGAACAAGTTGAAACTCTGGAGGAAAAACTTAAGGTGACTATGTTAAAATTGACAGATATGGAAGACCGCTCGCGACGCCATAATTTAAAAATACGCGGCATCCCGGATTCTGTTACCTCATCCCAACTTACTTTCTACGTGACAGATTTGTTTCAGAGTTTACTCCCAGATGCTACGCCAGATTCGTTGTTATTTGACCGCATACACGTCTACCGAAACCTCCATCAGCCCCGACGAAAGTCCCGCGTGACGTTCTCCTGCGCCTCCATTATTTTAAACCACGTGAGGATATACTGAGAGCTTTGCGAGACCCAGGGGCGCTACAACCCGAATACGACCACATCTCTGTATACCCTGACCTGTCCAAGGCTACTCTTCAGCAGTGGAGGGATTTTAAACACATCACGGCGATACTTCGAAATAAAAACAACACCGGCTATAGATGGGGTTTCCCGACTAAACTGCTGATCTCACGCAATGGCACTATCCATGTGGCGGTTTCTGTGGAGGAAGGTGACAAGCTGCTTCGTGACTGGGGTTTTGGAGATCATCCTCCCCAGCCTAGGAGACAAACAGCGCCACGTCGGTTGGATTCGGAGTGGCACAAACGCTGACATGTCGATCCTGGGTCATGATGCCCCTATCCGAATTCCAATGTCTGGCTCCTCCAATAATATTTTACCTGGTATCTGCAAGATCGCCAAGACTCCGTTGCTCAACCTGCCAGATGACCATTGAACCCCCCCGGGTTGGTGAGTGAGCCAGAATGCCAAGGAGACCACTTGGTGTGCATTGTGCGGGTCTGGCCCTCCGTGCCCAACTCTCCCTCCTCGGCTGAGGAGTCTGAGAAGTGTCCCCGAATTTCGGGACTTTTCACAGTAGATGTACCCTTCTGGGTTTGTATATAATGTTTTGTTTCCTTGATCTTTGTTTCTGAGCTACAATTGTACATCGCGATGGTTGTTCTTTATTCTTGGAATGTCATTTACAGTTGTGTTCAAAATTATTCAACCCCCAATGCTGTAAAGGGTTTTAGGGAATTTAGTATACATTTGTAATTGTATTCAGAATGAAATCCTACAAGGACTTTTTAAAGAACCATATGCAACTAAAATGACATCAATTGGCTTTGTAATACAGTAGTAAATCTTTCTTTTGTGAATTCTTCATTGACACAATTTTTCAACCCCTTAAAGACTACCACTCTGAAGAACAGAGGTTCATTCAAGTGTTTTCAATCAGGTATTGAAAACACCTGTGGATGTCACAGAGCAGCAATAAAGCATAATAAACACCAATTAGACAGCTTTAAAATTACTGTGATACTCAGCTCCTTCTAGACATTTACTGGTGTGGTTACAAACATGGTGAAGTCAAGAGAATGGTCCAGGAAGACAAGAGAAGAGGTGATTACTCTTCACAGGAAGGGCAATGGCTATAAGAAGATTGCAAAGATGTTAAACATACCAAGAGAGACCATAGGAAGCATCATTCGCAAATTCAAAGCAAAGGGCACTGTTCAAACGCTACCTGGTCGTGGCAGAAAGAAGATGCTGACTTCGACTGCTGTGCGCTACCTGAAGCGTAGAGTGGAGAAAAGTCCCCGTGTGACTTCTGAGGAACTGAGAAAAGATTTGTCAGATGTGGGTACTGAAGTTTCAGCTCAGACAATACGGCACACTGCGTAATGAAGGCCTCCATGCCAGAACTCCCAGGCGCACCCCCTTGCTGTCTCCAAAGAATAAGAAGAGTCGGCTGCAGTATGCCAAAAGTCATGTGGACACACCACAGAAGTTTTGGGATAGTGTTCTGTGGACTGATGAAACAAAATTAGAACTGTTTGGGCCCATGGATCAACGCTATGTTTGGAGGAGGAAGAACAAGGCCTATGAAGAAAAGAATACCTTGCCTACTGTGAAGCATGGCGGGGGGTCAATCATGCTTTGGGGCTGTTTTGCTTCTGCAGGTACAGGGAAGCTTCAGCGTGTGCAAGGTACCATGAATTCTCTTCAGTACCAGGAGATATTGGATGACAATGTGATGCAGTCCGTCACAAACCTGAGGCTTGGGAGACGTTGGACCTTTCAACAGGACAATGATCCCAAGCATACCTCCAAGTCCACTAGAGCATGGTTGCAGATTAAAGGCTGGAACATTTTGGAGTGGCCATCGCAGTCCTCTGACTTAAATCCGATTGAGAACCTCTGGTGGGACTTAAAGAAAGCAGTTGCAGTGCGCAAGCCTAAGAATGTGACTGAACTGGAGGCTTTTGCCTATGACGAATGGGCGAAGATACCCGTAGATCGCTGCAAGACACTTGTGTCAAGCTATGCTTCACGTCTAAAAGCTGTTATAACTGTGAAAGGATGTTGTACTAAGTACTAAGATTGAATGTCACTTGGGGGTTGAATAAAACTGATAATGATGTGAGCACAGAAAAGACATTTGTGGTTATTTCATTATAAATGTTATGTTATATTTGTCTGACCTACACGTGCCTCTTTGATTTAATTGTAAGCAAGATGACTGAATGATCAAAATCAATGTCAAACTGGCCAAAACACTAAATTTCAGTGGGGGTTGAATAATTTTGAACACAACTGTATTTGTTTTTGCTCCCTTCTCCAATCTCAGGATTTATATTTTCAATGTGACTGGTTCTTCTATCCCGCCCACACGTTGAAATGCCCCATAAATACGAAGCTCCCTGGCCTAGTCAATCCCCGTTCCATGACGCACTTAATGGAAAATCTATGAAAGTATTAACCTTTGACCCTTTCGCTGCTGAGGCGTTTCACGCCTCTGTGCTGAGGTCATATTTACCGGTTTTGCTCATCATGTTTAAACGTGTTTTGAAGGCTTATTTTAGTATATGACCCAGACATATTATATATCGTTCTTTCCGTCAGACTCGGTAGATTCATAATATGTCATTATTATATGTATACGTTATGTCATGTCTGTATATTATAACAAAAAATGCAATAAAATATGTATTTTCAATAATTTACAACGTGTAAAGTGTTTTTTTTCACATTTTAACATGCGAGCAATTGCGGTTATATTTTGTATGGGGTGCGCTTGTTAAAAAAATTAGAGATGGGGTCTCGTTACATTTTTCTTTGGGGAAAATTACACGATTTTTAACAAACGCACCGCATACAAAAATCGTTAGTGCAGCATCATTGTTCACATTATAATTGAAATGGGAACAATATTGCTGCATTAACGAACCAAAAAAAAGAAAAAAAAAGGTTTATTTTTTTTTTTATAATTTTTTTTTAAAATATATTTTTATTTTTATTTTTAATGTTTATTTTTAAAAAAAACTTTTTCACTGTAGTGTTTGGTATCGTTGGAACAGCCATGCTCAGGCCGATCCAACCATACCAAACTTTAACTCCTAGCTGCTACGGATCGGGAGATAGGGAGTTCATTGGAGGTTCCCGGAGGCTTGGCCGACATCCAAGATGTAAGAACAAAGAACAAAGAACTTTCCATCAGAACCTTCGCCACTGTCGGAGCGCATTGATCTTTTGTAGAAAAGGCTTGGGCGTAACGTGTGAAGTGATCAGTCACTATTAGAATATTTCCCTGCCCACTAGCATCCGGCTCTAAGCACAGGAAGTCAATGCACACCAAATCCATGGGTCCTTGACTTTGCAGATGGCTCATTGGAGCGGTTCGGGTCGGTAGGGTCTTCCTTTGAATACACCTCAGACATGAATGGCAGTAACTTTCCACTTCAGCTCTCATGCAAGGCCAATAGAACCTGTCTCGCACCAGCTTAAAAGTCCTTTCTGCGCCCAAATGTCCATGCTCATCATGTAGCGATCGCAGTACACTCTCCCTATGTTTAGTGGGAAGGAACAACTGTTGGGTCTCTTCAGCATTGGTTGAGGGGCCCCTTCGGTAGACCACCCCATCCAACATCTTCAACCGTTCCCACTCTTTGTAGACCAATCTGGCTCCATCTGGGGAATTGGTCAGCAGAATTCCCCGCTGGTTCGCAGTTAGGGCCTTTATGGTTAACGCAATTAAAGGGTCTCTAGCCTGATCAGCTTTCAGATCCGGTTTTGAAAACGTAGGTAGACTTTCATCCCTCAATTGCGTAGGGTTGCAGTAGAACTCCGGAACAGCCGCAGCCATGACTCCTATGGCCTCCGCTTCAATCCCTCCCTTGACCCGGCGCTCTGCTCCTTGACACAAAGCTTGGACCTCGTCTGGAGTTAACTGAGTCCATTCTGTAGTGTAGGGTCTTCTCGACAAAGCATCAGCATCTCGATTATTCACCCCAGGGCGATATTTCAGGCTGAACCGAAACCCTGACAGAGCGGCCAACCACCGATGTCCCGTTGCGTCCAGTTTTGCAGTAGTAAGGATGTAGGTAAGAGGATTGTTATCCGTCTTTATCACAAACTCGGCCCCATACAGATAAGCTAAAGGACTGTCTACCACTGCCCACTTTAAGGCTAGGAACTCCAACTTGTGGGTAGGATAGTTCTTTTCTTTTGGAGGCGTAAGGCTCCGTCTCACATACGCTACAGGCCTCAGCAATCCACCATACTCTTGATATAGGACTCCTCCTAGACCTTCTTTTCTGGCATCCACATGTAGCTCGTACGGCTTGTGAGGGTCCACATAGGCCAAGGCAGGAGCTCGAGTTAAACTCTCTTTCAGCTTTGTAAAAGCACCTTCGCATTGACTGGTCCATTCTCCCTGGATGGACTCTCGAGCTTTCCTTGGCCCTGGAGCTGATGGATTTCGGTCAGAGACCTTGCAGCCTTCTTCTGTGCTTTCCTTCTGTAGGAGTTTGTTCAGTGGTTGAGCTATTTTTGCGAATCCTCCTACAAATCTTCGATAATAGGAACAGAACCCTAAGAAAGATCTAAGTTCAGTGACGTTTCGGGGTCTAGGCCAAGAAGCTACAGCCTCCAACTTCCAGGGTCTGTTAAAACGCCTTCTGCTGAGACCACATGTCCCAGATACGTAACAGACGGTAAACAGAATTGACATTTCTCCAGAGACAGTTTCAATCCCTCTTCATGGAGCCTTTTCAAGACCTTCTCCAAACGTTGTTCATGTTCTTCCAGAGTCTTCCCGAACACAATTATGTCATCCAGATACACTAATACTTCGATCAGGTTCATGTCCCCGACTGTCTTCTCCATTAACCGTTGGAACGTGGCTGGAGACCCAGTAAGGCCTTGAGGCATCCTGCTGATTTCGAAGAACCCCAATGGGCAGATGAACGCAGTCTTCTCTTTGTCTTCAGGATGCATCGGTATCTGGTGATACCCACTTCGCAGGTCTAATACACTAAACCATTTTGCTCCCGACAAACACTGTAAGGCATCTTCTATCCGAGGAGTAGCATATTGATCTGGGATGGTTCTCCGATTCAGCGTGCGATAGTCTATGCACAGGCGGACAGAACCATTCTTCTTCCGGACCATTACTATTGGAGATGCATATGGACTCCTGGATCACCTTGGTTCTTTGAAGTTCATTCAGCTGTTCTCGTAGATCATCAAAGTCTCCCAGCGGAACTCGTCTTGACCTTTCACGAAACGGCTTGTCCTCTTGTAATCAAATGCGGTGCTCAGTACTTTTGGCTAGGCCCACGTCGAACTCATCTTTCGAGAACAAGTCTCTCCACTTTAGAACTTGGGACTGAAGACGTTTCTTCCATTCAGGTGAAATGGGAGCGTCCTTGGGGGTAGAACCTTTCATCTGGAATCTCTTTAGCCACTTCCCCTCCTAAATCGGTAGGAGAGAGGGGTGTAGCGGACGCTACTTGCCCGATAGGCATTCGTGCTTTAAGGACTACTGGAGAATCAGACACATTGCACACGCTGACTGAGACTCTTCCTCGTGCTCTTTTCAAAGCTTTAGTGGAGATTATTTCAGGGATTACTTCTACTCCGGCTTCACCCCCATGATTAAAATCGGTTTCCAGTACCACATAGGGACCTGGTTGCGATCCGTTCAACTTGACTGAAGCCCGGAAACTCATTACTTCTCCTGCTTGCAGAACCTTATCTGTTCCTTCCAATCTCCACTTCAGCAGGTGCCTTCTGTTCTTCGACCATTCTCTGATAGACTGGACGTAACATTGGGTGTACTCCTTTAGTAGAACCTTTTTCCAGCACGATAGGTGTCAGGAGACGTCGCACCAAATCAGTATTCGTCCCCACTAACATGGAACTCCTGTTTGCCCCTGAAGGCCGAGGACACACAATGGCCAATGCATCACAACCTCCGGACTGTCCAATGACTTCGGATCTGATCTCCAACTTCACCTGTAGATACCCGTCATAGGGGAGTTTCTCAGTTCCGATACCCCAGATTTCCAGATCCTTCAATTTCTGTAGAGGTATGTGCTTCAAGTGTCTCTCATAGAAATCTCTGTAAATCAATGTCACTTGAGCCCCTGAGTCCAACAGAGCTTTAGTGTAGACTCCCTCCACTTGGATTGGCACAATAGGGGAAGGACCTATCAGCTGGTCAGGAAACTTGGTTGTAGTAACAGGAAGTTTAGACCCAGTTTGTTGTACCCTGGCCTTCTTCTTGGCCCGTGTAGGTTTTGGGTGTGCATTGCTTCCCCATGACGTAGGTCCGGATGCTAAGGGAGTGACTCTTTCAGTCCTGGCAGGCTTGGCAGTTGGCCAGACTTTGGGCCCTCTCGCCCTCTTAGTCCTGGCTTGATTTTTGGAGCGGGTTTCAACCTTCGGGCACCTGGTCTGCTCCCTTACCAGGGCCCTCTGGAGTTTCCCGCCTGCAGGGTGGACAACAGTTTCTCCACAGCCTTTAGGAGTTCTTCGATCGGTTTCTTTTCAGCCCTCCCTTGTGGGCATTGAGCCCTGAAATGGCCGATTTCCCCGCAGCCAAAACATTTCTTTCTCGGAAGTGTGAGCAGATTTCCTTCTTGCGGTTCACTTGGAGACCCCCTGTTCGAGGCTACAGCAACCCCTTCAGTTCTGGTGTCCTTAGCCGACAGCAACGTCATTAACTCCATCATTTGCAACATCTGAGTTTTTAAAGCCAGCACTTCAGTCTGTATGTCTGCTACACAGAGAGTTCCTACTTCTGCGGTGAAAACTGTGTGCGAAGCATTTGCAACCTTTTTAGCCTTAATCAAGGCCTCTTCTTCTCAGATAGCTTTGACCAGTTTGGAATAGGTCAGTCTCGTGCTCTGGTATCTAGTCTGAAATTTCAACATTATGGGATCCAGTGGGAGTGCTCCTTTGAAAATTTGATCCATCAAAGCTTTGCTTGCATGACTCGGTTCCATGCCCCCTTTAAGAATGACCTGATGGATGATTTTATCCAGCCGCCAGACATATGTGGACAATTCTTCTCCTTCCTTTTGATAGGTGTGAGAGAACTTGTGGATAAGCTCGGCACAATCCTCCACTCCCCCAAAAATTTCCTGTAAAGCTTCTAGATACTCCGCAGCAGTGCAGCCGGGCTTGTCCCTTTTTAGATTTCGAATGACATCTGAAGCAGGACCTCTTAGGCTCTCGATCAACCTTTGTCTCTTCACGGTGTCAGCAACTTCCCATTCTTCCACTGCTTGCACTGCCTGATCTATCCAAGTCTCAAAGTCCTCTTCTCCAGTTGGCACAGGGACCTTACCAGAATAAAACCGTAACTTGCGATATCTGTAATTGGGAGACGCAGCAGAGTTTTTGGCTAGTGTTTCCACCAGTTTCCCCATAGTGGTGAAAAATGTAACAGGAGGGAACCCTGTAGTTGGGGTAACATCGGGAACATTCGCGTGATCACCACGTGGCGTACTTGGCTGGACCAGTCGAACTTCCACATCGGTCAGCTTCACACTCGCGCCCTGAAAACACACTGGAACACCCTTTCTCCACTCAAAAAGAACATACGTGTGAGGGGTATCTGGGTTCGCTTTAATGTCCAGGATTAACCCCCGATTATCTGGTGTCAGCGCGGTCACGGCCTGGCGAATCTGATCTTCGGCCCAAGTGTCTGCAGGAATATCCATAACTATACATAATTCTATCTGACTACTGTGCTCCTCACACCATTTGGCAGCAGTGTTTGGATCCATATTTAACCCTTTAAATGCATTTTTTCCAGAGACTGGATCCCGGAAACGAGCCCCCACGTGTAGCGCTCACTCCCGGAGGAGCCGCTGAATTTGAACCTCGGGTCAGTCTCCCCGCACTAGGGAAAAAATATACTCCAGCACCGTCGTGGATTTTATAAATTATATAGTTTACTGAATAAACGGGCATATAATGAGTAACACAGTATATGTATATATTTTTACAGTACTTCGTAATACGAGAAACACGCAGCGGAAAAGGAAAAATACAGCACTTCGTAATGCGAGAAACGCGCAGCGGAAAAGGAAAAAAGTATTTTTAACCCCCTTGGTGGTTGGAGAGTGAGTCCCGTACAGGTTATGTCCCAAGGAATGTATGTGTATGTGTGTATTGGTACCCGGGTACAATATTCAACTGGCCAGTGAATTATTTATGAGGTATCTTCGACTAGTCACGTTGGGGCGCTGTGGGTTTTGAAGAAACTGCAGCGTGCTTTAGTATTTTACAATGGCCTGGAAGGCCTCTCACCCATCCGCCAGATACTCTGTGCTCCTCTCGACCCAAGACGTCTCTCCTCTCTATTTTGACTGGGATTCTCTGTGTCACCGGATCCGCTGTCTTGCTTGTCTGTATCTGCCACAAGATGTCCAGCTCACCGCCTGCACTCCCTGTTAGATCGATCTGCGGTTCTCCTAACTCGGGGTCCTCCAGCTTACTCTGTATCAGCGTGGGTTATTGCGGTGGATCACTGGGTCTTCATGTAATAAGGAAAAACCCGGTCTCCAGCTCTGTCAGGCCGCACCTGCACTCTGGCCTGGTCGGGATCACTTTCAGCTACACTGCGTCTTGCTCCTCTCACTCCTCGGCCCGCTCTGCCAGCTCTTTCCACGAGGCTGAGGATGTCAGTCTCTCTCTCCCCACCCACTTCCTGTATTTCACCGCAAAGCATGCTGGAAAACGTAGTACAGTGCTTTCCTTGGTTGTCCAGCATTAATCCACCAGTCTCTGTCTCCCTCTGGTGGACATTGTAAGTAAATGCAGCAGAACAGTCTTTTTAACAGTGCTACATTGACATTAGGCGACGCTTATCAGACTTATACCAGGCCCCCTTGGCGACTTCGAGATGATCTTTTACTTCATGAACCGGCGCGAATAGCTATACAGGCAGCCTTAGATAATTATTTTAAAGAATATGTGATGCCTGATGTTAACCGCCTTACTATCTGGCAAGCCCACAAGGCTGTAATAAGAGGGGAATGTATAAAATGTGCGACTCATCTTAGGAAGCAATATGTGTCACGCAGACTAGACCTACTTGCTAAATTACAAGACCTAGACATGCGCAACAAAACGGCCCCGTCTCAAGAAATAATAGAAACTGTAGATTCCACTATAGGTCTGTTGAGAGATTTGGAGGCGGAGAGCTATTTCAAAGCATTGACCAGGCGCAATGCTATGTATTACACCCTTCGAAACAAACCTGGTAGATTCTTAGCTCGCAAACTTCAACCAGTTAACACGCCCCGTAAACAAATTACCCTTAAATCCCCCACTGGATTTATCTATGACCCCAAAATTATATCGAATGAATTTGCCACCTATTACGAAAGTCTATACAATTTGGATGCGAAACATACAGTCCAATGCCCTACGGTGGCAGATATAGATACCTACCTGGAGCGGGTTCATCTTCCTTCGTTGTCCCAGACACACATTGCAAGTTTATCCTCACCCATAACGACAGACGATATTTTGAAGGCTATTAAAAACCTCCCAAAATGGAAGGCCCCGGCCCTGACGGACTGACGGGACTGTATTACTCTACCTTCGCTTCCCAACTAGTGCCTCATTTAAGTGCGAGCTTTGACGAAGCGTGAGAGGGTGGCTCCTTCCCAATAGACATGTTGAGAGCACACATTATTACCTTGCCCAAACCAGGTAAAATTCCTGACCGTTGTCCTAACCTACGCCCTATCTCTTTGCTTAATATAGAGGTTCAGAAAAAAGCGAAAAAAAGGGGGATATCTGCAATATAGGTAGATAAACACACATAGGGTGAAACCCCTTTACACCTGAGTGTTTAAGCACTGCCAATTTTACACTCACAAATGGTGTTTTCAAACAGGCATATAGGTATTCTGCATAGGATCCAATTTCTTTCTTTTAGCAATTTTCTCGTTTTCATAACCAAATAGTCATGTTATAGAAAGGGAGAAAGAGAATGGTGTGCAATAGTGAAGGACCACAAGTAAAAATGGTTCAATTAAAATCGATCCTCATTTATTGCGCGTACTTTTTAACAAGTTAAAATTTGCATATAAAAATCACCCAGTTCCAGGGATACATCTCGGGTCCAAGCCCTGAATTCCACGGTTTCTGGGGATCTGCCACTCGACGCGTTTCGTCCTCTCGACTTCCTAAGATCTAATCTAAAGGAAAGTATTACCTTGAAGCCGTACAGAGTCTTTTGTTGTATACAGATGACAGGGTTTCCTGGAAATGGTACAGACAAGGAATATACTATATAGAGTAGTCATATAGAGGAGAGCCAAAGGTCATAACCAGAGAGAGTACGTCATACAGAATATAGGAATAGGAACCAGAAGGGAAGTCAGCCAAGCCAAAAATCGGTAACCGGGGAATCAGAATGGAACATAAACAGCAAACCAAAATACAGAAAATGACAGAACTAAATACACAGAAGGAACTGACATAAACTGGAACAGAAATAACAGAGGCAAAAACTGAACAAGGATGAACAAACGGAGGATATCAGGAACACAGCAAGGAGCTCTCAGGATACAGGATGCAAGGAGACCAGGCAAAGTAAAATGACCCAGCAATGTCCTATAGGTACATTGCTCTAATATAGGCAGGGGAATCAAGGCAAGGGTCAACAGGTGAGCAGCACACAGAACACCAATTAACCCCTGGGAGGCCACCCAGGAATTGGCAGCAACAGAAACACAAGGTTAAAAAACACAATATACAAATACAGAGGGCAGGAAGACAGATTTGCCAGCACAGAACGTGACAATTGGACGCAGAAAAAGCATTTGACAGGGTTAACTGGAACTTTCTGTATCGAGTTTTACACAAGTTCGGATTTCCACCCTCCTTTATAACAGCGATACAGGCTCTGTATGATTCTCCATCTGCTAGGGTACTCTGGTTTGTGTCGGAGGAATTTTTTTATTTGATTTTATTTAGTGAATTTATACAATACAGAAAAATCCCGAAATCAAACATATAGAAATGCAGCCACTTAAGGCCGGCCAAGGTAACTACGGTCAGCTGGTCAGAAAACATGCAGCGCAAAGAAGGACAGGGCTGTAAAAAGTAATAAAAAGGCAGAAAGTACCATGTGCAGGCAAAAAAAGCAAACGAACTATAAAATGCAGGCCGGGACTTATCAAAACAAATTATGAACCGTCCTAAGAGTCCAGACACTAGGCCAAGCTAGAGACCAGAGACACGTAAGCATATAAGAAAAATGCAGGGGGGGGGGTAATTCAGTGAAGCTCAGTCCTGGAGAGGTAGAGGGCAAAGAAACCAGCATTCAATCCGGCCGAGGGTCCGGAGGATTCGGTGAGAGGCCCGCAGCCGCAAGGTCAATCCAGGCCGCCGCGGGATCCGTGATGGTATAGGGGACGTTGGCGTGGGTCACCACCAAAGCTCCTGCCAGACCCCAGCGATATCGGACACCCTGTCGACGAAGAACTGATGTCACTTCACGGAAACGCCTGCGAGCCATCAGGGTCTGGAATGGGAGATCGTGATACAGGGCCAGGGTGGAGCCCTCAAAGCGTACGGGATCCCTCGCGCCCGGGGCAGACATAACCTTGACCTTGAAAGCCACGTCACGGAAGACCACCACGACGTCTCGAGGAGCCCCAGGTGGGTTCGTCGCAGGTCTCCTGACCCGGAACACCGACCCAAGCATGTCAGGTGTGTCAGGGGGAAGCCCCGCGACTTGAAGCGCAAGACGGGTCACGTAGGATGGCAGAGCGTCGGAGGTAACAGAGTCCGTGACACCCCTGACCCTGATGTTTCGGCGTCTGTGTCTCGTTTCAAGCATCTCCACAGAGCGTGTCAGAAGCTCGACTTGGGATCGCAAACCGGCGACCTGACCAGACAGGTGAGTTTGTTCCGTTGTCACAGCAGAGGTCGTCTCCTGCACCACCTTCACCTGAGCCCGCAGCGCCGCCACCTCCGTGCGGACCGCCGCCACCTCAGGCTGCCACACCTCACGCATCACCCGGAGCTCCTCCAAGATCCTGCGGAGATCCCCCTTCGTGGAGGGGAGATGGTCATCCTCCTCCTGCACCTGCTGCTGTCGAGGTCCCGTCTCCACTGCAGACTGAAGATCCGAGGTCACACTGTTACTGGCGGAGGTAAGGGGAATCTCAGCCGGGTCCCCATCAAAAATGTCCTCTGTGTCCGGCGATGCCCCGGACGATGTCCGCAGTGCTGCTTTTCTCTTCTTCTGTGCCCGTTTCCTAGCAGCCGCCGAGAGGGGTCGGGAGTCAGACGCCGGTGACTGCGGGGCAAGCCAGGGCATCCCAGTAATACCCCCCTGAGGTTCATAGTCGCTGTCAGCCTCCGAGGAGCCATAGCCCGGGGGGAGGGAGGGAGAAGCAGTCAGTCCCGTAAAAGCAGACCCACCTCGCAGAACATCCCGAATGTCCCTCTGTCGGGGGGCCCGTCGCAGGGAACGACCGGTAGGCATGATTCTGGAGATGCTGGCACGTGGTCGCAGGGCAGTGAGGGGATTCCAATACGCCTCGAGTAGGCTTCCAAGATGGCCGCGGTGATTAGGCCCAAATCGTGCTGCCGGCAGTAATCCGTCCCCGGGCGCGAAACTCAGGGCTAAATCAGGTACCTCAACTCTCCAGGATCCCTCGAGCCAACCGGGAAGCTCACAGGTCAGCGCAAACAGCGAAAAAGGCAGTAAAAATCTGTGGTAAACACAGAGCTCCTTCAAAGTGCTGCCGCTCGCTTCCACAGCTAGCTCCGCCCCCTCTCGTGTCAGAGGAATTTGTAATCACTAAATGGGACAAGACAGGGATGCCCACTTTCCCCACTTTTATATGCCCTGGTTTTGGAGCCTTTGGCGCAGGCCATACGACAAAATGATTCCATTTGTGGAATACAGGCAGGCCCGGTGACTTATAAACTTAACCTATACGCGGACGATATCCTTTTAACCTTGACTGACCCTGATCTTTTTCTGCCTTCCCTTCAACAAGAACTGGACTTGTATAGTCAGGTTTCATATCATTTGGTGAACATATTAAAAACCCAAGCACTCCCGATTAATATATCCCATCACCACCTGGAAGCCCTTCGAGCCAGTTATAGGTTTGACTGGCGAACTGATTATATTGTGTACCTATGGTCTTAAAATAGCTAGAACTCCAGAAAAACTGTTTCATTATAATTATGATAGATTACTGTCAGAGGTGAAATCACAATTATATCACTGGAGACTTCGAGAGATCTCGTGGTTGGGCAAGATGGCGGCGGTGAAGATGATGGTGTTGCCAAAAATTTTATACGTTTTTCGCACTCTCCCCTTGCAGCTGCCCACGTCTTTCCTAGACACCTTACAATCTATCTGTAACGTTGGGAGCTTCCAGCCCTACCTGTGTGCTTGAGGACAGCATGTCTGATGCTGCTCGCTGACCAATGCCCAGTTTAAATGGAGACAGGCAGGGAGGTGGCTGCATGAGGCGCGGCTTGAGTGGGGGGCGTGGCCTGGTGAAGGTCTTTAAAAACCCTCAGTGTTTTCTCAGCAGTTGCCAGATCGTGGTTATCCATACCTGAGCTCCTTGTACCTGACTGCTATATTGAATTAACCCGTTATTGACCTCTGCTTGTTTCTGACTATTCTGCCTTCTGTTGCCCTAGACCATTTTCTTGTACTACGCCACTGCTCTGATATCGACCCGGCTATTCCATTTGACCATTCTGAACTCTGTATTCCTGATTCTGGCTCGGCTGACTACTCCCTGTGTTGTTAACCCTTTCTGTCTAGCTAGTTTACCTGGCCAATTCTAAGGACCAGACAGTTAGAGATCTTTCACTGCTACTCTGTTGGTAGCTTCTGGGCTCTGTGGAGTGTGGGGTGTTAAGTACTGCGTGGTGGGATCTGGGAACCGTGACACTATCATAATGAGATATATATGGAATCATAAAAGGCCCAGAATACCGAAAAAACTATTGTATTACCGCCACAGGGATGGAGGCCTTAACGTTACACATATACATAACTATTATTGGGCCACATGTTTGGCATCACTAGCAGAACTGGTTCACACCCACCCTATGCCTCAATGGCTGGTAGTGGAATATACTTTTATTCCCGGACACACTTTGGCCGACCTATTATTCGTGCCTCGTAAAAAGAGACCACATCTGCCGGAGATCCTACCCTCCACGATTTTGTATGTTAAGGTGTGGGACCGTTATGCCCACTTATTTCAAAACTACAATCCATTATCCATGGCCACACCTCTCACATCTATGTCATACTTGCTGCCTCACTTTAGGGCAGGGCCCTGGATTCAATCTGGGGTCATGCACCTACACCATCTGTTTTCGCTGCCGGACATCTTGTCCTTCCAAACTTTACAAACAAAATTTAAGATACCATCCTCAAGGTTTTTGTCATACATGCAACTTTTTTCCTATCTTAAATCCAATGCAGTTATATCTAATTTACGTACCACATTGCCGCTCCTCTCGGACACTGAACTTTTTTGGCTAGACCCGCACACCACCACAAAACCTATCTCGTTGTTTTATCGATTGCTCAATACCCCGACTGGAATAATACGCTGGAAGTTTCACAACACTTGGGAAAAAGACCTTTCTATGCAATTTACCCCCTCGCAATGGGCCATGGCACATTTGTTTTCGTCTGGAGCCTCAAGGTGTGCAACGCTGATTGAAACGCAACGAAACGTACTATACTGTTGGTATCTTACGCCCTCAAGGATTAGCCGTTTTGCCCCAAACACTTCAGATGTTTGCTGGAGGTGTTTGTCTGCCCCGGGCACGATGGGTCATATCTGGTGGCACTGTCCACTGATAGCACCATTATGGAAAGCTATATCTCTTCTTGCATCGGAAGTCTTGGGCAGTCGGATACAGTGCGCACTGGAGATCTTATTGCTGGGAATGGTCCACCTTCCCTCGATCACACCTCAAAATGTTATTTATAATTGTCTCTACGACAATGTTGCTTATTGCCCGGAACTGGAAATCGACCGCTGTCCCAACGCAAAGACAGATAGCAACGTTACTAACTCAATATCGTTCCTTCGACTCTAAAGCAACCTCGGCGTGGGGTTTTCGCCCCCCTAAACAAGACCCATGGGCTATCTGGGACATTCATAAGATTTACAAGGCGTGTGGTTTGTGATAACATCGAGGATAGAATTCTGGTTCTAGGTCATTTTCATGCGAGGTTTAAGGAGAGCTCCTTGTGCACTCTCTGCCTCGGAGAAATTGCCTTCTCCTGCTGATCCTGAGATCCCCTCCCCTTTCCCCTTCCCTGTTTTTTTAGGTAATTTTTTTTTTTTATTTACATTTTTTTTATTATTATGTTACTTTATTATAGTTTATATGTCATTACAAAAATGTTTGAGAGATACCGCTGCAATTATACTTGATTATTTCATAAGATGGTTGAATGTTATTTACAGTGATGATGATATAAACACCTCTCAATAAAAATATTTTGAAGAGAAAAAAAAAAAAAAAAAGTCTCTGGACCCACTGGATAGTGGGCCACGCAGTGGATCCTCCAGCAAGCAGCAAACAGGTCATGCAGACACAGCAAGGATGGAACAATACTGGTATACACGGCAAAGTGGAATCAATCAGGAGACAAGGAAAATAAACAAGAGGGGGCTCTTAGGGAAGGAAATACACAAAATGAAAGAGCAAAGGGGAGGAGGGTGTGGTCTGGTTTTATACAGAACCTCAGGTTCAGACACAGGAGTTAACCCTTAGGTGGGAAGCAGGTATAGAGAGCTAGTGACCCAGGCTGGCCACAGCAGGCTCTCAGGGCTGAGGCATGACAGTGATGACGTCAGTTAGCCGGGGAACCCCAAGTTGCACGGGGATTTTCTAACAAAATCCCGTGGTGGAGATAGGGGGTTCCTTATTACGTAAATTATTACGTAATTTCCCCCCCAAAAAAATTTAACGAGTCCCCATTTCTAATTTTTTTAATAAGCGCACCTCATAGAAAATATAACCGCAAAGGCTCGGATGATAAAATGTGGGGAAAAAAAACACGTTACACGCTGTAGATGATTGAAAATTCTAATTTTATTGCATTTTTTCTTACAATATTCAGGCAGGGCATGACGTATACATATAATAATGATATATTATGACTCTGTCGAGTCTTGCAGAAAAAAGGATATATAATATGTCTGGGTTCTACAATAAAAAGTGACTTCATATCGCATTTAAACATGATGAGTAAAAGCGGTAAAAATGAGCTCAGCACATAGACGTGAAATGGCTCAGCAGTGAAGGGGAAAAAGTAGGTAAAAAAAAATAGCATGTAGTACAAGGCTATCGATAGGTGAAAAAAATGGACAAAATACAAGGTGAAAATAATTCTATATACAACAATTTGCAGATACACTATATTGCCAAACGTATTCACTCACCCATCCAAATAATCAGAATCAGGTGTTCCAATCACTTCCATGGCCACAGGTATATAAAATCAAGCACCTAGGCATGCAGATTGGGTTGCTCTCAGGAGCTCAGTGAATTCCAGCGTGGAACTGTGATAGGATGCCACCTGTGCAACAAATCCAGTCGTGAAATTTCCTCGCTCCTAAATATTCCACAGACAACTGTCAGCTGTATTATAAGAACGTGGAAGTGTTTGGGAACGACAGCAACTCAGCCACGAAGTGGTAGGCCACGTAAACTGATGGAGCGGGGTCAGTGGATGCTGAGGCACATAGTGTGAAGAAGTCACCAACTTCTTGCAGAGTTAATCGCTACAGACCTCCAAACTTCATGTGGCCTTCAGATTAGCTCAAGAACAGTGCGCAGAGAGCTTCATGGAATGGGTTTCCATGGCGGAGCAGCTGCATCCAAGCCATACACCAAGTGTAATGCAAAGCGTCGGATGCAGTGGTGTAAAGCACGCCGCCACTGGACTCTAGAGCAGTGGAGACGCGTTCTCCGGAGTGACGAATCGCGCTTCTCCATCTGGCAATCTGATGGACGAGTCTGGGTTTGGCGGTTGCCAGGAGACCGCTACTTAACTGACTGCATTGTGCCAAGTGTAATGTTTGGTGGAGGGGGGATTATGGTGTGGGGTTGTTTTTCAGGAGCTGGGCTTGGCCCCTTAGTTCCAGTGAAATGAACTCTGAATGCTTCAGCATACCAAGACATTTTGGACAATTCCATGCTCCCAACTTTGTGGGAACAGTTTGGAGCTGGCCCCTTCCTCTTCCAAAGTGACTGTGCACCAGTGCACAAAGCAAGGTCCATAAAGACATGGATGACAGAGTCTGGTGTGAATGAACTTGACTGGCCTGCACAGAGTCCTGACCTCAATCCAATAGAACACCTTTGGGATGAATTAGAGCGGAGACTGAGAGCCAGGCCTTCTCGTCCAACATCAGTGTGTGACCTCACAAATGCGCTTCTGGAAGAATGGTCAAAAATTCCCAAAAACACACTCCTAAACCTTGTGGACAGCCTTCCCAGAAGAGTTGAAGCTGTTATAGCTGCAAAGGATGGACCGACGTCATACTGAACCCGATGGATTAGGAATGGGATGTCACTTAAGTTCATATGCGAGTCAAGGCAGGTGAGCGAATACTTTTTGGCAATATAGTGTATGTACATTGCTTTGTAAAATCTGACTTTCTACAAGGGGTTTGCTGTACAGTTACACTTGTTGCACAGGTGTGGTATTTGTCATATTCTAATGAGCAGTCCGCAACCTTGGCCCTCCAGACCTCCCATGATGCACATGAAATTATTAGATGAGTTGAGCCTCATGGGAAATATAGTTCCGAAACACCTAGAGGGCCAAGATTGTTGACGTCCCTTCTAACCAACAGTTAGATAAGAATTAATGTCCGACTTACTATCAATTTTATCATTTTATTTCTATTTCCAGTGTCAAATAATCAATGTTTTATTCTATTCACATGACTTGAGGTTCTGTACAGCATGTTTGTTCTATTTCGTCTGTAATATTTGAGAAAAGACTAACCTCCAACACAGAGGAGCTGAGAATTATCTTTCAGATGTCAATCCAGCCATTATTTTTATATTACTCAAAGTAAAGATCAATATGTTAATATGTTAGCCTTAGCTAATACTTCCTTATCTAGCAAAGAAAGGAATGCAACAAATGGCTTTCGGATTTTCAACATGTAGACCTCATCTACATACCTATAAAAATAATGTTTGCAGTGCATATAAATTGACAGCAAATCATCAAGAACTTGAAACATTATTTTTAAATCAATTTTCAGCCCCATGGCAGACATTCTCTGAAGAAATAAATAGTAAAAGAAGATTCATTGTAAAGACATTAAAGAAGACATCACTTATAACTAGAAATTTACATTACAAAGTGAATTTGATTAGTCCTTCAATTCTCACACAGTATTTTGCTCATTACCAGTTAATGGTATTTTGATCCATATTGGATAAAACCTTTTCATTTTTTTTAAATAAATGATAGTCAATACATTGCTTTACATCTGAAGAATTTCCCTACCCGTTATAGAAATTATAATTTTTCTTATGATTTTGGACTCAGTGGTACAGTTAATTATATTTCATACACAAGCTACGGACAGGAAATAAAATTGTACAATCAGCCATTCGTGGGCAGTTTTCATTTAGCCAGGGTTCAAAGACTTTTAAATATTCAAGTAAAATTGAATTACTTTTTAATTCTATGCATTCTAGTGGAAAATAAAGGCAAGAAAAAAGCCCAAACTATATTTAAACTCGCTGGTCTTAAAACATCTACCACACACAGTGATATTCAGGACAATATTATTAATGTGACTATTTATAATTTCTAACATCGAATTGCTAAAATGTAGAAAATCATGTAAACACACAACACTTGGGGAAGGAATCTGTGTATTGCATTGTAAAGTTCTAAGGGGTTTGCCATACAATTACATTTTATTATTATTATTATTCTTTATTTATAAAAGCGCCAGCATATTCCGCAGCGCTGTACAATAAGCACAGTATAGACAACTGCTTGGGGCGGCAGTCTGTATGAAAAGAGGAGACATTTTCGGACACGCAGAAAAAGTTTACTGATTTTTTGGCGGTGAAAAGCAGGAGAATGACTGGAGAATGGAAAATTCTAGACCAAATAGCCGATTTGGAAAGTGAGTTAAATGGGAGAATTTTTCTGGTTTGGCTATTTTGACCTAGAATTTTCTCTTCAGTCATTCTCCTGAGTTTCACCTTTCTCTGTATAATCCTGTCAGGGTTATTCAGAGAGCGGTGATGAGCAGGAGAATGACTGGAAAATTCTAGGTCAAAATAGCCAAACCAGAAAAATTCTCCCATTTAGGCTTGGGTCAGACTAGCGAATTTTTAACGTGCGTTTAGCCGCACTTAATCATGGCCGCACTAGCAGCAAATGACGGCCAATATACGAAGTACGGTCGCACGAAAGTCCGGCTGCGCAATGCAAGTGGAAAATTAATGCATTTTTTCGAGAACGCAGAACCGCTAGTACGGACGTACAGAGTGCGCTGCGTCCACTAGCGGCGTGTGTGCGTGATTTGGAGACGTCAGACCCTGCTCATGTCCGGCCAACATAACGTCCAGACACCCAAAGTTTCCTGGTTTGGATCTGTAAAAAATCACGCACAAAAATGCGCATCGTATGACCATTTTCACGCATGCCGTGAAAAAATACGGCAATACGTTTGGACGCACTTTTTGACGGTCGCTGCGAAAAATGCGTTAGTCTGACCCTAGCCTTATCTCACTTTCCAAATCGGCTATTTAGTCCAGATTGTTCTCTTTTCCTGCCATTCTCCTGGTTTTCACCTTTCTCTGAACAACCCTGAGAGAGAGGTGAAAGCCAGGAGAACTGGCAGGAGAAGAGAACAATCTAGACCAAATAGCCGATTTGGAAAGTGAGTTAAATGGGAGAATTTTTCTGGTTTGTCTATTTTGACCTAGAATTTTCACTTCTCCAGTTATTCTCCTGCTTTTCACCGCTCTCTGAATAACCCTGTAAATGTTTAATCCCAAGGTGAGAAATAACATTGCTTTAGATGTTAAAAGCAGGAAATGAGGAAATTTTGTATTTTTTCTACATGATCGTGTTTGGTCTCATTAGAAAGGCAGCATATTAGAGGAGAGAAATTAACACTTCTCAAAAGCAGACACCACACCCCTCAGTATAGTCTACATACATACAAAGTATCAAATTCATTAGAACAGACTAAAAACACCTGGTGTTTATGCCCGTTTGTGAACAGAGGTCATTTAAAGTTGAGATTCTTTGCACGTACACATTAGTTTTTAATTCAATATCTAATAAACCGTTGCTTATAATATTCTGCAGTAAAGAGTCTCTTTATTTCTAGATATTTTAGTATTTTTTTAAGCATTTTCTATACGTTTTGCAAAATTTCTTTTTTTTTTTCGAACTCGAACACACCCAAAAAGTTCGAAGTTCGCGAACTTTCGAACCTCCAAAGTTCGGACCGAACTCCGAAATGTCCGAACCGAACAGCTCATCCCTAGTTTCCACCCCTCTGCTCAGTGTCTTGTTGTCAGTTACTTCCTGGTCACATAGCAGCCATTCTGTGCTTACTGCTGGACAAACCTAATGTCTTTTTACCAGCATTGCTGTACACTATTCAAGATTGTCAGTCTGATCATTAAAGTCTTCAACTGGATTCATCTTTCTAGGTGTCAGTTTTGCTTAGTTGAAGCTATCTGCTGAACTTCATCGTGAGAGTACTGGTCAAATACAGACGTAGCTAGTCTAAAGTACCTACGCCTCACAGCTTTGCTTAGGGAAGCAGAATAGAATGCGTTCCCACTCATTGTGTTTTTTTATAAATACTGACGTCTTGTGAAGAGGAGAAATAATGCACAGTATACGGATGTAAGCAAAAGAGCATTCACTCCTCTTCCATGAAATAATAGAATTTTGGTTGTTCTAGTGTTATTATTATGAGTAAGACAGTGAATAGCAGATTTGCATTGTACAAAGCTATTAGTCAGTTGTTGTATAATAGCATCAAATATCATTTGAAAAGAGCATGTTCTCACATTAAAAGGAAGCAATCCAGAAAGGGAGCTTTATATAATTGTAACAAAGATGTAATAAAAAACCGAGAGATCAAGATCTCAGTTCTGGATATTACAAACATGCCAACGTAACATCTGTGTTGAGATATGTTTTAATATTGCAACTAATGGGAAATAATCAAAAAGTATTTAAAAGAATGCATATGTTTCTTGATATCCCTTATCTCCCTATTCCCTCCACTATATTATCTCTCTCTCACTTATGGATTACCCACTCCAAATATATTATTATACAACATGTTTCTCATCCATTTACCACCTCCTACAACTCCCACCTCACCTCTTATAATCTCCCACTTCCATCAGTCCTTAATATTAACCACATGCCTCATGTCCATGTCCTAGAATTTTTCATTCTCCAGTCATTCTCCTGCTTTTCACGCTCTCTGAATAACCCTCATAATGTTTGTGTTGTATTATTTTAAGCAGACTGTTTTTCAAATTGTTGTGAATTAGATGAAGATCAGAGCACATTTTATGACCAATTCATGCAAAACTCCACGTAATTCCAAAGGGTTCACATACTTTTTCTTGCCCCTGTACATATACATATAACACAGACGTATACATTAATTATACCGCAGAGAGGAGCTTGTTTCCCGCAGTGTGCGTATTCATATGCTGCATTAATTATACCGCGCAGAGAGGCGCTTGTTCCCTGCAGTGTGTGTATTCATATGCTGCATTAATTATACCGCGCAGAGAGGCGCTTGTTCCCCGCAGTGTGCGTATTCATATGCTGCATTAATTATACCGCGCAGAGAGGCGCTTGTTCCCCACAGTGTGCGGATTCATATGCTGCATTAATTATACCGCGCAGAGAGGCGCTTGTTCCCCACAGTGTGTGTATTCATATGCTGCATTAATTATACCGCGCAGAGAGGCGCTTGTTTCCCGCAGTGTGCGTATTCATATGCTGCATTAAATATACCGGGCAGAGAGGCGCTTGTTCCCCAGTGTGCGTATTCATATGCTGCATTAATTATACCACACAGAGAGGCGCTTGTTTCCCACAGTGTGCGTATTCATATGCTGCATTAATTATACCGCGCAGAGAGGCGCTTGTTTCCCGCAGTGTGCGTATTCATACGCTGCATTAAATATACCGGGCAGAGAGGCGCTTGTTCCCTGCAGTGTGCGTATTCATATGTTGCATTAATTATACCGCGCAGAGAGGCGCTTGTTCCCCACAGTGTGCGTATTCATATGCTGCATTTTTTTTTCATTTTAAATTATTTTATTTCACTTCTGATAATTTTGTTCAGCTTTTTTTCATTTTAAAACCTTTTGTTCTGTTATTTTCTTTAAAGTCAGACCACTTGGGTCAGTATTTTATTTTTGCGTTTTTTAAATCGTTTTAGTTCATTTTTGTTCCTTTCATACCATTTTAATATGATTAAATAAAGTTGTGCGATGCATATTCATAAGAAAAAAAAGATAGAATCGGCAGAATAACCGTATCGACAGAATTGCCATAATCGACAGAATTATCGAATCATTGGAAACGATACGGAATTACGGAATTCCGAAATCAGCAATGGAACCGAAAAATACGAAATGACCGAAATCACGAATGGAACGAAAATGACTTGCGATATTACACATTTCACGTCCATACGAAAACACAAAAATCTTTTCATTACGGATCGAAAATCTGTTCGTATCGGACGTTTTCGGATCCGATTCAGAAATTCGGCCGAATCTGAAGCCACGAAATCGGTCCTAATCAAAACGCACATCCCTAGTAACTAGATGCAGAAAACAAACTAATTACAAAGGGGTCACACATTTTTTTTGCCACAGTATATAGTACCATCTACTGTATATAAAAATGCTGCCGGCAGCTTTCCGCTATAAATATACAGGGTTATTCAGAAAGTGGTGAAAAGCAGGAGAATGACTGGAGAATGGAAGATTCTAGGTCAAAATAGCCGATTTGGAAAGTGAGATGAATGGGAGAATTTTTCTGGTTCGGCTAATTTAGCCTAGAATTTTCGATTCTCCTGCTTTTCACCGCTCTCTGAATAACCCTGATAGTGAACCGTTGCACCATTATATTGTACAACAGAATCCTGCTGGCAGGTCACAAATATTGTGTATATATTAGGGATGCCTTCATTTATGCTGTACCCACCATGAGATGGCAGTCAAGATGGATCTCGCTGCAAATTTACACATAATTTTTAGTTGACTTTTTATGGCTGTTCTCATGTGATGGCAAAATGTGATGTATAGTGGTTTAGAGTGGCCATAATGACCTTTACTGAATTCCACCCACAGATAAATTAAAATATAGGAAGATATAAAGAAAAATTTGTGAGTGACAATTAGAATATTTCTCATAGACGTGTGTAATAATTGTGTGTCAGGTTTGACCATAGCCTGATGCTGCGCAAATCAGCTTTAGCTGTTCACATACTGTAGGTGTGCGCTGGGCATGTGCCTGGTGTGCCCAGGCACACCCTAATGTTGGAAGAGGTCCTCTTTCACCTCCTACATTGTCTCTTATCTGGTTCATGAGGAGTAACATAAAAACTGACAGTATCTCTGATTACAGCCTTATAAGTTCTAATGAAAAATGTTCATTTTGTGACAATACCTTCTAACCATAGGTTTTCATATAATAAATGTTCCATGGTTGCATACAATAACAGAACAGGCTGCGCACGCCAGTGTCTGTTCACCGTAGAAGTCTCTAATTACACTTTTCAGATGTCCCTTATCTGTCTCCAGATAAAAAATATTATTGCAATGCATAATTTTTTTCTACTTAATTTTAAAGTCTATATTCTTAAATGTAACTGATTATTTATGAATGTTGATCAATTCTAAATTCTCGTTCATAACTTCTCCTTGAACGCACAAACTAATGAAATAATGAAATGTGGTGTGTATGCTTATGAAACCTGTGATTTCTTTACATATCATCAGTGAGGTGGATACCTTCCGTGCATCTATTACATCACCTTTTTGTTTATTTTGATATCCTTTTATCCCATCCATAAATCACTATATTGTTAATTATACTATTTAGTATTGATAGGGTTAAAAAACAAAATTTACCTAGAGGACTTACTAAATGAGAGAGTGGAATGTTACAATACTGCTTGATCAGTGGGACTGCGTATGAATTAAAAAAAACTATTGCACTTTGCAAGATAGCCAGAGCTAAGGAATTGGTGCATTTGACTTTCATTCTTGTGTGATTTACTCATCGAAAAATTTAGCTTGTTTGGTTACAGATTGAACAGGGCCAGCCTGTCCATGGGGCCACAGCATCAGGCGGCCCTTTGCAGGAGCGGTATCACGACCTTGGCTATTCCTGTTCAGGGGGTGTGTGGGTAAGTATGTGGATGTGTGACTGTGTGTGGATATGTGACTGTGTGTGTGGATGTGTGATAGGGTCGCCTGGCGCAAAGATGTTAGTATGCTGACCGGGGTCCCGGAGGTGAGGCTGATATCAAAGAGGTCAGCTCGCACCGCGAGACCACAGCAATCGGGAGAAATGCTGGCTGCGTTTATTGGGGGTTTACAGTTAAAAACATTCAGTGGTGTCACTAGGGTTGGTGTCACATGGGGCAGTAACTCATGGTGTCACCTCCCATATCTCCTTCATAGGGAATAACCTGCCTGGTGGATGATACACAGAGAGATAGACAGACAGGTATAAAAAGACACGCAGAGGGATAGAAAGATACAGTCAGGTCCAGAAATATTGGGACATTGACACAATTCTAACATCTTTGGCTCTATACACCACCACAATGGAGTTGGAATGAAACAAGCACAATGTGCTTTAACTGCAGACTGTCAGCTTTAATTTGAGGGTATGTACATCCAACTCAGGTGAACGGTATAGGACTTACAGCAGTTTGCAGATGTGCCTTCCACTTGTTAAGGGACCAAAAGTAATGGGACAATTGGCTTCTCAGCTGTTCCATGGCCAGGTGTGTGATATTCCCTCATTACCCCAATTACAATGTGCAGATAAAAGGCCCAGAGTTCCTTTCAAGTGTGCTACTTGCATTTGGAATCTGTTGCTGTCAACTCTCAAGATGAGATCCAAAGAGCCTTCACTATCAGTGAAGCAAGCCATCGTAAAGGCTGAAGAAACAAAACAAACCCATCAGAGAGATAGCAAGAACATTAGGCATGGCCAAAACAACTGTTTGGAACATTCTCAAAAAGAAGGAATGCACCGGTGAGCTCAGCAACACCAAAAGACCCGGGAGACCACGGAAAACAACTGTGGTGGATGAATGAAGAAGTCTTTCCCTGGTGAAGAAAACACCCTTCACAACAGTTGGTCAGATCAAGAACACTCTCCAGGAGGTAGGTGTATGTGTGTCAAAGTCAACAATCAAGAGAAGTCTTCACCAGAGTGAATACAGAGAGTTCACCACAAGATGTAAACCATTGGTGAGCCTCAAAAACAGGAAGGCCAGATTAGAGTTAGCCAAACAACACCTAACAAAGCCTTCACAGTTCTGGAGCAAGATCCTATGGACAGATGAGACCAAGATCAACTTGTACCAGAGTGATGGGAAGAGAAGAGTATGGAGAAGGAAAGGAACTGCTCATGATCCTAAGCAAACCCAGCGTCTGGTGATGTCTATGTGTTCCAGACTTCAGGCTGCGATTGACTGCAAAGGATTTGCAACCAAGTATTAAGAAGGGAAAGTTTGATTTATGATTATTATTCTGTCCCATTACTTTTGGTCCCTTAACAAGTGGGAGGCACATCTGCAAACTGCTGTAAGTCCTACACCATTCACCTGAGTTGGATGTACATACCCTCAAATTAAAGCTGACAGTCTGCAGTTAAAGCACATTGTGTTTGTTTCATTCCAACTCCATTGTGGTGGTGTATAGAAAGCTACGCAGGAGGGATAGACAGACAGATGTAGAAAGATACACAGAGGGATAGACAGGTATAGAAAGATACGCAGAGGAATAATACAGGCAGGTATAGAAAGATCCACAGAGGGACAGACAGACAGGTATAGAAAGAAACACAGAGGGATTGACAGACAGGTGTAGAAAGATACGCAGAGGGATAGACAGAAAGGTATAGAAAGATATGCAGAGGGATAGACAGAAAGGTATAGAAATATACGCAGAGGGATAGACAGAAAGGTATAGAAAGATACGCAGAGAGATAGACAAACAACTATAGAAAGATGCGCAGAGGGACAGACAGACAGGGATGGATGTACAGACAGACGGATGGATGGACAGACAGACAGTGGGATGGATGGACAGACAGTGGGATGGATGGATGGATAGACAGACAGAGTGTCCTCTATCACCCACCTCAGCCCCCACTGTACAGTCTGTCACCCTCCCTAGCCCTCAGTGTGCCCTGTCGCCCTCATCAGTGTTCGCTCTGTCACCCTCCCCAGCAACCAGTGTACAGTCTGTCACCCTCTCTAGTCTCCTCTTGTACCCTTCCCAGTGCAGCCCCTGCTACCTGCCTGTGTACAGATCCAACATGTGCAGGGTGTCAGGGAAGCTGCTCCTGGGCCTGGCTTCTCTCCTCCTCACATCCGCAGGCACATGCTTGTGATGGTGTGTGTGAGGAAGGGGCGGGGCAGTGTGCTGGAGGCTCCCCAGAATCAGAGCCATGGGAAGCAGGGGGCAGCCATGATGGTGGGAGGGCTAATCCCCCACGTCTCCCCATACCCCAGGCCGGCACATGGAGGGAGCGGGGCTTGTGCTGGCCAGGGGCAGGGTTTCTCCTCTTCCCAGCACTGATCTCTCCCCACAGAGAGACAGCGCTGAAAGCAAGTACACATCAAAAGTTGGCCCTGGGTGGTGTCACCCCCAAGAGGGTGTCACCCGGTTTGGCCTGCCCCCCCTCACCTTGTGACACCACTGCAAACATTCGAAAGTAAACACGCCTCCGAATAACCTCCCCACACACACGCCCAGATCTACTAACAAACCTGGGTAAGGTGGCCCAGATATTTTAGTCCAATCCAGTTTCTTGGGGTTGGGTGGAGGCAGAGTAAATGTTTACATACAGATTACACATAGGAAAACAGCACAGTATACCCCACACAACACTCTACACTAAATGCCGGCTGGGTGGAGTAGAGGTAACAACACTGCTCTATAACCGTGGAGACACAGGTTCGATCCCGGCAAGAGCACCTCTCCAGTAAGTGTCCTTGGGCAAGACACCTAATGGTACACACTTGCCACCCAGGACATACTTGAACATGAGAGAAATCTCAATGTGTCCTTCCTGGTAAAATGCTTTCTGAAAAAAAAAAAAAATTACAAAAGGGAATAATAATATAACACAGACATCAGGCAATAGGGCACAGAAAACACAAACACTCTGCACACAAGAGAAGGCAAGGAAATAATATAGAACATCTGGCCTGCACCTCCCATTTACATCTCCAGGTCCATGAACACCAAGTCAAAAGTGACATATGTTATCCTGTAGGTCTTGGTCCTCTAACCCCCCTTCCCTCACTATACTTACCTCTCTGGCCAGGGTCCCGCGATGGTCTGACTTCCTTGACTTTCAGAGCACAGCCTTTCCAATGATGCCAAACATGACCTGCTTTGGTGTAAAAATAAATAAATAAGTATTTTTTTGTCTGGGTCATATAATAAAACAGAAGTTCAAATCGCGTCTAAACATGATGAGCACAAAGCGGCCAAAATGAGCTCAGCACACATAGGTTAAATGGCTCAGCAGCAAAAGGGTTAAAAAGCAAAAACATATAAACAAAGTTCGAAAAAGTGTTTTCCCATTTTTTCATCATATTTCATATTTTTTTTATAGTAAATTATACGATATAATGAAAATAATGGCATCGTTAGAAAGTCCATTTAATGGTGAGAAAAACTGTGTATAATATGTGTGGGTTCCATAAACGATTAAGAGGAAAATTAGAGCTAAACACAAACAGTGCAGAAATGTAAAAACAGAAGTGGGTACTTTTGGACAGACAATGGTAAAACCGCCTGGTCACTATGGGGTTAAATTGATATAATGTTAGGATATAATGTTTAATTTATAATCCTTATACAGCATGTATTGAAAATGTCTATATGCATTTCACACATTCCATGCAACCTCAGTAGCCACGTTTTTAGGTGTACAGTTTTGATACTGCACATTTGTTTAAGATTTGATGGATTAAGACAGTATTGGTGACTCGGACTGATTTCATTGTCCTGTTCACAGAACCAGCTTGAGTTAATGGTTGCATTATAACACAGAATATTATCTTTTTGGAATTAACCATTTGCAGATGAGTGGATTGTGGAAATATAGGGATATATCTACTCAAATCGCCACATGATGGACCAATATTTGGTCATAGTCACATACATTACATTTTCTCTCCAATACCATGTTAAATTTAGACAGCTAGACCTCTGGGCCATGTGTGTATGATTATATCCATTGAGTCACGGTCATTAGCAGGTTTGATAATTGGAATAAAAAGCAGAGTCAGATAAAGTCATTCATGTAAGTTTTAAGTGGCCTGTTATATATTAACATTTCCATCATTTTAAGGGTTGTTTCTTAGTGTTAATTTGTATTTTGCGCAGGAAGATCAGTCCTGACCCTGAAGCTATGTAACGTGGATGATGGAGTGTTCCTGGAAAGCTATCTTGCTGGTAGCATTTGCTTCCCTTGGAATCCAGTATTCAGCCATTAAATCTTTAAGAAAAGCCAACGCTCCTTGTCCAAGTATGCCAATACTAAACCAATGTCTACAAAAAGACATCAAAGGTGAGCTTGTTATGGCGTTAAAAATGTTTAAAAAGAAAACGATCTATTATTGTGTCTTTGCTTGAGTACTATAAATCATATTTACATTTATGGTAACCATTTATTATAAATATATTACTTATCATTTATCACAATCTTTATCCAAGATTTGAATGTTTGACTTTTCTCAGGCTTCATGTTCGTAGGAGGTACAGATTTTATTAATTAATCAGTAGTTCCAATAGTTTCCTGCAGCCAGTAATTTATTTTCATTACTGACTGCAAGTCAGACTAAAGAGCAATTTCAATACCGCTATTCTGTGACTGCCGATGCATTAGCTTTTCTTATACGAAGTATAGGAAATGTTGATTTACATTATGTAGCCACAACAGCCGAAATGAAAGGAGTTTGGCTGGAAAAGGAAGGGAGCTGTTATCATTAACGATGAGAGGGAGGTATGCTTAATCACTTACTCATTAATCATAATGGCTTGGTTTGAATATGCTCCTGTCAGGTCCCACGGCGACGCCGTGGCAAAAAGTCCAAGTCATGAGACCAACCCTGGTGGCAAGCTCCTGTACAGCAGTATGCCTTAGCCCAGCTTTTGTATACTGCATCAGGTGGATGTAATGAGCACTGGCTGGGTTCCTTAAAAGAACCACTCCCACATCCAGCCAGTGCTCTGTCATTAACGTTGGATTCCTAGAGAAAGAAAGGTGCCTGATCTATCCCACGAGCCAAGTGACCAGCCTTGCTGTTTATTCTGATTCCCGTGTACCGGACCCCTGGCTATTCCTCTGGACTTCGCTTCTCTTACTCCTTGCCGGTACAGTCTCAAGACCCCTTCTACATTACTCATCCCAAGACTTTACATCATCTGCGTTTGTTTTCCAAGGACTTATTATTTATACAGATTCCTGCCTTTTTATTTGTATCCAGTTATTCAATATAAGTTTCTGCTATTTTCACCAAGCCTTTTGTTTCCTTATTTACTGCATCCTGGGTTCATATTCACGTCACCGGTGTCACAAGAACCCGGTCCCTGACAGCTCCTTTTTTATGTGCTGTATTTTTTTTGTGTGCAAACAACGCTGAGCAAAGATGAACACCCGAACCACCAATATTCTTCACTAAAATAAACAAACTAAGGCTATTCTCCGTTTTATGTTGTTCTACTGTTGTTTGCAACACCGGTGAATATAACTTTGGCAATTTTAATGTGGCAAACTTCTCTTGAAGTCCAATAGAAATAAGACTGAAAACAAAGGAAAATAAAACTCTTGACAACTGAAAATACTGTGAAAACTATGACATTTTGCTAAATAACTCTAGCAGAAACCACAACTGGTGGAAACCCTAATGATAACTACCATCAGAACTAGACTAGACAACTTTGTCATAAATTATTGTCAAAAGACCAGTAAAAACTACAGTGAACTACAATAGCAGTTCCCTAAATAGAGAATCCACTGCTGTTTCACTGACTCCACCATTCGGTCATTGAAATTAATATAGGATACCTTAGTGGGTTTACCTTCATTACAATACCACCTTGTGAACGTGTCTGCAAATGACATATCAAAAAAGTCGCAGATAGAAAAAGTTCATTACATTCAGACACTTTATGAAAATAGTTGTATTTTTACACGAAAAAACAGTCCATTTGCATCATTTCTCCATGTAACTTAGCATCATATTCACATTAGTTTTCTTGGGCTCGTTTTCAAAAATTGGAACAGAATCAGTGGATCGCTTAAAAAAAACGAGCCTAATTTCTTGTCCCAATAAACAGAGAGGAATCTGATGCTTGCGACAAAATAAGCAGCAGATTCTGCATTAATGAGAGGAATAAGCATATATAGCATATAGTGTCTTAATGCAAAGTAAAAACTTACCTGTGTATATAGTGTATTAATGCAAAGAATACATGTAGATAGTATATTAATGCGATAATTCAAATGAACATGTATATAAAGCATTAATGTGAGGAAAAAATACCTGTGTATAGTGTATTCATGTGAGGACACAGTCACACAGTCAGGTCCAAAAATATTGGGACATCGACACAATTCTAACATCTTTGGCTCTATACACCACCACAATGGAGTTGGAATGAAACAAATACAATGTGCTTTAACTGCAGACTGTCAGCTTTAATTTGAGGGTATGTACATCCAACTCAGGTGAACGGTGTAGGACTTACAGCAGTTTGCAGATGTGCCTCCCACTTGTTAAGGGACCAAAGGTAACGGGACAGAATAATAATCATAAATCAAACTTTCCCTTCTTAATACTTGGTTGCAAATCCTTTGCAGTCAATCACAGCCTGAAGTCTGGAACGCATAGACATCACCAGACGCTGGGTTTCATCCCTTGTGATGCTCTGATAGGCCTCTACTGCAACAATCTTCAGTTCCTGCTTGTGCTTGGGGCATTTTCCCTTCAGTTTTGTCTTCAGCAAGTGAAATGCATGCTCAATGGGATTCAGGTCAGGTGATTGACTTGGCCATTGCACAACATTCCACTTCTGTCCCTTCAAAAACTCTTTGGTTGCTTTTGTGGTATGCTTTGGGTCATTGTCCATCTGCACTGTGAAGCGCCGCCCAATGAGTTCTGCAGCATTTGGCTGAATGTGAGCAGATAATATTGCCTGAAACACTTCAGAATTCATCCTGCTGCTTTTGTCAGCAGTCACATCATCAATAAATACAAGAGAACCAGTTCCATTGGCAGCCATACATGCCCACGCCATGACACTACCACCACCATGCTTCACTGATGAGGTGGAATGCTTAGGATCATGAGCAGTTCCTTTCCTTCTCCATACTCTTCTCTTCCCATCACTCTGGTGCAAGTTGATCTTGGTCTCATCTGTCCATAGGATCTTGTTCCAGAACTGTGAAGGCTTTGTTAGGTGTTGTTTGGCAAACTCTAATCTGGCCTTCCTGTTTTTGAGGCTCCCCAATGGTTTACATCTTGTGGTGAACCCTCTGGTGAAGTCTTCTCTTGATTGTTGACTTTGACACACATACACCTACCTCCTGGAGAGTGTTCTTGATCTGGCCAACTGTTGTGAAGGGTGTTTTCTTCACCAGGCAAAGAATTCTTCGGTCATCCACCACAGTTGTTTTCCGTGGTCTCCCGGGTCTTTTGATGTTGCTGAGCTCACCGGTGCGTTCCTTCTTTTTGAGAATGTTCCAAACAGTTGTTTTGGCCACGCCTAATGTTCTTGCTATCTCTCTGATGGGTTTGTTTTGTTTCTTCAGCCTAATGATGGCTTGCTTCACTGATAGTGAAGGCTCTTTGGATCTCATCTTGAGAGTTGATAGCAACAGATTCCAAATGCAAATAGCACACTTGAAATGAACTCTGGGCCTTTTATCTGCACATTGTAATTGGGGTAATGAGGGAATATCACACACCTGGCCATGGAACAGCTGAGAAGCCAATCGTCCCATTACTTTTGGTCCCTTAACAAGTGGGAGGCACATCTGCATACTGCTGTAAGTCCTATACAATATCATTATTTCCATCATAACGTGTAATTTACTGTAAAACAATCTGATGAAAAAAGTGAAAAAAAACACCCCTTTTCAAAATTAAATCCCCAAAATCTACAACTGCCAAATAAAACCCCAGCTAAATAGTTTCAAAATTTTGTCCTGAGATTAGAAATATTAAATTTTTACATGTTTTTGCTTTTAACCCCTTCACTGCTGAGCCATTTCACCTCTCTGCGCTGAGCTCATTTTGAACATTTTATGTTCATCATGTTTAAATGCCAGTTTAAATCCTATTTTAATAAACACCCCCAGGCATTTTTTTTTAACCACTTGGCTGAGCGCGTCCTAGCACAGGAGGCAGCAATCAGCCAGGATTCCGGATGATTGCTGGCCCCCCCGGTGCAGGCTGACATCTTGCATGTCAGCCCGGCACCCCGGGGGGAGGAATAGATGTCATTGCAGCGATGACATCTATTTCAGGTGCCCCCCCTCCTGTGAGTGCAGAGGAGGTGCCTGAAAGGGAGGGGGTTCCTTCGGACCTCTCTCCCTCCCGATCGCCAGGGCCCAGCGGCTAAAGGCAGGCACAGTTTGGAAGGGCACAGCCTGCCCTTCCAAACAATGCCTGCCTTTCACCCCTTGGGTGCTGGATCACGATTCGGCGCCAAAAAGTGCCAAATCGTGATCCTCTGCCTGAGCTGGCCGACATCTTGGATGTCGGCCAAGCTTCCGGGAACTCCCCCTGACAACTGGCGTCATCGTGCATAGCACGATGACGTCAGTCCTGGAGTTAACCCCTAGTTGCCACCAATGGCGGAGATAGGGGGTTCATTGGAACTCCCTATCTCCCAATCCGTGGCAGCTAGGGGTTAATGTTTGGTATTGTTGGATCGGCCAGAACATGACCATGTAAAAGTTAAAGAAAAATATATATATATAAAAAATAAAAAAATTAATTTTTTTTGTTTAATTTGTTAATGCAGCAATATTGTTCCCATTTCAATTATAATGTGAACAATGTTGCTGCACTAACGATTTTTGTATGCGGTGCATTTGCTAAAAATAGCGAATTGTTCCCCCAAAAAACAAATGTAACGAGTCCCCATTTCTAATTTTTTTAACAAGCGCACCCCATAGAAAATATAACCGCAAACGATCGCATGTTAAAATGTGAAAAAAAAAACACTTTACACGTTGTAAATTATTGAAAATTCACATTTTATTGCATTTTTTTGTTATAATATACAGACAGGATATGACGTATACATATAATAATGACATATTATGAATCTTCCGAGTCTGCCGGAAAGAACGATATATAATATGTCTGCGTTATATATTAAAATAAGGCTTCAAAATGCGGTTAAACAGGATGAGCATGCTTCTTTGCAGAAGAAAAGGAAGGAAAGGGACATCAGTTAGGAGGAAACACTAAAAAGACATTTACATGAGTTTACAGAGGAGGAGGTTCTACAGCAGCTGTCTAAAGTAAAGACTAGGGATGCACCGATACCACTTTTTTAAGACCGAGTACGAGTACAGATACTTTTGTTCAAGTACTCACCGATACCAATTACCGATACTTTTATTTTATGTCATGTGACGCTTTCCAATAAGAACAGACCTCCTATAAAGCCCCCAGGTCTCATGGATATTGCCCCAGCTCATGGATATCCTGCCCCCCCAGCTCATGGATATCCTGACCCCAGCTCATGGATAATTGCCCCCCAGCTCATGGATATGCCCCCCTGCTCATGGATATGCCCCCCTTGCTCATGGATATGCCCCCCTGCTCATGGATATGCCCCCCTGCTCATGGATATGCCCCCCCTGCTCATGGATATGCCCCCCTTGCTCATGGATATGCCCCCCCTGCTCATGGATATGCCCCCCTGCTCATGGATATGCCCCCTTGCTCATGGATAATGCCCCCTGCTCATGGATATGCCCTCCTTGCTCATGGATATGCCCCCCTTGCTCATGGATATGCCCCCCTTGCTCATGGATATGCCCCCCTTGCTCATGGATATGCCCCCCTTGCTCATGGATATGCCCCCCCTGCTCATGGATATGCCCCCCCTTGCTCATGGATATGCCCCCCTGCTCATGGATAATGCCCCCCAGCTCATGGATAATGCCCCCCAGCTCATGGATAATGCCGCTCATGGATATACCCCCCTGCTCATGGATATGCCCCCCTGCTCATGGATATGCCCCCCTTGCTCATGGATATGCCCCCTCTGCTCATGGATATGCCCCCCTTGCTCATGGATATGCCCCCCAGGCTCATGGATATGCCCCCCAGGCTCATGGATATGCCCCCCCTGCTCATGGATATGCCCCCCAGGCTCATGGATATGCCCCCCTGCTCATGGATAATGCCCCCCAGGCTCATGGATATGCCCCCACTCTCCGCTCATACTTACCTTCCTTCAGCGCCGCCGGGAAAGTCTTTGTGCGCACACTCCTTGGAAGGACCCCAGCCGCGACCACGTGGGACCATGTGATCGCGGCTGGGGTCCTTCCAACGAGCGCGCGCGCGGGAACTTTCCCGGCGTCGCTGAAGGAAGGTAAGTATGAGCGGAGAGCAGCTGCAGGGCCTGTCTGAATGCTCTATCTGCATTCGGACAGGCCCTGCAGCTGCTCACTTTGTTTAATACTTACTTCCTTCAGCGACGCCAGGAAAGTTCCCGCGCGCGCGCTCGTTGGAAGGACCCCAGCCGCGATCACATGGTCCCACGTGGTCGCGGCTGGGGTCCTTCCAAGGAGTGTGCGCACAAAGACTTTCCCGGTGTCGCTGAAGGAAGGTAAGTATTAAACACAGGGCGGAGAGCAGCTCCAGGGGCGGCTGTCCAAATGCCGATAGAGCATTCGGACAGCCGCCGCAGCCCCTCAGATACCGGCAAGCCGGCTCAATGCCGGCTTCCGGTATCGGAAAAAAATATCGGGGGTACTACACGAGTACCAAGTACTCCTGCAGTACCCGGTATCGGCACCGATATCGATACTAGTATCGGTATCGGTGCAACCCTAGTAAAGACAAATAAGTCAATGGGGCCTGATGGGATCCACCCTAGGTTATTAAAAGAGCTCAGTGGTGTAATAGCAAAACCGTTGACAAGGATTGGGTAAATAAATCTGTTAACGGGAGTCGTCCCAGAAGACTGGAAATTAGCAAATGTTGTGCCCATTTACAAGAAGGGTAGTAGGGAGGAATCGGGGAACTATAGGCCAGTTAGTCTTGCGTCCGTAGTGGGGAAATTAATGGAAACCATGTTAAAGGAAAGGATTGTTGAACATCTAAAAACATATAGATTACAAGATCAGAAACAACATGGGTTTACCTCAGGGAGATCATGCCAAACTAATCTTATTGATTTTTTTGATTGGGTAACAAAAATAATAGACAAAGGTGGTGCAGTAGACATTGCTTATTTAGATTTCAGTAAGGCTTTTGATACTGTTCAGCATAGAAGGCTTATCAATAAATTGCAATCTTTGAGCTTGGATTCCAATATTGTTGAATGGATTAGGCAGTGGCTGAGTGACAGGCAACAGAGGGTTGTGGTAAATGGAGTTTATTCGGCGCAAGGTCTTGTTACCAGTGGGGTACCTCAGGGGGTCAGTACTTGGACCCATTCTCTTTAATATTTTTAGTAGTGATATTGCAGAAGGTATTAATGGTAAAGTATGTATTTTTGCTGATGACACAAAGATTTGCAACAGGGTTGACGTTCCTGGAGGGATCAGCCAAATGACAAATGATTTAGGTAAACTAAAAAAATGGTCGGCGCTGTGGCAATTGAGTTTTAATGTGGATAAGTGCAAGATAATGCACCTGGGACGTAAAAACCCAAGGGCTAAATATAGAATATTTGATACAGTCCTAACCTCAACATCTGAGGAAAGGGATTTAGGGGTTATTATTTCAGAGGATCTAAGGGTAAGTAGTCAATGTAATAGAGCAGCAGGAAATGCTAGCAGAATGCTTGGTTGTGTAGGGAGAGGTATTAGCAGTAGGAAAAGGGAAGTGCTCATGCCACTGTACAGAGCACTGGTGAGACCTCACTTGGAGTACTGTGTGCAGTACTGGAGACCGTATCTCCAGAAGGATATACACACCTTAGAGAGAGTTCAGAGAAGGGCTACTAAAATGGTGTATGGCTTGAAGGAGAAAAGTTACCAGGAAAAGCTTAATGATCTTAAAATTGTATAGCTTGGAAAAAAGACAAGACAGAGGAGATATGATAGAAACATTTAAATACGTAAAAGGGAATCCACAAGGTAGAGGAAGGGAGTATATTTAAAAGGAAACAAAGTAGCAAAACAAGAGGACATAGTCTTAGATTAGAGGGGCAACGGTTTAAAAATAACATCAGGAAGCATTATTTTACTGAGAGGGTGGTGGATACATGGAACAGCCTTCCAGTAGAAGTGGTAGAGGCTAAAACAGTGATTGAATTTAAGCAGGCATGGGATAGGCATAAGGCTATCCTAAACAAAAGATAAATCCAGGTAAAGTATCCATGTAATTGGGCAGACTAGATGGGCCAAAAGGTTCTTATCTGCCGACATTTTCTATGTTTCTATGTTTATGTTTCTATGAGCGAAACCGGTAAAAATTAGTTCAGCACAGAGGCGTGAAATGGCTCAGCAGCGAAAGGGTTAAAAAATTTTTTTTATTAATATTATTTGTTTTACACCAAACCTAGTCATGTTTGGTATTATTGGAAAGGCTATGATCAGGTCCTTTGAATGATATCAAACAATATCCTCTAGCTGCCACAGATCGGGAGATATCTCCACTTGGCAGCAAGGGGTTAACTGGCCCACTTACGTCATCGTATATATGGTGATGACGTCAGTGGGTGGGGGTTGACCCCAAGGCTTGGCTGACATTCAAGATGTCAGCCACTTCTGGGTTTGAATCGCAATTTAATCGTGATCAGCCAACAGAGGGGTTAATGACAGGTACCGCTGAAAAGGGGAGATTCTCCCCTTTCCAGTGGTGCCTATCTTTTTTTGTACATGGAATGATGTGGGTGGGAGAGGTCTACAAAAGAGCCATGGCTCCCTCTCTTAGAAATTTTTCCACCCCAGGCACCGGGGAGGCTTGCGATGTCTTCAATCACGCACGTTGATGACGTCATCGCGACTGCCAGGCCCCCTGAAAAGGCGGGGCAGTCTTCCAGCCTGCCAGACCACCTCAGGACCAAGGCCAGAGAGGTGAGTATAGGGAGGTAGAGAGGGGGGCTAGAGGACCATGACGTACATGGTACGTCCTTGGTCCTTAATGGGATTTTTTCTCAGGACGTACCATGTACGTTATTAGTCTTCAAGGAGCTAATGTTGAATTTTGGTTGATGCAAATTGTTTTGGCATCCTCTTCAATTTCTTGTCTATCATAAAGGAGGTGGTTTGCTCTTTTTATTTGCCTGCAACAAAAGCCCTGTATGTGTTTTATGTAAGGATTATAGGAGAACATTTTATTGCAATTTGATTGTTATGTGAAAAACAATTAATGGAGTGTTCATCATGAAGTATTGCTGAGGTTTGCATACAGTGCTGGACCATTACGATTTCATATCGTTTATTGCTAGAATAGCTGATAGATGGTTAATACACTTTTGTTATTTGTTCATTTTTTTCTTAGTTTTATTTTTTAGTAACATTTTAGGCTGGCGTGGTTTACCCATATCTTTAGAAAAGAAGAAAAAAAAAATCACTTCTACTGTCGTGGTAAACAACCTGCTTCCCTATTTATAATGGTCTGGCCTTCTAGCAACTTCAGCGCCAAATTATAGCTAATTTGCCTAAAAAAAGTCAGGTGGTCATAATAATCTGGCCACTCAGTGTATGATAGTGTCATAATTAAAGAAATTATAAAGAAAACCTCTAAACACGAGTCAATCAAGTACTATAATGGCATGATGTGCTATGCAAGCTCACTAAATAATCTAAATAACATAAAAACAATATGTACTGCAGATGGTCCGCATTATATACAAGTAAAACATCTGTAGATTATAGGAAAACTCAAAAAATTGGAATAGTATAAACTCCTACTCCAACTCAGCAAGCCTTGGAAAGGATCAGCTCACTTGAAAGCAGATCCCCAGAATTATCCAGATTTATTTTGTTGTACAATTTTATGGAAGAAACATGATATATCAATATTAAAATACTTATCAATATGAATTAATGAAAAAGCAAAACTACTTTATGGTGGCTTGTCCATTTTTTTCCAGGTCCACTATGACCTCTTCAGTCCATCCCATTTTTAATGTAAAGTACACTATCAGGGTTATTCAAAGAGATCCGAATTGCTTGAGAAAGGTAACCGAACGCTGAAAATCAGCGTTTGGTTACCTTTCTTGGCCATTCGGCTATCCAGAGAGCAGGCAATTCGCCAAATCCTGGCGAATTGCCTGCACATACGGTGCCTGTTCGAGGGCAGTGAAATCCCCATGCAAAAGCACTGCTTCGGCTATTCAGAGAACAAAAACCAGCAGTGAAAGGTTCCCGAAATGCCCTGCCATTCGGTGGTTTAATTCGGCAAATTTATTCAGGAGAATCCCATAGGCTTCAATGTTAAAAATATTCCCGTTTTAATTCAATATCTAATAAACTGCTCATTATAAAATTCTGCAGTAAAGAGTCTCTTTATTTATAGATTTTTTTTGATTTTTTTTTAAGTTTACTTATTTTTTCTGTAACAGCCCTTTTTATTATCATTCCCTGGACCTCATATGTAAATTTCAGACATTGTTGCTCAGTAGTTTCTTTGCAAATAGTGTTTCACTTTTCAATCATTCATACAAACTGTTTTCCTAATTTATTCACTGCCTCTTCTGCTGTGTCGAAGGCTGCGATCGGCTCCTGTTCGGGTTTTTCTGTGGTTTTCGGCAGGTTAATCCAGATGTTTTTGAGGGTTTTCGGCGTGCAATCGCTGGGTTTTGCGGTTAGTTTTCGTCAGGTTTGCGGCAGCTTTTCCCTGCAATTCAGGGGCCCTGTGGTGTTTGCTGAACACACCGCAGGGTCACCGAAATGGGATCGGCAAAACAAACTGAATTGAAGAGAACGAAAAGTCACCGAACGTGCAGTGACTTTTCGAATCTCTTTGAATAACCCTGTATGTGTATCTCACAGAGCTCCACAGCAACAAAATTCATAGTAATGTGTGCTGTGTATAAACGTATCACAGAGCTCCACAGCAATAAATCTCACAGTAATATGCACTGTGTATGAGTGTATCACAGAGCTCCACAACAATAAAACTCAAAGTAATGTGCACTGCGTATGAGTGAAAATCGGAGTTCCACAGCAACAGAATTCACAGTAATACGTGGTGTGTATGAGTGTAACACAGAGTGCCAAAGTAAAACTCACAAGTATAAAATAAATTTAAAAAAGAATTATATATAATATAGGCAAGCCCCCAGGCAGCCGATTGTGGGCCTCCCCAAACTCAAGGCCCCGGGTTCGGTGCCACCCACTACACCCCTGGTAGTTGCGCCCCTGATTATATACACTTTTGAACCCAAAAGTTGCACCAGAAAAAAAATCATAATATTTTCATTCATATAAAAGGACGGCAAGCACTAGTACTTGCTCCTTATCTGATTATACATATTGTTAATCATGTTAAGTACTGTGTATTAATACTTATTCTCTTCACTATTATAGATAACGCTACCAGATTACTATGTGAAGATATTAACAAGTTACGTTCATCACACAAAGAGCAAACCAGAAAACACATTATCATTTTCGCAACCACCCGGACTGGATCTTCATTTGTGGGTCAGATCTTTAATCAGCATCCGGATGTTTTCTACCTGTTTGAACCCCTATATCATTTGCAAAAGTCTTTTAACGATTTCGGTTTGCAGACCGAAAAAACCCAAAAGTTAATCGTCGGGGCCTTCAGAGATCTCCTGCATAATTTATATAATTGTGGCTTTTCCTTTATTGAAAATTCTCTCTCTTGGAAACCACAAAACCATATTGCCCGCTCAATGTTTAGGAGAGGGGTAAGTATTGCTTTATGTTCACCCCCCCTGTGTGACAAGGTACAAAAAGTCGAAAGTGTATGTTTACGAAAATGTAAGCCGCTGAATTTTACTTTAGTGTCTGAAACTTGCCTTAAATACAAAAATATAGCCATGAAAACTGTCAGAATGTCCGAAATCATTGACCTCAGAACTTTGGTAGAAGACCCCAGGATGAATTTCAAAATAATTCATTTAGTGAGGGATCCCAGAGGAATTCTAGCATCAAGGATTAGCACCTTCATAGACATATACCAGCAATGGCAAATTTGGAATACCACAGGTAAGCAGCCACGCAACATTGATTTTGAACAAATCACAACAACATGTACAGACCTCAGTAACTCTGTAAAGACAGGCCTGAGCAGGCCTTCTTGGCTGAAAGGAAAGTATATGCTTGTTAGGTATGAGGATATAGCAATGGATCCCATAAAGAAGGCCAAAGAAATGTATGACTTTATAGGCCTGGATTGGAAGGAGGAGGTACAGCTATGGATTGAACAAAACACAAATGTTAGTATTGCAATTAAAGAAAAATATTCGAGTGGGAACACTAAATTTTCAACCAACAGGAACTCCGCAGAGAACTCTGAAAACTGGAGACTGCATCTATGTCTTGATATAGTCCAGAAACTCCAAACATTATGCGGTGTAACACTTTCCCTTCTTGGATATAAAATGGTGAACTCTGTAGAAGAACTGAAAAATCTCTCAAATAGTCTTGTTGAGCCAAGAATATTTTTGCCATTTACATAAAGAGAGAGAGAAAAAAAATACCCGAGTCAGCTACCATTTCAAAGCAAGAGAGATTAATATGAAACCACGCAGGTATTCAAATGGCTTCTGCAACCTTCCATGACAACATGTCAGACCAGCAATCTGATACATCTGTAGAAAATAAATTCTGAAAGGACTTTGAATATATTTCCCAATGGATTTTTTAAACAAATTAATCATTTCGGAAGGAATAACAAAATGTGATTAAATCATAAAAGATGGTTGTTTGAACATTATCCGCAGTAAGATCCCTTCCAAAAAAGGGAAAAATGATCAGATCTGCTTTTGTATATTTATAAAAATTGCCTAAATTCCAAAATTTAACCTTGCTTTTGTGTAATAATGGAGGTTACACGTGTACAACCTAAAAGGGCTCTGGGAAAAATTATAACCCTTTAATTACGTTGTATAATAAAGGTTACAATCCACACTACATTATTAGTAGATGACCTCTAACCCCAAATATCTCTCAACCTGTCTTTAGTATGATTTAACATTAAGCCAAATCCTAATGCTATTGGCTAACAAACCATACACCAACCATCTGGTGAGAAAAAGAACCCTGGCACCTGCATTCATTAAAAATTGCAAAGGGGCAATATGGGCATTGGAGCGGCCAATAAGGAACAAATTGCAGTAATCCAGGTGTGAAATGACAAGCGCATGAACCAGCAGCTTTGTGGTATCTTGCGTCACGTGTGAAATGGACCTATCTCTGAAATTCCATAAAATCCTACATCAAAGCCATATCATTGATCAGGTATCACAAAACACCAGTCATTGCCATCACTCCAATTATTATACAGGTCTGCTCAGGCCTCTATGCCACTGGATGTGAAAAGCTTCAAAAAGCTGCATATTTGAAAAGAATTTATTAAAAATCTGGCCACTTGGCTATCACAATGAAGAATCTAATTCCTTATCAAATAACACTAACTATTCAGAGAAAGGTGAAACTCTGGAGAACTTTTGGAGAAGTGAAAATTCTAGCAGGGTTATTCAAAGAGATCCGAATGGCTGGAGAAAGGTAACCGAATGCTGATTTTCAGCGTTCGGTTACCCTTTCTTGGCCATTCGGCTATCCAGAGAGCAGGCAATTCGCCAAATCCTGGCGAATTGTCTGCACATACGGTGCCTGTTCGAGGGCAGTGAAATCCCCATGAAAAAGAACTGCTTCGGCTATTCAGAGAACACAAACCAGCAGTGAAAGGTTCCCGAAATGCCCTGCCATTCGGTGGTCTCATTCGACAGGTTTATTCAGGAGAATCCCATAGACTTCAATGTTAAAAATATTCCCGTTTTAATTCAATATCTAATAAACCGTTAATTATAAAATTCTGCAGTAAAGAGTCTATTTATAGATTTTTTTAGGATATTTTAAGCATTTTTCTTTTTCTTTTCTTTATTTTTTTAAAAAGTCCGTTATTTGTTTTATTTTTTTTAACTTTACTTATTTTTTCTGTACCATCCTTTTTATTATCATTCATTGGACCTCATATGTAAATTTCAGACATTTTCGCTCAGTTTCTTTGCAAACAGCGTTTCACTTTTCAATCATTCAAGCAAACGGTCTTCCTAATTTATTCACTTCAGTCGTCTGCGGTGTCGGCTTTTTCCGGAGGCTTCGCTGCGTGTGATCAGCTCCTGCGCGGGTTTTTCCGGCGTCTTCGACGGGTTAATCCAGATGTTCTTGCGGGTTTTCGGCGTGCATTCACCGGGTTTTCGGCAGCTTTTCCCTGCACTTCGACAGCCCTGTGGTGCTTGCTGAATACACCGCAGGGTCGCCGAAATGGGAAAGCCGATTTGCACCAAATTGAAGAGAAAGAAAAGTCACCGAACGTGCGGTGACTTTTTGAATCTCTTTGAAAAACCCTAATGGTCAAAATAGCCAAACGAGAAAAATTCTCCCATTTATCTCACTTTCCAAATCAGCTTTTTTGACCTAGAATTTTCACTTCTCCAAAGTTCCCCATAGTTTCACCTTTTTCTTAATAACCCTGTAAATTGTATAAATCAGGACAGAGTAACTTTAACATGGGTTAAATGTTGTTTTGACAGTTTTTTTTTTTTAACTTTATCAAAGGGACACTCAAGCCACCAATGATCAGTGCAAACTTCGGCAGTAATGGTGGTCCATGGATGATGCAATAGAACCTCAAAGTGCAGGTCCCACCTCTGACTTGAAGGTTGTCAATCAACGCGACAGCCATCGGGTGCTAAGCCCAATAATTACTAAAAAGTACAATGAATAAACAGCAACCAGCCTGCTTGTAATGCCTCTCCATCCCTCTGCACAGAGACTTGTTGGCTTACTGCAGGCTATTCATGCTTGTGGAGTCCAGTTACTCTTTAGCTCCACCGAAACAGAAGGCAGGGACGAGAGCAAGCGTTCTCTTGAATCTCTTAACAAAGTGAAGGCAGGAAAGATTATACAGAAACAGTACAGAGAAATACAAAGACATCTAATTCTTACTGCTGTAATTGTGGGAAAATCTTGGAAAAAACTGGGGGGTTCCATGCAGAAAAAGCTGAAGTACATTGGTGGTAGTTCTTCTGTGCACTATACAGACACATATACCTCCAAAGCAGGCATGTACTGGCCATCAGGAGCACCGGGAGAATCCAGATGGGCCAATGGGTCAGTGAGCCTTGGGGTGCTTTTTTTTTTTTAAAAAAAAACTTAGTAAAACCAGGACTGGAAACACAAGTATGGAATGTCAGCACTTGTTTCAAAGGTCCAAAGGATTTCTGCATTGCAGGGGTGGATATGGGGGGCTTCCTTGGACACCCACACATGGATTCAGGAGCTGGCTGAGGCTTTATTGTGTGCAAAGGAGCGGAATCCACAGAGACTGGATGCCGCTCCACATTTTACTTACAGCTTCTCCTTCCAGTGACTGGCTGCTTAAGAGTTTGAAGCCAGCAGCAGCCCTACACACCTCTTCTGCCTGTGCTGTGACCAGGAGCCATCCTCAAAATGTGAAAATACCTAAGGTATTGACTAAACATGCCAAGTGAGGGTGAATCCCACCCTTATGTCTTATACCTCGGCACTGATGCGTCTCCTGAGAGCATTATAGAGGCCAGACTCACAGCCAGGCAATGCAGGGAGCCGTAAATCTGACAGATCAGAGGATCTGTCAGCAGAGCCGGACTGGGAATAAAAAGCAGCCTTGGAAAAAAAAAATTTAGACCAGCCCTATATTGTGATAAGTGCGAACGAAAAGGATACGTACCGGAGCTGCACAGCAATAAAACTCACGCTTGACATACTGCATATTACTGTGTGTTTTATTGCCGTGGAGCTTTGTGATACGCTCATACACACTGCACATTACTGTGAGTTTTATTGCTGTGGAGCTCAGTGATACAGTAATGTGCATTGTGTATGAGCATATCACAGAGCTGCACAGCAATAAAACGCACTCACACACACCACATATTACTGTGTTTTATTGCTGTGTAGCTCTGATATGCACATACACAATGCACATTGCTGTGAGTTTTATTAAATTATTCAATCAATTGCATCATTTCCCCCTCTCCCCCCAGTAAATCAATTGCATCATTTCCCCTCCCCCCGTAAATCAGTTGCATCATTTCCCCTCTCCCCCCAGTAAAGCAATTGCATCACAACCCCCCTCCCTTCCCCCCAGTAAATCAGTTGCATCATTTCCCCTCTCCCTCCCAGTAAATCAGTTGCATCATTTCCCCTCTCCCTCCCAGTAAATCAGTTGCATCATTTCCCCTTTCCCCCCCAAGTAAATCAGTTGCATCATTTCCTCCCTCCCAGTAAAGCAATTGCATCATTTCCCCCCTCCCTCCCAGTAAAGTAATTGCATCATTTCCCCCTCCCTCCCAGTAAAGCAATTGCATCATTTCCCCCCTCCCTCCCAGTAAAGCAATTGCATCATAACCCTCCTCCCCCGGGTCGCTCTACTCACCGGCATTCACTGTTGCAGAGCAATCTTCTGTGGACTCAGCAGAAAGGACCCAGCCTCTCTTCCCCTGTCGTGTGCCCTGTGCATTACGTGAGGGGGCGGAGCCAATGCAACGTGCCTGCTGAAGTTTACAGTGTGGGAAGCAGGCATGCTGAAACACCGCCACTGGGCCATGGCTGCCCGGAGTTGAGAGAAATCGGTGGGGGAGGGGCCCACTGTGCCACCAACCCCAACGGGTCAGTCTGCCCCTGCTGCTGGCCTGGCCTCACAGTCACTACTGGTGACTCACCAATGACTCAAGGGGACTCGTTCTGCACAATACATTAACGTAGGTGAGGAGGGCGGCGCCAATGCAGCATGAGTGCCATTCCCAGCCTTGTGAAGGCACGCACGCTGCAGCGGCCCTCAGCCCGGCCCCTCCTCACTCTCTCCGAGAGAATTTACCCACAAGGCGGTGGCCAGGCAGTGAGTAATCCGCGGGCTGGCCCAGCTGCTGCTGCCCGCTACCAGCCACAGTTTCTCAAAGAGATGCAACATGACCAGCATCATCTATGTAAAATTAAAAAGCGGCCCAAAGATTGCTGCAGCCTACCGGGATTCCTCCCGCCATCCCGGTAGGCCAGTCCGGCCCTGTCTGTCAGTCCCTCTCCCCTGCTCCCTTTCTACAGCCTATTAAGTCAGAGCTCAGTTTGGCAGTGCTGTGCTTTCTCTATAGGAGCACTCATGGGGTTAATTATCACAGGAGTCTGCACAGAGCTCAGGAAAGTATTTGCTAATCAGCCATAGCCATGTAGCAGGGAGACATGTCCAGGGACAGAGTCTAGCTTGGCTTCTGATTTAGAGACGTGTGCAGCCTTTTTATATTCATATACTGTAAATCCAGCAGCTCCTGAGCTGGACAATCTCTCCCTGGACTTGTCTGCCTGTTACATGGTTGGGGTTGAACAGGGATTACTTTTCAGAGCTCGGTGTACCCCCTTAATTCACTGTTCCAACACTATCAGGGTTATTCAGAGAGAGGTGATAACAACATTGAGAATGACTGGAGAAGGGAAAAATTCTCCAATTCATCTCACTTTCCAAATTGGCTATTTGGTCTAGATTGTTCATTCTCCTGGCAATTCAAGGTTTTCACCTCTCTCTGAATAACCCTGTCAGGGTTATTCAGAGAGAGGTGAAAAGCAGGAGAATGGTTGGAGAATGGAAAATTCTAGGTCAAAATAGCCGATTTGGAAAGTGAGATGAATGGGAGAATTTTTTTGGTTTGGCTATTTTGACCTAGAATTTTACATTCTCCTGCTTTTCTCCTCTCTCTGAATAACCCTGTGTATGTCACAGTTCTGAGCCCCTTCTTAGACGTGTACCCTAATTTCATATTAGTAAAGTATATTTTAATAGAATATTGATTTAAAGTATTAAATTATAATTTTAATTAAGTATATTTTAATGCATATTTATTTTAATTGTTCAATTACATTTACATGAATATATAATTCATATTAAAATACAATTTATTTTAATAATCCATAATTATTTTTTAATTCTATTGCTGTGGAGCTCTGTGATACGCTCATACACACTGCACATTACCGTGAGTTTTATTGCTGTGGAGCTCTGTGATATGCATCAACATGTTTTGGTGGGCATGAGGGGGGGGGTCAGCATTTCATCCTTGGATCCAGGCAGCACAATGTCTTATGCTGGCCCTGCTCCAGTCCATATCAATATATTAATTCGGCCCTGCGTGTTTGCATATTGGAGTGGGCCGGTCTGGATGAAGTCCAGGGCTGTTTTTTTGTCCCAGTCCAGCCCTGCTCCCAAGTATCCCTATTAATGTACAAATAAGGATCTGCATGTGTTTAACTCTTGAATCTCCAGACGTACTTGTCTATGGGTGTGTGTCTGAATGTGACACCATCAGGGTTATACAAAGAGAATAGAAAAGTCACCGCACGTTCGTGACTTTTCGTTCTCTTCAATTCGGTATGATTTGGCGATCCCATTTTGGCGACCCTGCGGTGTATTCAGCAAACACCACAGGGCCTTCGTAGTGCAGGGAAAAGCTGCCGGAAACCCAACGAATGCACACCGAAACCCGCAAACTGTCTGGATTAACCCCGGTGAACACGTCAGAGAAACCCGAGCAGGAGCCGATCAGAGCGCAGAGCAGCCGCCGGAAAAAGCCGACACTGCAGACAAATGAACAAAAAAAAAACCAGTACGCTTCAATGTTTGAAAAGTGAAACATTGTTTGCAAATAAACTGCCTAAACTGAAAAATGCCTAAAAGATCCTAAAAAAAATCTAAAAATAAAGAGACTTTTTACTGCAGAATATTATAAATCAACAGTTTATTAGATATTGAATTAAAACGGGAATATTTTTAACATTGAAGCCTATGGGATTCTCCTGAATAAACCTGTCGAATGTAACCACCGAATGGCAGGGCATTTCGGCAACCTTTCTCAGCTGTTTTGTGTTCTCTGAATAGAAGAAGCATTGCTTCTCTATGGGGATTCACTGCCCTCGAACAGGCACCATATGTGCAGGCAATTCGCCAACATTTGGCAAACTGCCTGCTCTCTGAATAGCCAGGAAAGGTAACCGTACACTGAATTTCAGAAAATTCGGAGCTCTTTGAATAACCCTGCATGTGTCAATAATTGTGAGTTTCTGTACTGTGCCTATGTGTAACTATGCGTATGAATTATGTATCTGAAAGTGAGCATTAGTCTGTACAAGTGTGCATAAGTGTGTGCAGAGGGGTTCCTTCTGGATGAATTGGTCCTGCTTGTCCACCTCATTGGTCTCCACTCTCCATCTACACTTTTTAATGGATCTTATCTGGTTCCTGATAAAGAAAATGAACATTGACTGATTACATACAGAATGTAAGTGGTGGTAAAGTCTTAAAGTGTAGGAACTCACCAAGATTTCTGCCCCCCCCCAATTAAACAGTGATGCGATAACCCAAAACCCATACTAAAAGACAATATATTAATGCTAGAGAATTAAGGAAACTGTATGATAAAAATATATTTGTGACTTAACAAGGAAACATTTGATTGAACACCTAAATAAAACCTTGTCAGTGTGTGTGACCAATGAGAACTTCGTTCCCTTTGCAAAAATAGTGATGTCTGTATTGCCATACGTTCCTCCTCGACTTGAACCCGGATTCTAAGTAATAACGGTTCTATGTGCGCGCACCCTAATATACACCTATTCAAGTGTGACAGTGAGTGTCCCTGTATGCCTTTGTAGTCGGTCTGCATGCGACTTCAGTCTTTCAGACATAGAGCCTCTCAGATATTTACTTCAATAACATGCAAGCCCCCCCCCACACACACACATGGTTCCTAACGTTAGTGCATTCCTGCCACTAAAGCCAGATTATTATTTTTTAACAGTTCCTATGCCCACGCATAAATGGCCATGATGGATTGTGAGATCTTCTAAACTGTCTGAGTCACAACAGCTAGACTAACAGGGTTATTCAGAGAGAGGTGAAAACCAGGAGAATTGCCAGGAGAATGAACACTCTAGACCAAATAGTCAATTTGGAAAGTGAGATAAATGGGAGAATTTTTCTGATTTGGCGATTTTGACCTAGAATTTTAAATTCTCCAGTCATTCTCCTGCTCTTCAACGTTGTCTGAATAACCCTGTAAATGTTGGGTGGTGTTAGCTCAAATACATTTCAGCTTTCATTAGATTCACGAGCAGGAATAGAAGCCAGTAGCACAGTGCTTCCCAACCCCGTCATCAATAGGGATGCACCGAAATGAAAATTTGGGACCGAAACCGATACCGAAAATGCACGATGAGCTTAGTCGAAAACCAAAAATGACTTTCTATATATGACTATATAACCATCAATAAGCTTCTTACACCTCTCACCTGGAGTTTTGGACCACTCTTTCTTTGCAAACTGCTCCAGGTCTCTCTTATTGGAAGGGTGCCTTTTCCCAACAGCAATTTTAAGATCTCTCCACAGGTGTTCAATGGGATTTAGATCTAGACTCATTGCTGGCCACTTCAGAACTCTCTCCAGCGCTTTGTTGTCATCCATTTCTGGGTGCTTTTTGACGTACGTTTGTGGTCATTGTCCTGCTGGAAGACCCAAGATCTCGGATGCAAACCCAGCTTTCTGACACTGTGCTCTACAGTGCGACCCAAAATCCGTTGGTAATCCTCAGATTCTGTGAGAAATACTTGATTTTCTGGAAAAATGTCTGGGGTGCCAACACTTTTGGCTATGACTGTATACACATACTGTGTATACATGTGTCTGGAGTGCTCTCTCCATGGTTTTGTTTAATAATATATATATATATTTGATCACATGTTCCTGTGGACTCTGCTATGTAGGTAAGACAGATCTAACTCTCCGAGATCGAATACGGGGCCATCGATCAGCAATTAATACGGCTTTCCGTGATGGGCGAACGGACAAACCTGTTGCGAAACACTTTTTGAGCGGTCAACATCGGTTACCTACACTGCGGTTTATAGGAATTGACCATATACCACCTCCGTATAGAGGTGGCAATAGGTCACAAATGCTGCTACAACGAGAATCATTTTGGATAAAGACACAAATGGACACATTAGTAGCACGAGGATTAAATGAATACAATTCGTTCACCTGTTTTTTGACAGAGATAAAGTCAGTTGTATCTGTCATCACGAGTTGGTCTCATTATTATTATTATTATTCTTTATTTATAAAGCGCCAGCATATTCCGCAGCGCTGTACAATAAGCACAGTATAGACAGGGTTATAATACATTGAACAACATTTGACAAACAGTACAGGAGGAGATGAGGGCCCTATTCCCGTAGGAACTCACAATCTAGGAGGGTTGGGGTTGGAAACAGGAAGAGAGGACTGTAAGGTGAGAGTGATTGATGGTTGTGTCAGTGAGTTGGGTGGTAGGCTTCCCTAAATAGGAATGTTTTAAGGGAGCGTTTGAAGGAAGAGAAGTTAGGGGAAAGTCTGACAGTACGAGGGAGAGCGTTCCAGAGAGTGGAGGCTGCGCGTGTGAAGTCCTGCAGTCTGTCATGGGAAGAGGTGATGCGGGGAGAAGCTAGGCGCAGGTCACTGTTTGACCTTAGAGAGCGGGCTGGGGTGTATTTGGTGATTAGTGAGGACAGGTAGTGGGGAGCTGAGTTAGTGAGGGTTTTGTAGGTAAGGATAAGGATTTTGAACTTAATTCTGCAGTGGATGGGGAGCCAGTGAAGGGACTCGCAGAGGGGAGCGGCAAAGACAGAGCGGCGGGTGAGGTGAATTAGCCTGGCGGAGGTGTTCAGGATGGATTGTAGGGGGGAGAGGCGGGACAGAGGGAGGCCAGATAAGAGATTATTGCAATAGTCGAGTCGGGAGATTACCAGGGCGTGTATGAGTTGTTTTGTGGTGACAGCGGTAAGAAATGGCCGAATTCTGGAAATATTACGCAGTTGGTATCGGCAGGAGGAGGAAAGAGACTGGATGTGGGGGATGAAGGAAAGAGCAGAGTCAAGTGTAACTCCAAGACAGCGAACTTGGTTTGATGGGTAGATGGTGATACCCTCCACCATGATAGAGAAGTCAGGAGGTGGGGAGGCATTGGAGGGAGGAATAAGTAGGAGCTCAGTCTTTGACATGTTGATCTTTAGGTGGTGGGAGGCCATCCAGGAGGAGATGCCAGATAAACAGTCACTGACTTTTGAGAGGACAGGGGGAGAGAGATCAGGGGTAGAGAGGTAGATCGGAGTGTCATCAGCGTAGAGGTGGTAATTAAAGCCAAAGCTGTTGATGATTTTGCCCAGGGAGGAGGTGTAGATGGAAAAGAGCAGAGGACCAAGGACAGAGCCTTGAGGTACACCAACAGATAGAGGCAATGAAGAGGAGGAGTTCATCAACAAAAAAATGCTTTTTCTTGTATATCTGTGGTGGTATAGATTTTTTTCTTTTTTTTCTTTTTGTATTTTAGTTTATTATTTTTTTCCTTTTTGTATCTAGCAATTTATTTTTTACAGATAGATCATTGTCCAATTTAAAGTTTACGCATTCTTCGAGGTAAACAGGCGTTTGACAGCTCCATATCCTCCATGTTTGTTTTTATAGTAGTTTTTAAATTGTGCGTCTATAGTCGCAATGCCAACGGGACACGTTGAGCGTGTGTATCATCACACGCAACAGCGCAGTTCCGGTAGATGCTTTGACTTAATGGTTTTCACATGCAAGCAAGCCAATTGAACACAATGGATTGGTGAGTTTACCTGGTACTTTATGTATTTATATGCATTCGTTATTTCTACATGTAACCTTGAAAATGGCTCACGCACGAGCCGAAACATTATTAATTCAAGTTAAAATTGAACCAAAGTTTATTATTTTTTAATACACGTGTGCGGCCTCTACAGCGTTGGATATATATTTATAATTAGGGATGCTCCTCCAAAATGAAAATTTTGGAATGGAACTGAAAATGACTTTTTTCCCCCATCAATTAATTTTAAGATTTTTTTGTATAAATTGTATTAATACTAGACTTTATTAAATTAATATGAATTTAAATTAATGCACAGTAAAATGTTTAAGATATTTTTGTCCTATTTTGGATAAGTTATTTTGCATCTAGTGCATACATTAATGTGAAAAATCTTTCGAGTCACACACACATTTTATAGTTGCAGAAGACATTTACAGTAGGGATGAGCTGTTCGTGTTCGGACGGTTCGGCCCGAACTTTGGAAGTTCGAAAGTTCGCAAACTTCGAACTTTTTGGGTGTGTTCGGTTCGAGTTTGGAAAAAAAAAAAAGAAATTTTGTATAAAGTATAAAAAATGCTTAAAAAATACTAAAAAAATCTAGAAATAAAGAGACTCTTTACTGCAGAATATTATAAGCAACGGTTTATTAGATATTGAATTAAAAACTAATGTCTAGGTGCAAAGATTCTCACCTCTAAATTACCTTTTTTTTTTTTCAAACGGCATAACAACAACAGATGTTTTAGTCTGGTCTAATCAATTTGATACATTTTATGTAGAATGAAGGTGTGGGGTGTCTGCTTCTGTTCTGAGTAATTTCCCTCCTAAAACTTCCTAATATGCTGCATTTAACTGCTGTGTGAAAAAAATACAAAATTTCCTCATTGCCCGCTTTTAACAGCTAAAGCAATGTTATTTTTCACCTCGGGATTAAACATTCACAGGGTTATTCAGAGAGTGGTGAAGAGCAGGAGAATAACTGGAGAAGTGAAAATTCTAGGTCAAAATAACCAAACCAGAAAAATTCTCCCATTTAACTCACTTTCCAAATCGGCTATTTGGTCTAGATTGTTCTCTTCTCCTGCCAGTTCTCCTGGCTTTCACCTCTCTCTCAGGGTTGTTCAGAGAAAGGTGAAAACCAGGAGAATGGCAGGAAAAGAGAACAATCTGGACTAAATAGCCGATTTGGAAAGTGAGATAAGGCTAGGGTCAGACTAACGCATTTTTCGCAGTGACCGTCAAAAAGTGCGTCCGAACGTATTGCCGTATTTTTTCACGGCATGCGTGAAAATGGTCATACGATGCACATTTTTGTGCGTGATTTTTTACAGATCCAAACCAGGAAACTTTGGGTGTCTGGACGTTATGTTGGCCGGACATGAGCAGGGTCTGACGTCTTCAAATCACGCACACACGCAGCTAGTGGACGCAGCGCACTCTGTAGGTCCGTACTAGCGGTTCTGCGTTCTCGAAAAAATGCGTTCATTTTCCACTTGCGTTGCACAGCCTGACTTTCGTGCGACCGTACTTCGTATATTGGCCGTCATTTGCTGCTAGTGCGACCGTGATTAAGTGCACCTAAACGCACGTTAAAAATTCGCTAGTCTGACCCTAGCCTAAATGGGAGAATTTTTCTGGTTTGGCTATTTTGACCTAGAATTTTCTATTGACAGGGTTTCCCTGACAGGGTTATTCAGAGAAAGGTGAAACTCAGAATTTTCTCTTCAGTCATTCTCCTAGGTCAAAATAGCCGAACCAGAAAAATTCTCCCATTTCTCACTTTCCAAATCGGCTATTTGGTCTAGAATTTTCCATTCTCCTGCTTTTCACCGCCAAAAAATCAGTAAACTTTTTCTGCGTGTCTGAAAATGTCTCCTCTTTTCATACAGACTGCCGCCCCAAGCAGTTGTTTATGGATAGATTAAAAGGAAAAGCATTTACCATAATTTGAAACGTCATTTTTTGTTTAAGTGTTTCTACACATCCTAGAAATTCGCCACTTCACAGGCAGGTTATGGGGACCTCCTAGGCACGATATTTGAAGGAATTTTTCTTTTTTATTTTTAACCCTTATTTCATGGAAAACTCACTGTCTCTTTAAAAACGTTTTTTTTTTTTACTTTTTGTCCTTGTTTCCTGTCCCCCAGGGCACTACCCGGACCCCCATACACCTTTTATGGCAAATATCTAGCATATATGCCCTCTTGGAGGGCACTCTAAAAACCGAATTTTCAGCCCCATTGACTTGCATGGAGTTCGGGTTCGGACCCGAACATATGGAAAGTTCGCGTTCGGGCCCGAACCGAACTCGGGCGGTGTTCGGCTCATCCCTAATTTACATATCCCAGCAATTCAGAGAACTCTGCAACTATAAAAAGTTTATTGTTTGTTGTGTGGAGGCTTTTAATCAAATTTTTTTGCCCTCCAACACAATTTAACTGAGTAGATATATATCTAATCTATAATGGCTCAGGAAAAGACAAACGATTGCAAAATGAATGTGTATACTTTCCATTAACTTTTTGGAGGCATGGATGTAAGCTCCCACAGTACCACCCCCCCCCCTCTTGTCCTCCGAGCAGACACCTCTGGCAGGAGGTCAGTGATAAATCACTTGTTCCTTGTCACTGGGAGGCCAGAGGTTATGGCTTGCTTGGATCATGCAGTTAACCCTTTGTGTGCAGAAATAAATGTGTAGCAGCTCCTGCCTCTTTCCAATTACAATTATCTCCAGCTAAACAGCATTGAAAGAGTGCTGGCTCAGTGTCAGCTGGGATCAGAATTTTTCGGCTGACCTTTTCAGCTGGTGTTTTGCTTTCGGGCCGAAACCGATAACCCCATTATCAGCAGAATCTATCGGTGGCCGAAATTCTGGTGCATCCCTGGTCGTCAAGACCCACTAAAAGGCCAGGTTTTAAAGGATTCTCTTGGGAAAATGAAGTCAGAATACTACAATCATTAACCTCCATGGTGGTATTCCCGAGTGTGACTCTGGGTTAAATTTCACTACCGCGAATGGTAACCCCGAGCCACACTCGGGCTGGATGCATACTCACCTCCTCCTGGCTCCCTCGCTGTCCCTGCAGTGTGATCGCGGCGAGTTGCTTCCTGGTAAGGCTCCCTGCGAGTCACACAATGCAGGGAGGCGGGACCAGCAGCAAATTTAGGAAAAAATGAAAATACACTGTATAATCCAATGTGCGATGTTTATGAACGGCCACTAGGTGGCACTACAGGGTAAGAAACAGACCATACATCGTCTAACCCTTGGTTTTCAGACAGATGTCAGTGTTTTTTGTTGTATTTTATTGAATATCATTTAATTGCATTATTTTGGATAATTATTTTTGGGATAATAAATTACGTCATGTTTCAAAATTTATCGGACTCCGTGTATTTACTAAATTTTGTTTACTTATTTATTTAGAAAGGATTTTACCAGTAAGGACTCTTGATTGCACGGATTTCAGTGCGTGATTCCTAATTATTACAGGCTAACTACGTACAAAAACACATTCTCTTTTAAAAAAAAAAAAAAAAAAGAGACTCTTAGACACGAAATTTTGAAAAATTTAGACCGCAGGGAGGTTAAACAAATTATATCAGTGGTGTTGCACGTCAAATATTTTGCCAGTTGGCCTGGTAGGAGGTCCTGAGGACAGGTTTGGGAGACACTGCAGTAGAGGATATTCTATTGATGAAAGGAGTATGAGCCTTGTTGGCATGCTTAGACCTTTGAGCGTTAATATTTCAACGCAAGTACAACAGTGATTATTTTTACATTGTATAAATGAAAACACAATAACCACAAACACGCCATAAAGTGACCACCTATTTAATGTGTCTCTTGGACATCTGTATTTCTATTTTTCATGCAAGGATGCCCAGATACAATATTAAAATCAGGATTCTAGCAAAATCTTAGATGGACAAAAAAAATAAATAAATATTGTTCTACAGAATAACAAAATACAAAAACATTTTAAATAACGTTTCGCAAAATAAAAAAGTTTGCCATATCCTACCATTGTAATTTATGCCTCTGTTTCACCTATTTCCCTAAGGCTAATGTCAGGTGAACGCAGTCTGAGCGCCCTCTGCATGCATGCATAACAGACAGACGTACTGACGGAAGATACTGTGTTTTTTTGACGGACGTAGAAAAAGAAAAAAAAAAAAAAAAGGAACTATGGGAATTAGTATGAAAAATGATAAAAATTTGAAAAGGATATGAAAAGCCATTTTGTGTGTCAAGGTGCTGGACGTCACAAATTCGCTGCATCTGACATCTCACTCACACAGAACACTACGCGGACATGGCGCACTCCGCACGTCCGCGGTAGCAGTTTTACGTTCTTGCCTAACTTGCGTCCATTTGCCACGTGCGTTGTGCGTGCGCACCCAAGTAAGTGTTTGGGCCTCTATGGATCATGATTCTATGCTACGGACGAACGTTAAACTGTGCGGCAACACGGACATGATAACTTTGTTCATCTGACATTAGCCTAAACTGATAATGGCCATGTATGCTACAATTTCATTCTAAGCAAATATCCAGAACTTTGACACTTTGTTACGGCTTCCTCCTCACTTCCTATTCCTCATCATGCCATAGAGTTAGCAGCACATGGCAAAAGGATTCAGGCAATATAAAGTTGGGTAGTTCACCAGGTAGGGCTTAAGAATGGAACCAGTAATAATTCTCAGGTTTTAATTTGGCTCAAAGTAGATCAACCGAATAGAGCATTTAAATTAAAAAGCAAGACATTCCAATCTTAGACGAGAGGCGACATGTTGTGTAGGATTTGACATTATGAAGCTGAGAGAGGGGAGTATGTATTAAATAACTCTAGTAATGCAGATGGAGGGAGATATGCAGCCCTATTCCAACTGAGCCACACAATTGCACGAGACATTATCCATGTGGGGTTCACCATTACTGGCTCTATTCCATATCACACTCTGCATAAAAAAGAAAGCTAGCACTTTATTCAGGCAGAACATTTATTTATTGTTTTTTTAAATTCTCACCACAATTCACAGTTCAAGTGGTCGCAGAGATTCACAAACATGAAAGGAATAAAGTATCAAAAAAAGTGGAAAAAAATAAACATTGGCTGTTAACAATACATTGCACACCTACTGGGCATTTTGCAGTAACGCTTATGTGTAAAAAATATACAGTAAATACCATAAAGAGCAAGCAAGCAATATTCAAATAAGTCAAAAATAGAAAAACTCGTTTAAATCGCGAGCGGTTTACATAATTGTTTCTCAAACCAGCCAAACGCCTTTTTTACATTACTGGGTGATTGTAAATCCTGGACTTGATCTTCCAGACTGGTTTGAGAAGCATTGACTTATGCAACCTATTGTATAAGGAGTGCTTTAATGTTGGGCTAAGTAACTGTGTATAACTGGGCAGCTCGCGTCAACATAAGGAAAGAAAAGGGTTTTATAGTTCAATTGATTGGTAACACAGATATAAGCGAACAGTGTTTCCTGAGGTTGTAGTATTTACTTTTTCTATAAGGCACTAAGCTAGACTGTAAACAGTACGAAAATTGAATGGGGAGGGAAAAAAAAAAGCCAATGATTGGATTGTTTGACCTTCCAATAAATTACAGACACAACCACGCTTTAAAATGTGCAGACAAAATATGAAAAGGAGGTATACAGACCAACCCCATGACAGAAGAAAAATAAACAGATAATATAAAGAGACTTTTTTGCAATAGGAAAAATACTAAACATTTTATTGTTTCCAAACATAAATAACGAACTCAATTTCTTTGTGGTTAGGAAGAAAAAGAAGAGTTGAAATTTTCTGGACAGCTATAAAAATACCATTAGAGCGACTCTTAAAAATGCAGTTTTCTTAAGTTCCTAATTTGGACACCTACAATTGCATTGGCATTCAAGATTAAAAAAAAAAAAATTGGAAACCCCCCCCCTCCCATCACCTAGACATTACTGTTCACTCACATACTTTTAGTGTCTACTAATGTGACCTACATGGAACATTTCAAATGAGAAATTACATTTTAGATGCAGCGCAAATAGTCCAAATACAGCAGGACTACATTATTATGCATAGAGACAAAAATGAACATAATCCCATACGTAAAGCAAATGCAGATAGCAGGTTTAACAGATTGCTTTGTCTAAGCAGCATGAGTGAAGATTCATACTTTGCCTTTTTTATTTTTCACTTTCATACATATGATTTGGTTTGGAGTTATTACAATGTAACAATTGAATCGCAGTTTGGATGAACCTTCATTGACAAAGATCACTGCTTGTACTCTGATTCCTTGTGCTTACACCAACAGCCGCAACAGCATTATTACAATAAAACGTCTTATCTGGTGCAGCTGTTGCTCATCCCCTCCCCAGAGAGGCCAAAAAATCCCAGCTGGGATTAGTTCTCGCTCTCTTGGAAAGTAAATAAAAAGTGAAAAAGAAAAACGCGGAGTTCTTGGTTCAGTCAGACTTGTCTTTCTTTTTCCCACTCACTTTACTTGATACAACAGATCCCACAGCAGCAACGCTGCCGGTGACCGCAGACACTCCACCTCTGACAATGCCTACGCCTATACTGGGAACAGATGTTACAGCGGTTTTTGTCACTTCATAGCTTTTTCCTCCGATCCAGGCAACACCTCCTATGGTAGCACCAACTGCTCCTTTGGTAATGCTGAAGATGCCACCTGTTACACGAGATATCATACCAGGTTGTTGCTGAGGATGGTCTTTCACAACATCTAGTGGAGTAAAGAAGACAAGGGAGAGAAAAAAAAATATTAACAGATTGCAAGATTACTCTTCCAGATTTGCATTAGACAGTATATTTATCATTTTGCTCAAGATACCAAAAACTAAAAACTAGTATTCGTATCTGTGCCGATACCAGGCAATGGCCATATAATGGAGTCTATGGGTCGATCACTGACTCAAATCATTGAATTGTTGGAAAGTATTCAAAGGACATCACCAGGGGGTAGCTTAGAAATCTTTTAAGCTCCCTGTCATAGCTCAGTCAACAGCCATCTCTTATCTCAGCCTGGAGAACAATACCCTCCTGCCACCTTATTCAAACATTCCCTCCTCCACCTCATTAACTACTTTAGGTTAAATAAACAAGAGACACAAAGTGAAGCTTTTGGTAAATGTTGCAGCATGGGAAAATACACAAAAATGGCAACAAGAGATCAAAACCTTACTTTATCCTTTTTAGAAACATAGAAAAATGTCGGCAGATCAGAACCTTTCCGCCCATCTAGTCTGCCCAATTACATGGATACTTTACCTGGATTTATCTTTTGTTTAGGATAGCCTTATGCCTATCCCATGCCTGCTTAAATTCAATTACTGTTTTGGCCTCAACCACTTCAACTGGAAGGCTGTTCCATGTACCCACCACCCTCTCAGTAAAATAATGCTTCCTGATGTTACTTTAAAACCTTTGCCCCTCTAATCTAAGACTATGTCCTCTTGTTTTGCTACTTTGTTTCCTTTTAAATATACTCCCTTCCTCTACCCTGTGGATTCCCTTTTACGTATTTAAAGGTTTCTATCATATCTCCTCTGTCTCGTCTTTTTTTACAAGCTGTACATGTTAAGATCATTAAGCTTTTCCTGGTAACCTTTCTCCTTCAAGCTGTACCCCATTTTAGTAGCCCTTCTCTGAACTCTAAGAAGTCTATATCCTTCTGGAGATATGGTCTCCAGTACTGCACACAGTACTCCAAGTGAGGTCTCACCAGTGCTCTGTACAGTGGCATGAGCACTTCCCTTTTCCTACTGCTAATACCTCTCCCTACACAACCAAGCATTCTGCTAGCATTTCCTGCTGCTCTATTACATTGACTACTTACCCTTAGATCCTCTGAAATAACCCCTAAATCCCTTTCCTCAGATGTTGAGGTTAGGACTGTATCAAATATTCTATATTCAGCCCTTGGGTTTTTACGTCCCAGGTGCATGATCTTGCACTTATCCACATTAAAACTCAATTGCCACAGCTCTGACCATTTTTTTAGTTTACCTAAATCATTTGTCATTTGGCTGATCCCTCCAGGAACGTCAACCCTGTTGCAAATCTTTGTGTCATCAGCAAAAAGACATACTTTACCATTAATACCTTCTGCAATATCACTACTAAAAATATTAAAGAGAATGGGTCCAAGTACTGACCCCTGAGGTACCCCACTGGTAACAAGACCTTGCGCCGAATAAACTCCATTTACCACAACCCTCTGTTGTCTGTCACTCAGCCACTGCCTAATCCATTCAACAATATTGGAATCTAAGCTCAAAGATTGCAATTTATTGATAAGCTTTCTATGCTGAACAGTATCAAAAGCCTTACTGAAATCTAAATAAGCAATGTCTACTGCACCACCTGGGTCTATTATTTTTGTTACCCAATCAAAAAAAATCAATAAGATTAGTTTGGCATGATCTCCCTGAGGTAAACCCATGTTGTTTCTGATCCTGTAATCTATGTGTTTTTAGATGTTCAACAATCCTTTCCTTTAACATGGTTTCCATTAATTTCCCCACTACTTACGTAAGACTAACTGGCCTATAGTTCCCCGATTCCTCCCTACTACCCTTCTTGTAAATGGGCACAACATTTGCTAATTTCCAGTCTTCTGGGACGACTCCCGTTAGCAAGGATTGGTTAAATAAATCTGTTAACGGTTTTGCTATTACATCAATGACCTCTTTTAATAATTTAGGGTGGATCCCATCAGGCCCCATTGACATTTTTACATGCAATTACTTCAAAACAAAAAAAAACCAGCAGCAGGGGTTTTATAATGTGATTTTATTTGCAATGCACAAGTAATCTAGTTATAGATTATTGTTTCTATAAAAGACCAATAGACATCCCCCTTAATACCTGCCAATTGTTTAGCATAGACAAAGCCAACAATAGATCTCTATGCTAAGGATCCAGGGACAGATAGCAGGCTCCATTTTACTCCCCTGCTGGCCAGATAACATGAAAAAGAGAAAATAAATAAAGGCTTGGAAATTTTCCTCCCTGCTCCAACCAATACGAAAAGGTCCTGAAGGCAGAATTGCTGGATACGTTTGAGTAGTGTGGTAGCACCCATGTTGCTGGAGCAGAGTTAGGCTGCGGTCACGCAAGCACACTTGAGGGCAAAACGTACGTCTGTGTTAGTGGACGTTCCTTGCAGTTTGATGCCCCTGTGACCACCTTGCTGAGCACAGTTAGTGCGCTCAATGCTTCAAAGCTCATTCCTTCTATGGAACGCACTGGTGAGCTCAGCAACATAAAAATCCCTGGACGTCCATAGAAGACAACAGTGGTGGATGATCGCAGGATCCGCATCAATGGTAAAGAAAAACCCTTTCACAACATCCAGACAAATGCAGGACACTCTCCAAGTGATAGACTTCGACAAAGATACGCCTATCAAAAGAATACGTCACAAGAGCAAATACAGAGGGTTCACAAGGTGCAAACCATTCATAAGCCTGAAGAATAGAAAAGCCAGATTAGACTTCGCCAACAAACATCGAAAATAGCCAGACCAGGTCTGGAAAAAGCATTCGTTGGACAAATGAAACGAAGATTAATCTGTACCAGAATGATGAGAAGAAAGTGTGGAGAAGGCTTGGAACAGCTCATGATCCAAAGCACACAACGTCATCTGTAAACCATGGTGGAGGCAGTGTGGTGGCATAGGCAGGCATGCATGGCTTCCAGTGGCACTGGGTCATTGGTGTTTATTGATGATGTGACAGAAGCAGCCAGATGTATTTAGCAGTGTTTAGAGATATACTGTCAGCCCAGATTCAGCCAAATGCAGCAAAGTTGCTTGGACGGCGCTTCACAGTACAGATGGACAATGATCCAAACCACACTGCAAAAGCAACCCAGGAGTTTTTGAAGGAAAAAAGTGGAATATTCTGCAATGGCCGAGTCAATCACCGGATCTCAACCCAATTGAGCATGCAATACACTTGCTGAAGGTAATACTAAAAAAGGCAGAAAGCAAAACAAAGAACAACTGAAGTCCGCTGCAGTTGGAAACCAACTCTTCGGTAATTTTTTTGGGTTCCAGACTACAGTCAGTCATTGCCAGTAAAGGATTAAACAAAATATTAAAAATTAGCATTTTATTTAGGATTATATTAATTTGTCCAATTACATTTGAGCCCCTGAAAATGGTTGCCGCTCCTAAAATTTGTACCTGATATTTACGTTCAACCCGTTGAATTAAAGCTGAAAGTCTGCACTTCAAATATATTTGGATTGCTTCGTTTTAATTTTATTCTGGTGGCATACAGAGCCGAAAGTATGAAAATTGTGCCTGAGATAGATAGATAGATAGATAGATATATATAATCATAGCTGTATTTATAAATAATCACAGCGGCGTGGGGGGGGGATTTGCCTGGGGGGGTTGTGCAAGGGAATATATGAAGTTTAAAAATATGTTGGGAGATTTCTTTGAAAGCAAACATGCAGGACATGACTTGTTCTATTATCTAATGCTCTTGAAGAAAACCCAAAACAACAAAATTTTGCCTGGAGGGTACTTTATTGTGTCAGTTTTTTGACTGAAGGGAAAAAAAGGAAACAACATGACCAACCAAGCACTCCAATCTCCAAATGCTGGATAGGTTAATTAGGAGAAAGAGCAATGTTGTGGCTGTCTTTATATAAATGGTGAAGGCAGCTAAAACGTTGCTCTTCTAATTCAACTACCCAGCATTGGAGTGCCTGGTCCTCATGTTGCTGTTTGGGTGGGCCTCAGACTGGAAGCAGCACCATATTTTTCATATATTTTGTTCTTGTATATTGTATAGCCACTTTGGGTGTCCCTCCGGAATTCAAATTAGTAGTCTCCGATACAATGGGTCCATAAAATAGGCTTAAACAAAACAAAAAAAAAACACCTTTATTACAATACACTATTCAGTCTCTGTATCGTGCCTAGCAATTGGACCAAATCAGTTAAAAACATATCTTTATTGACATAATAATAAAAAACTATTACACCAAGACATATACAAACTACACACAATAATAAAATCCAAAAACAAGATACCATCTCTTTCACAAATATTCTATTGCTAGCATTGTTTCTGCTTTGACGTCAATGGGTATCCCATAATTTAAGGGCTCTAGGCAATTATTAATCGTATTGGAAAGAGTCAAACTATTTTTCAGCCTTTCTCCCTAATCTGCCATATGAATATCAAATCTTTCAGTTTGTCAAGTCATACACCAATGTGCTTTAGGACAGGGCTCAAAATTTCAAGTCCCAAGCTACTAACCCGGCCATAAGAGTTACTCGCCAGCAGTTGCTCCACCTAACCCCTACCCAGCCCTTAACCCTGCCCCTAAACACACACCCTTAATTTATCTTATGAAATTACACGGTTAAAGGATTTATAATAAAAGATACAAAAATAACATTAATAACCAGCCATCAGACCCCAGCAGCACAAAATAATTTATTGTGCTGCCTGCGTGTGCATTTCCACTCGCCCTCACTTAATTTCCACTCGCCAAATGCTAGTAGGCGAGTGGAAATTTTGAGCCCTGCTTTAGGATATTCTAAAATTATATAGCATATGTTGCACAAACATCAACATCCATTTAGGAGCAAAATAAACACTGGGCTACCTATACAAGATCTCACGTCAACTCTGGGATACCAATTTCTAAACTCCCTGGCCAGTTAATCAAACGTCGTGCAATTCACTGGGCGGTCATCAAATTGCTACTCCCTTAAAGACATTGCTTTTAACCAGCACATTCAGTTTGTAATCTATTTGTTCATCTTATTTCGATGCACACCAGTGTCCTCTTTACTTGGGTTGGTTGGGCAAAGGCTCCATGAGAAGTGCATAGAAGGGAGATTGAGAACACTAGCAGGACGGGATGAGTATTCAGCTAGGTCTGACTACAATGATAATGCAGCAACTTCAAATTCATTGCATTGTTTGTTGAACGACTTTTTATTTTTACCCAATAATGTCAATACTCATTATATACTGGTAGCATAAGCCACCATTAAATAGGGAAATTAACGGATTAGAGAGAAGGCTTCTGCAATTCAAATCGCTGATAGTGCATGTACTGGAACCCCAATTACTACTCCTGTAACGGCCCATTGCAGGATATCTGCCATTGGCCCACGTGTTGGGATGTCTATACTATGACTGGTCAGTGCATCCAGCACCGGCTGGGTGGAGTAGAGGTAACATCACTGCTCTATAACTGTGGAGAGAGACTGTGGAGACACAGGTTCGATCACGGCAACAGCACCTCTCCAGTAAGTGACCTTGGGCAAGACACGTAACGGTACATACTCGCCACCCAGGACATACTTGAAAACAAGAGTAATCTCAATGTATCCTTCCTGGTAAAATCCTTTCTTTCTCGGGGGAAAAAAAAAACCAAGACAGCTGGAGAGAAGTCAGACAGGATGGTCCCCTTCCGGTCATCACCAATCTGCATGCCACCGAAAGTGAGGAATAGCAAATATTTGACAGGAAATTGTTAAAAGTGTCTCTAAATACTGTATTAGGGAATTGGATTTTATACGTACAGTAGGATCGCAATATGTGTCCATTTCTAGCAGCTCCTCAATCCCCCTCCCAGTCACATGCGGAGTACCCCAAGGCTCGATATTCAGCCCCCTGCTATTCCCGATATTCATAAATGATCTGCCCAACGTCTGCAAAGCCTCAACTGTACGCAGACTACACTGTAATCTATACCACCAAACCATATCTTCCGCGGCTGGAGGCCGTGCTGCAAGAACAATTCACAGGAGGTAGAAAAGTGGATCAAACACAACAAACGTTTATTGAATACCGACAAAACTGCAACGATGCTCTTTGGAACAGCACCTAAAACTACATAAATTGCAAAATCCCCATCTAGGTGTCAGGACAAAATCAAATGGCACGCTGACCACAGTCACTTCTCAAATATCTAGGTATGTGGTTAGACCCAAATCTATCCTTTGGCCCCCATATCTAAAAAAACTCCTCTAAACTTTACCCCAAACTAGGTGCCCTGTACAGAAACAAATCCTGCCTGAGCCCGACGGTAAGAAAGCAGATCGTACAGCAAATGCTTATGCCGGCTATTGAATACGGAGATGTAGTGTATGCAGCTGCCCCGCAAACACACCTTCAGAAACTTACTACATAATAAAACTCATTCTGCCACAATGTAACTACATGACCCACCATTGTGACATGTTCCTTCAAACGCTCCCTTAAAACGTTCCTATTTAGGGAAGCCTACCACCCAACTCACTGACGCAACCATCACTCTCACCTTACAGTCCTCTCCTCCTGTTTCCAACCCCAACCCTCCCCAGATTGTGAGTTCCTACGGGAATAGGGCCCTCATCTCCTCCTGTACTGTTTAATCAAATGTTGCTCAATGTATTGTAACCCTGTCTATACTGTTCTTATTGTACAGCGCTGCAGAATATGCTGGCGTTTTATAAATAAATAATAATAATAAATGTTAAAACAGCTAAACTGGCCGTCGCTGGAATCTAGACACGCTCTTCACCTTTCCAAACTGGTGTTTAAGAGCTTTATCTGGGAAGCTGTCACCCTAACTGAATAGGCTGCTTCCCCTAGCAGTTCCCTCCTCCTATAACCGACGATCCAGGACCAGCACCTTACTTGCAATACCACAATACAAAAAGAAAGTGGCTCGGTCCTCATTTTCCTACAGAGCACCACAGTTATGGAATAACCTCCTAGACGCCATCAAATCTTCGTCCAGTCTTAAGTCACTCAAAATCTCCCTATTAACATACCTCAATACGGAATGCACCTGAAAACATGTAACATAATGACTATTTCCTACATATTTATTTTCTGTGTTAATCTGTATATGTGTTGTTTCTTAATATCTTGCATTTATTACTTTGACATATTAGTCATTACCAAAATACAATGTTCTTGAACCCAGGACATACTTGAAAACCAGAGAAATCTCAATGTATTCTTCCTGGTAAAATCCTTTATAAATAAATTAACAAAATGGTTTTCAGCTTCACTTTAATGGAAGTTTTTTAGCACATACTCCATCTACATTTATAGCAATAAACATCCAGGAGGTGGCAAAAAGAAAATGTTAAAATTTTTAAGCAAGAGAATTCTGCTCCTTTTGACATGAACGAAGAAAGTGTAAGAAGAAGAAAAAAAGCAGAATTTGTTTTGTTAGAGCTAACCGCTACCAAGCAGAAGTGTCTGTTTTTTTGCAATCGGCCGTGTGTGAAGATACCTGACCACAGCCTGCGAGCTGAATAGCACCAACAGGCACAGCTAATGGCTGAGGGTTAACTAAATAAATTGTAAAGCTATAAAACCAATTTGGTAGATAGTGTGCTAAAATAGTACACTTGTTTGACTGGAGCCCTAAAATGTATTAAAAACACAAATTAAAACCTATCCAATATAAATCGAACATAGAACTCTCAAAAGCCAGGGGCATCGATGTCCATGGTTCAGGTTAAGAGTGGTATGACCAAAAAGAGTATGGGGGGGGGGGGGAGACCGGTATATAAATAGGGCTAAACCTCCTAATAAATAGCAAAAGAACAACCAAAACTAAATTTAAGTGGTTGTCCAAAAGAAAATGACCAACCACTATACCAGTTCTGCATAAAGATAAAACCTCAAGTTTATTGAAATCTATATAAAAGTGGTTGAGACACAAAGGAAATAGATCCGTATAGAACATAACTGATATATACAATCCAAAGTGTCTCCTAATCCCAACATAAAATCCTCATAATAAATTGGTATCGCAGAGGCAAAAACAACACAAATTATATAAATTGGGGGGGGGGAAATGAAAAAAATTGTGTATAGCTAAGTAAATACATTATTCAGTCTATCATTGGTTCAAGCTATTGGTTTGGGTTGATTTTCCTGGTCAGCTGTTTATTATGATCTCTCACCCTTTGTAATCTCCTTTTGGAGCAGTATTTCTTACATCTATACTTTGAAAAGGGACAGATTAGATCGTATATTATAGGGCACAAAGGATGTGTTTTTCAGCTTTGTATCTAGCTATTGAGCCGGCTGAATGAGGTTATGGTAAGGAGCCACAGATCTAGGGCTTAAATCTTTATTTTGTGCTCTGCTGGCTATACAGTATATGGTTTGTCCAGGGACACCTGGGTCCTTTAGCTATACACAGCATTTTTCAATTTATATAAATTATTATTATTAATTTATTTATTTTTTGAGAAAGGATTTTACCAGGAAGGATACCTTGAGATTTCTCTCGTTTTCAAGTACCGTATATACTCGGGTATAAGCCGACCCGTGTATAAGCCGACCCCCCTACTTTTTCCCAAAAAACCTGTGAAAACTTATTGACTCGCGTATAAGCCTAAGTGGGAAATGCAGCAGCCACTGGTAAATTTCAAAAATAAAAATAGATACCAAAAAAAAAAAAAAAAAAAAAAAATACCAAATCAGGCATCGGTAGGTTAAATGTTTTTCAATATTTCAAATAAAAACAGTAAACTGTAAAAAACTGGATATTGCCCTTGCTCTCACATGGATATTGCCCCAGCTCATGGATATTGCCCCAGCTCACACATGGATTTGCCCCAGCTCACACATGGATTTGCCCCAGCTCACACATGGATTTGCCCCAGCTCTCACCTGGATATTGCCCCAGCAGCAGCCAGCTCTCACATGGATACTTGCCCCAGCTCCGGATCCAGCAGGGGTTGAGGGGGCCCAGATGCCGGGCAGCGAGAGTGCCTGCCCGGTCCTGAACAGCGTGAGTCCGTCCGTGTTGAAGGGGATGCGGCTGCGTGCGTGCGCAGGTCACGCGGTCTGGCCAGTCAGGTGGTACAGAGACTCAGTACCACCTGATTAGCCGGACCACGTGACCGGCTGCGCCTGCAACACGGACGGACTCACACTGTTGACTCGCGTATAAGCCGAATCTTTTTTTTTTTTTTTTTTTTTTACACAAAATCTGAGTCAAAATACTCGGCTTATACGCGAGTATATACGGTATGTCCTGGGTGGCGAGTATGTACCATTAGTTGTCTTGCCCAAGGACACTTACTGGTGAGGTGCTCTTGCTGGGATCGAACCTGTGTCTCCACAGTCTCTCCACGGTTATAGAGCAGTGATGTTCTCTCTATTTCACCCAGCCGGCACTTATGAACAAAGTGTTAATTTGTGTTAATTGTTTTTGCCTCTGCGATTCTAATTTACTATATAAAGGATTTTCTGTTGGGATTAGGAGACACTTTGGATTGTATATACCAGTTATGTTCTATACGAATCTATTTCCTTTGCATCTCAACCACTTTTATTAAAATTTCAATAAACTCGAAGTTTTATCTTTATGCAGAACTGGTATAGTGGTTGATCCTTTTCTTTTGGACAACCACTTAGTGGTATGAGTAACAGTGTACCTTTTCAAATGTCACCGATGCTACAATGGTTTTTTAGCCTATTGAGTGTGAGGTAGGGAAGAAAAGCCAAAAGACATTTATTTCTCCTCACTGGACGCCACCCGTTTCTGCTCCAGACGCCATTTCCCGGATTTTTTTTTTTCCTTTTTCAGTTGATTACTTGTCAAAAGTTTCCACAAGACTTGCTCTTTTTATCAATTCTCATCTTACAGCTTGACATATCAAAGGGGACTTAAGAAAACAAACAACTCTTTAAACTATACCTGCACCTGCCACATCAATAGTACAGTTTGTGATGCGCGCTTCCCTGAACTGGTGTCCGACATAATTTGTGAAAGTGTCTCTTACATCAGTTTCATCATAGAATTACATCTGTCACATTGGTTTTAATTACAGGAAGGCCCAGGCCTACATCACAGACTCACATCCTATTAAATATCATTGGAAGTCAGCACTGTTTTAACTCGACATGACAAGACATCAAATGGTGTCAGTTGATCTAAAATAGTGAATATTCAAGAAGCAGGCATGGCTTTCATTGAATATAGCTGCACACAAGGCCGGCCCAAGACATTGTGCTGCCTGGAGCGAAGGATGAAATGCTGCCCCCCCAACAACAAAAAACACGCAGCGTGTATGAGCGTATCACAGTGCGCCACAGCAATAAAATTCAAACACTCATACACACCGTACATTAGAATTTTCTTGCTGTGGACCTCTGTGATACAGTAATGTGAGGTGTATATAACGGAGCCCAGCGTCACATACCCAGCAGAGCCCACACATGGGTATATTTGCCTCCCAGGCTCACACGGATATATTTGCCCCCCAGGCTCACACATGGATAGATTTGCCCCCCAGGCTCACACATGGATAGATTTGCCCCCCAGGCTCACACATGGATAGATTTGCCCCCCAGGCTCACACATGGATAGATTTGCCCCCCAGGCTCACACATGGATAGATTTGCCCCCCCAGGCTCACACATGGATAGATTTTCCCTCATGGATATATTTGCCTGCAGGCTCACCTCTACCAGGCCCCTCCGACAGACAGATCCTGTGGCCGCTGCGTTCCTTCCTTCAACGAGCGGCAGCCTCATAAGTATCTGCCGCTCGCCTGGGATCCACCCTCCAGCCTGCCGCGATCTCGTGAGATCACGTGATCTCGATCGCAGCAGGCTGGAGGATGGATCTCAGGCGAGCGGCAGATACTCATGCGGCTGCCGCTCGTTGAAGGAGTGAACGCGACGACCGCATGATCTGCCGTCGCCGCATAAAAAAAATAAAAAATCGTGCAGAGCGCAGCAGCGGTGCCGGGGGCTGAAATTTGCCGCCCCCGAGTTTCTGCCGCCTGGTGCCGCTGCTCCGCTCTGCACCATTGTCGGACCGGCCCTGGCTGCACACCTCTATTCCACCATGGTGATATTGGGAGCGTTTGAAATTTAGTAAACCTGTGATAAAGTGAGAAACCATACCAGCACTGCTTTGACCGCCACTCTGATTCACTCCAATCACAATAGTGGCGCCAGAGTAAAAACACTGCAAATGTAGGAGCAGCATGTATACTATACAAGTGAGCTGTATACATTGCAACTACCAGTTAAGAAGAGGGTATATTGGAAAGGTCCCCAAACAGATTAATTACATTTAACGTTTACTTTTTCATGTTTTTCAGGAGAGGCCAGTGGGTTGGCATCACTATGTAAGTGTGCCCTAAGTAAAGTTATCTGTTAGGAGCTGCTAACCTATATTGCTGTATTTATTATTCTAATCATCTACACATTATTCCATGTATACCCACAGACAGTTCACCCAGAGCGCCAGCTGGGCAAGACCACTCTTTATTACAGAATGGATAAAACTGCACCAACAGAGTAAAGTAAAACACCTTTTGGCAGGAATACCAGCTACCAAATTCTCTAGCAAAATACATACCCCCCCTCCCCCCACATGCCAAAATGCGGCAAATCACAATGTACTCCCTTAGCATGCAATTTCGGTGCTTTGTGCTTAGACCTTTATGTATCCCCATCTGGTTACTGGAGATCAGGACCAGCCCAAAACACTGCTGCCTGGGTCCAAGGATTAAATGCTGCCCCCAAAACAGGCTGCTTGTATAAGAGTATCACAGAGCTCCACATAACCCACCACACATCCACCTATACACACACACTTACCAGCACATCCCATGAATGGTCTAGTCGAGGCCCAGGCGGGTGCGGAACCTAACCAAGACACCCACGGCTGCTCCATGCCGCAACCTGTGACAGGATGGCAAAAATGCCACCCATGGCAAAGGGCCACCTGGAACTATAGCCCCGTCGACGGGCGGCCCTGCTGGACACACACTAAACAAAAGTAGAGGGAGACCCCCTACTTATTCTTTGCCTCCACCTTTGTCGAGGTATATAGTGATCACATTTTTCATGTAGTGATGTGCACTACACAGGTTTATTTTTATTTTCATCTGTTGTGATATTGTATAAATGTATTGCAATATGACTATAAAAAAAAGATTATTTTTTTTGATATAACTAGTAAAAAGTTGAAATTATAGGTTTCTGATGGTAAGCGTTCTATTACCTTCTGGTGCTTCATCCCGCAAATATGCTGGGACCTCTTCTTCCGTTTTTTCAGTTTGATTCATTATGCCTGAAACAAAACAGATTTATTGCAACGGGATATTAAAATTTGTGATTGAATACATATTTAAGGGGCGGGTGGGGGGACAAAACATGTTCGAGGACAACCAAGCAAAAACAGCCTTGTAATTAGAGAGCAATACAGGAGGCATGATCCCTTGGGAGACAAAGAACAGATCCTATCATCAACTGCTGCACGGGCCTGTAAAAATGCAACACCGTGACAGGGCATTTAAAGAAGAATGAAGAACTCCTGGCTAAGTAAATAACAGCTGCAAACAGAAATTAGAATATTCCTTTCTACTAGTGCACAAGTATTTATGACGCCACAGAGACATGGCAGCAATTGTAATCATTGCTACAAATTAACACATTCTTGCATTTTTTTGGGCATCACTGAAAATGCTGTTTTCATGCACACTCAAAATACACAGGTATAGAGGATCTTTTTCTGGGGAAAGTGGGGAAAAAGAAAAACCTAATTAAGATCTCAAATTGAGATGGGAGATATGACAGCTATAAGGCTGGAGTCAGACGAATGCAGTGTGAACGTGCATTCAGCCATAGCAGCAGCAAATGATGTCCCATGACGGCCAATATACGAAGTACGCCCGCACGAAAGTGGCAAACGAACGCATTTTTTCGAGAACGTCGAACCGCTAGTACTGACGCACAGAGTGAGCTGCGTCAGCATAGCGGCGTGTGTGCGTGATTAGGAGACAGACGCTGCACCATGTCCTTCCTACATACCGTCCAGAGACGCAAACTTTGGTTACTCAGATTTCTCTTTTTTTTTATCTAGCTCCGTCAAAAATCACAGCCGTAATTGCGCACCGTATGACTGCTATCGCGTCTTCCGTGAAAAAGTACGTACGGACGCATGAATGCACTTTTGACGGTAGACGTGAAAAATGCGTTCGTCTGACCCTAGCCTTAGATTTATAGACTACACAGCAAGTATTGCCTTCAGGGCTAATCTCATACAATAGCTAAACTACCAATTGCCTCACCTGAGCTAAAGCAGGGAAGTGAAAATTACTATAGTGGATGGGCGTCCAGTTAGGCTGGGCGTCCACTGAATTCGTATTTGTGCGACAACAACATCGCAGAAAATCGTCCATTTTAAAACGCAGAATTGGTGGTGGGGGGGGGGGTTTTCTCTCATCTTTGCAAGCGAATTTGCAAAAGGAAGGCCACTGGTGTTTACAACCCTCTTATCTGATCTGCTCTCTGGGGCTGAAGGGAAACTTTAGACCTGAACCAAATGGTGGGGGATGTTGGACAAAGAACCAGCACTCATTGTACAGTGAGTATTTCGACAAAATACTTGGAGAGGGTAACATCCAAAGAATCTTCTGGATTATTTGAAATCTGGAAATACCCATGGAAGTATCTACTCAAATTAGATGTTCTATGTAAGTCCCATTTTATTTCAAGAACTGTATTTGCACGTTTTCGGATATTTTGTATGTCTTGTTTTTGTGATATATCAGCACGGTGTAAAGTTTCTATTTTTTTTATCTTCTTCCATTAAAACTAGCACTGTCGCTGCTCTAGAGAATTCATGCTTCTCGAATAGAACGCTTGGTTTATCTATACAGTATATATCTATATCTATAATATATACAGTCATGTCCAAAATTGTTGGCACCCCAGACATTTTTTCCAGAAAATCAATTATTTCTCACAGAAAAGTATTGCAGTAAGACATGTTTTGCTATACACATGTTTATTCCCTTTGTGTGTATTGGAACAAAACAAAAAAGGGAGAAAAAAAAAAGCAAATTGGACATAATGTCACACAAAACTCCAAAAATGGTCTGGACAAAATTATTGGCACCCTTTCAAAATTGTGGATAAATAAGATTGTTTCAAGCATGTGATGCTCCTGTAAACTCACCTGGGGCAAGTAACAGGTGTGGGCAATATAAAAAACACACCTGAAAGCAGATAAAAAGGAGAGAAGTTCACTTAGTCTTTGCATTGTGTGTCTGTGTGTGCCACACTAAGCATGGACAACAGAAAGAGGTGAAGAGAACTGTCTGAGGACTTGAAAACCAAAATTGTGGGAAAATATCAACAATCTCAAGGTTACAAGTCCATCTCCAGAGATCTAGATTTTCCTTTGTCCAAAGTGCGCAACATTATCAAGAAGTTTGCAACCCATGGCACTGTAGCTAATCTCTCTGTGGGTGGACGGAAGAGAAAAATTGATGAAAGGTTTTCATCAGGATAGTCGAGATGGTGGATAAACGCCCCCAAACAAGTTCCAAAGAAATTCAAGCTGTCCTGCAGGCTCAGGGAGCATCAGTGTCAGCGCGAACTATCCGTCGACATGTAAATGAAATGAAACGCTATGGCAGGGACACAGAGACCTAAAAAAGCAAGACAACAGTTTGCCAAAATGTACTTGAGTAAGCCAAAATCCTTCTGGGAAAACGTCTTGTGGACAGATGAGACCAAGCTAGAGCTTTTTGGTAAAGCACATCATTCTACTGTTTACCGAAAATAGAATGAGGCCTACAAAAGAAAAGAACACAGTACCTACAGTGAAATATGGTGGAGGTTCAATGATGTAATGGGGTTGTTTTGCTGCCTCTGACACTGGGTGCCTTGAATGTGTGCAAGGCATCATGAAATCTGAGGATTACCAAAGGATTTTGGGTCGCACTGTAGAGCCCAGTGTCAGAAAGCTGGGTTTGCATCCGAGATCTTGGGTCTTCCAGCAGGACAATGACCACAAACGTACGTCAAAAAGCACCCAGAAATGGATGACAACAAAGCGCTGGAGAGAGTTCTGAAGTGGCCAGCAATGAGTCTAGATCTAAATCCCATTGAACACCTGTGGAGAGATCTTAAAATTGCTGTTGGGAAAAGGCGCCCTTCCAATAAGAGAGACCTGGAGCAGTTTGCAAAGAAAGAGTGGTCCAAAATTCCAGGTGAGAGGTGTAAGAAGCTTATTGATGGTTATAGGAAGCGGCTGATTTCAGTTATTTTTTCCAAAGGGTGTGCAACCAAATATTAAGTTAAGGGTGCCAATAATTTTGTCCAGACCTTTTTTGGAGTTTTGTGTGACATTATGTCCAATTTGCTTTTTTTCCTCCTTTTTTTGTTTTGTTCCAATACACAAAGGGACTAAACAGGTGTATAGCAAAACATGTCTTACTGCAGTACTTTTCTGTGAGAAATACTTGATTTTCTGGAAAAATGTCTGGGGTGCCAACAATTTTGGACATGATATATATATATATATATCATGTCCAAAATTGTTGGCACCCCAGACATTTTTCCAGAAAATCAAGTATTTCTCACAGAAAAGTACTGCAGTAAGACATGTTTTGCTATACACATGTTTAGTCCCTTTGTGTATTGGAACAAAACAAAAAAAGGGAATTTTACGGTTGGGCTCCTGGATTGGGGTGGTATACAGCTAGTGGGGGTTTCGAAAGAACCCTATTACTTTTGTGGTGGCAGCAGATACTTTTAAGGGTGTGTACGTTTTAAGGGGGTTAGGTTGGCATAACAAGAGGCCCTTTGAGCGGGTAGCGTAAGTCCAGAGGCTTGGAGCTGTATCCCCTTGTACGCTCTCCTTCCGCACGTCATGGCAAGGTAGGTAGTTAGGTGATGTGTGGCAGCAGAGAAACTGCAGTGAAGTGTGAACTTAAAAAAATACCCCGTTTTATTAGTTTGACAGGTTTCAATGTAGAATTATTTTTTTAATTTGGTTTATTAAAACCCTTGTATTAAATTTCCATCAATAAAAATACTTTTTGCTGGAAATTTTTCTGTTTTCGCTTCAACTGGTGCACTGTACGGTATGGATTGTCTAACAGCGCATCCAGCTCCTCCATATCCATTTTCGCACACAAAAGGACTGCAGGGTTTCTAAAAGCAGAATGCAAGATTAGATAGTCTCAGAAAAAAAAGAAAGACTGTTTTTGGGTCCATAGTCGCTGATCGCTAGTCTGATGCAGTGAATGACCCTAGTCAGACCAAGTTGGTCGCACGACTACAAATCCAGTGGACGTCCAGTCTTATACACCAGAGTCTGACACAATGCTCTCCCGTGTGCAGTGGCGTAGCGTGGGTTGTCAGCGCCCGGGGCCAGCCAAGAATTGTGCGCCCCCCCCCCAACCTGTGGACACGTTATCGATATTGCCCCAGCTCTCACATGGATTTGCCCCAGCCAGCTCGCACATGGAGATTTGCGCCCCAGCCAGCTCGCACATGGAGATTTGCGCCCCAGCCAGCTCGCACATGGAGATTTGCGCCCCAGCCAGCTCGCACATGGAGATTTGCGCCCCAGCCAGCTCGCACATGGAGATTTGCGCCCCAGCCAGCTCGCACATGGAGATTTGCGCCCCAGCTCGCACATGGAGATTTGCGCCCCAGCTCGCACATGGAGATTTGCGCCCCAGCTCGCACATGGAGATTTGCGCCCCAGCACATGGATTTGCGCCCCAGCACATGGATTTGCCCCAGCTCCCGGGCAGCGGGAGTGCCTGCCCGCCCCGGTCCTGAACTGCGTGCGAGTCCGTCCTGTTGAAGGGGAGGCGGCTGCGTGCGTATGCAGGTCACGCGGTCCGGCCAGTCAGGTGGTACAGAGACTCAGTACCACCTGATTAGACGGACCACGTGACCTGCGCCTGCACGCAGCCGCCTCCCCTTCAATCAACAGGACGGACTCACTGTTTAGGACCGGGCAGGCACTCCCGCTGCCCGGCATCTGGGTCCCCTCAACCCGCGGGCCCTTGGGCGGCGCCCGAGGGCCCAGCGGGTCAGTCGGGCCACAAATTTTAGGGGCGCATAATTTCAAAAGAAATTATGCGCCCCTAACAAAACTGCGCCCGGGGCCACGACCCCCCCCCCACGCTACGCCACTGCCCGTGTGGAAAGAAGGAAACATAGTGGTTAACAGATTTGTCAGCCAGGAAAATGTATGATTTTATAATAATAATATTATAATATATATATATATATATAATTATATATATATATATATATATATATATATATATACACATTATAATATTATTATAATAAAAAGGTGTTGCTAAAGCCAGCTAATACCATATAAAAATCTAGAGCACACAGCACTTTAATGCAGATTTATAGCATTAGTCTTTCCCAATCAATAACAACAGCTCATATACGAGCTAGTCACTGTATTACCAGCCATACATGTATACATTCAGGACAAAACTAAGGAATGCCTGCAGCACCGCCACCAATTTTATTATCATCATACTTTAAATAGTGGCAGCAGACTATTAGAACACATAATTAACAAAAAATTACACTGCTCCGAGGGAATCTTACAATCTATATGCGAAATGGGGATATGGAAACAGGGGAGGGAGGGAGGTTTTAGGCCAGTCGGGCTCTAACAGGAACACTGAGGTTCTGTCCAAAATTCCAGGATCAGAACCAGCCTGTTATTTAGTCAGTTTCTTCTCCGTCCCAGAACCACACAGGGACCAGCTTTCACCTTCCAGACTGGTAGTCCTGACATTACAGAGAGATGACCCCCGAAGAGCAGAGCCCCCATTCTAGGGCTGCAACTAACGATTAATCGATTCATCAGATAAAAGAAATATTATGTGGGGGGGGGGGGAATCTAAATCCCTGCGCCCCTACTTTTTTTCATAAGCAATTTGCGTAGTGTACATAAGGTTCATACGTACAACTGCAAATTACATATTTTGCACACAAGCACCTGGTCACAGTGATGGATTGATGAAGTGTAAGCAGTTTAAGCACACGTCTGTTTTCTTCCCAAACGAACGGTGCTACAAGTGCTGAGAGACATTATGATGTCAGCACGAAAGCAAGGTGAGAACGGGGGCACTCCACTCAGCCTGACCACTTTAGCTTATTAGATTGTCCCTTTTACAATAATTTCATGAACAAACTGAGCAGGAGGAAGGTCCAGAGATGGAAGTTAGTGAGTTTGGGCAAGGAACGTGACCCGAGTGAGAGAGGGAGTGGTTTTGGGCAAAAGACTGGACCTGAGTGTAGGAGGGAGTTTGTGGGAAGGGACTGGACCAAATGGGAGAGAACGGCAGCTCCAGACCAAAGAGGTGACAGGCACGTTGGGGTGGTGGCACAGGACTCCAGCTTCAAGTAAGGATAAAAAAATAAAACAAACAGTGGTACAGTGCCCATACCAAGTGGCAGTATCTCAGGTATTGTGTTATAGCGCAAAACTGTTGTAAACTGAATAAAACAAACTGGTTATGTCTGACATAACCATCCAAACTAAATCTTGCTGAGTAAAACGGTCGGTATGTCTTCTGCAATCAGTTCTGAAGCAGAATCTGATGTTATAATGTTTAAGGCTGGCGGTCAGACGAGCGCAGTGATTGCGCACAGTAATGGATGCACTTTATAACAGAGGAGATTGTGGTTACATTGTATCAGTTTTGACAGATGTTGAGAAAAAGAAAAGAAAAAAAGCTGTATGCAGGGGTTTCTCTACATCAGTGTTGCTTTTTCACCTTGATGCCATCTTGGCAATGCATGTTGCAACGGATGCCCGCATGTGAAAAAGTGTGCATGTGCTTTGTGTGTTGTTCTCGATTGACGCCTTTGAAAAGCTATGACAGACAGCAAACAGTAAGGTCAGATGGACGCAAAAAGTGCGCTCGTCTGACCACAGCCTCACTTGGTCTAACTCTAAACAGGGTGTGCTGTACACAAAATTGGTTAAATCAACAGCCGATTAATCAATAATGAGAATAGTGGTGTCAGTCCTACCCCATACACAGGCTTCTTGGTGTGAGACTCAAGAGTTTTTATTAATTCCAGGGCTTCCCTTAAATAACTGGTGAAAGAACAGCACACACAAAACCAAACAAGAAAATAATCCAATTAAGTAACAATACAGTACACACTCCTTTTGGTCACAGAGTAAACACAAGAACAATGGTCACACTCTAATCATACAGTCACAAATCTTGATCGTGAGGAGAACATTATCCAGGGAGACAAAGACTGCTGGCTGAGTCCATTAAATGGTGGAGGGGGCTTTAAGTAGAGAGCAGTGACAGAGGTGAGGAAGTTCTGGATTATTAGTTTTGATTGTCGGGTTTTCTGAACAGGTGGGTTTTAAAGGAGTTGTAAAACTGAATAACAGGGGGTCAATCTAGTCTGGTAGCATGTGGGGGTCAAGAATGGCCTGGCATTCTGAGTCACAATGAACATCACAAGTTCGTGGGATAGGACCCTGCAGTGGAAGGACAATAAAGAACCGTTTTCGGAATCAAAAATAAATAAATCACATAACATGTTGATTATTAGGGGTATTAGGGAATATTAGGGGTATGTTTGCAATTTAAATGTACATTAACTTGTATACAAACTGAAACGCAACTGGAGTTGTAGTCTGACTTTGTATTGCAGGGGAGCCACTACCATTTATGAATTAACGGCTCCACGGCTCTTGGGCCAAGGTTTAAAACCAAATTGCCTGAAATGAGCCACTATTGACAAATCAGTCAGGGTCAGCACCACCAGAATGGGGTACAATGCAGTTGTGACAGGCTTATGCTATGTATTATCAGATATTGTAACTAAATACATACCAGTTTATTTAAGTCAAGTGTTGTTGTTTTTTTTTTTTTAAAGAAGTAGAACTATGGAACATTTACAGAGATGCTCAGTTACTGCGCTTATTCTTTAAAGGGCTAGAGTATCGAGGAAAATCCTGTGTCAGATTATGCATGGAGCCATTTCCACTATGCAAACTGGCAGTCGCTGGAATCTAGATGCACACTTCACCTTTCCGACCTGGTGTTTAAGAGGTCTTCTGGGAAGCTACCACCCCACCTGAATAGGCTGCTTCCCTTAGAAGTTCCCTCATCCTATAACCTCCGATGCAGGACCTGCACCTTACTTACAATACAAAACGAAAGTGGCTCGATCCTCATTTTCCAACAGAGCACCGCAGTTATGGAATAACCTCCCTGACTCCATCAAATCCTTCCCCAGTCTTCAGTCACTCAAGAGCTTCCCAGTAATATACCTCGATACAGAATGCACCTCTAAACATGTAACATAATGACTATAACGCAGAAAATAATCTGTATATCGGTGTTTTGTTTTTAATATCTTACATTTATTACTTTGTATTTCTGTAACAATTCAAATATTCCTGAACTCAGGACATACTTTGAAAATGTGAGAAATACTTTGTAAATAAATATATGTAATAATCCAGCTCTTGGTATTCATTTACGTCTTTGTTAACAGAAGCAGTTATGGGTCAACACTACTATGCTGTTTATATGTTACTCTAATGTGCGAAATTAGAGTGTGTGCCATAGAGATTCCAAATGGGAACACACAGTTGTCGCCATAATGTAATTAGGGAGTCTCCAACTACATCAAGGCTCAAATGCTTAGATCAACGAGGTATGTCCACACGGTGGCATCACTCCAAACTCAGGAACAAAGTGACATCTACCTCACCCAGCAACATCTAATCCAGTTTTTGAAAGAATAGTTGGACCAAGTGATGCACCATTATCAAGGTCACAGAGGGGTTTCCCACGAATATAAAGAAAAGATCCATTTTCAGAGGCACGTCTATCCTAAAATGGGTTTAAAAGATAGTTCACTTCCCACCCATTCTCCCTGCAGTTGTTGGGAAGTAGGACTCCTTTGGTAGATGCGGATGCAATTAAGTCCCTTCCTTTGACTATTTTCCCATAAATGCTAGGATTTAAAAAGAGAAACTCTAGGTGAGACGAGTGCCCCCACCTTTCCTTTGGGGCTTTGACAATTATTTAAAATGAAGGGCCAACTTTAGAATGTTTTCAAGCAAGTCAGTAAAGAAGTAAAAAGAAACAAAAAACAGGTTTGTGCTGAATATAGCAGGAAACCTCTCATCATTTTTTTCCCACATTTATACTCCATATATTAACCCTAAAACTTCTTACTATTTAAACTGCAGTTTCTGCATCCAAATTTCTTAAGAGTAAATTTAAAATGGGGGGGGGGGAAAATTGCATTAAAATATGTACACCACGCTGACACAATAGGAGCGTGTATATATTTATTAAACAAAAACCCCTGCACTCATGGACTTGCAAAACAAATAAATGCCTGGTGCTTAGCGTGCTCTTCTGACGCCAGCCTATGTGTACTCGTACTGACGTGCTTACCAGCGTCCGTCGCAGCGTTGTGACACTGCAACAGAGCCGGTCACACGCTTTTGAACGCACGAAATCCGCACACAACCAGCGTCCATTATCCAAGCCTCTCCAGGAAAAGCGTTAGGACGCGCGTTGACGGAGCTGAAAAGCACAATTCTCCATAGGAGGATCGCGCTTTGCAAACACGGTTGTCTGACACTAGCCTTAGCCCAACGAAAAATACATGGAACAGAAAAGGATTTAGCATACTTTAGGTCTCATACATTATCGGGGATGGGAAAATCCCACTGCCTGACTCCCGGGACTGGTAGTAATGGGAGCCGGGCAAGAGGTTTCTTACCCCCATGTAGCCCAGCTTCGGGCAAGAAAAGCAGGGTCCGAGCAGATACCGGAGTCCTTGCTGCTCAGCACGCGCGTGTACTGAGCCCCAACTACTGCCGGTATCCTGTAGGGCCCAGCACTGTGTGGACGTGTGTGGAGCATCCTGGGGATTCCCTCCCCAAAGCAGAGAACACTCCACGCCCGTCCTGTTCTGACCCTGCTCACTGACGATCTGGCTCCGAGCAGGGACGTCAACCCAGCCCACTCTGTGGGACTGTCCCCCAGGCCGCGGGCGTCATCACGCATGCGCGATGATGTCACTAAATGGGGATTCCCCTCCTGACTGGCAGGGGAATCCCACAGGAGATGCTGGGGTCCTTTTGGAACCTCTGTATCTCTGGTTCCGTATGTCCTACAAGGACAATTGAGATATCATTGGAAAGGCCAGAGAGTCTGGCCTTTCCATTGATAGAATACATGACCAAATCGTATGGAAATATTTAAAAAAATAAAAAAAGGTATATATAAATTTTATCTAAATGCAACATCCCCCTTTTTAACGATGCAGCGGCACTAAATATAAATTTTAAATATTTTAATGTATATATTTATTAAAGTTTATTTTTATATTTTAATGTTATATTCTAATTTAAATTAAATTTGAATAATATATGCTTTCATTTAATTAATATAATTCAAATAAACAGCATAATTGTTTGAGTTCTATTGCTGCGGAGCTCTGATATGCTCATACACACTGCACATTACTGAGTTATATTGCTGTGGAGCTCTGTGATTGAGCGTATCACGGAGCTGCACAGCAATATAACTCAGTAATGTGCAGTGTGTATGAGCGTATCAGTTACAGTTACAAGCATTTAGAAGGCGTCAACAGATTCCTTAGCGCTGTACAAGGGGAGAGACAGAATAACAAATATACATACAAGTTAGGCTAATGTCAGACGAACGCATACTGAGCACACTGTGTGTCCGTGCACAACTGACATACTTTCTGACTGACAACAAGGTAGTGGCCACACGTTTTTTTTTTACTGATGTAGATGGGAAATGAAAAAATTGATATATGATATGAAAAACCATTTTGTTCGTCAAACATGAAGTCCGTCTGACTACATTACAAAACTCACACACAAAGCTACGCAGACGTGGTGCACTCTGTGTGTCCGTCCTAGCAGTTTGACGTTCTTGCCTAAATTGCGTCCGGTGTCACGTGCGTTCGCACTTCTGTGCAGACGTACTTCGTGTGTGGGTCTCTTGATCATAATTTTATGCTACGACTACATTAAAATGTGCGGCAACACGGACGTGATCACTGCGTTTGTCTGACATGGGCCTTACACACAGAACATTAGGAGGGAAGGACCCTGCTCGAGAGCTTACCCTCTAGGAGTATCGTATCACAGAGCTTCTGGCAATAAAACTCACAATAATGTGCAGTGTGTATGAACGTGAGTTTTATTGCAGTGGAGCTCTGTGATACACACACACACACACACACACGCACACGCACGCACGACCGGGAGATTTATTGCTGTGTGATATGCTCATTCACACCGCACATTACTGTGATCAGTAATGTGTGGGTTGTATGGTGTGAGAAAACTGCAGTGTAAGAAGTGTTCTATTTAAACGAAATTCCTGTGTTCGTTGATCATATTAATATGTTTGTTCTTTGTGGTTAAGAATAAAGACCTAATGTTATTTTTGTTGAAATTATATTTCTTATCGGGACAAGTAGATGGTCATGGGGGACAAGTAGATTGGGCTTCCACTGTAGTCCTTGGACAAGTAGATTTTTTTAAAATTTCCACACCCCTGTATACATACAGACTTTAGGTTTTCACGTATGATACCTCACAGTCCTCTTTTTCTGTTATATCTTTAAGTAGAAGAGGTGGCGTGACTAAATTTATTTAAAAGCTACTTCTGGCACAGGGATCTTTGATCTGTGAAGACTCACAAAAGATACAAAGCAAATTTTTAAACCTCTACCTTGTATTCTGGCCATGGCTAATGATGGGAGAAGTTGCCACATCGATCACCTGGTCAGACAACAGCTATTGCTGAAAGGACACAAAACCAAGTGTTGTACAGGGTGGGAAGGAAAAGAAGCAGAGGAGATAACGGAATGGAAAAGTAACTATGGGCGAGTAAAATAAAAAGCAGAAAAGTCAGGACAAGGATAGAGTAGGACAAGAATGAAAGACCAATTAACTGCTAAGGTCCAGTCCATCTAGCTGTTCCAGCCAGCACACCATGCCAGGAAAAGCAAAAGGCCATTCAACAAACCAAAGGAGACAGAACATGGTTGCCAGCAACCGTGTATCTCCCCCGGCCCCATATCCAGCTCCTAGAATGCCCAGTGCCACTAGTGATCTCTTGTAATGGTCCTAGTACAACTAAGCCCTTGCAAAATCTTCCAGCCCCCCCCCCCATGTCTCCAGCCACTACACTCTGCAGATTTGTTGAATTCCAGAGGTGTCACCCATAGCTGTAAGAAAGTGGCCGATCTCAAAGTGGGATCAACAGGAGTGCTGTCAAGATAAGGCCAAGCATAATGGATCATTTTACGGTTTTAATAGATGCGGCAAGTTGCAAAAAAAAAAAAAAAGTATTCAGGGGACAAAGGTTTGTGTCTGTGACCTCCACTTACTGTGCTTGTTGATCTCACAAGTGCCTCCCCGTAACATATGAATACTGGGTACAACTGATATCCAACTTGGAACAGGGCACACATATTGGAAAGTCAGGCAAAGGTTTGTGAGGAATAATCAAGAAATGTAAGAGACAGTAAGTAGTACATAGCTACCTGACCCCTTGAATTTGTTAAGTCCCGATCTACAGTTCTGAAAGTGTTACTGTCGTGGATCACATTAACAGCTTATCACATGACAGACTGCAGTTCATAAGTTCTATATTGTTTATTTTCTACACAGCATGTGATGCTTGTAGCTAAGGAACATGATTAGTACAGATGTAACAGACAGGCACAAGAAACATTGCACTGTTCATTTTGCAACAGTAATACAGCTATGTATCTATATAAAATCAGTATAGCAATAGCAGTAGAAGTGATACGTTGGTACATTTAAAAGACAAGCTTTCGAGAGTATTCCTCTCTTCAGGTCTTGAAGCAATACTAGCTATATATAGTATAGCTTCAAGACCTGAAGAAGAGAGTCACACTCTCAAAAACTTGTCTTTTAAATGTAACGTTAGTCCAATAAAAAAGGTATCACTACGTACTGCTATATTCTGGTGATTTTGGAATCTGGACTGACACGGATAGATATATAAGGTTACGGGTAAAGCCAGGAGTGCGGTTAATCCTAGGATTACCCGGGTAATCCTGACATTACCCAGGCGTCATTAGCAAAAGTCCGAAGTGAAATTTCGGTCTTTACCCGGGTAATCTGCAAAGTATCCAGAGGCCTCTGGGTACTCCGGTTTTCTGCTCTATTTTAACCGGGTAATTCACACATTACCCTAGTGTTGTTGGATAAAGTGTCATGTGCAACGAAACATCAGACTTTATCTGAGTAATCTGCAAAATATCCAAACGCCTCTGGGTACTCGGCTTTTCTTGGGTTTTCAGAAGGTTACAGGTGACTGAATTCCGAGGATTACCCAGATAAAGCTGCAAACTGTTATCTGACTGATAAAAATAACCAAAAACACAATTTTGTTAATGAAATTGTATCCACAGTCACAAACCACACTAAATAACTGTCATATTACTCTGTGCAATAATTGTCTGAAAATTTATTTATGAAGATAAAGATATTACATAAAGAGTAACCTGATGGTTATCATGTTTTATAAATGATATATAAGCACATATGACACATAATAAAGATCATGTAACTCTTTCACTTTCATATAAGATGCATATAATGAATATACAGAGTAACAGGATATCTTTAATACATTTTAATGTTGGTCTTTTGCCATTTTCATTGATAATATCCAAAAAGATAATAGCAAAATTCACCGTTAGCCAAGCGGGGTTGGATGCTCTGCAGATTATCCAGGTGCAGTTGTGGATAGTCCTCAGATTACCCGGGTGAAGCTTCAGACTTGCACATTATCCGGGTAAAGTGCGAGTTTTTCAGCTCTTCCAGACTGTTAGCCAGGGCAGTTGGTTAGTCCTAAAATTACCCGGGTAAAGTCTGAAATTTTCATTTTTTTCCAGCTTTACCCAGCGGTTTTGGGTGATGTCAGGATTACCCGGGTAATCCTAGGATTAACCGCACTCCTGGCTTTACCCGTAACAATAATAATAAATATATATATATAATATATATCACACACACACACACACTACTGTAAGCAAGAAGTGTAATTATAACAAACTCTAGACAAAAAAAATTAACAGAGGGGTTAATCGTTAACCCCCTCAGGCCCCCAGCCCATTGCCTAGACTAGCACAAAATTGATTTCACTGGTGCAGGTAACCGCTCGGATGCATGGGTGATAGTTGTGTGCTAGCTAGCGGATCAACTGGTGAAGCCTTAAAAGTAACCACTTCACTGGGGTCAATGCATGGTCCTCCTCACCCACAGTCACTTGTGTGGAGGTGAAGGGTATTAACCTCCCTGGCGGTATCCTGAGTGTGGCTCGGTGTTAAATTTCAGTGTTTAAAGAGGTAACCCCGAGTCACACTCTGGCTGATACATACCTGTCCCTGTGTTCTCTCAATGTCCTCCCGCAGCATCCTGCTTCCGGGTTCCCATTGCGGGAAGGGAACTTCAGTATGGCATTTCAGTATTGGCCATTCTTTCTAGATTATAGCAGCCTGGTGGTTTAATCTCTAATGGCACATTGAGCTAAATCCTTATGACATCTGAGCAGGAACCCACCATAGGGCAGGCTACTAGTGCTGTTGCTCATTCTCAGGACCCTCACACACCTTGTTATTGACCCTACTTACCAACCACTCCCACAGTGACCTGTCTCTTCTCCATCGGCAGATCTACAGTTGTGTTCAAAATTATTCAACCCCCAATGCTATAAAGCGTTTTAGGGAATTTAGTGTACATTTGTAATTGTATTCAGAATGAAATCCTACAACGACTTTTTAAAGAACCATATGCAACTAAAATGACATCAATTGGTTTTGTAATACAGTAGTAAAGGTTTCTTTTGTGAATTCTTCATTGACACAATTATTCAACCCCTTAAAGACTACCACTCTGAAGAACAGAGGTTCATTCAAGTGTTTTCAATCAGGTATTGAAAACACCTGTGGATGTCACGGAGCAGCAATAAAGCATAATAAGCACCAATTAGGCAGCTTTAAAATGACTGTGATACTCAGCTCCTTCTAGACATTTACTGGTGTGGTTACAAACATGGTGAAGTCAAGAGAATGGTCCAGGAAGACAAGAGAAGAGGTGATTACACTTCACAGGAAGGGCAATGGCTATAAGAAGATTGCAAAGATGTTAAACATACCAAGAGAGACCATAGGAAGCATCATTCGCAAATTCAAGGCAAAGGGCACTTGAAACGCTACCTGGTCGTGGCAGAAAGAAGATGCTGACTTCGACTGCTGTGCGCTACCTGAAGCGTAGAGTGGAGAAAAGTCCCCGTGTGACTGCTGAGGAACTGAGAAAAGATTTGTCAGATGTGGGTACTGAAGTTTCAGCTCAGACAATACGGCGCACACTGCGTAATGAAGGCCTCCATGCCAGAACTCCCAGGCGCACCCCCTTGCTGTCTCCAAAGAATAAGAAGAGTCGACTGCAGTATGCCAAAAGTCATGTGGACAAACCACAGAAGTTTTGGGATAGTGTTCTGTGGACTGATGAAACAAAATTAGAACTGTTTGGGCCCATGTATCAACGCTATGTTTGGAGGAGGAAGAACAAGGCCTATGAAGAAAAGAACACCTTGCCTACTGTGAAGCATGGCGGGGGGGTCAATCATGCTTTGGGGCTGTTTTGCTTCTGCAGGTACAGGGAAGCTTCAGCGTGTGCAAGGTACCATGAATTCTCTTCAGTACCAGGAGATATTGGATGACAATGTGATGCAGTCCATCACAAACCTGAGCTTGGGAGACGTTGGACCTTTCAACAAGACAATGATCCCAAGCATACCTCCAAGTCCACTAGAGCATGGTTGCAGATTAAAGGCTGAAACATTTTGGAGTGGCCATCGCAGTCACCTGACTTAAATCCGATTGAGAACCTCTGGTGGGACTTAAAGAAAGCAGTTGCAGTGCGCAAGCCTAAGAATGTGACTGAACTGGAGGCTTTTGCCCATGACGAATGGGCGAAGATACCCGTAGATCGCTGCAAGACACTTGTGTCAAGCTATGCTTCACGTTTAAAAGCTGTTAGTACAACATCCTTTTACAGTTATAAGTACTAAGATTGAATGTCACTTGAGGGTTGAATAAAACTGATAATGATGTGAGCACAGAAAAGACATTTGTGGTTATTTCATTATAAATGTTATGTTATGTTATATTTGTCTGACCTACACGTGCCTCTTTGATTTAATTGTAAGCAAGATGACTGAATGATCAAAATCAATGTCAAACTGGCCAAAACACTCAATTTCAGTGGGGGTTGAATAATTTTGAACACAACTGTATCTGCAGGCTAGGAGTATTCCCAGAGTGCATAAATGTCATGAAAATTATATTCACTTTATCCAAGTGAAATGCAATGTATGGAGGATCACATGAAAGGGCATACATTTCACTGACTCTTTTGGCTGATGCAATTGCCACCAAAAAAAAAAAAAAAAAAAAAAGAGGAGGATCCCATAACGTCTATAAAATGGAATAGGTTTGCAAATTCATGGTGGTAACATTGACATAAAACGCTAAAAACCTTCCTAAAACGAAGGATGTAAAGCCAAATCCTTTACTTTTAAAAGGTTATTGTTCCTAAACCTTTTGTTAATATCGGTTTAAAGGATTCCAAAACGGAAGGAATATCTGCAGATAATGGAGAAATCATTCTATTTGGAACTTGCTTAACACTGTTATTGGATAGTCAGAGTTCCCCAAGTCTTCCTGAACTGGCTGGGTCCAAACTTCTCCTTGGGGGCTAGCTTCCTTAATTCAGTGAACTAAACTCTTCTTGGCAAAAAGAGAATTGTCATCATTGAAGCTATGCCTTCTCTAAATCGCTCTGACAACCTTTGAGATTAGCCTACCCGCTTCCCCTAGTAGCTCTACTCAAACATCCACATGAACTTTGATGCCATCAAGTCTTTTGATGGATTTCTGCACCTTTGAGAAATTTCCTGTAAACACCAATAGAGATAGACTGGTCCTACTGACTGCTGGAGAATCTGCTGAGGTAGTATGCAAAGAAGTCAACAACTCCAGAATATCATTTTATAACAGATATCTCTGCCCATACAAAATGTCTCCCTCCCATGTAATTCCACTAGTGATTAGGACCTTTAAGACATCTAGCACTGTGGTAGCTTTGTCTGATTGAATTTTGACTGCCTTCTTAGTGATCAAAAGTTGAAGCTTTTTCAATGCTTCCAAGATCGCCAACATTTCTCTGAAATTTGAAGACTAGAGTTGACTTGAATCATTTCAGGACCCACTTACTGTGACATTTTGCTGTTGAGCTCCTCAGTCTGCCTTCAATGTATCCATGGTTGTGGTGATACAGTTTTGGTATCAAGAAGAAACACCTTCCACAAAAGTTTGAATTGTTGTTTCTCAAATGAATACCTGGGGATTTTATGGTAAAGTGGTCCTCGACCACCTGAACAAAGTTTCACTGTAGAAGTGGAACTTTGTCCATTGCAGCTTTTACATGCCCCAAAATAGTCAAATGACAATGTGTATTCTTCGGCTTTAAAAATAGAGGGAAGAGAAGAAAAGACACTATGACCATTTAAATTCACTTAAGGGAACACTCTAGGCCGGTGATAGCGAACCTTGGCACCCCTGATGTTTAGGATCTACATGTCTCATGAAGCTTAGTCACAGATAAGGCTGGCTGAGCATCATTGATAATGTAGTTCCAAAATATCTGGGGTGCCAAGGTTCGCCATCGCTGCTCTAGAGACTGTAACCAATGATCACAGGAACTAGAAGGTCTCCCTCTCTGCAGATATGATTCAGCCCTCAAAGTACAAAGGGGGGGGGGGTTAGCTCTGCTCACAAAGCTCAGATCAGTGGTCCCAGGTCTGGATTTCTTAGTCAGGAATGAAAATTAGCTTGTTCCTGCCTTTAACCAATGGCTGTCAATTTGTTTGCTTTGCGAGGAGGACTGGGAGAGAATCATGCTTCATTCACCCTGTCCCCTCCCATTTTAATTTTAGGTAAATCAGACTTGTGCAAGAAATTATGTAAAAACATTACAGCAGGCCTCAAAATTTCCACTCGCCTACTTGCATTTGGCGAGTGGAAATTACATGAGGGCGAGTGGAAATGGAGATGCAGGGCAGGATAAGGGTTAGGTGGGGCAACTAGTGGCGAGTAACTCTTAAGGCCTGGCTAGTAGTTTGGGACTAGAAATTTTGAGCCCTGCATTACAGCATGCAAACTGACCTTTATACCATGTTGCATTTTGCATAAAAGAATATAATTCCAGCTGACAACAGAAATCATAAGATGAGGTTAGGCAAACTCACCTGTTGTGTCTTTGACTTCCTGACCTCCTGAAGTACACAGATGCAATCGTCTGGCATATGAGAAAAGACATAATGCATTATTCTGGGAGGTTGAAACAAGATATGATAACAGTGTGAAGGATATCTAAAGCCGGGGGCACACTAGGCGTTTTCTTTAACGCACTAGCGTGTGTTAAATAAAACGTTAATGCACCGCCCCCCTCCACAAGGCTGTAAAGTGCGATCCTCCTATGGAGGATCGTGCTTTGCAGCCCCGTTGACGCGCATCGACAGTGATGATCTCTAGATGCACGCATGCTACGCGCGCACTAAGTGCGCGCGTGTGCAAGCATGTGACTGGCTCCATCCGCAGCATCACAACACTGCGACGGGCGTCGGTAACGTACGCTAGTGCGCACAAGATGACGCCTAGTGTGCCCCCAGCCGAAGAGCGTCACAAAAAAAACCTCTGAGGTGTGGTGACACCGCGACGTGCCAGCCGCACGATGTAACGCGCGCACAAACTGCACGCGCTACAGCAGGCGTGCTGTGTCCCTTTAGAAAGCCTCCCCGTCGAAGCACTACATTGCGTGTTCGACCGGGCTGCAAAGCGCAATCCTCCAATAGGAGGATCAAGCCTTGCAGCGCTGAGCGCAATCCTCCATAGCGTTGAACACACAAACTGCGGTCATCAAATTGCTACTCCCTTAGTGCGCTTGTCTGACACCAGCCTATGTGTGCCCGTACTGACATGCCTCCCGGTGTCCATCGCAGCATTGTGAGGCTGCGACAGGGCCGGCCACACGCTGTTGCACGCGCAGTTCGTGCACGCGACAGCGGCCCATGCTGCAAGCCTCCCTGTCGAACCGCTACGACACACGTTCAATGGGGTTGCAAAGTGCGATCCTCCATAGGAGGATTGAGCCTTGTAGCGCTGAGTGCACTAACTTCGCTCAGCGAGGTGTCCAGACGGGCGTCAGAGTGGAAGGAACGTTCACTCCACTCGTAAAAACGCCCATCTGATCCCGGCCTAAGTCAGGTTGTTCCAACAGAAAAAAACAAGTAAGAATTTCTAGCTGATCCAAAAGAAATATGCAACACTGAAGAAAAAACACAAAAAAAAAAACAGGCTCCACATATAATGGGTCAGTACAAACCGACTCATAGCAGCCAAGACAAGGTACCCCAACGTTTTGGCAATCAAATCGCCTTTCTCAAGGGATGCAAGAAATGTACTCACTATATCTTGTATCTATATGGGGGTTCTGTTCTGGTTTGTACTGAGCCACTATATGTGGTGGCTGCTTTTTTTTCTTCTGTGTTGCATATTTCATTTGGTTCAGCTAGAGATTCTTACTTGTGTTTTTTCTGTTGAGACAACCTGTGGGGCTGCCTTGATAAATGCTGTATATTGTGTGCTGTAGCCATATGTAACAGTTGGCATTGTGATATCATTATTCTTGTTATTGACAGTATTTATTTTAGTATTCCATAAAGATATTATTATACTTTGGGTATATCATATATTTTGGTTGTATCATCCTGACTCGTGTGGGTTTTATTCTGGGAGGTGTCATTTTTATTTTGTAAAGGATGCAGATGGAATACACAAAACTATTTTATTTCATTTGAAACCTAGTGGGAGTGACAGCAAAGTGGAGAAATAAAAAGTGGTGTAAACTTGGCAAAGTAAAGCAAACACCGAGGGAAGGCTCTTGCTCTTTAAGGTTACCATGGTGATTACACGATGCTGATAAGTCTGGCCCACAACACTCATCTAAGCTACAGAAGCCTTGCCGACAAACCTGATATCCAAAAGTGGGCATCACTCATCACAAACAAAAATAAATATGATATCATGTTCTTTCAGACGCCGCCTCTCACCAGCCCAAAAAAAATAGCAGCCCTGTATCCAGTGGCTACCTGACCAGGATTTGCCAAGCCCTGCCTGAAACATGCATCACCTGGTTCAATACTGTATACCTACTGGGATATAGGGGGTTAACGGAGCCTGTCAGCAGCACCCCCTCCCTTCACAGGCAATATTTGCAAGTAACAAAACCCTGCTGAAAGAGGTTTCCATGCTTGAATGACTGTTATTCCAAGGGTAAAAATATATCAACGTCACAAAAATAAAAACAGCTTTTATAAAAAAAAGATATATATATATTATATAAAAAATAAAAACAGCTTTCACTATATAAAAACAAATGTGTGTAAACAATAAAAAAAAGTTAAGAAAAACGAGATGTTGATACTTATTCTTAAACTCACATATAACAGCAGATGGATTTGGGAGAACCTACCCTATTCACTAATGAGCACAGGGGCCATGAAAGAATTAAGGAACGGATCATACTGGGTTTAGTGGTTTATTCACCAAACAGTGATTTGAAATCAGACTACAAAACACAGACAAAAACTACCAAACTGCGCACACAGCTGAGAGGGAGACTTATTCGCTCTAAAGAATCAACATCCTTGTTTCTTATATAGCAGCAACAGCTTATTCAGTGCTGTACAGAGACTATATAAATCAGAACTAAGTGGTGTACTGGGCCCTGTTCACAAGAGCTTGCACTCTACAATACTACATCTACTTTGGCACTGTTCATGAATATGTTGTACGTATATGTGTATAAAATTATATCTAGATTGTAAACCTGCGGGAATGTCAGATCGTCCCATGAGCAAAACTGGTTTCCCTTGTATATCTCGTCTGTATCCCTATTCTTGAACATGTTAATGATATGTATACACAGAATGCAAAGTGATATGACCTGGGTAAGAGAATGGGGGCTATGGGATGATACAGACATGCAGGAGCCTTCAGTGTGATGTGCAGATGCTGGCATGACATCTGGACCCACCCAGCACAGGACCTGTACCCAGCAACAAAACTTCACAGGTTTTCCCCAAATCACCAGAGAAATGGAGTGCTGTGTAAACACATTAGAGGCCGAGTGAGCTGTGTAATCAGCTGGATCCGGGGTCTGTGATAAGGCACGGGTCTGAGATGTGGAGCACAGACACTCAGGGCTCGCTGAGGGAGGGGAGCTGCTCTCTGCAGGCACAGGGAGGCTTTTCTTCAACCCAGTGACGTGGCAGAGGCTTAACCTGATCCTCATCCCCAAACTGTGCCACGAATCGGCTCCCAGCCCAGGGACGGATGGGGCGGCGAGGAGAGTGAAGCCCCTGCCTAGCAGGGAGCCCTGTAACCCCCGCACCCAGCCAGGTGGCGGGCAGAGTTAACCCTTCAGCCGCTGCAACTGCTGAGATCAAGTCCCAGGGCGAGGATGGTGAGGGCATCTAAACACACAGGGCAGTGCTGGCCCTGGTGGAGTCAGGATGGGGCCCACGTCTTAACTTTATTGCACGGAGCCCTCTCCCCAGGGCACAGTCTGTCAGGTATGTGCTCCCCTCCCCCCAGAGCTGGAAAGACGGGTCTGCGGTCCTGCAATTAACCCGTGCGGTGCCAGGGACTGCAGTGCTGGCACCTCACACGCACCCAGCATGAGCAGTGATATGGGGCAGTGTGGGGGCAGTGCCAGGCCCCGTGCCCTGAATAAACACACAGCTGTATGACCCTCAATTCACGTATGAAACCCCCGCACGGCATATCCTCAGAAACAAACCCAGCTCGCTGCATTACTTCCCCTCGGTGTCCCTTACCGGCTGCAGGTGAGGTCGGGCTGCTCTCGGCTCCTCGGTCGCCTCGCTCCGGTCAAGATACGCTCAGCTCCTACAGGCTCCCAGGCTGCACGGCCGCTGCAGACGTGGCGCCTGACGCATCCATCCGCAGAGCCAATAGGAGGGCGCCGCCAGCCAGCCAATCAGCGACCGACTCTGCCCTTAACGCGGAGAGACCGTCCAGATGTTCTAGAAGCACCGTTAGGTGTGCAGTGTGAGTTTCACTAAGGGCGGCCTATGCTCTGAGGTGAAATGAAGGGGGCACGGGCATATACCTGCCCAGCCGGTTTGGTCTAGATTGATCTCTTCAGCCAATTCTCCGGAGTTTCACCTTTTAGTGAATAGACCTGATAATAGTCTGATGCTGCTGATGAGCACCGCATGAAAAACGTGACCCTGCTATATTTACCGCCATGGTCAAACGTTTTAAGAGTGACACAAATATTCATTTTCACAAAGTCTGCTGCTTCAGTGTTTTTAGACCTTTTTGTCAAATGTTACTATGGTATACTGAAATATAAATAAAAGCTTTTCATTTTTATCTAAAATGTTTTTTTATTGAGTACCGGTAGGCAGAGATAAGATTGCCGTCACAGGCCATGCAGGGCCATCCATTAACGCAGGTCACATAAACATACTTGGATACCCATCAGTGCGGATGGTACAGTTTAGTTATATCTATAATTTATTAAGGTGAAATTATTATTATTATTCTTTATTTATAAAGCGCCAGCATATTCCGCAGCTTTAAAGAAGAAAGGACAGAAAGAAAAGACAAAGAAACATGGTTCCTCAAAATTTACACCACTTTACCAGAGGACCTAAAGGAAGCACAGCTATCCCATGTGTCTCAGTATAATGAGAGACTGTCCCGAGTCTTAGGCTGCTGTCAGACGAGCGTAGTGTTCACGTCCGTGATTGCGCCTAAAAGTACGTCCGTGATAGCATGAAAGTAAGTCCATTGGAGCCTGACACATGAAGTACGTCCGCACTGAACTGCGGACGCACAACGGCCGCGGCAAACGGACGCAGGTTAGGCAAGAACGTAATACTGCTAGAACGGACGTGCGGAGTGCGCCACGTCCACAACGTCTGCATAGCTTTGTGTGTGAGTGATGGAGCGAGGTCAGACGGACTGCATTTATACGTCCAGCATTTTTGACGGACAGAATGTTTTTTCATTGTAATTTATTTTTCCCTCCTACATCCGTCAAAAATAACTTCAGTGAAAAAACGGACTGTGTGACCACTACTGCGTCATCCGTACTGACGATGTCCGTACTGCACGGACGTACAGTCCGTAGAAATCACGCTCGTCTGACCCTAGCCTTAGTGAACATCTCATATTCACAGATCTCATTCAAACAGTTAACAGGGTTATTCAAAGAAAATCGAAAAGTCACCGCACGTTCAGTGACTTCGTTCTCTTCAATTCGGTGCGATTCAGCGATCCCATTTCGGCGGCCCTGCGGTCACGGCCGGCGCTGCCGCTAGGCCAGCTAGGCGGGCGCCTAGAACGCGGTGCCCGCCTAGGGCGCAGCCGGCCTGACCAATTGAAAAAAAAATAATTGGCGAAATTGGCCGCGGGGCAGCCTGGGGCGGCCACGTGTTGCAGCCTGCCCCAATACGAGCCGGCATCGCCGCAGGCGTCAAGGAGACGGAGGCGTGGACTTCGTGCTTCTAGCTTCCTGCACCAAGTCCACGCCTCCGTCTCCTTGACGCCAGCGGCGACGCCAGCATGTATTCGGACTGGCCTGGGACTACGAGGAGGCGGAGGGAAAAGGCGTTGGAGCGGCAAACAGCCATGGGTGAGCCTGGGGGCAGATACATCCAAGTGTGAGCTGGGGGGGCAAATATCCATGTGTGAGCTGGGGGGAGGCAGATATCCATGTGTGAGCTGGGGGCAGATATCCATGTGTGAGCTGGGGGGGGGGCAGATATCCATGTGTGAGCCTGGGGGCAAATATCCATGTGTGAGCTGGGGGGGGCAGATATCCATGTGTGAGCTGGGGGGCAGATATCCATGTGTGAGCTGGGGGGGACAGATATCCATGTGTGAGCTGGGGGGCAGATATCCATGTGTGAGCCTGGGGGCAAATACCCATGTGTGAGCCTGGGGGCAAATTCCCATGTGTGAGCCTGGGGGCAAATACCCATGTGTGAGCCTGGGGGCAAATATCCATGTGTGAGCCTGGGGGCAGATATCCATGTGTGAGCCTGGGGGCAAATATCCATTTGTGAGCTGGGGGGCAGATATCCATGTGTGAGTTGGGGGGGCAGATATCCATGTGTGAGCTGGGGGGGGCAAATATCCATGTGTGAGCTGGGGGGGATATCCATGTGTGAGCTGGGGGGGACAGATATCCATGTGTGAGCTGGGGGGCAGATATCCATGTGTGAGCCTGGGGGCAAATACCCATGTGTGAGCCTGGGGGAAAATTCCCATGTGTGAGCCTGGGGGCAAATACCCATGTGTGAGCCTGGGGGCAAATACCCATGTGTGAGCCTGGGGGCAAATATCCATGCGTGAGCCTGGGGCAGATATCCATGTGTGAGCCTGGGGGCAATATCTCCATGTGTGAGCCTGGGGGCAATCTCTCCATGTGTGAGCTGGAGGAAAATATACCCATGTGAGAGCTGGGGGCAAATATACCCATGTGAGCTTTCTTTTTGGGGGGGGTGCAAGTAGCTGGTCTTGCCTAGGGCGCAAAATAGTCTAGCACCGGCCCTGCCTGCGGTGTATTCAGCAAGCACCACAGGGCCGTCGTAGTGCAGGGAAAAGCCGCCGCAAACATGAAGAACACTCGCTGCGAAACCTGCAAAAACATCTGGAGTTGCTCCTCTCCATCCTTCTGTACAGTCAGCTTCCTGTCCATGTGCCACAAGGGAGGGAGGAGTGAGAGAGGTGAGGAGAGAGCAGGAGGACAAGCCTGATGCAGCAGAAGCCTGGACACACATCACACGGGGTCAGTGGCGTAGCGTGGGTTGTCAGCGCCTGGGGCAAGGCAAGAATTGTGCGCCCCCCCCAACCTGTGGACATAACACACCATGATTCCCTTCTACCAGTAGCGTATTGACCCCCTTACCCCACAAGCACAAGTATTGTATACTAACAAAATACTGATATAATAAAAAAATGAAACACACATGGCCCCCACGCTATGCCACTGCTACCAGTCACCCAGTTCCAGCATACCCTAGCATAGTTCCACTCTCACACTATACCCAGTCACTCTCTCCAAGTACCCCAGTCACTCTCTCCCAGTACCCAGTCACTCCCAGTCATTCTCTCCCAGTAACCCCCAGTCTCTCTCTCACTCTTTCTCCAAGTACCCCCACTTTCTCCCAGTACCCCCAGTCACGCTCTCTCTCTCTCTCTACCCAAGTATCTCCAGTCACTTTCTCCCAGTATTCCCAGTCATTCTCTCCCGGAACCTCCAGTCACCGTCTCCCTGTACCCCTCACTGTGTGTTGGCCACGCTGCTCTGGTGTCACAGTGTTGCCTACCTGCGTGGAGTTGCTGGTGGCCTGGGGGGGCTGTCCAGGGGGGCTTACTGGAGACCAAATTTTAAATTGTGCTGCAGGGCAGGTGCCTCCCTCCCTCCTCCCTGGTCAGCAGGGGCAGGGGGGCTGGAACAGTGCTTCAAGGGGGGGTTGACATGCGAGGTACAGGGTGTTCCGTTGAATAATGTTGCGCTGCTTCACGTGACTCATGTCGGCATTAAGGAGTCAGGACAGGACCAGACTTTTCTGTCCTGGTCCTCCCATCTGGATGCTGACTGCTAAGTCACCGCCGGCGTGGCAAAACTGGCAGACACCTTGCTGATCCCTGCTGGAAAATATTAGTGGTTCAAATTTCTTTTGAAATTTTGCGCCCCCTAAGAAAATTGCGCCCGGGGCGACCGCCCCCGAGGCACCCCCACGCTACGCCACTGCACGGGGTAAGTTCATGATTCCCCCATGACACAGGCAGAGTTTTTTATTAGGGCAGCTCAATACACAAGCAGGGAGGCCAGGCTGCTGGAGTCAGCTAAAAATTGTCTGACTGTGATAGCGTTGCTGCTCTCCTGCCCCCAGACAGACACATCCCCCCCCACCTGCTGATCTCTAACTCCCTTTGCAGGGAGGGGGCGACGTCAGTGACGTGCGGTGAGGTCAGTGGCTGGTGAGGCACTGGCTAGTATCAGAGCTAGATATACACAGGTTATGTAGGTTCAGTGCTCCCCAGGATCTGGCTGCTCTCAGTACTCCCCAGGATCTGGCTGCTCTCAGTGCTTATCAGGATCTGGCTGCTCTCAGTGCTCCCCAGGATCTGGCTGCTCTCAGTACTCCCCAGGATCTGGCTGCTTTCAGTGCTTACCAGGATCTACAAACAGAAAAAAAACAGGGGGTCAGGTATCTGTAATGTCCGCAAATAATGCTGTGAATTACTTGGCTGCAGCTAGGAAGTGAAAGCCCCCTTCCGCATCCAAACAGATAGGAGATTAACCTCCCTGGCGGTCTAATTTTTTCAAAATTTCGTGTCTAAAAGCGTCTCAATTTTTTTTTAAAGGAAACGTGTTTTTGTACATAGTTAGCCTGTAATAATTAGGAATCACGCACTGAAATCCGTGCAATCAAGAGTCCTTACTGGTAAAATCCTTTATAAATAAATTAATTAAATAAATAAAAAATAAATAGTAAATACACTGAGTCCGATAAAGTTTGAAACACGACATAATAATTTATTATCCCAAAAATAATTATCCAAAATAATGCAAATAAATGATATTCAATAAAATACAACAAAAAACACTGAAATCTGTCTGCAAGCAAGGGTGAGACGATGTATGGTCTATTTCTTATCCTGTACTGCCACCTAGTGGCCGTTCATAAACATTGTACTGTATAATCCAAAAATGTAAACTGTAAAAAATATTCCTTTTATGCTAGCCCCGCCCCCTGCATAGTGTGATTCGCAGGGAGCCTTCCAGGAAGCAGCGATCACACTGCAGGGACAGCAGGGAGCCAGGAGGAGGTGAGTAAACATCCAGCCCGAGTGTTACCGTTCGCAGTAGTGAAATTTAACCCCGAGTCACACTCGGGAATACCGCCAGGGAGGTTAAGGTAACCGATATGCAAAAATACAAAAAACACCTCCAGCGCTGCTAGTTCTGGTGCACTAGTGCTACCACTTTAACTCAATAGAGACACAGAACCGCAAAAATTTCGGGGACGCAGCCCCTTCCTCAGTGTGCAGTGCGTCCAGTTCCTCAGCCTCTACAAGTGCTAAGGCCTGTGTCAGATGAATGCAGTGATCACGTCCGTGTTGCCGCACAGTTTAACGTCCGTTGTAGCATAGAATCATGAGCAATAGAGACCCACACACTTAAGTGTGTCCGCACCGAACAGCGCACGCACAACGCATGTGGCAAACGGACGCAACTTAGGCCAGAACGTCAAACCACTAGAATGGACGCGCGGAGTGCGCGACGTCCGCGTAGCATTCTGTGTGAGTGATGAGATGTCAGACGGACCGCATTTGCGACGTTCAGCACCTTGACACACACAATGGCTTTTCAAATCCTTTTCAAATTTTTATCATTTTTCATATTCATTTTGTTTCCCATAATTCCCTTTTTTTTCTACGTCCGTCAAGAAAAAAGGATCGTGTGGTGTCTGCAGTATCTTCCATCAGTACGTCCGTCCGTTGTGCACGGACGCACAGTGCGCTCAGAATGCGTTCGTCTGACATTAGCCTAAGTAACCTGGCAGTAAACGCTGTGCTGCAGTATAGTGCTCAGCACTGCTAACTCAGCACTTGCAACCAAGTCGAGAGGTGCTGCAGAGTAGCTGAGTGTGACGTGGAAAACATGGCCGCCTACACCGAGCAAATAATCCAATAAGGAAATGTTCAGTTTGACGTTTTGGTGGACCAAAACACCAAATACTTTTTGGAACATGGTAAACATTAACACAAAAGTGGTAATAAAATGGACATCAGTGGATATTGCAGAAACAGCACCTTTCATTAAAAAATTCAACGCCACTTCAATATTCACAGCCAAAGCGTTCAGTGAGTCTGCTGCAGCAAACTGAACTGCTGCAATGGAGCAACTCAGCAGCTGCTGAGGAACTGACTGTGCATCTGCAGCAGGTTATAAATAGGGATGAGCCCCCGTGTTCGGTTCGCATTTGAACTCGAACAATTTCAAAAGTTTGAGTTCAGACGCAAACACGATCCGAACTCAATGCAAGTCAATGGGACTCGAACATTCAATTTTTAGAGTGCCCTGCAAGAGGGCATATATGCAAGATATTTGCCATAAAAGGTGTATGGGGGTCCGGGTAGTGCCCTGGGGGACAGGAAACAAGGAAAAAAAGTTTTAAAAAATACATTTTTAAAGGAACAGTGATTTTTCCATGAAATAAAGGTTAAGAATAAAAATGAAAAATTCCTTCAAATATCGTGCCTAGGTGGTCCCCATAACCTGCCCGTGAAGTGGCGGATTTGTCGGATGTATAGAAAAATTTAAAAAGAAAAAAATTACATTTCAAATGACGGTAAATGTTTTTCCTTTAATCTATTCATAAACAACTGCTTGGGGTGGCAGCCTGTATGAAAAGAGGAGACGTTTTAGGACACGCAGAACAAGTTTAGTGATTTTTTGGCTAAATTATGATGAAACTTATGCAGGCTTTGGATGAAAGTAACAACAGGTGCATTAAAATTGGACCTTTGGCGCCAGCTAGTGCCTTCACACCGTAACCCCTCTGAGGTATTGTGAAAGAGTGCAGGGGTGGACTCTGCATTCAAATATTAAAATGATTGGAATTTGGTACACACGTCAGTACACCCAAATATTGGTCCTTTGGTGCCAGCTAGTGCCTTCACACAGTAACCCCTCTGAGGTATTGAGGAAGAGTGCAGTGGTGGAGGTTTTGGGAATGCAGAAGAGATCCCCGATATATTCAGTTACATCAGCATCAGGGGAGTGATAGCTGCTGATGCAGGACTGATTCATTTTTTAAAATGTCAGCTGGTCTACAGAGTCGGTGGACAGATGCCTCCAGCGGCACTGAACGTCCTTACAGAAAGCACGCTGGATGAAGGGCAACCTAGTAGCTCCATAGCATATTGGCTAAGTTCTGGCCAGTGATCCAATCTCAACACCCAGTAAGCCAGTGTATCATCTGCTGTAAAGGTATCCAGGTCTGCCCTTGCCCCTAGATAGTCCTGCACCATATGGTGAAGACGCTGGCAATGGGTGCCTACATTTGATGTACCTGGGCGTCGTGGACTAAAAAAATTGGAAAAGGCATCAGTCAAGCGGCCCCCTTCACCGCTCTTCCTCTGATACACAACAGCCTCAGAAGCACCTGTGTCATCAGTTGGTAACCTACCAGTGTCTGGAAAGGTGTTACACAAGTGTCGCTTTAGAGCGTCCTCAAGTTGTTACATCCTGTGCTCCCTCTGTGAGGGCAGGATGAGCTCTGCAACCTAACCCTTGTATCGTGGATCAAGAAGGGTTGCCAACCAGTAATGATCCCTCTCCTTAATAGCACGAATCCTGGGGTCCTTTAGCAGGCTTTGCAGGATAAGGGAGCCCATGCAGTTTAGGTTAGAGGTGGTATTAGCTTCAGAGTGTTCCTGGTCACTGAGGATGACCGTATCGTGCACTACCTCCTCCCAGCCACGTACTAGTCCTTGGGTTTCTGGGGACACAAAACCCTCCCTTGAGGAATCCCCACCTTCAATGCTCCCACAACTTAAATATTCCTAATCCTCCTCATCTTCCTCCTGTCTGATCTGAGGACCCGCAGGAATGCTGTCTGCGGAAAGACTGGGGCCTTGAGAGTTAGGGAAGGCCTCCTCTTCCTCCCACTGCTCTGCCTCTAGTGCCACATAGTTACATAGTTACATAGTTATATAGGCTGAAAAAAGACATGCGTCCATCGGGTTCAGCCTCTCCCACATAACCTACTGCTGTTGATCCAAAAGAAGGCAAAAAACCCAGTCTGAATGCTTGCCAATATGCAACATACTGGGAAAAAATTCCTTCTTGACCCCAGAATGGCAGTCAGATTTCTCCTTGGATCAAGAAGCTTTTACCCACATATTAAATATTATAACCCTTAATATTCTGTGTCTGCAGGAAGTCATCCAGTCGTTTTTTAAAAGTCTGTACAGACTCTGACCCAACCACCTCAACAGGCAGAGAATTCCACAGCTTTATTGTTCTCACCGTAAAATAACCCTTCCTATGCTTTAAGCTAAATTTTCTTTCTTCCAGTCTAAATGGATGACCCCTTGTCCTATGTATAGTCCTGTTAATGAATAGGTTATCAGACAATGGTTGATAATGGCCCCGTATATATTTATATAAGGTTATCAGATCCCCTCTAAGGCGCCTTTTCTCTAAACTAAACAGGTTTAAGCTTGTTAGTCTTTCCTCATAACTTAACCCTTCCATCCCCCTTATTAATTTAGTTGCCCGTCTCTGCACTTTTTCTAACGATATAATATCTTTTTTTAAGACAGGTGCCCAAAATTGCACGGCATATTTTTCCCCACAGAGTGCGCTCCAGCAGGAACACTAAAGGAATTGTGTGACTGATGCATGCACTGTCCCTGCTCACCATCCTCGTTGCCTCCTCAAATGGTGACAGTACAGTGCATGCATCCTTGATCATCAGCCACTGCGCGGGGGGAAACAAGTTGACCTGAACCTGTCCTTGTGCCATACTCACACAGGTACTCATTGATGGCCCTCTGCTGCTTGTGCAGACGCTGCAGCATTGCCAATGTCGAGTTCCACCTGGTGGGCATGTCACAGATCAGACGGTTTGTGGGAAGGTGGAATTCTCTTTGAATTTCTGCCAGGTGAACACTTGCTGGGAATGACCGTCTGAAGTGGCTGCAGACTTTTCTGGCCTGGCTGAGAAGCTCTGCCAGCCCTGGGTCCCTGGTTAGGAAACGCTGTACCACCAGATTTAGGACGTGTGCTAGGCATGGTACATGCATCATCTTACCCTGGCGTAGGGCGGAGAGAAGGTTGCTGCCATTATCACAGACGACCATTCCCAGCTGAAGCTGGCGTGGTGTTAACCATCTCTGCGCCTGGCCCTGCAGAGCTGACAGAATTTTTGGCCCGGTGTGGCTCCTGTCCCCTAAACAAACCAGCTCAAGCACAGTATGGCATCTTTTTGCTTGAGCCATTGCGTAGCCTCTGCCATGCGTCGGTTTAACTGCCACTTTGCCAGAGACATTGAAGGAGGGGGAGGAAGAGGAAGAGGTGGTGGAGCAGACAGACCTCATATAAACAGCTTTCTGGAGGCATGATGGATGAGCAAGCTCCAGCACAGAGCCCCAACCTGGATCCCTCCCAGCTGCAAGCAGAGTTACCCAGTGTGCCGTGAAGGAAATGTAACTGCCCTGTCCATGCTTCCTGGACCACGTGTCTAAAGTAATGTGCACCTTGCTGCTGACTGCCTTTCCCAATGACTCCATAACATTGTCTTCCACGTGCTGGTATAGTGCTGGAATGGCCTTCCGTGAAAAGAAATGGCATTTTGGAACATGCCACTGTGGTACAGCACATTCAGCAAATTCACAGAAGGAAGCAGAGTCCACCAGCTGGAAAGGCAGCAGCTGTAATGCGAGTAATTTTGCTAAGCTGGCATTTAGACGCCGTGCTTGGGGATGGTTGGGACTATATTTTTTCTTACGCTGCAGCAGCTGGGGCAACGTAATCTGACTGCATAAATCTTCAGCTGATGGGATGCTGTCACATTCTGAGAAAGGACCTGGTACACCCATTACTGTAGCATCATCCCTGTCAGTGGAGGTTGTAGGCAATGACATGGCAGGACATATAGTGGGGCTAGAGACAGATGAGGAGGACCTATGCAAAGTGTTGTGCCAATGGGATGCGTGGCAGGTGGTCATATGTCGCCTCAAGCACATGGTACCCAAGCGTGGGATGTCTTTCCCACGCTTGATCCTCATCTGACATAGATTACAAATAGCAACGGTGCGGTCTGCTGCACATTTCTTAAAGAACTCCCAGACAGCAGACTTCCTGTACATGTGCTGTGAGGCAACAGCGCTCTGCACCTGAGCAGCTGTGACTTCTGATGCCTTGGACTGTGATGGAGGACAATATCCTCTTCCTTCGTATGCCAGTCTCTGTTCTAATCGGTGGAGATATCAGGTAAGTTAAAGTGCGCACTTAAAGAAATCACACAGACAACGAATGAGTCTATGCAGCCTCTCTCTGGACAAGAGCCAGTGAGTTCTCCTTTTACTGATAAATTCTTATACATATTTTATAGCAGTTTGGTGAGTAAGCGAGTGGGAGTCATCTTAACATTTTGGTCAACTTCAGCACAAAATTGTGTACATACAGATTATTTTATTAACTATATAAGAATTAAATATCAGCTATTTCTAAAGGTCAAAGTATCATGCGTCATTGACAAGTGTCAGCCATTTTTCTCCATCATGGGTGTGTGGATGTTCTGTTCTAGGATGCAGGATGGGCCTACACCCTTGTTTCTGATACAGTTGCTCATAGAGGACGTTGTGCCTCGTGATTGTTGTGCCTCCTCCTCACTTGACTCCTCTGTTCGATCAGGCTCCCAGGTGGAGTCAGTGACCTCATCATCGTCATCACCCCCTATCTCCTCGTCACTGGAGCCAACATCGCAATATGGTGCAGCTGCTGGGGGAACATGAGTGCCAGTTATTTGTGTGTCACTGGCACCCCCTTCCTCTAGGTTGATTATACTCCCTTCCTCAACCTCAGAGATTGAATCAGAGCACTGTAGTTGCTGCGTTTCCTCAAGCAGCATGTCACTGTCATTGTAGTCAAACAATTCAGCTGACTCCTCCGTGTATGTTGGTGAGGCTACGGCAGGAGTAGCTGTGGACATGGAGGCTGCATTAGATGCTTTGGCAGCTGAGGTGGACTGTAAACCACTGCAAGCCTGGCTGGCAGAGGACTCGGATGATGAGGATGGCCTGGTTAGCCAATCCTGCAAATCCTCTGTATGTTGCTGCTGCTTAAGACGGCCAGCACCAGTTAGAAAGGACAAGCTTGCCCCTGCAGAGGATGCACCACGTCCACGATGACCAGAGGCACAGCCTCCCGACACAGAGGCTGCTTGCCCTCTTATCTGTGTCTGGGAGCGTCTGCCTGTCCTTTGTGGTCTTTCTGACATGGTGAGTGAGTTATAGATTAAAGATATACAGAACTCTGATTCAACTCTGTTATAAAAATTGGAGATATGCAGAACTCTGATTCAACTGTGTTATCTAGATCAAAGATTTCCAGAACTCTGGTATAACTCAGTGAGACACCCTGATAGCTGGCAGCCAGTGACAAGACACAGATTAAAATTCCCAGAAACCACCTATAAATCAGTGAGACCCCCTGATAGCTGGCAACAGTGACAACACACAGATTACAATTCCCAGATATATTGTAGAAGTGAGACCCCCCAATAGCTGCTGGTAGTGAGAACACACAGATTACAACAATTCCCCGATATCTTGTAGAAGTGAAACCCCACAATAGCTGCTGGTAGTGAGAACACACAGATTACAACAATTCCCAGAAATCTTGTAGAAGTGAGACCCCCACAATAGCTGCTAGCAGTGAGAACACACACTAACAGAACAATCTCCTCTCAAAAAACACGTGCTGGGGCTGCGAAGGACGCCTTATATAGTGTGCTGCGGGATTTAGCTCTGTGAGCCCAAGATTGGGCAAAATTAGCCCAATCAGGACTCTGAGCCGTGATTGGCATAGTCTTGCACCTATCTTGCACCTGACCTGTGGTCAGGTGCAAGGCTGTAGCCAATTACAAGCTTCAGGTCAGTGGAAAAGTGCATTGTGGTCCATTGTGGTGCATTGTGGGCGAACATGCGGCGAACACGCGGACATGTTCGGAGTTCGCGAACAGCCGAACGGCCCATGTTCGATGCGAACTCCGAACAGATCGAACCGAACAGCTTATCCCTAGTTTTTAGCAGGTTACAGATGACTGAATTCCGAGGATTACCCGGATAAAGCTGCAAACTGTTACCTGACTGATAAAAATAACCAAAAGCCACAATTTTGTTAACGAAATTGTATCCACAGTCACAAACCACACTAAATAACCGTCATGTAACTCTGTGCGTTAATTGGCAGAAAATTAATTTATGAAGATAAAGATATTATATAAAGAGTAACCTGATGGTTATTATTATGTTTTATAAACGATATATTAGCACACATGACACATAATAAAGAGACGAAGGGGGGATGTGAGGGTCCTGAGGACGAGCAACAGCACTAGTGGCCTGCTCTACGGTGGGTGCCCGCTCAGGTCTCACAAGGTTTTAGCTTGCTTGTGCCATTACAGGGATGAATGCTCCATATGCTTTGCAATTATTTTTAGACTTTTTAGCCACTAATGATAGAGGCATTATTTTAACCTCCAACTGGAGCAAAACTGAAGTTATTTTTTTAGATTTAAAAATATTTGTCGAAAATGATACAATTAAGACCAAGACCCATTTTAAAGATGTTGATTGCAACAGCTTTATAGAACGCAGGAGTTGTCACCTACCTCAATGGCTGAATGCTGTTCCGAAAGGACAATTTTTACGGATGAAAAGAAATTGCACAAATATCTCGGATTTTGACATTCAGTCAACAAAGCTACGTTCAGATTTTGCTGAAAAAGGATATAACATACAAACTTTGGAAGACACCAGAGCGGAGGTTAGACAAATGGAAAGATTGGATTTATTGAAGAAGAAGAAAAAGAATCCAATATTGAACCCTATGGAGAGCATACCATTTATATTCTCATATAATCCTCTTAACAAGGCAATTAGAAGGAGTATTAAGAAACATTGGCCGATTCTACAGAAAGATCCCATATTGGGTGGTATTCTTCCAGCTATACCACGCATTATATGCAGAGGGGTGAAAAACTTAAAGATGGTACTCACACACAAAGTGAGAAATAAGAAAACGATCAACCATTTTGGATTACAAGCAGGCTTCCACCAATGTGGGAACTGTTTAAACTGTAGAAACACCAAAAGCAAAAAACAAATAACATCAGTAATCGAAAGGAATGGCAAGCCAATTAAACTCAAAGGAATAATGACATGTTTCTCTAAAAACGTCATATATGTTTTGATTTGCCCCTGTGGACTTAAATATGTGGGGCGTACCACACGACCTCTCAATATACGCATACAAGAACATATAAGAAACATAAAAAAAGGGTTGACAAACACAGCGTATCATTACATTTTAAATTAAAACATGGTCAGAATCCAGAGGGACTCCAATTTATGGCAGTTCAGAAGTTGGAACCTTTCTGGAGAGGAGGAAGCCTGGAAACACGACTAGGAAAAGAAGAAATGAGGTGGATTTTTTTAATGAATACGCTCCAACCCCACGGTCTTAATGCTGATTTTGAGCTGTGCCATTTCCTTAATGATTAGCCCTCCTTTACCCCCTTCCCCATTTTTATTATTAGACCCATTTTAAGCATTATTCTTAATCTATCCATTTTAACCAGCTCTCCTTTTTAGTCCATGACTTATATTACTAACCTCCTATTTTTTGGCTATTTATATTTTATAATTTACCTTCTTGCTCTTCATAACTCTCTCCCTATTTCTGCCTTGATCTATATAAAGGCCTTATCAGATAAATAGATCATTTTTTGATGCATCCCCCAATTTTATACATTTTAATTAATTTTACTCTATCTTAAAATCGTTATTATATCCTGCCTAATGCATTGGTTTAATGTTTGTTAGGCTGTTCATAGCTTCTTTCCATATGCTGTAAGTTTCCACTAGGTAAAATCTCCCTTATACCATTTTCCATCCCTAAATTGATGTAGCAGAAATGCTGTCTGTTTTTTCTTATGCGCTTCGTATATATTATATCTTCGTTCATTTATCATTCGGATCTTAATTTATATATGGACGAAAATCGTAACTTAAAACGACCCCAAGACCCCTTTTGGGTAATTTTTCCCATTTTCGTCCGATCCCTTTATTCCTCCACTATATACTATTCGTTTCAGATGTATAAACATTATGACTAAATTTTTATTACATTTCCATCGTATATTTGTTTATACGAACATTAAGATCTATGTATTATCACATAATCCGAAACGAAAAGTTACCATTAGGTAAAAATCCATTTGTTTACTTCCGGTTTCTGATAGACCCAAATCGAAACTGAAAGTGGCCGCAAGGCCCCACTGGGTATTTTTCATTTCCGTCCGATTCTAATTCCGCTCGATTTTTCTGATCGTATGCTATATGCTCGACCATTATTCGTTTCCTACATAATTTCGGATTTATAAACATTACGATTGTTTTCTTATCGTATCCATCACTATTTTTCGTATTTGTTTACACGAAAATTAAGATCTATATATTGTCATGTAATTAGAACCGAAATACCGCTATTGGTCGAACCCCTTTTATTTACATCCGGTTTTTAATTATTAACCATATGAACGAACATTGCTAAATTTTCGTATTTTTTGTTAATTAAACCCTTCTGGCTGTTTTCTATGCTTTTTTCGACCAACATCGACTTTTAATAGCCATTACGACCGGCCAGTCGTTCGTATTGTTTTCGCCGCCATTTCGTATCGCAAAGCATTACTGGGTAAAATCCGAACGATCGGAAGTCAACTGACCAGAAGTAGGAAGAGATACTATTCTGATGCACTATAAAAGAGGACACCTTTACTTTGTATTTTATACTGACTTTTTTATGGACATTTACCTTTATACCGACTGAGGAAGGCTTTTTAAGCCGAAACGCGTCTCGGTAGATTCTGTCCTGTATTTTATTTTATTTATCCATTAAATTTTTCCAATATTTGCCACCTTTCTCCGACCCCCTTTTTTTTCTCCTTGGAATCTTGGATCCATCACCGCGGAGGCAAAGAGGTTTGGGTTCCCACCTTAAGAGGACCCAGAGCGACATAGATTGAGCCTGATATTACGAGGCTCTAAAATCGGTGAGTGTGCTTCATCTTTTCCTTTATCACATTTTCACATATACGCAGCATTACGCTATGGGAGTGCCGTCTCCCGATTCTCTCTATTTTTAGTCTCCAGTACGAACAGAAAGAAGGGAAGTGCCACCCTATATTTGGCCGCAGGCTGTTTCTCCTCGAGCCGGGACCTTGTGGGCTCCTATAAATGTGAGTGGTTTGGATTTTGGTTATAATTCGAGCCTATTCTATTTTGACTGTCTGCACTATTATCCTTTCTTGTGATGTGCTTTTTTGAGGATTACTGGCGGATATGAGGATTCAGCACCAGCACTTATAAGAAGATCAGCACATCATTTTTCATCATCATTTTTGAGTATTCCATTAATATATACTTGAGCACTTTTTTTGCACTGTTTGCACATTTGATCTGGACTTTACTCTATGCACCTTATTGACTTAATAATATATTTTTAATACATTTTTTACTGCTACGGTTTATGAGTTTTTTAATAGATTTTATGGATTTTACATATCCATTGATTTATTAACATATTAATTGTACTAGATGCGCCGTATGGATATTCGCCTTTTATCCCATATGCAAATCAGCCTGCTCTCACCCAAAAAGATCACGTAACTTTCACAATCATATAAGAACCATATCCTGTTACTCTGTATATTCATTATATCCGCAATACATTTTAATGTTTGACTTTTGCCATTTTCGTTGATAATATCCATAGATAATAGCAAAATTCACTGATACCCAAGCGGAGTTGGATGCTCTGCAGATTACCCAGGTGAAGCTGTGGATAGTCCTCAGATTACCCGGGTGAAGCTTCAGACTTGCACATTATCCGGGTAAAGTGTGAATTTTTCAGCTCTTCCAGCTGTTACCCAAGGGCAGTTGGTTAGTCATAAAATTACCAGGGTAAAGTCCGAAATTTTCATTTTGTTGCAGCTTTACCCAGCGGTTTTGGGTAATTTCAAGATTACCCGGGTAAACCTAGGATTAACCGTACTACAGGCTTTACCCATAACATATATATTTTGAAAGGATATTATCCTCGAGAAAGTCACCGCTGTGCGACAAAACACATCAGATTTACATGTCCATATATGGTTTTAATTCATACTGATTAAATTGATGGTTATTTTACTATCCCAAGTTTACAGTCTATTCTGTCTATCCACGGCAGTCCTGTGGTTCTCCTCCCCCCATCAGGATCGGTTCCAGCAGACCCAGTCATCGTGGAGGAAGCTGAGTATATAATCAGTGCTGGAAATGAAGGGATGGGGTTTAAACAGGAAGAGGTGTGACCGTCACAGGAAGGGGTGTGTCAAATTTAAATTAGGGGGTGCACAAGTTTAGTCAGGCCTAGGGCATCACAAAATCTAAATACACCACTGCCAGAACGCCAGCACCTCCGGGTCCCGATGGCAGGTAATTCGGACGGCGGGTAACAATAAAAAAGCCGGTAAAGGCTGGATCAGCTCGGAGCACAGAGAAGTGCGACCGCACGCGTCCACAGTCAGCTCCACCCCCGTACACAATCGGGAGAGCAATGTTCAGGAAGTGGGCAATGCACGGGCGTCTGTTCTTTGAACAGACACGCCGCGCTGCACACTTCCTTGCAGCCTACGTGATTTGCGTAGGTGCCTGCTACACAAATTGCGTAGGCTTCGGCTGCTGTGGAGGAAAAAAAAAAAGAATGTGCAGAGGGCGGACGGAGCCAACGGGGGAACGCGAGCAGGGGAGTTTTACTGTCTGACTCTGCATGCAGCTGCCCTTAATGGCAGGTGAGGCTGCATGCATCACACAGCACATGCATCACACAGATGCGCACACACACACACACACACAGATACACACACACACCTCATACAGATACACACACACCATATACAGATACACACACACCTCATACAGATACACACACAAGCCCCTGTTGCTGTTCCTACAGTCCCCATGCACATGGCACTGCAGTCACAGGGGGTTGGGTCCCTGCAGGTCCCCTGGTGACAGCTTACTGCCATTAGCTGCCTACCATGTGCCAGAAGTTTGCTGCCTGTCCGTCCTCCCTCTGTCCAGCAGGGGGCGCCAGGCTCCTGATCCACGGTGATACTGTGCACAAACAGATCACAGAGAGGTGCGTATCAGGGAGCTGTTGGGTTTCTTTTTCCATGGCTGGATGCATGCACATCCAGGACGGCGATGGACAGAAACAGTTTTATATATATGGTGAGCAAAAAAAAGGCATTTGTGAGGGTTCTGAGAACGAACAACGGCACTAGTGGCCGGCTCTGCGGTGGGGCCCGCTCAGATCTCACAAGGCTTTAGCTCAATTGTGCCATTACAGGGATGAATGCTCCATATGCAAATCAGCCTGCTCTCACCCAGAAAGGATGGTCAGTACTGATTGCCAAGGACGTCATCCCTGCACAAGAGGTGCAGCAACCCTCAACGATCGTTTTCAGTCCATTCTTGCATAATCAATGCTTGAAGTTTTCAGAATTTGTGGGTTTTTGTTTGTCCATCTGCCTCTTGAGGATTGACCACAAGATCTCGATGGGATTAAGGTCTGGGGAGTTTCCTGGCCATGGACCCAAAATTTAGATGTCTTGTTCCACAAGCCACTTAGTTAACACGTTTGCCTTATGGAAAAGTGCTCCATCATGCTGGAAAATGCATTGTTCCTCACCAAACTGTCCTTGGATAGTTTGGAGAAGTTTCTCTTGGAGGATGTTTTCGTACCATTCTTTTTCATGACTGTGTAGGTAAAATTGTGTGTGAGCCCAGTATTACCACCTGTGTGCTGATCAGGGAAAACTGCTATAAGCTGCTCTCCAGGTGGTACCTCGACCCGGCACGTCTACGAAAGATCTATCCTGCCACCTCAGGGTTATGCCCCCGACGGTGTAGTCAGAGCAGGACATTCTATATGTGGTGGGAATGTGTAGAGATTCAGACTCTCTGGTCCTCCATTTTTGGCCTCCTATCCCAGGTTCTTGGCATCCAGAAAGCCCCCGAACCCCTGCTGGCCCTCCTGAACAGCCCCTCTCATCGTTATGGCCTCGCTGCCCCGATCTCCGCTTGGTACATAGGGTTTGCACGGCCGCCTGGATCTGTGTAGCACGGACGTGGAAAACTGCCTTTCCCGCATTCCCGGTTATACTGTCCAAAATTTGGTATGTCTATAGAATGGAGTATCTAACAGCCCAGCTTCACGATACCTTGCCCCGTTGCCTCCAGATATGGTCCCCTTGGACCACCTCGCAATCCCCCTCAGCCAGTGGCCTCTACTGCCTGTTTGACATCACCTTTTCACACGGTCTTCCTGCTGAGCCTAATTGAATGTTTTCTGTTCTGTTGGGGTTTCTGTATTATTTTATTGTATTGTTTTATTATACTTTTTGGTTAATTTTTCTATTTTTATTTCCCATTCCTGTGTTTGGTCTTAGGGTTTTATACGGACCTGACCTGCGTGTCCCTGGTCCTTGTTATGCTACATCTACTTTGGATTGCTTTGTTATATCCTGAAATTTTTTTAATAAATTGATATTGGGGGGAAAAAAAATTGTGAGTGAGCCCACTCCCTTGGCTGAGAAGCAACCACACACATAAATGGTCTCAGGATGCTTTTACTGTTGGCATGACACAGGACTGATGGTAGCGCTCACCTTTTCTTCTCTGGACAAGCTTCAATCCGAACGCCCCAAACAAAGGGGATTCATCAGTGTGATGGTAGCCACCTTGGACTTGGGGTGCATGGACTGAGGGATGCGTTTGGGAGGTTCTGGTCTGGTGTTTTATGTTGTTTCCTTGCTATATTTGATGTTGAATTCTCCCTGTGCCTCTAGGTAGAGTGTGTTTGTGCCATCTGTACCTGTCACGGAACCCCATGCTCAGAGACTGTGGACTGTACGAAAACCTCGCTCCTCTGCTATTCCCCTCATTTAAGCTACTGGTCTGTTTATATTTTCATGTTAAAGGTGGTGTTTTTGTGCCTCCCCCCCATCAGAACATAATACAAATGTTCTTAAGTCTGCCCCTCGTGGTCCCTGTGTTGCCCGGGAGCCTGGTTTGAAACTCCAGCCAATCACCATCCAGGAGCCAGACATGCCAACTAATCCTCATGAAGGACAGCACGACATTCCCTTTAATGGAAACATCTGCAGAAAGTTTAACCACCGGTGCCCCGAAACCTCTTTGCCCCAGCGGGGTGCTCTTTTAGGGTTAGGGTCCCCCTCTTGGGAGCTGCAGTTGGGGTGAGTTTCAAGAGGGAGCTCCGTTGGACTGTGACACCATAGGGGCCCAAGCTATCAAACAGTACCCTCGGATTGCCACCGCATCCCCTCGGTCACCCCAAAAATGGACTATCTTTGGACCTGCAGATGTATACTAAAATGGTCACTGATGGAAGTGCCAGGCTGGGCACCAGCGAATCCATCCCAGTAATGTTATTTTATGTACTGTGTTACCTTGAGCGCTACTGATCTCCTGAAATCCCCCCAAACATGTGTGAGGTGGACCTGATGGGGAGGGGACCAGATTGGACTGCAGTGCTGGGATGTCTGGGTGGACTGGGATATTAACTGTTGTTATCTGATTCTGTACCAAATAAAAGGAGGCCTGCTGAAATGGCCAGTGAGTCAGCTTAACCCAATATGATCAGTGTCGTCTGCTTTATTGGGAGAAATTAAGAACTGACATTAATTTAGCATTGCCTGCTGCGAGAAGAATCCGGAGCAAGGCAAATACGACGGCCAAGGCAAAATCTTTGACATTGGTTCCCATAACAATCAGAGAAAATGACTTTATCCCAGTCCTCAGCAGTCCAGTCCCTGAACCTTTTGCAGACTATCAGTCTGTCCCTGTTGTTTGTCCTGGAGAGAAGTGGCTTCTTTGCTGCCCTTCTAGATACTAGGCCATCCTCTAAAAGTGTTCTCACTGTGCATGCAGATGCGCTCACACCTGCCAGCTGCCATTCCTGAACATGCTCTGCATTGGTGGTGCTCCAATCCCACAGCTGAATCAACTTTAGGAGAAAGTCCTGGCGCTTGTTGGACTTTCATGGGTGCTCTGAAGCCTTCATCACAACAACTTAACCTCACTCCTTGAAGTTCTTGAAGATCCGATAAATGGCTGCTTTACGTGCAATCTTACTACCAACAATATCTTTGCCTGTGAATCCCTTTTTGTGCACAACAATGCAGACTGCACGTGTTTCCTTGCAAGTAACCATTGTTAACAGAGGAAGAACAATGTTTTCAAGAACCGCCTTCCGTTTCAAGCTTCCAGTCTGTTATTCTAACTTAATCAGCAAGACAGCAGGGGCGGATCCAGGGGGGGCAACAGGGCAATTCCCCCCCCTCGAGAAAATCGCCGCCGCCACCGGCGTCTTCTCCCTACAGCCGAGCGGCCGCTGACATTCAGCTTGGCCGCTCGCCTGGGAGGAGAACCACCTGACCAGCGTGAGTGCGGCTGCGCGGCTGGTCAGGTGGTTTCCGGCGAGCGGCCAAGCTGTATGTCAGCAGCCGCTCCCCTGTAGGGAGAAGACACCGGCGGTATCATACGTGGAGCCTGGGGCCAGCAGGAGGTGAGAGCTGGGGGCAAATCTACCCATGTGAGCTGGGGGTAATTTATCCATGTGAGCTGTGGGCAATTTATCCATGTGAACTGGGGGCAATTTATCCATGTGAACTGGGGGAAATTTATCCATGTGAACTGGCCTGGGACAATATATCCATATGTGAGCTGGTCTGGGGCAATATATCCATATGTGAGCTGGTCTGGGGCAATATATCCATATGTGAGCTGGTCTGGGGCAATATATCCATGAGTCAGCTGGGGCAATATATCCATATGTGAGCTGGGGCAATATATCCATTTGTGAGCTGGTCTGGGGCAATATATCCAAGAGTCAGCTGGGGCAATATATCCATGTGTGAGCTGGGGCAATATATCCATATGTGAGCTGGGGCAATATATCCATGTGTGAGCTGGGGCAATATATCCATGTGTGAGCTGGGGCAAATATATCCATGTGTGAGCTGGGGCAAATATATCCATGTGTGAGCTGGGGCAAATATATCCATGTGAACTGGCCTGGGGCAATTTATCCATATGTGAGCTGGGGCAATATATCAATATGTGAGCTGGGGGCCATCTTTCCATGTGAACTGGGGGCAATTTATCCATGTGAGCTGGGGGTAATTATCCATGTGAGCTGGGGGCAATTTATCCATGTGAGTTGGGGCAAATATACCCATGTGAGCTGGGGGCAATTTATCCATGTGAGCTGGGGCAATATATCCATGTGAGCTACGGGCAAATATACCCATGTGAGCTGGGGCAAATATACCCATGTGAGCTGGGGGCAATTTATCCATGTGAACTGGGGGAAATCTATCCATGTGAGCTGGGGCAAATATACCCATGTGAGCTGAGGGCAATTTTACCCATGTGAGCTAAGGGGCAAATATATATATATCCTTGTGAGCTAGGGGCCTGTCACTGCGAACCCAACACCAGCTCTTGGCCAAAACTGGTACAATGCCCCCCCCCCAAAACCTGTGTCTGGATCCGCCCCTGCAAGACAGAGTGATCTCCAGCCTTGTCCTTATCAACACTCTGACCTGTGTTAATGAGAGAATCACTGACATGATGTCAACTGGTCATTTTGTGTCAGGGCTGAAATGCAGTGGAAATGTTTTTTTGGGATTAAGTTCATTTTCATGGCAAAGAGGGACTTTGCAATTCATTGCAATTCATCTGATCCCTCTTCGTAACATTGTGGAGTATATGCAGATTGCCATCATAAAAAAGGAGGCAGCAGACTTTGTGAAAATTTATATTTGTGTCATCCTTGAAACTTTTGGCTGTGGCTGTAGAATCTATAGGCCGCAGGTAAGCAATCAAAAAGAATCACAGGTGACCTGCCTTTATTTCCTTCCTGCAGCATATCAATTATCACAACAAAACAACACCAATGATGGAAAAAGGTGTGGGTGATCACATGTAACCCAAAAAGGGTAGTACTTCCCCAGAAAGGATTGAACCTATAATAAATTACCAAACAAACAAACAGAGGTACAGGATGGCCTGAAGCCATATAGTACACAAAGGGAAAGACCAGGGATATTAGACCAATAGTGGAAAGCAACGCTGCAGAGGAGACCAAATTGAATACATTGACGTGCTGGGCATTGCTTATGTCAGTGGCGCTGTACAATACTAGTGAGAATATTGAAGTGCAAATCATTGATACATATCCAATGATTTGCATTTCAATATTCTCACTAGTATTGTACAGCTCCCCTGACATAAGCACTGCCCAGTACGTCAATGTATTAAATTTGGTCTCCTCTGCAGCGTTGCTTTCCACTATTGGTCTAATATCCCTGGTCTTCCCCTTTGTACATGGCTTCAGGCCATCCTGTACCTCTGTTTGTTTAGCATATCAATTATCCATGTTGCAGGGCAGCACGTTTCCCTGTGCGCTCCCTCTGCATGAAATAGTAATAGGTGTCCATGAAAACATTGTTGATCTGGCAATGCTAGTTCCTGCAGATGTTGTCCTGTATGGTTCTTGGCATAGGCTTTCACCATAGGTTCTGCTGAAGATACTGTATTCAGTTTGGTTGTATATGAAGTTTCAGTCAAAGTTGACTAGCATTGTTTGCAACAATTTCACCTGCTGTTGTTACATTTTCCTTCAAGACAAAGTTCACTATTATGGCAACAATTCTGTTTTTTAATGTTTTCAACAGTGGTGGACAGTATCAGTTTGTGAATTACTCTCCTACTGTAGGATTAGGGTTGCCATGTCGGTCATGTTTTCCTGGACACATATGTATTCATGCAGGTGGGCAGTGCATGCAAAATGCAGCCACACAGGAAGTAGATTACATATAATACAGGTAAAAAAATCTTGAGGGAAACCCAGGTGTTCTGTCTTGATTTCCTACCTGCAGCTTATGACTTATACATGTTGCATTGCAGCATTTTTACCTGTGCTCCCCTGCTTAAAATAGTAATGTGTCCACAAAATCATGGCTAATCTGGCAATTTAACCCTTTCTGGTCCAATTCCTTTACTCTCCTCTGGATTCCCACAGAGATCTGATTTACTGAAAGTCAGACCTCCATTTTTTTCCCCTCCGGTGCACTGATGTCCTCGCGACTTTGGTTTCAGGCACCCTCTGCCAGAGCAGGAGGAGTGCCTGAATTGGAGGGGGTCCTTTGGACCCCTCTATCTCCCCATTGTCAAGGAGTACCTCGTCAAGAGAAGTATCACTGGAAAGGTCAGAGTGTGACCTTTCCAGCGATGACTCTCTGTAACCCCTTAGTTGCTGGTCTGCGATCCGGCACCGGATCGCAGACTGCTACTGGAGGTGGCTGACATCTTGGATGTCAGCCAAACCTCCAGGGCCTCCCCTCACTGACTATCGTCATTGTGTATTGGAGTGACAATGCCAGTTAAGGAATTAACCCCTAGCTGCCAACCTTGTGGTGGATGGGGAGGGTTCTTTGAACCCCCTATCTCTTGATCGGTGGCAGCTAGAGGGTCATGGTTAGTAACGGTGGAAAGGCCAGAGCATGACCAGGATAAGTGTAAAATAATAATAAATATATACAGTATATATATTTACATTTTTTAACATTTATTAATGCAGAAATATTGCTCACTGTTCAAATATAATGTGAACAATGATGCTACACTAACGAAAATGTTTTTTCCAGTTTAACTAAAATTGCATATTTTCTCAGAAAACTACAGTAACCGGTTCCCATTTCTATTTTTTTTAACAAGCATACCCCATAGAATATATAACCGCAAAGGCTCGGATGATAAAATGTGAAAAAATTGTTTTACACACTGTGTAGACCAGTGTTTCCCAAACCTGTCCTCAGGAGGACCCTCAACCAGGCTAGATTTTGCAGATCATCTTGGGGAAATGCAGACTGAATCCTGCAACCACTGAGCAGCAAATCATATCATCTGTGCTGTGCTTCATCTATCTGGCAAACCTGGCGAGGCAGAGGGTTCCGAAGGCCAGGTTTGGGAAACACTGCTATAGACGATGAAATTGCAATGGAATCTCACATATTTTTTTAAAATTTTTGTTATAGCATTCTAGCAGGACATGACGTATGCAAATAACAACGATATGCTATGAATCTGCCAAAACTACCATAAAAAAGATATATAATGTGTTTGGGTCGTACAATAAAACATGACTTCAAATCGGGTTTAAACATGATGAGTGAAAAACAGTAAAAATTAGCACAGCACATAGAGGTGAAATGCCTCAGCAGTGAAGGGGGGTTAAAAAGTTTTCATGCTATGAGAAAATATAAAGACTAACAAAGTTTTAGAATGGTAATTGTAACTTTTATATAACATTTTAAAGTGTGGGTTTCTTTTGAAAATTATAAAAGTCCTGCTGGCACGCATAGTCAAAGTTTATTGGACTGCAAAGGGTTAAGGTTTGAAGCGTTTGCAGGATGGGGCTGCATTTTAATGCAGGTGTGGTTACAAGGATACTAGGGATTGGGGGTAAAAGGTCAGGAAAGCTGTAGGGTAAGTGTTGGGATAACAGGGGTTAGAGGTTAATGTTGCTTTAGCTAAGAATTCATAACAAACTCTAGCATAGCAGGTTTTGGAAAGAGAGTATATTGGGGGGCACTAACTCTGCAGTAACTCACACTCTAATTAATAGACCCCTTCTAGATACACTCAAGTTGAGGAGGGAGAATTTCCTACATTATGACAAGGGAGTGCTGTAAAATAAAGAATATATTGGAGGGGGGATAACTTAAAGAGCTACTGGTGATTGCTGATACATTGGTTCACTATTTCCAGGAGCCAAGTTTGACTTTCTAGTCTAAGAATGTAGCATCCAGGCACAAATGGCATGTGCTGATGTGTTCCTGCCAGATAGTGACCTGTCACCTATTTTTTATCAGTGATTCAAGAAATCCCTGTTGCAACACTGTGATTATTACAAAGTGATGGCAGCCCTCGGTCTGCATTTTATCCGCTAGTATCCTAAATAATGGCCGAAACTTCGCTTTTTTTGTCTGTAATTTTGAGTTTATTCAACAGAAGGAACACAATTAACCAAAGGAGGACTACGTGATGCAGCACGGGTCCAACAAATGCAGCTGTGATTTAACACGGTCCCGGGTTGTGACGCAGCACACATGGTATTACCTGCGCATTACACTACAGGATGGGGGTAACTGTGACGCAGCACAGACACTCAAAGTACTGTACCAAACAACACAGCCCCACACTAGGAGTGCACCGCCCTGACGAACCGTGACGAAAAAAGATATGCGGCGCACCCCTTTCATTCACACACAAGATATGCATCCTGGTGTTTCTAGGTCTAAGGGGACTGGGTAACACTGTACTGGTGTGAATCACATTTATTAGCTCCAGTCCCGATCCCCTGCACATAAGAGACTACCTAAACTAGGCATCCTAAAAATCTGGGGCCCGGGTAGCGCAACAGGGCGGTTAACCGCCTTTATTAACGCCAGTCCCAGTCCCTGTCTAAGGAATCAGGATTGCAAGAAGAGGGGGCGGGTTTGGACCAGAGTGGGGGGACGGTGTGGAGGAGGGGGGTAAGGAGGGGTAAAGATGCACATAAGAAGACAATACAGTGAAAATGAATCAGGGATCCTCTTCTTCCTCGTCGTCGTCTTCATCTGTTCTTCTCCTGCCGAAGCCGTTGATGATAGCATACATTGAACCAGCCTCACACAGTCTCCAATGGTGACGTTCTCATGGCGCAATACCTTGCAGTTCCGGGCGAACCACAAGGCGTTCTTGACACAGCACTGCACGTGCAATAGCGGCCTCGGTGTATGTGCCATGGAACAGCCCATAGAGCGGCGCGTGATACGTCATTGTCCCAACTGGAACAGAGTCTCTGAAGTCCGGTTCCAGGGCGGTCAGTAGTGCCTGGGCGAAGCGACAGTGCCAGAAGACATGCATCACCGTCTCCTCGTACACCACACAGTGCCAGCCTTTCTTGTCTGCTGACATTCAATAAATTATTTCCGTGGGAACTGCATCAGTGTGGCACGCTGTATTTGTTATTTTAATACGACTTTAGTTAGTCTCTAAGCATTATGGTGGATATGTAAATGGGAGCTTTTCTTTAAGGAGGAGCAACCGGTGTGTTTAGTCCCTAATGTGAGATATGGGTGATAAGAGGAAGGTCTTCAATACACCAGTACTTATGGTATTACCAGTCATAATGCCTTATTTATTTATCTTATTTATTTGTTTATAAAGGATTTTACCAGGAAAGATACATTGAGATTTCTCTCGTTTTCAAGTATGTCCTGGGTTCAAGAACATTGAGTGGTTACAGAAATACAAAATAGTAAAATGCAAGATATTAACCCCTTAAGGACGGGAGTAATTTTACAACTTCGGCGCTGTTTCGGAAGTAGAAGTTTGCTGAGCTCATTTTGACCGTTTTTAAGTCACGTATTATTATACCACCCAGACAAATTATATATCGTTCTTTCCGGCAGATTAATAATATATCATTATTATAGGTATATGTCATGCCCTGCCAAAATGATATAACAAAAAATGTAAAAAAAAGTAAATAAATGTGAATTTTCAATAAAATTTCAATCTTCCACAGTGTGTAAAGTGTTTTTTTTTTTAAATTTATTATCCGAGGCTCTGCAGTCATATGCTATGGGGTAGATTTGTTAAAAAAAATTAGAACGGGGAACCCATTTTCTTTTTGGGGAGAAATTGCGTGATTTTAGCTAAACCCCCCCAAAAAAAATCATTAGTGAAGCATCAATGTTCACATTATAATTGAAATGTGAACAATAGTACTGCATTAAAAAAAAAAGTATTTATTTTTTTATTATTTAATTTATTATTTTTTTATTATTTTTATTTTTACTTTTTTAAAACTTTTATATTTTACTTATAACATGGTCATGTTTGATATCATTGGAAAGGCCATGCTCTGGCCTTTCCCTAGCTGCCACCGATCAGGAGATAAAGGGGTTCAAAGAACCCCCCTATCTCCTCTATGGGATTTCCATAGGAAATCCCTTTGCAGCTAGGGGGTTCCCCGGTTAACTGACATCATCGCGCATGGCGCGATGAGTCAGTTGAGCGGGGGGGAACCCAGAGGTGGGGGCTGCCATCCAAGATGGCGGCCCCCACCGGAAATAGGCCGCGATCGGGCACAAATTAGTGCCCGGTCGAGACCTGGCAACTAAGGGGTTAACCCCCATACATCGCTGGAAAGGTCAGGCTGTGACCCTTCCAGCGATGCTGGCCACAGCCGCCTGGTCCCCGGTGATGGGGAGATAGAGGGATCCAAAGGATCCCCCCTCCCCTTCAGGTGCTTCCCCTGCTCCGGCGGGGGGGGACGCCTGAAACTGACGTCATCGCGTCCCCGGCGCGATGACGTCAGTGCGCCGGAGGAGGAAACCCTGCCGATCTGACTCCGTGGGACTCAGATCAGCGAGGGAGCCGCCGGAAGAGGTGAGTATCTGCCGGGGGGGCTGAAAACGCTGAGGACGTACAATTACGTCCTGCGGCGTCAAAGCCTGCCTAATGTAGGGCGTAATTGTACGTCCTGCGGCGTTAAGGGGTTAACAGAAAAATAAATATGTAGGAAATAAAGTCATTATGTCACATGTTTACAGGTGCATTCCTTATTTAGGTATGTTAATAGGGAATTCTTAAGGGTCTTTAGACTGGGGGAAGATTTGATAGCGTCTGGGAGGTTATTCCATATTTGTGGTGCTCTGTACGAAAATGAGGATCGAGCCACTTTCTTTTTGTATTGTGGTATTGCAAGTCAGGTGCTGGTCCTGGATCGGAGGTTATTGGAGGAGGGAACTGCTACGGGAAGCAGTCTATTCAGGTAGGGTGGTAGCTTACCCGAGAAAAGCTCTTAAACACCAGGTTGGAAAGGTGAAGGGTGCGTCTGGAGTCCAATGATGGCCAGTTTAGTTCTTTTAACATGTCACAATGGTGGGTCATGTAGTTACATTGTAGCACAAAGCGGCAGAATGAGTTATACAATGTAGTAAGTTTCTGGAGGTGTGTTTGAGGGGCAGCTGCATACACTACATCTCCTATTCAATGGCTGGCATAAGCATTTGTTGTACAATCTGCTTTCTTACCACGGGGCTCAGGCAGGATTTGTTTCTGTACAGGGCACCTAGTTTGGGGTAAAGTTTAGATGAGAGTTTCTTGATGTGGGGGCCAAAGGATAGATTTGGATCTAACCACATTCCTAGATATTTGAGAGAAGTGACTGTAGTCAGCGTGTCATTTGATCTTGTCCTGACACATAGATGGGGTGTTTGCAATTTATGTAGTTTAGGTGCTGTTCCAAAGACCATTGTAACAATTTTGTCAGTATTTAGAAAAAGTTTGTTATCTGCGATCCACTTTTCTACCTCTGTGAATTGTTCTTGCAGCACGGCCTCCAGCTCCGGGAGATTTGATTTGCTGGTATAGATTACAGTGTCGTCTGCGTACATGTGTACAGTTGAGGCTTTGCAGACATTGGGCAGATCATTTATGAATATCATGAATAGAAGGGGGCCTAGTATTGAGCCTTGGGGTACACCGCATGTGACTGGGAGAGGGGAGGGAGGAGTTGTCAGAAATGGACACATATTGTAACCGATCAGATACATATGATTGAAACCAGGTTAGCGTGCTATCACCAATACTGGAGTTTTTAAGTTTTTGCAATAGGATGCCATGGTCTACGGTGTCAAAGGCCTTGGCAAAATCAAGGAAGATGGCTCCAGTTAGGTTACCTTGTTCCATGCCAGCTTGGATATCATTACAAACTTTTAAAAGGGCAGTTGTAGTTGAATGATTTGGACGAAAGCCTGATTGATCTGGGGTTAAATAGTTTAGATATTGATAATAATCACGTAATTGAGTGTAGACACATTTTTCCAGAATTTTTGACATTACAGGGAGCAGTGATATCGGGCGGTAGTTGGATACCAAAGTATTGTCTCCACTTTTATGGATAGGTACCACCCTTGCAGTCTTCCAGAGTTTGGGTATGTATCCAGTCACCAGTGATTCATTGATTAGGGTTGCGACAGGTTTTGCAATTGCTGGCGCACTGATTTTCAGCAGCATTGCTGGGATTTGATCAGGTCCAGACTGGTATTTCATTTTTTGGTTACGGAGAAGTTTAGTGATGGCACTGACAGGCACTGGTCTAAAACTGAATTTCTCTGTGTTACAGGGACTTTGCACAGTTGGTGGGGCCTGACGTGAGTGAGGCCTTTCTGATTGCGTGTCATTACCTAGCTTAGCAATCAGGGTGGTGGCGCTTCCAACAAAATAATTATTAAAGCCATTTGCTACATCTAGGGGGTGTTGTACAGTTTGGTTGTTTACTTTGACAGCAGCTGGTTGGGACTGGACAGGGGGTGCTTGTATGTTACTTATGATTTTCCAAAAATTTCTAAGGTTTGATATGTTATTGTTTAAATTTTCATTGAAGTATTGGGCTTTTAGACATTTTTGTTTGTTTTGTGCATGCATTCCAGCATTTTCAGTATTCACAGTGATCATTCGTGGAACCAGTACTCCTGAAATTTGGCCACAGGAAGTCTCTAAACTGGTACATTTGCGTGAGGTCAGCTGTAACCCAGGGGAGGTGGGCCCCTTTTACTCGCACTTTATGCAGCGGGGTATGGGTATTCCAGACTTTCAGGAGCTCGGATTAAAAGTATTCAATTGCACAGTCCAGGTCTGGGATTAGGTTTAGTCTGTACCATGGGAGCTGTTTGAGATCATTTAGGAAGGATTCAAGATTTAATTTCTTTAAAGACCTGGTGATTATTACCTTTGGTGGACATTTTGTGGCCCTTATTTTGCGCACACAGTACACTAGGCAGTGATCACTGAAACTGTTAGCGAGAACGCCTGCCTCCTGTAATCGATCAGGATATGAGGAGAGAATCCAGTCCAGCAAGGCGTGGTTAGGGCTTTTCATATTAATTTGAGTGGGGGAGGAGATTAATTGTGTTAGCTGCAAAGCCTTAAACAGTGAGCAGTGTTTATTGTTTTTAGGATTCACCCAATCAACATTAAAGTCGCGGAGGACCAGCAGTTCACTTTTTTGGTTTTGAGCTACTAATTTACTAAGGATTTGGGTTATGTCAGAAAGGGAGTGCACTGGGGAACTCGGTGGGCGGTAGAATCCAGCAACAATAATTGTTTTACTGAACGGGATCTCAATAGTACAAGAAAATAAATCAAATGTGGCTGGGGAGCTAGGATTCTACAAAGGGGTGAACTTTATGGAGTTGTCAACATAGATAACAATTCCCCCTCCTGCTTGTCCAACCTTATCATCCTCTCTTCTGAGTCGGGTATAAATATATCTTTCCAAAATATCTTCCTGGATGACTTCACATCACTTCAAACTAAACATGTCAAAGATCAAACATGAATCAAAATGTGTAATTATTACAGTGATAAGTCCTGTTGTCAGACTCTGACCATTCCAATGTCACCTCACTTCACCTTGTGTAGTGTAAAATCAGAGACACAGGGTTCCAAAGAACCCACAGCGCTCCTTGCTGCACAGTGCAGGTTTTTTGATCAAACAATGCATAATAATTTATTGTGCCATCTCTTCCACCCTTGCTGGCATTGTGGAAAATGAGAAGTGAGTTTGTGCAGCATCATTGTTCACTTTATAATTGAAAAGTGAACAACAGTGCTGAATTATAAAGAATTTTTATTTTTACATGGTCATGTTTGGTTTCTGTCAGGATCAGGCAACCCCGCTCGCAGACAATAAACCAACACTCTTTGACAGTGGCGTCGTAACGTGGGGGTGGGGGGTGCGGCCCGCACCAGGTGACACCTGCCTTTAGGGTGACGTCACCCTAAGGGCGGGTGTCTCACCCTTCGCCGTGTTTTCGCTCCCTGCGAGCGTCCAAAGCATGCAGCTTCGGCGCTCGCCTGGAGGAAACACGTCACCAGCCAATCGCGGCTGGTCACGTGGCTCCCCCAGGCGAGCGCCCAAGCTGCGCGCCGCCGGACGCTCAGAGGGAGCGAACACGCGGTGGAGGTGAGCTGGGGCCATTATCCATGAGGTGCTGGGGCATTCCATGAGCTGGGGCATTCCATGAGCTGGGGCATTCCATGTGCTGGGGCATTTCATGTGCTGGTGCATTCCATGTGCTGGGGCATATCCATGAGGAGCTGGGGCAAATCCATGAAGAGCTGGGGCAAATCCATGTGTGAGCTGGGGGCATATCCATGTGCAGGGGCATATCCATGAGGAGCTGGGGCATATCCATGTGCTGGGGCATATCCATGTGCTGGGGCATATCCATGAGGAGCTGGGGCATATCCATGAGGAGCTGGGGCATATCCATGAGGTGCTGGGGCATATCCATGAGGTGCTGGGGCATATCCATGAGGAGCTGGGGCATATCTATGAGGAGCTGGGGCATATCATGTGTGAGCTGGGGCATATCCATGAGGTGCTGGGGCATATCCATGAGGAGCTGGGGCATATCCATGAGGTACTGGGGCATATCCATGAGGTGCTGGGGCATATCCATGAGGAGCTGGGGCATATCCATGAGGTGCTGGGGCATATCCATGAGGCGCTGGGGCATATCCATGAGGAGCTGGGGCATATCCATGTGTGAGCTGGGGCATATCCATGAGGTGCTGGGGCATATCCATGAGGTGCTGGGGCATATCCATGAGGAGCTGGGGCGTATCCATGTGTGAGCTGGGGCATATCCATGTGTGAGCTGGGGCATATCCATATGCTGGGGCATATCCATGAGCGGGGGCATATCCATGAGGAGCTGGGGCATATCCATGAGCTGCTGGGGCATGTCCATGAGGAGCTGGGGCATATTCATGAGGTGCTGGGGCATATGCATGAGCTGCTGGGGCATATCCATGAGGTGCTGGGGCATATCCATGAGGTGCTGGGGCAAATCCATGAGGTGCTGGGGCATATCCATGAGCTGCTGGGGCATATCCATGAGGTGCTGGGGCATATCCATGAGCTGCTGGGGCATTCCATGTGCTGGGGCAGTATATCCATGAGCTGGGGCAGTATCCATGAGCTGGGGCAAAATCCATGAGAGGTGCTGGGGCATATCCATGAGGTGCTGGGGCATATCCATGAGGTGCTGGGGCATATCCATGAGCTGCTGGGGCATTCCATGCGCTGGGCAGTATCCATGAGCTGGGGCAGTAACCATGAGCTGGGGCAATATCCATGAGCTGGGGCAATATCCATGAGCTGGGGCAGTATCCATGAGCTGGGGCAGTATCCATGAGCTGCTGGGGCAGTATATTCATGAGCTGCTGGGGCAGTATATCCATGAGCTGGGGCAGTATATCCATGAGCTGGGGCAGTATCCATGAGCTGGGGCAGTATATCCATGTGCTGGGGCAGTATATTTATGAGCTGGGGCAGTATATCCATGAGCTGGGGCAGTATATCCATGAGCTGGGGCATATCCATGTGCTGGGGCAATATCCATGAGCTGGAGCATATCCATGAGCTGGGGCAAAATCCATGAGAGGAGCTGGGGCAAAATCCATGAGAGCAGCTGGGGCATTATCAATGAGAGCAGCTGGGGCAGTATATGCATGAGAGCAGCTGGGGCAGTATATCCATGAGAGGAGCTGGGGCAGTATATCCATGAGAGGAGCTGGGGCAGTATATCCATGAGAGGAGCTGGGGCAGTATCCATGAGAGGAGCTGGGGCAGTATATCCATGAGAGGAGCTGGGGCAATATCCATGAGAGGAGCTGGGGCAATATCCATGAGAGGAGCTGGGGCAATATCCATGAGAGGAGCTGGGGCATATCCATGTGTGCTGGGGGCAGTATCCACGAGAGCTGCGGCAATATCCATGTGTGAGCTGGTCTGGGGCAATATATCCATGTGTGAGCTGGTCTGGGGCAATATATCCATGTGTGAGCTGAGGCACAATATATCCATATGTGAGCTGGGGCAATATATATCCATGGGTGAGCTGCTGGGGGCAATATATAACTGTGAACTGGGGCAATATATCCATATGTGAGCTGGGGGCAATATATATCCAGAGCTGCTGGGGGCAATATACCCAGAGCTGCTGGAGGCAATATATATCCATGTGTGCTTTCACTGCCTTCTAACAGGCAACGTACTTGCTGGCAGTTGGCAAAAAGTTGTGTGAGCATATGAGAGAGCTCCACAGCAATAAACTTCACAGTAATGTGCACTGTGTGTATGAGCATTCAGTGTTATATGGGAGTACTGATTTAGGAGTAAGAGTAGTTAAAAAAAATCTGTAAAACTCGGGGGGTGACACCATAAGTTACCGCACCGGGTGACACCAACCCTAGTGACGCCACTGCTCTTTGATAATGGCCGGGCTATAAACTGAAGTTCAGTCAGTTATAATGGCGGGGTTCTCACAGTCAAGCAACCCACTGTATATAGTAATGCCTCAGACTCTAGCTATCCGGTCCTTAATGGTGGCCGGGTTATTGGTAGCAGACAACACAGATAATGTAGATAGAGGTTGGAGTGTCACGGTTGAAGCAACCTACTATATAAAGTAATACCACAGACTTTAGCTATCCGGTCCTTAATGGTGGCCGGGTTATTGGTAACAGACAACACAGATAATGTAGATAGAGGTTGGAGTGTCATGGTTGAAGCAACGTACTATATAAAGTAATACCACAGACTTTAGCTATCCGGTCCTTAATGGTGGCCGGGTTATTAGTAGCAGACAACACAGATAATGCAGATAGGGGTTGGGAAATAACAAGCTGATTATTCAGGGTGCCAGAAGAGGACTAGCCGGGATCGAGATAACTAGAGAGACAATCAGAGTAGGAGTTTATATATATATATATATATAAATAAATAATGGGACAAGGCATTAGGCGTATGTAGAACCACGCTAGCGCAATGATGGTGAGGAAGGAAGAACTTAGAATGGAGCCTCCTATTGGAGGATGGAGGAGACTCCCCGGTCTACTATACTGATTGGTTGTCTCTCTTGACCTGTGCCTCCGATTTGATGGCAGACCTGACATCTGGATGTGGTTGGCAGATGTTGAACCTATAGGTTGGCAAGCACCTTCTTCCCTGATCTCTGTCCGGCGGTAAACATTACCCTGGTAAGAAGTGTTCTAGATATCAGCTGCCGTGACGACTGCGACCAGAGACGGAGAAGTAGCACGACCTCGGGCATCGGCCACTGTGACAGCCCCCCCCACAGTACATCAAAATGAACAGGTCTCAGGCTGCTAGATAAAGGAATTTATTCATGGGAGTAATGACCCCAAGGAAAAATCGTCGTGAAGTTTCGGCCTCAAACAGCCTTAATCATACATACAGAGTGAACAAAACACCTCTCTTTTAAACCTATATTAACCAATCCAATGCCCTCTCTCCTTAATCAACAGGTGTATAGCATTGTCTACTCCGAAACACGAATAATTGTACCTAAAATGTGAATATGCAATGACAAATTAAATATAACTCAAAAGAAAAATGTGAAAACAAACAATAAAACAAGAAAGCATATAAACATAAAAACGAAAAGAGCTCATACTCTACCACACTCGGATGCAACGCGATACAGTGGGGGCCCTATCAGATGATCTGTGAGAACATAAAACGACATGAATATATTTATAGCCACATAAAGCGAAAATATGCTCTATGTGGGGACAGGGCACACTAATAACAATGATGTAAATCGAATTCTTTGTTGAGGCCCCTAGGCCATAGTGTATCTAACCGGTGTATCCAGCGCTTTTCTTTTTGTTTTAACAGTTTAATCCTATCTCCTCCTCGCCGTAAAACTGGGACATGGCCTATAATCTGAAACCTAAGTTGTGCAACGTTATGTGTGTGTTCCAAAAAATGTTCTGGTACCGGCAAATCACTCCGGCCCGTCCTGATGGTAGACTTATGTTTTGAAAAGCGTTCTTTCATTTTTGTCGTGGTTTCCCCCACATATAATAAGCCACAAGGGCACTTCAATACATAAACCACAAACGATGACTCGCATGTATAGAAGTCCCGAATCCAGATTTTATCACCCGTATGGGGGTGTAACAAAAAGTCTCCCTTAATCACTGCGTTACAAGAGGAGCAACCAAGGCACGGAAACGTCCCTTTTTTGGGAGTACCCAAGAATTTTTGCTGTTTTACCTTCATGGGGCCAATATCAGCACTTTAATCAAATGGTCTCTTAGATTTCTGTTACGTTTATATGCAAAAATGGGGGGATTGTGAAAAAATGGAATCTCTCTATAAGCTCTATGCAAAATGCCCCAATGTCTCCAAATGACGTTATTAATACGTCCACTAGCTTGACTAAATTTGCTAACAAACGGAATCCGTGTTTTATGGCGATGTTTAGGTGTTCTCCCCGAGATCATAGTCGTCCTGTCCAAACTCTCCACCCTATGTAATTCACGTTGAAGGAGGGATGCAGGGTAGCCCCGTTTTTTAAATTTATTAATCATACCTTCTAATCTGTCCTTGCGGACCCTGGGGTCTGATACATTCCTAGCCACCCTCAACAATTGGCTACGTGGTAAGGATCTAAGTGTATTAACTGGATGGAAACTCCGAAAATGTAATAAACTATTTCTATCAGTGGGTTTGGTAAATAGATCACTAGACAAACGTTCTCCTTCTATTAGAAGTGTTAAATCTAAAAAATCTATCCTCTCTCAACTATATGTCATAGTGAACTTAATGTTCTCATTAACCCCATTGATATCCTCAAAGAAAGTTTGGTGCTATACACCTGTTGATTAAGGAGAGAGGGTATTGGATTGGTTAATATAGGTTTAAAAGAGAGGTGTTTTGTTCACTCTGTATGTATGATTAAGGCCGTTTGAGGCCGAAACGTCACGACGATTTGTACAAACTATCCTGACTCGTACAGCTCACCTGGAACCAGCTGGGGTTGCACCTCCGCCTGCTATACCTGTGTCCCCTGTTGTTCAGACATCCCAGGTACACATGACCGCTCCTATGAGGTTTGAAGGTACTCCCTCGGAGTGCTGGGGATTTTTGGTCCAGGTGGATATTCATTTTAAATTAAATCCACAAATGTTTATCACTGACATAGCCAAAGTGTGGTTCATTATTAACCATCTACCCAGGACATACTTGAAAACGAGAGAAATCTCAATGTATCCTTCCTGGTAAAATCCTTTATAAATAAATAAATAAATAAAATCTGTCTGGCAGAGCGTTGACATGGGCGAATCCTTTATCGGAGGCAGAGAAGCCTATCGTACTGAACTATAAAGAATTCATAGCCGAGTTAAAACGTACGTTTAATCCTACCAGAAAGGCCAAGGTAGCTGGCAAATCCTTGTTCCGCATACGTCAAGGGAACAGGACTGTGTCTGATTATGCTACAGAATTTAAAATGTTGGTTTCTGACGTGAACTGGACTAATGAGGCTCTGGTTCTGGCTTTTATGGAGGGGTTATCGGAGTCATTGATGCATGAGTTGGCCCCTCGTAAATTACCTGAGGTGTTGAGTGAATTTATAGATTATTGTATAGATTTGGATGATCAGATAAGGGTCAGAAGAACTCCAAGAGAGAAACCTAAGAGACCGTTACCAAGGTTGGCCCCTATCTTTCAGGCACCACCAAGAGAGTTATCCCCTCCCTCTGAGCCTATGCAACTAGGCCATACTAGGCTTACAGAGGAAGAGAGAACAAGGCGTCTTCGTGAGGGATCGTGCCTGTATTGTGGTTTAAAAGGACATTTACGACTTCAATGTCCCACTCGCCCTAGAATGCATGATAAGTCAGAAAACTACCGCACCTAAGGCAGCGGAGGAGACAGGCCTTGGGTGTGACGTTCATGTCTCCTGTCAAAGACACTAGACTCTTGTTACCAGTATCCGTGGCTTGGGAGACCAAGACCATGCATACTACCGCTTTTGTTGACTCTGGGGCTGCTGGTAATTTCATTGATGTTGAATACGCTTCCTCCATTTCTCTCCCTTTGGTTGTAAGAGAGACACCCTTGGCCGTCGAAGCCATAGACGGTAGGCCATTATCCTGCCCCAGAATTACTCACGTTACTGTTACAGTGGTTCTTACCACTGGTCTCTTGCATAAAGAAGAGATCATATTTCAGGTTATCCATTCACCTTCCAATCCTGTTGTGCTTGGTTTCCCTTGGTTGGTGGAATATAATCCTGTTATTGATTGGGCTAAGGGAGAGATACTGTCTTGGAGTCCTGCTTGTTTTGGGACTTGTTTAATACCCATTCAGCATATTGGTGCCCTGAACACACCTACAGCTCCCTCCATTGTCTACAGAGGTTCCTGACTGGTATGTCGACCTCAGGGCTGTATTCGATAAAAGAGAGGCAGAGAAACTACCTCCACATAGACCGTATGATTGCGCCATAGATATTCATCCAGGTACCATGCCTCCTCGAGGCAAAGTATATCCTTTATCCATAAAAGAGAAACAAATCAGGGAGGAGCACATAAAGGAGAATTTGGAGAGAGGTTTTATCAGACGTTCTTCTTCTCCAGCAGGGGCTGGGTTCTTTTTTGTATCTAAAAAAGAAGGAGATTTACACCCATGTATCGATTATAGGGGGCTTAACAAGATCACCATCAAGAATGTGTACCCTACCCCTCTTATATCAGAACTGGTCGACAGGTTAAGGGGATCAGCAGTATTCACAAAACTCGATTTGAGAGGGGCTTACAACCTGATACGTATAAAAGATGGGCATGAGTGGAAAACAGCATTTAACACCAGGAGTGGGCATTATGAATATCTGGTCATGCCGTTCGGTCTCTGTAATGCTCCAGCTGTATTCCAAGATTTCATTAATGATGTGCTCAGAGATTTTTTGCAATCCCTTGTTATCGTATACTTAGAAGATATACTGGTTTACTCTCCCGATCTGAAAACCCACCATGAACATGTCTGACAGGTATTAGCAAAATTACTAGACAATGGTCTTTATTGCAAACTGGAGAAGTGTTTATTCGACATTACTACTGTAAAATTTCTTGGATACATTATCACTCCAGAAGGTTTTGAGATGGATCCTTCCAAACTCACGGCCATCTCAGAATGGCCTCACCCTCAAGGCCTCAAAGCCATACAGAGGTTTCTGGGGTTTTCCAACTATTATAGGAGATTTATCAAGAATTATTCTGCTGTAGCTTCTCCTATCATTAATATGACACGTAAAGGTCTGAAGAACCAGGTCTGGTCTTCACAATCCAAACAGGCATTCGAAGCTCTCAAACAGGCTTTCACTTCCGCTCCAGTGTTACGGCATCCTGATCCCAGAATTCCATTTGTTCTTGAGGTTGATGCTTCCGAGATAGGCATTGGGGCTGTCCTATCTCAAAGAGAGTCTCCAGGGAAGCCTCTACATCCTTGTGGGTTATTTTCAAGAAAATTATCACCAGCAGAACACAATTATGATATCGGTAACAGAGAATTGCTAGCTATTGTGTCTGCCCTGTCAGAGTGGAGACATTTGTTGGAAGGTACTCTTGACCCTTTGTTGATAATCACTGATCATAAGAACCTTACATACATCGGGGATGCTAAACGTCTGAACTCGAGACAGGCCAGGTGGTCATTACTACTGTCTCGGTTTAATTTTGTGTTGACTTCCAGACCAGGTGACCGCAATGTAAAGGCTGATGCCTTATCTCGTCAATATGACCCGTATGAATCAAATACACAAGATCACAATCCTATAGTTCCTCCTGAACGTATTGTGGCTTCCACAGGCTTGTCTTTTTCCTCGCCTTTTCTGGAACGCCTCCAAGCAGCTCAAATGCGGGCTCCACCTAACAAGCCTCCAGATATGTTGTTTGTGCCTGAAAAGGAAAGACAAGAATTACTCATAATGTTTCATGATTCAAAACCAGCAGGTCATCCTGGTATTACTAAGACTCTTACCAGTATCTCCAGACAGTTCTGGTGGCCCACCATGCGACAGGACGTACGTCTGTTTGTTTTGGCTTGTCAAGTCTGTGCCAGAAGCAAAACCAGTAAAACCTTGCCTGTCGGTCTATTGCAGCCTTTACCCATTCCTAATAGGCCTTTGTCTCATCTATCCATGGATTTTATTGTGGACTTGCCGAAGTCCAAGGGTCATACTGTGGTTCTGACAGTTGTAGATCGCTTCTCCAAAATGGCTCATTTTATTCCTTTACCTAAGCTTCCTACAGCCAAAGAACTGGCGGTCGTCTTTGCTAGAGAGATTGTACGAATACATGGGGTTCCGTCTGAAATAGTCTCTGACAGAGGAGCTCAGTTCGTCTCTCGTTTCTGGAGGGATTTCTGTGCGGAGATGGGGGTGCGATTGGCCTTCTCTTCAGCATATCATCCACAAACCAATGGGGCAGCAGAGAGGGCAAATCAGGGTCTCGAGCAGTACATACGTTGCTTTACCACACAACAACAACAAGACAATTGGTCGGAGTTGTTGCCCTGGGCTGAGTATGCACGTAATAACGCCGTTAACGAGACCACTGGCCACTCTCCTTTTTCTGCTATGGTTTTTTCCCTCCGGCTCTACCGCTTCAGTTTGCTGAACAGGCCATCCCGGCACTCGATGAACATCTCACACAACTACAGGATATTTGGAGACAGATTCGCGAAAACATGGAGCGCAATGTTGCTGTCCAGAAATGCAAGGCTGACAGGCATAGGTTACAAGCTCCTACCTACAACGTGGGGGATAGAGTTTGGTTGTCCAATAGGAATGTGAAGTTGCAGGTGCCTTCTATCAAAATGGCACCTCGGTTTATCGGTCCATACAAGATCATTTGACGCGTTAACCCTGTGGCTTATACTCTTGCCCTTCCTAGACATCTTCGCTTGCACAACGTCTTCCACACCTCCCTACTGAAGCCTTTGTTGTGTAATAGGTACACGCGGGTCGTTCCTCCTCCTCCACTTGTTCAGGTTGATGGAGAGACGGAGTATGATGTTAGGAGAGTTCTGGATTCTAGGCTGTTCAGGGTGGCTCTGCAGTACCTGGACGTTTGGGTGGATTATGGTGCGGAGGACCGGTCCTGGATTCCGGCTTCCAACAGGTCTGCCTCTAGGTTGGTCAGGGCGTTCCATGCCTCGCACCCCAATCAGCCTGGTGGTCGTCCTGCTACTTGTCCTGTTGGTCGTCCGGTGGCCTCCCGTGGAGAGGGGGGTCCTGTAACGTTGGGGGCTTCCAGCCTTTCCGGTGTGCTTGACGGCAGCATGTCTGATGCTGCTCGCTCACCAATGCCTGGTTTAAATTGAAACAGGCAGGGAGGTGGCTGCATGAGGCGCGGCTTTGAGAGGGGGGCGCGGTCTGGTGAAGGTCTTTTAAAAACCAACAGTTCCCTCTAAGCAGTGCCAGATCGTGGTTATCCATACCTGAGCTCCTTGTACTTGAATTCTCTCGTGATTTAACCTGTTATTGACCTCTGCTTGTTTTCTGACTATTCTGCCTTCCGTTGCCCTAGACTATTTCCTTGTACTACGCTTCTGCACTGATATCGACCCGGCTATTCCATTTGACTATTCTATACTCTGTATTCCTGATTCTGGCTCGTCTGACTACCCCTGTGTTGCTGACCTGGTTTTGTATTACGACATTGTCTTTGATTAACTCTTTCTGTCTAGCTAGTATACATATACCTGGCCAATTTTTAAGGACCAGACAGTTAGGGATTCCTTTACGGCTACCCTGTTGGTAGTTTTTGGCTCTGTGGAGTGTTGGGCTTTAAGGACTGCGTGGTGGGATCCGGGAACCGTGACAGTTATGTCCCGGCCAGGTATAAACCATTAAAATGGCCACCAGGCTCACACCACCGCACCAGGCCTCACTCCCCAATACAGCCCTGATCCGAGCCAACAGGACGGAACCCACGATCCAAAGTACTGGTATAGAGCCAGGGGATGTCCTCCAGCCGCCGACATAAAAAGAACCAGGAAAAATGTCCAAAATCCACATAAAATCAGCGAAAAACCGGAGAGCGCTGGGAGATGCGACTGTTTCCGCCGGACGTCAGCTCCGCCCCCATTTCAGGCCATTTTAAACAGTTTTTTTTGTTTCAGGTCGTTCGTTATTTCACCACGATTCATGATTTTGGACCTGTCCGAAATGTATGATCATCTGATATCGTTTTTGGATAACTTCAGTTCTCGGATCTGATAATTTGGGATCGGATCCGATTCATCTATAGGATCGGATCGGATTTTTTTATCATTATTGAAACGCTAAGAGAAAAAAGGTGTCATCTGCGCTTGTTTCTATGTATTTCCATGTACAACAAAACACTATGATGTTTTAGTTTGTTTCAATGGCCATTGCAACGTAAGCTCACTCGCCCCTTCAAGGCACCTCTTTGTAGAGTGAGTACCTAACCAATGTACCAAAACCCGCTCTACTGAGCAGCTCCATGCCCCTCCTGCTGCTTTTCAGCTAAGGAGAGGCAGAAAGATGGTGGCTTTTATTTATACACGCACCAAACACTTCCCATTTGGGGTTAAAAACAAAAACATGGAAAAAGGAACAGCTGCAAAATGACGAACTGGTGTTACAAGCATAATATACATACATACAGAAAAAATGGCGTCGCACCCATACTCACGGGAGCGGCTGCAACAGCCAGGAGTAACAGCCCAGTTAATGTATAAAACATAAGAGAAAGAGGGGCGGAGTCTGGACGTCCACCGGAGCAGTCGCATGTAACAGGGGCTCCCGTGATTCCTGAGTTCCCCCGTGACCCCTAATAGCACAACGCTTCTTCAGCACACCCTACTACCCCCAGCCGGAACCGCAAACATGCCGGGCGGCGTGAGGAGCGGAAAAAAACCCAGGCCACAGGAGACGGAGGTGGCTCCGATCTTCCTGCGCCGCGATGGAGCGGAGGCCCAAGATGGCGGCCCCACGAGGCGGTCGGGCCTGGACTCGGAGGCAACGGCTGCCAAACGGGACACACAGCCGGCGTCTAAAGCAGACATCTCCCACCTCCTGGAACGTATGGGAGACATGCAGCGTTATCTCGCCGAGGAGATGTCTAAAATGGCGTCCGAAGTGCGGTCAGAGATAAGGGACCTGGGATCACGCACTACAGCCTTCGAGGAGGCAGCAGAGGAAATGGTGGCGACCCATAACGAGGTGGCACGAGACACAGCTCACCTGCAGGACAAGGTAGAACGGCTAGAACTGGCGCTGGAGGATCTTTCGAACAGATCCCGGAGGAACAATATTAGGCTGAGGGGCCTCCCTGAGACAGTGTTAGCGCCGGAACTGGAGGATACAGTGCTGGGCATCCTTGGACGCCTGGCACCGGAGGTGCCCCCGGCACGACTCCTGATTGACCGAGTACATAGGGCGATGCGTGCCCCGAGTGGAGCTGAGTCTCAGCCACGAGGTATCATTATGAGACTTCATTATTACGCTACGAAGGAGATCCTTATGCGGAAAAGCAGGGAGGTGAACGTGACATATGAGAACTCATCCCTAGCCCTCTACCAGGACCTGGCTCCGGAAACCTTACAGCGAAGACGACACTGGCGCCCCATCACTTCTCATCTGGCGAGCCTTAACATCAAATATGCCTGGGGCTTCCCTTTTAAATTGTTGGCATTCGCAGGTGGCAAGACAGCGGTCCTGCTTCCCCACTCAGATCCGAAGAAATTTTTTTCTCGCCTTGCTTGTCTGCTGCTGGAGGGAGCCAGGCGCCTCTTTGAACCCCCGTCCCAGGCTCACTGCGTGGCCTCTAGATGGGAGAAAGTTCCTGACCACAGCCGGGAAGAAGAGAGCCGAGGCCCTGATTGAATGGAGGCGGTATTACCCTCTCTGCTGAGGTGATGGCTGTCCACCTGTTCATATTTTTCTCCTTCCACTTCCCTGGGGGGCCCTTCCTCCGTTTTGCCTCTAGCTGGTGCACCTGATCATGGCAGATCTGGGGAGGCGGCAGTTTGCACTTGACTGCTTGAGGCCTGGTCACCAGACGGACAGTGGTTTTGGGGGAGGTGGGGTGGAAGTGCCCATTTTTTGGGTTTTGCGGGGAGGTTTCGGGGACGTCGCTTTTTTGGTCCGTACACCCTGGATAGGACGGACAACGACTCTGGAACACTCCCTTGGTTGGTCCGGCGATTAGTAAGACTGGTCTGTTTTGATATGTTTTTTGTGTTTTCATTATTCTTTCTCTTTCTTTCCTGCTCTTCTCAGTCTGTTTTTCTGTCTCTTCTTAATCCCTTTCTTACCCGGGGGGGAACGGGCATTCCTGGTGACACTGACATGGCGTGTGTTTGAGATCTGGCCATTTCTTCGTCCGCCATGATGGCAGAATTTAAAATAATCTCCCAAAATGTCAAGGGACTGAACTCCCCGACGAAACACCGGCTGGTCTTAAGAGACCTGCGGCGAACCTGCTGTCAAGTAGCTTTTCTGCAGGAGACACACTTTACCAGAATACGCCAATTCAGTCTCACAGACCGCTCGTTCAACCGCTCTTTCCTGGCCTCTGCCAATAACAAACGTGGAGGAGTTGCGATATTGCTACATAAAAAATGTGATTTTAATGTGCTTCGCTCTGAATGTGATCCAGAGGGCCGATATGTGCTGCTGAGGGGGACGTTGGCGGGGCATTCTGTGACTTTCCTTAATGTGTACGCGCCGAACACGCCTGATGCTCCCTTTTGGGAGCATCTGGGGAGTTTGGTGAAAGGTACCTCTGACTCCCTGGTGGTGGTGGGGGGCGACCTAAATGCTACCCCGGTTCCAGCTGTTGACAGGAGGGGCCCGACATCTAGGGCGACGCAAACAGGGACTCCTCAGGATAAACAACTGGCCCGCTTTCTGACGGACTCGGACCTATTGGACGTATGGCGACTGCAGCACCCGGGGGATCATGACTTCACCTTTTTCTCCCACCCTCACTCCTCCCACTCGAGAATAGATCTTTTCCTTCTCCCTCCTACATCATTGCAATGGGTAACCCGCTCGGATATCGGTAATATTAGTTGGTCGGACCATGCTCCGATCTCTCTGTGGCTCTCGCTGCCCGGGGTGAGGGCACCCTGGTCGTGGTGGTTAAACTTCTCCCTGCTGCAGAAACCGGAGGTTAAAGCGGAATTGTCGGCCGCGCTAGATAGATACTTTGTAGACAATGCGACGGATGGCATACGCCCGGACATCTTGTGGCTAGCCCACAAGCCGGTCATCAGGGGCCTCCTTATTCAAATCGGGAGCAGGCTCAAGCAGGAGAGGCTTCAGAGGATCTCAGACCTGCAAGCCCTGTTGGCAGATAGAGAGGCGGCTCATAAGGTCTCCCGCTCTCCGGGGGACTACGAGGCCCTCTTGTCGGTACAACAGGATCTTAGGGCTGAGCTGACTTCGGATGCGGCCCGGTCCCTTGCTTGGTCGAAACGGTCGTTTTATGAATACTCTAATAAGGCACACACCTTCCTGGCTAGGAAGCTACGTAATCAACATGAATGGCACGCGGTGACTTCTGCCCGCACACCTTCGGGCGCGTACACCACGGTGCCTGGGGAGGTGAACAAAATATTCACGGATTATTTTAAGCAACTATATAACCACTCCCCGACTCATATCCCCACTAATCAAGATCATATGCAGAGGGTGAAAGCCTACCTGTCCAACTGGGAGGGGCCGGCCCTCTCGCAGGCTTGCCTGGACTGCCTGGACGAGGAGGTGACAGAGATAGAAGTACTCTCGGTAATCCGAGGTATGAAGCCACACAAATTGCCGGGCCCAGATGGGTTCTAGGCCTCTTATTATAAGAGCTTCTCCACAAAATTGCTTCCCCATCTGACTAGGCTTTATAACTCACTGCTGGGGGGCTCCCCAGTGGCGCCGGATTTCTTGCGCTCTGACGTGGTCTTAATTCCGAAGGAGGGGAAGGACCCGGCATTGCCCCAAAGTCACCGGCCCATCTCCTTATTGAATGTGGACTATAAAATTTTTACAAAACTATTAGCTGATAGGTTGGGAGGCTTTCTCTCTTCCTTGGTTCACCCCGACCAGGTGGGCTTCGTCCCCTCCAGACAAGCTTTTGAGAATATGTGGCGGGCTGCGATCCTGATAGACTGGGCGCTGGCCTCTCGGACGCCTTCTCTGCTCCTTTCCTTGGACGCGGAGAAGGCGTTCGACCGGGTGGAGTGGCCTTATATGTTTGAACTCATGGCGCGGTGGGGTTTCCCGCCCCGGTTCTGAGCGGCCCTGGGGGCCCTGTACGCTGCCCCTCTCACTAGGGTCCTCACCCCGGGGGTGAACCCAGAGACCTTTTCCATAGGAAATGGAACCAGGCAGGGTTGCCCATTGTCCCCCCTCCTTTTTGCCCTTTCCTTAGAACCGTTGCTGGCGAATCTCCGGGCTTCACCTACAATCAGAGGACTGGGGGTCGGGGGGAGGAGTTTTTGGTCTCCGCCTATGTGGATTATGTCTTACTGACAATAGCGGATCCCCTGCAATCGGTCCCATCCCTTCTGACTGCTGTTGACTCTTTCTCGGACATCTCAGGGTACAAGGTGAACTATGATAAGAAGAGAGCTATGCCGCTGGGACTGCCTCGGGAGGATGTGGCTGCGCTGCGCAGCCTGACTGATTTCCACTTTTCTTTTGACTCTTTAAAATACTTGGGGGTCTTTCTGACGAGCGATCCCGGGAAACTATACGGGGCCAACTATGATACCATGTTTGCTAGCCTGCTTAGGGACCTGGATAGATGGAATGATTTCTCTATCTCGTGGGTGGGCAGAGTGGCCTGCATTAAGATGAATATGTTACCTCGCTTGCTGTATTTGTTTCAGACCCTGCCCACCCGCGTAGATGTAACCTCCCTGGCGCACCTCCAGCAGCACATAGCCAAATTCGTGTGGCAGCACAAGCGTCAGAGAGTCGCACGCCGAGTCCTACACAGGCCTCGGGATGGGGGGGGCTGGGCATACCGAATTTATTGTAATATTATCATGCTGCACAATTAGTGCAATTTGTGATGTTTCATGCCCCACCAGGCACCCACCGTTGGGCAGACCTGGAGTCCCACTTGGCCGCTCCGGACATTCCGAACCTATATTTCTGGCTTCCCAAGGCGCACAGACCTATCTTTCACTCCACATGTTTCGCTACAATTAACTCTCTGAGGATATGGGATTTACTCCGAATCAAACACTCACTTTCCTCGGATGAGTTGGCCTTATCCCCTATACTTCGAAACCGAAGCTTTCAGACGGACTTAAGCCAAAAACCCTTTGCTACATTAGAGGGGCTAGGCCTACAGAGACTCCACCATCTATACCACCAGGGCTCGCCGCTCACCTTTCAGGACATACAGAACAGAGGCCGAGTGCGGCCCTCGGACTTCTTTCGCTACCTGCAACTCTCGGACTTTGCCAGGTCACCAGCGGTGAGAAGAGCAGCCACGAACCCGTTTACATTTTTTGAGAATATGTGTTCCAGGTATACCCACCCACGCTCCTTGATCTCTTCTCTCTATATTACTCTCCTCTCGGGCTCCTCGGAATGGGGGCCGCTCACATATACGAACCGTTGGGAGAGGGACGTGGGGGAGGAACTCCGGGGGGGGGATTGGGAGGATATATGGAACAATGAGGCTCACTGCTCCATCAATGTGGCCCATCAAGAACAAGCCTATAAAATGTTGTTTCGCTGGTATATCTCTCCATCACAGATGTCACATATGGGGCAGGGTCTCACGGATCTTTGCTGGAGAAATTGCAGTCTGAAAGGCTCCTTCTACCACATGTGGTGGACATGCCCGTCTATACAGCCCTTCTGGTCCCAGATACACGAAATGACACAGGAGATATTGGGTCACCCGGTTGACAGGGATCCCTGGACTTTTTTGCTCCACCGCTCTCAAGAGGCCATGCCCCCTCTGGAAAACAAACTCCTCCATAGAATCGCGCTGGCGGCGCGGAGGGCGGTGGCGCAGCAGTGGACGGCGCCTACCCTCCCCTCCCTGGAGAGGGTGCGAATTAATATAAGGGAAGCTATGACGATGGATAGATTGACGGCGATGGTCCATGACACCATGCACCTGTTCGACCGAGTCTGGGCCCCATGGCTGGAATACGAGCCAGGATAGGATGCACAGAGACGCTCAGTGGGGACCCTCGGGTGTTGTCCCACATGTACTTGCGGCTGGGGATATCGGTTCCCCCCCCTCCCTTTCTATTCTCTTTCCCCTCTTTCTCTGCTTTTTCCGACTTCATCCTTCTTTTTATTTTTATTTTTTATTTCCTCACTTGAATATTGTTTTCTCTGTTTATTTCTGAAAAATTATGCTGTTCGTAGTTTCTGATAGATATCCCCGAAGATATCTTCGGGAAATGTTTCATTTTTGTACAGACATCTTGTTAAATAAAGAATTATAAAAAAGAAAACATAAGAGAAAAAAGGTGTCATGTGCGCTCGTTTCTATGTATTTCCATGTACAACAAAACACTATGAGGTTTTAGTTTGTTTCAATGGCCATTGCAACGTAAACTCACTCGCCCCTTCAAGTCACCTCTTTGTAGAGTGAGTACCTAACCAATATACCAAAAGCCGCTCTACTGAGCAGCTCCATGCCCCATCTGCTGCTTTTCAGCTAAGGAGAGGCAGAAAGATGGTGGGTTTGGAGGAGGGGCATGGAGCTGCTCAGCAGAGCGGCTTTTGGTACATTGGTTAGGTACTCATTCTACAAAGAGGTGCCTTGAAGAGGCGAGTGAGCTTACGTTGCAATGGTCATTGAAACAAACTAAAACCTCATAGTGTTTTGTTGTACATGGAAATACATAGAAACGAGCACACATGACATCTTTTTTCTCTTATGTTTTATACATTAACTGGGCTGTTACTCCTGGCTGTTGCAGCCGCTCCCGTGAGTATGGGCACAACGCCATTTTTTCTGTATGTATGTATATTATGCTTGTAACACCATTTTGTCATTTTGCAGCTGTTCCTTTTTCCATGTTTTTGTTTTTAACCCCAAATGGGAAGTGTTTGGTGCGTGTATAAATAAAAGCCACCATCTTTCTGCCTCTCCTTAGCTGAAAAGCAGCAGGAGGGGCATGGAGCTGCTCAGTAGAGCGGGTTTTGGTACATTGGTTAGGTACTCACTCTACAAAGAGGTGCCTTGAAGGGGCGAGTGAGCTTACGTTGCAATGGCCATTGAAACAAACTAAAACATCATAGTGTTTTGTTGTACATGGAAACGAGCGCAGATGACACCTTTTTTCTCTTCTGTTTTATACATTAACTGGGCTGTTACTCCTGGCTGTTGCAGCTGCTCCCGTGAGTATGGGCGCGACGCCATTTTTTCTGTATGTATGTATATTATTGAAACGCTGTTTGCAAAAAAAACTATTGAACGAAAGCTTTAAAATGTTCACCCAAAAAAATGCCAAAAAAATCCTAAAAAATAAATAAACAAAATGGCATATTGCTGCAAGTGAAAAAATAAACAGTTTAAGAAATATTTAATAAAAACTGGGATTTTTTTTAACATTAAAACCTATGGCGAATCCTATAACTTGCAATGTTTAAAAAATCCGTTTTTATTACCTTTAAATAATTTCGTTCCATTTTCACTTTGTGTTATTTTCATTCTGTGTTTTTCATTTTGGAACATTTTCTTCCATTTTGGGTCATTTTCGTTACATTTTTTTTATTTTGGGTCATTCTCGTTCTGTTTGATATCATTTCGGATCAATTTTGAACCATTTGATATAGTTTCGGATTGTTTTGGAATCGACTATGAATCGTCATTTCAGCAGATTTGTAATATCGGACGGCCAATATTAGGTTTTTTTGGAAACGAGAAAAAAAATAATGAAAATACAAATCTCGTACGAAAATTAAATTTTGACAATATGAAATGCACATGTCTGCTCCTCTCCCCTCTACCATCGCCACCCCTATGCCCCCTTTCCCACTCCTCCTCTCTGTCCACCTGTCCTCATCTCTAGATCTCCTATCTCCCTCCTCATCCTTGTGATGGAAACGCCCTTGTCCATCTGTCCTGCTCTCCAGACACCCCCTCGTTGCGGTCAGCCCGGCTACTGGGAACGCGGTCCGCAGCGCCTCGAGCAGCTTGACCTGCTGGTTTCTGCCTGCTGGAAGACCTGGGATAGTTGGTATGGAGCTCTGCCGGTGCTGGGGTAGATGGTACAGCCATTAAGGGAGCCACAGGTTCGTGCAGTATTTGGCGCTGTTCTGATCTGTGGCGCTGTTTTGATCCTCCCGACTTCTAGACCTGATTATGCATCAGTCTTTCAGAAGGCCGCTTGGTGCCTTCTGAGGGTGAGTGCAGTAAAAAAACACACCAGACAAGCTGAATCTATCTCAGGAACAGACTCTCTGTGGCACCAGGCATGTGCCTTGGTGGGACCCAAGTTCAAGGGGTTCAAGCCTTTAGCGCAGGGATATGCAGGGAATACCTTGCAATAGACTGACTGATCCTGGTAGCAGTCTATGGCGCAGTACAAAGGGTAGAGAGAGAGCGTGGTCAGGACGGTCCTTGGGTCATCGATAGCATCGTATGACCGCTATCGCATATTCCGTGAAAAAATGCGTCCATTCGTTCGAACGCACTTTTTCACGGACAACACGAAAAATGCGTTAGTCTGACCCTAGCCTTAAGGGGATATTCACAGAGCACCAACATGACGCAGTCATTTCAGTGTTCTGTTGTTCCCCACACTTTGGGGAATCAAATTTCCCTGGTGAATTCACCGCAGGGTCCCTTTAGGGTGTCACCCTAGGGGATGGTGTCACCCAGTAGGGGCCACACCACCCACACCCCCTTGTGATGCCTCTGACTGCTCAACCTCCAATCACCAAGGGATAGCATCTAGGTATGCAAAGTGTAAGGTATGTCAAAATAAGGTACCCCATTAAAATAAAGCAGGTACCCCATGAACATACAATAATAAATGATAGATGATAAAGTAAACTAATGGCATTTCTATTAAACCACCAGTAGATGGCAGCAGAGTGAAAAGCCTCAATGATGAGCATGTGTTCATGCAAGATGTTTCCCTTAGCAGGGAGGAACAAAAGAGCAGAGTTTCTGTTTCTGGTAGGAAGTATTCAAAGTACACTCCTACCAGAACTGAAGTCATGCTTTGTCTGTTGCAGGTAAGAGGGAGCATATCCAGGGCTATAAACAGGGCAAAAGTGGTTCAATTCACATCCATGTAGTTAGAAAAGGCTGTTGCTACTGTTGGAGAATTAGATAAGACAGTATACAGATGTCAGTTGATGTTATAGAGCACCAGCATACAGGGAATCTGATGACTATAGGATCTCATGTGATTAGTTTATATTGTATTGCACCATTCGCCTACTATAATGTAGATTGAGTAATCATATCTATACATGTTTAATTGTTTATTATTTTCTATAAGGTCGTTATTCCTGCATAGGTGAATGTTACTGTATATATATATAGATATATATATATATATATATATATATATATATATCTAGATCTATCTAGATTTGTAGTAGTGTATAAGGAAGTATTCAAAGTACACTCCTGCCTGAACTGAAGTCATGCTTTGTGTGTTGCAGAAAACGTTTAAATAAAAGCACTCCTGGTTTCGCCCAGCCCACTCCCTTCGCACATTGGAATTATTGACCATACTTTCATCATATGTGCAACTAATACGCGAACATAGTCAAAAGCCTGGCATGTGCTCATTGTATTTATAGCGGAGAGGATAGGTGTGGCGAGGCACTCTGCACTAGGAAATTCGGGATTTTTCCAGTGCGCTTGAGTGTTAGCACGGGTGTGGCGTTGGTGTGGCATGGGACCTAGAGTGATTGTAGCTTGCGCTAATGAATCTTGTACACGAACAACCGCAGACAAGGCAATCTGTTGGTGGGTCGACAGGTGCTACCTTTTAGTGACCCATGCTAGATTTTTCAGTTAGCAGTGGTGTTTTAGCTCACACCAGGTGATAGAGCTCTGTGAATTTTATTGCTGTGGTGCTCTGAAATGTGCAGTGTCAAGTGTATCAGTAATGTAAAGTATCTTATAAACCTGAAGAGTGATCGGCAGCTTCCCACATGTGCTGCAACTCAGCATTAGCAGCAATGAGTGTGTGATGGCTGCAGCAGTAGAAGGATGGCCATCTGTAAGTCTGGAGGCGGCACGATGGATTCCCCAATTCGCTGGTGGGCCCAAGTGGATTTTCTTAACTAAGTAAAACATTTTAAAAAATTGTGTAATGAAAATAATTCTTTAACCACTTGGCTGCTATGGACGCGCTCAGCGCGTCCAGCCAAGTTTGTTCTCCTGTGCTACAGACGCGCTCGGCGCGTCCGAGCACAGGAGGCAGCAATCCGCCGGATTCCGGCGGATTGCTGCGCCCCCCCGGTGCGGGCTGACATCTTGGATGTCAGCCCAGCACTCGGGAGCCCGGCGGGGACATTAGATGTCATTGCGGCTACGCGATGACATCTAATTCAGGCGCCCCCCCCCGCATGTGCGGAGGAGGCGCCTGAAAGGGAGAGGGGGGAGGTCCTTCGGACCTCTCTCCCTCCCGATCGCCGGGGAGCAGGGGGTTAAGACAGGCACCGTTTGGAAGGGCACAGCCTGCCCTTCCAAACGGTGGCTCTCATTAACCCCTGGGGAGCCGGATCACGAATCGGCGCTGAAAAGTGCCGGTTCGTGATCCTTTCCCGGAGCTGGCCGACATCTTGGATGTCGGCCAAGCCTCCGGGAACTCCCCCTGAGGACTGGCGTCATCGTGCTATGCACGATGACGCCAGTCCTGGAGTTAACCCCTAGCTGCCACCAACGGTGGAGATAGGGGATTCCAATTAATCCCCTATCTCCCGATCCGTGGCAGCTAGGGGTTAATGTTTGTTACTGTTGGATCGGCCAGAGCATGGCCGTTCCAACGATACCAAACACCACTGTGAAAAAGTTTTAAAAAAAAATAAAAAATATATATATTTAAAAAAAAAAAATTATAAAAGAAAAATAAACAAGTTTTTTTTTTTTTTGGTTTGTTAATGCAGCAATATTGTTCCCATTTCAATTATAATGTGAACAATGATGCTGCACTAACGATTTTTGTATGCGGTGCGTTTGTTAAAAATCGCGTAATTTCCCCCAAAAAAAAATGTAACGAGACCCCATCTCTAATTTTTTTAACAAGCGCACCCCATACAAAATATAACCGCAATTGCTCGCATGTTAAAATGTGAAAAAAATACACTTTACACGTTGTAAATTATTGAAAATTCATATTTTATTGCATTTTTTGTTATAATATACAGACAGGTCATGACGTATACATATAATAATGACATATTATTAATCTGCCGAGTCTGACGGAAAGAACAATATATAATATGTCTGGGTCATATACTAAAATAAGCCTTCAAAACGCATTTAAACATGATGAGCAAAACCGGTAAATATGACCTCAGCACAGGGGCGGGAAACGCCTCAGCAGCGAAAGGGTTAACACAACAATCTATATGTGGGGGGGGGGGTTGCAGTTTGGGTGGGGTTTCGTATGGGTGTAACCTTCTGTGGACATGCACAAGGGGGGCCCCATTAGTGGTCAGTGCATCCCTGTATGCATGAGAAGCTTTGAGGACATTTTGTGTGTTTGCAATTCTTGTACATAATGTAACATAAAAGATGTGCTCTGGATACCAAAGAATGTTGAGAGCAAACAGTGTACATTACAAGAAACTAGATTTGTATATACTAAATCACTTTTAGTCCCAGCCCAGGAAATAGGGTCACAGTCCCACATACCAGACATGAAGGAAGACACAGGCTGTGTAATGTAAAGCAACAAATATGCTGGATGACAGAGCTTCTTAAGGTTACGTAGGCAGTGTTTTTAAAGGTTCATCAGCTCATAGTATTCCGTTTCAACATCAATATTGTTATAGAATTCATTAACTCAGAGCAACACATCTTTTGGCTGTTGAGAATCATATTCCTTACCTAACTGATTATACCCAATAAAAACAACTTGTTGCTTTTAGTCATTTACAGGGAACCCCCTGATAAGCTGAACTGCACAATGCACATCCTTTTTGGTGATCGCCTCGGTTGATAATATGCACTCCCAGCCTGGCAAAGATCCTAAATTACTATTTTCTGCCAGCTTGTTCCACAGCTCTGGTCTGATGGGGGCTGGAAGTCAGTAGGATATTTATGTCCTTGACAGCACTAGCCTACCATTATAGTTTCCTCTGGAATTTTAGAGATAGCATTTAGTTCACATATCCAGTAAGCCTGTGTTAACACAACAGATATCCAGTGTACAGTTTATAGGCAATTAGAAAATTATATTCTCAAATTTCATAACTGTTTAAACTGTTATAAAAAAAAAAATTCTACTTCAGAGGCGCTAGCGTATGAATATACAGTATTGACATTTACCAATACTGCCAGATTAGGCTAAATACACATAATAGAATTATACTAAAATCATGTTAAAATAGTGAATTTAACTAGTGACTGTTTTTAAAAAATTTTTGGCTAGTGTTAACGGATTCTGGTCCAGCGGAATCCGTTAGCACCAAGTCCAGGCTGCGGTTAACATTTTGTTAACCACAGCCGGACGTTAATCAGCGTTAGGACTTTGTAATCCTAACGCTGATTAACACTTTGCGCTCCTCATGTTAAGTATAGGGAGCGCAAAGTACAGTAACCTCGTAGCTGAAAGCGCAAGATACCAAAAGCAAACGGGTTACTTAACCCGTTAGCGTTTGGATTGTAATTTGCGGTGGCCACGAGAGATAACGTTAACGCAGGTGAGTGCTAACGTTAGCAACCAGTATGTAATGTGACCCCTAGGCGAGACACTGACATATTCTAGAGCAGTGGTTCCCAACCGCAGTCCTCAAGTGCCCCCAACAGGCCAGGTTTGAGGATCACCTTGGGGAATTGCAGACTGAATCCTGCAATCACGGAGCAGAAAATCATATCACCTGTGCTTTGCTTCAGATATCTGGAAAACCTGACTTGTTGGGGGCACTTGAGGACTGCGGTTGGGAACCACTGTTCTAGAGTTTTAGGGCCTTATCACCTCCTTAACGCTAGCGCTCACATAAGTGAGTGCTAGCGCTTGGTTAATTGAGGTGATAAGGTTAAACCTAGATCGGATCCTGATCGTCGATGGGTTAAAAAAATCTGTTAGCGCATTGGTAATAGCGCAAGCTTTTTGAACTTTGCGTACCCTATACTTATCATGGGGAGCACAAAGAGTAAGCAAGGAATAATTAGCGTTAGACACAGCTCTAAGCTGGTACTAACTGATTTCACGGAATCAGTTAGCAGCAGCTCAAAAGCCCCCCCATTATTATTTTTTAAAAAAAATCAGATATTCACCTCTTATCCTGCGGCGAGAACAGCAGCCTGATCCCTGCTTCTGGATGCCGGAAGCAGAGTGAGATTGGGGACAAGTAGTCCCCAGTCTACCTTCATGATTATGCATGATCACGCGAGAGTGAGATCACATGGCCTGGAAGCATAACCTTCAATGGAGTCCTAAGGACTCCAGGAGGGGATACTCGTGGCAGCGCGTTAGCACTGCACCAGTTACAGGGTGGCGTGACCTTTTTTTCAAGGACATATACTTAAAAATAGAAAACACAAAGATGACTGGTGTTCCATCCAAGATCCCCTACGCCATCACGATCCCTAAATCCTGTGTCTCCTCTCTCCACAGGTAGGACATTATCACCCATCATCCACAGACACCCACATCTCATCTGATCGCCTGCATACTTTTGCTGGTAAGACATTATCACCCATTATTCAGACACCCACATCTCATCTGATCGCCTGCATATTGGTATTTTCTATTTTTTATTTATATTTATTTTTGTTTTTCTCCACCATGTGCTTTGCTAATTAGCATGTGAATCTCCTGCCCTATTGACACAGCCCATCCAGCTTCAGGTGTTGACCTTTCAGGTGTTGACGTTTTAACTGCCTGAATGCAATCAGCCCGCCCTATATAACTGCTATACCAGGCTCATTGAGCCAGGCTCTAAGTGTCATTTGCAAGTGGCATTTTTAAGTGGACATCCGGAGTTGATTCCTGGAGTTGCGGGACTGGAGGAAGGAACTGCAAGGCCCACTTTCTACTCCGGTAAACTCACGTCTATATCATGCTTTCTCTCACGCTTCTACTCTTTACGTCTACGTTTCTCCTTAAATGGAACTCCTGCCCCTCTACCACCGACCCCTACACTATCTGCATCTCTCCCTCCCTCCTCTCGTCCCACATGATGGCCTCGCATGAGCTCCTTTGTTTCCTCAGAACATGGTCTCCCTCTAACTCTCGCGCTGCCAATCACTCCCACTCCCACAAATCCCATTCCCACCTTCTCTTTCTCACCCTCCTGCTGCTACTCTCTTCAGGTGACATATCCCCTAACCCTGGCCCCACAACACATCCAATACTTCCCTCTCATCCTATCTCCATCGCACATAAATCACCTCCCTGCAAGCCCAGCAACCTCATTCCCATAATCCCTCAGCGCCTGTCCTCTATCTCCTGCGCCCTCTGGAACGCTCGCTCTGTGTGCAACAAACTCACAGCAATCCATGACCTCTTCCTTTCAAACTCCTTCAACCTCCTAGCTTTAACTGAAACCTGGCTAACTCCCTCTGACACGGCCTCCGTTGCTGCTCTCTCACATGGCGGTCTACACTTGAGCCATACCCCCAGACCGGGTGAGAGAAATGGTGGCGGGGTCGGAATCCTGCTCTCTCCCACCTGCACCTACCAGCATCTCCCTCCACCCCCATCCCTCTCCTTCTCCTCCTTCGAGGCACACTGCATCCGCCTGTTCTCTCCTCTGGCCCTCAGGGTGGCAGTCATCTACCGCCCACCGGGACCAACCTCCCAGTTCTTTGACCACTTTGCTACCTGGCTCTCTCACTTCTGTCTTCTAATCTTCCATGCCTAGTTCTCGGGGACTTCAACATTCCCATTGACGATCCTTCCGCCCCTGCTGCCTCCAAACTTCTTTCACTCACGTCCTCCCTTGGACTCACACAATCCTCCCTCCTCCCTACCCACCGCGATGGTCACGCTATTGACCTTGTCTTTTCCAACCTCTGCTCCATTTCTGAGTTCAACTGTCGCCCTTTCCCCATCTCTGACCACCACCTTCTCTCTTTCAACCTATCTGGACTTCCTAAACACCCTGCTCCCCCACCCCGCACACACACTCGCAGAAATCTACAGGCTGTGGACCCCCATCAATTCTCCAACCTACTTCACCACCTCCCTCATACCTCATCCTTCACCTGCCCTGATGCTGCCACTAATCACTACAACACTACGCTTATCTCTGCTCTAGACACTCTTGCTCCTCTTCGACTCTGTAAGGCCCCACGCCGCCAGCTTCAGCCCTGGCACACCCTCCAGACTCGCTACCTGCAAAGATGCTCCCGCACCGCAGAGCGTGCCTGGAGGAAATCCCGCTCTGAAGCTGATTTTGTTCACTTCAAGTTTATTCTCCGGTCATACACCTCTGCCCTCCACTTGGCCAAACAATCCTTCTTCTCATCTCTTATATCTACACTGTCCTCCAACCCTAAACGGCTCTGGTCCACCTTCAACACCCTCCTCTACCCACCTGCACCTCCCCCCTCAGCTGCCTTCAGCGCTCAAGACCTGGCAGACTACTTCCTCAGTAAAACTTTAACTATCAGAAGTAACATCCCAACACAAGATAGTTATCTGCCACCTCCACTCCCACAGGTCCCATCTGCCACCCTCTGCCGCTTCCTCCCAACCACTGAGGAGGAAGTCAATTCCTTATTGTCCTCCTCACATCTCACCACGTGCCCGCTCGACCCCATTCCCTCACATCTAATTCCTCCCCTCTCCTCCTCCCTCACCCCTGCTCTCACACACATCTTCAACCTATCTCTCTCCACTGGCTCCTTTCCATCCGCCTTCAAACACGTGCTAGTTACCCCTTTACTAAAGAAACCATCCCTAGATCCCAACTCTCCATCCAACTACCGTCCTGTATCCCTGCTTCCCTTTACCTCTAAGCTCTTAGAAAAACTAGTCTTCAACCGCCTCTCCATCTTCCTGTCCTCCAATTCCCTACTTGACCCCCTGCAATCTGGCTTCCGTCCCCTACACTCAACTGAAACTGCCCTCACCAAAGTCACCAATGACCTCCTAACTGCTAAAAAACACGGCCACTATTCTATTCTCATCCTGCTTGACCTCTCGGCTGCTTTTGACACTGTTGACCACCCCCTCCTTCTACTGACCCTCAACTCTCTGGGTCTCGGTGACACTGCACTTGCTTGGGTTGACTCCTATTTATCCAACAGGTCCTTCTGTGTGTCCTTTGCTGGTAACTCCTCCTCCTCATTGCCTCTATCTGTTGGTGTACCTCAAGGCTCTGTCCTTGGTCCTCTGCTCTTTTCCATCTACACCTCCTCCCTGGGCAAAATCATCAACAGCTTTGGCTTTAATTACCACCTCTACGCTGATGACACTCAGATCTACCTCTCTACCCCTGATCTCTCTCCCCCTGTCCTTTCAAAAGTCAGTGACTGTTTATCTGGCATCTCCTCCTGGATGGCCTCCCACCACCTAAAGATCAACATGTCAAAGACTGAGCTCCTACTTATTCCTCCCTCTAATGCCGCCCCACCTCCTGACTTCTCTATCACGGTGGAGGGTATCACCATCTCCCCATCAAACCAAGTTCGCTGTCTTGGAGTTACACTTGACTCTGCTCTTTCCTTCATCCCCCACATCAAGTCTCTTTCCTCCTCCTGCCGATACCAACTGCGTAATATTTACAGAATTCGGCCATTTCTTACCGCTGTCGCCACAAAACAACTCATACACGCCCTGGTAATCTCCCGACTCGACTATTGCAATAATCTCTTATCTGGCCTCCCTCTGTCCCACCTCTCCCCCCTACAATCCATCCTGAACGCCTCCGCCAGGCTAATTCACCTCACCCGCCGCTCTGTCTCTGCCGCTCCCCTCTGCGAGTCCCTTCACTGGCTCCCCATCCACTGCAGAATTAAGTTCAAAATCCTTATCCTTACCTACAAAAGCCTCACTAACTCAGCGCCCCACTACCTGTCCTCACTAATCACCAAACACACCCAGCCCGCTCCCTAAGGTCAAACAGTGACCTGCGCCTAGCTTCTCCCCGCATCACCTCTTCCCATGATAGACTGCAGGATTTCTCACGCGCAGCCCCCACTCTCTGGAACGCTCTCCCTCGTACTGTCAGACTTTCCCCTAACTTCTCTTCCTTCAAACGCTCCCTGAAAACATTCCTATTTAGGGAAGCCTACCACCCAACTCACTGACGCAACCATCAATCACTCACCTTACAGTCCTCTCCTCCTGTTTCCAACCCCAACCCTCCCAGATTGTGAGTTCCTACGGGAATAGGGCCCTCATCTCCTCCTGTACTGTTTGTCAAATGTTGTTCAATGTATTGTAACCCTGTCTATACTGTGCTTATTGTACAGCGCTGCGGAATATGCTGGCGCTTTATAAATAAAGAATAATAATAATAATAATAATGACAGCACCTCCTCCATAGCGTAATATGTACAGATCAAAGGTGCATATGTAGAATGTAGATACAGAACTGCACTCAGAGATAAAGCCTTCTCGTTTTATGGCTCAGAGCTTGCGCATTGGCACTATTCCCAGGTCAATGCCTAGATTTATTGGTGCGTGTACATCCAAGGCAGTTGTCTCCCAGTATAGTGCGGAGGGTTGGGGAATCTGTCTAGTAGATGTTCCGCTGGAACCGTAAAATGACACACAACCATAAAATGACAGGGGAAAAAAAAGGAATAGTTTCCAACTATACTTCAGAAAAGACATTTATTGGGCAAGTATACCAAATATATTAAAATAACTACAACCAGCCCTGCAACTAGCGTTCTGTATCTCTCCTGCTGTCAGTCCTCCCTTTTCCTGTCCCATCTGTCTGCAGTCTCCTGTGAGTTTCCTAGGGTATTACCCTCTGTGTTTGTCCTTGCTTCAGTCTGCCCTGTCTCTCTCCTTGCCCTCTCTCTCTCTCTCTCTAGTTAGCTCTATTCGTGCTCTGCCCTTCTTCCTTACTTCAGACCTACAACCATAACCATCCTGTTTCTGTTTACGCTAATAGACACCTGTTCTAATTTCATCTGTGTCTCCTGTGTATCGATGCACCCTTGCGCTCATACTGTCATCCTCCATACACATAGACTGGGCCAGTAGGCGTCTGGTGTAACAGAGTAACGTGCTAACAGTCTTTGGCATTGTCCGTACATAGGTGATCTGGGATAGCTCGGTAAGCATCAGCAGCACAGCACATCAGCTTACTAACCACGAGAGTTACCCAGTCCGTCTGGTCAATTCCCTGGAGCATACACTGCCTTTCAAAGTCCTGGAACAAGCCATTGATGTTGTCCTTCTCTTTGTACGCCTTGAAGGCTGCATAGGGCAGTTTTCATTGTCCGGTTTTTTTTTCTTCAGACACCAGAAAAGGTAAAAGGTTCCAGGCCTGCTCAATCCGTAACTACATCTGAAGAAACACCTCCTGTGATGCTGCTAGAAATTCCAGCTGAATTGATACTTCGGTTGGATTTGCTCCAAATAGAACCAGTCTTGCCCAGAAGATCTGTTGGGGGGGGAAAAAAACAGACCTCTTTGGAAGGGGATTCAGCTGAATGGTTTGCCCAGTCACCTTCCATCACCCGGCAATCAGCACAGCCTTGGTCTTCCTGCTTGCCTCTTGTCCATGGGCCTCGAGTAGTGCTTAATGTGTACAACAGGAGAAAGCTGATCCCAGCAGCTGCTAGCCAAATGTAACATATTCTTCCCCTACTCTGACCACTGAACCTCTCGCTTTGGTATTTGCTTTACACCAAGCCATTAGCCTGAAGCTTGATGTAGGGTAATGCAACCTTACCCAAGAGCCAGATGAGACATAGCTAAGAGGCAATATCACTCACTTTCACTAGGTTCAGTGGGCACATATTTATATGGGACAACCCCACATCCCGGGAGAATATCCCATGAACAAATAACAAACAAAAGATCTTGGAGGACAAGGTCTTCACATTCACAGAGAACAATAGCAGATTGGAGGTTATAAACAGTGGAGTCAGATTTTATAGTATACTAGTTGGAAAGCCTGCCCAGAGGGCAGTCTATTGTTAATATTGCCCCAGCTCGTGGATATTGCCCCCACGCTCTCATGGATATTTGCCCCCACGCTCTCATGGATATTTGCCCCCACGCTCAGACCCCAGACCAGACATGGGGCGGCTGTTCGAATGCTCTATCGGCATTCGGACAGCCGCCCCTGGCGCTCCGTCCCCGCATACTTACCTGCCTGAGCGGCGCAGGGAAAGTTTCCTCGCTTCCGCTAGTTGAAGGACCCAAGCCGCACCCACGTGACCGCGGCTTGGGTCCTTTAAAGAGCGGAAGCGAGGAAACTTTCCCTTCGCCGCTCAGGGGTTGGATGCGCACGGCACCCGGGTAGAGGCTGCGATCGCAGCCTCTACCCGGCTGCTGCGTGTGCATCTCGTAACCGCCGCGGCGAGCGCACAGCCGGCTCGTGCCGCGGCGGTTGCATGCGCGCGCAGCCAACCGCCGCTGGTTGCGCGCACATGCGCAGAGAAGGCTTGGCGACGGACACGCCAAGCCTTACTCTATTATAGTATAGGATGATTGATAACTCAGGGACGGATTATAACATTAACCCAACAACAAATAGACTATACAAACAATAGCTGGATCCATCAAACCTGTATCGTCCCTGATAGCAGGAAAACATTAGAATACAGTCTGCCAGAAATGTATTCAGGTGAAACCAGTCTGAGAAGTTAACCTTTTTGTGACCTGATGAAAATTAAAGTAACTGGAATCCCAAATCCGTCAGAGAGTTAAACCATAAAGGAATGGACATCACAAACGATAATCTGCTATTAATGTTTTACCATCACTCACTCCATGCAGCGGGGTAGAGTGATAGGTCATACAGGACAATCCTATGTTCACTCACAGCCAAACTGGCTGTTGGCCTGCTGATTGACAAATCAATGTGCAACATCACTGCTGAGGGTCAACTGTGCAGTGCTGGGAGTACCATACTATTGGCCAGGACATGAGAGAAGTGGAGCCCTCAAGTCGTGCCCTAACCAGAAAACCAAGAAGGAAATATAGTAATGGTGATATAATGCAGCTGGAATTATGCAACACCAGCCAGGTGTTAGAAGCATCCTTGGCCACTAGCAAGATGGGAGACCTTAAATGTTGCAGAGAAGTTATTTTATTAAACAGTGGAGAACGTGACAATATGCAAACATTACATAATCTTATGTAAAATTTACCACCAACCGCAGCGATTGGATATACATAGGAATAAATTACAATCTTCGTGCAAAATCCCTCGCGCAAAGCGTGAATTTTTGCGCCAAGTGTTAAACTTTTGCGTACGCAAATCACCACTGGAATTACAATCCTCGTGCGTCTTTTCATCCGGCGATCAATAACACACGCAAACTGGACGCGCCTAACTGCTCACGTGCAAAAATCTGTGTGCGCACAGTTTTTTTTATGCGATTCAGCAAATCAGAATTAAGAACCACAATTATCTCACGTTAAGTTTTTGCGCCTGCTAAAGTCAATCTGAGCATACATGCTGCAGCAATTATACATGCACACACAACTTCTCCATTTTATTGGTTTGGTATGAGTATAATGTGTAACTATAGTTTGCTGCATTTTTTTACTGGGCTGGTGTATTTTGGTTTGGCCAGGTCGGTCAGATTTGCCATTAACACCAGCTTTTTGCAGTTGTTAAAATTATTGGCGCAAAGGCTATGCGGTAATTACCGCGATTAGATTGTAATACCATCCTCGTACCAGCGCACATTCCCGTTTGCGCTCACAATGTTAAGTATAGGACGCGCGCAGTACAGTAAGCTCGCACAGGGTTCGCGCAGGTTCACCCGCGGTAGACGATTGAGCGCGGTTGCTGCGCTGACTATGTAATACAGCATTCAGCGCAAAGGATTTTACCCCTCGCATTAATTTTTTTTGCGCCGGCGCAAATGTTTGCGTGAAGATGGGAATTTAGCCCATAGGATTTACTTTGGCAGAAAGAAACTGTTACAGCATGTTTTGAGAAGATAATAAAAATATTTCAGGATGGGAGTGTGGTTTGGTGCCAAGGAAAGCAGACACACGTAGAGCTCACACGATTTTGGCAGATTTTCGGGTTTTACCCGATTCCTTGACAGCTCTACCTCCTCTTGTCTTGGCCCCCGTGCTGGTAATATCCACCCCACTCACTTGCTGACCCAGCGGAGCCCTGCCGAACCCTCAGTGGCTGTAGGCCTTGGATCCCGGGGCCTGGAGTTGCTGCGGACGGCTGCCATCTTGCCGACTCTCCCGCCTTCCTCCTCCTAGCACCTCTGTCTCTTCCTGGCCATGGGAAACCGTGACAAGCAGGCAGGGTCGGAGGAAGACCCCCGTCTGCCTGACATTCGGCTCTCCTTGAGCGGCCCACGTGTTGAGAATGACACCCCCTGCTCTCCGGTGGCTGCTGGGGTCTCTATATAGCTGTGCCCTGCTGTCACGTCTGCGCCAGGTCAGCCTCTCCTGCTGACGGACCCCGAAGACCTACCGGCACCCAAGAGAGACATCCAGATCCTTCTAGAGGACACGCGTTCCTCCTGGCAACAGGAGCTTGTGGCAGTACGCTCTGAGTTGTCATCTCTCAGCTCGAGCATGGAGGAGCTTCACAATCACACCTGCGTGATGGAGGTGACTCAGGTCGGGACCTCCTCTCAAGTGCATGATTAAGGCCTAATAGCCGAAACGTTGCATTTTTCCTATTGCTCTAAAATGATCCGTGGGATTCATTCCTTGACAAGCATGCTTATTTCTTTTATTGTCCTCCTCTCAAGTGATTGAACTCCAGTGCCCAGACTGCAGTCCAGGGTCCTATTTTTGGAGACCCGCCAACGCCGCCATAACCTGAAGTTGCGGGGCATCCTGGAGTCCGTGCCTTATTTAGAGCTCCTAGCGTATGTTGACCGCTTCCGGGTCTCAACCATCGCTTTATCTGGTAACACTCTGGATCCTGCGTTGTCTGCCCTCTGGGTTCAGAAGGCCGCTACGGCCCCTCCAATGGCTCCCAGGGATGTGATCATGGTTGCTAGGGATGTCTCTCTCCATGAGCTGCTACTGGGAACGACAACCAGGGCCCCTCCAGTCCGCTTTGAGAATGCGGAGATTGCAGTATGCCGGGATTTACCTTTCTTGGCTCTTGCGGCTTGTCGACAGTTTGGGGCTTTGTAACAGATCTCTGTGCCCGGACAGGGTCACATCTGTCAAATGCCGCTTCCTCACTGGACACCCAGTTTCTCCTCGTGACTCTCACACCTTTCTCTGGTATTTTAGCCGCAGCTTAAGGCCGGTGCATGTAGAGAGGTTGGCTAGCAGCCCTAGAAATAAACCGAAGCTTTAGACCTGGAGCCTTTCCGTGGCACAGCGGGCAAAAGATTCCTGGCACCCCAAATCATGAGTCGTAACTTCAAGCTTGGCCAGAATAGAATTGACTGTTTATTAAACAGGCACAGAGATACAATCAAGCAGATAGCTGCACAGATCAGATAACTACACAGGACCTTCAAACAAACAATGGAGAATGGGGGAAGGAGAAAGCAGGGTTAACAAAAGGGATTTCTTACTGAGAGAATTTACACAATAGAGAGGCAGGTACTAATACAGAGATCACACTATACAGAGAGGTTAGATAATTGAGGGAATGTACGCATAATACACAAGAGACTATACAATAAATACACAAGGGAATAACACACAGACATCAGAAATCTTTAGTTAACTGGCAGATATATAGAATAGTGAAAACTTAAAAGGTCCACCAGTTCCTCCAATAGTCTCTTTCACGGGCCATAGTCTCTGGGCAGGAGGCTAGCGCACAGCCCCCTGCAAGTTGCACAATGACACCGTGTTCTGTCACAGGCTTATTCTGCAATCCTCCGCTCCCAGGATGTCCGGTATAGATGGCGGGCATCTGGTTCCCTGCTGATCCTGTGTGGAGGAAAGGTTCTAGTGGCCTCTACGCCTGATGGCCTTAGGCCTGCTTTCAGATCTGACGGGCGCTGTTGACGTTGGGTCACCCGAAGAGTCAGACCTGGACTGACTTGTTCCGTACAGACAAGGCCTGCATTTTGTTTTCTTTTACTGCAGACCTTTTTAGATTGGGGTGTTCAGATACTTTCCCCCTCCCTTCCCCCCCTTTTTTTGTTGTTGATTCCTGAAGGCGTTTGGCTCTTTGCTGGGTCTTGCCACGCTAAGAACTTTGCGGACTTTATGGGTGCTGGACCTTTTTTCCTCCCTACCCCTTTTTTTTCAGTGTGGGTGCATTGGGGTTGGTATGGGTGAGCCGTTTAGGGTAGCTACCGCTGCTCTGTCTGCCCTTCTTGGCATTTAATTTTTTTTTATATATTTCAGTACACTGTAAGGGTTATTCAAAGAGATCTAAATGGCTGCCGAAAGGTAACCTAACGCCGAAAAACCTTTCCTGGCCATTTGACTATCCAGAGAGCAGGCAATTCACCAAATCCTGGCGAATTTCCTGCACATAAAGTGCCTGTTCGGTGCCTGTTTGAGGGCAGTGAATCCCCATAGATAAGCAATGCTTCGGCTATTCTGAGAGCAAAACCCAGCAGTGAAAAGTTCCCGAATTGCCCTGCCATTCGGTGGTTTAATTCGGCAGGTTTATTCAGGCGAATCCCATAGGCTTCAATGTTAAAAATATTCCCGTTTTAATTCAATATCTAATAAACCGTTCATTATAATTGTAGCGCTGTATTTAAAACCTTACTGTGGCAGTACCCATTTTTGGCCACCGGAGGGAGACAAGCGCGATAAGAGACACTCAACATTGGGACTACATTTCCCGGCATGCTCTGGGAACGGACACAGGAAGTGGGTGGGACACGCCGAGTTACATCCTGAGCCTCGTGGAGATAGCTGGCACAGCACGCCAGGGAGTGAAAGAGACAGGACACAGTGCTGCAGAGTGGAACAGTGACTAGGCCAGAACGCAGGTGCTGCCTATTAGGATTCCAGATTGGGTTATCCAGCCTTGTAAGAGGGAGACCCAGTGATCCACAGATATTACCCAAACTGCTATCAAGGAAGCCGGAGGACCCCTGAGTTAGGAGTACCGCAGGTCTATCAGATTGGGAGAGCAGGCGGTAAACCGGACAAGTCGTGGCCGGAGCAGAGAGAGCCAGACAACGGATCCAGTAGCCAGTATCCCAGTGAAGCATAGAGCGGAGAGACGTCCTGGGTCAGCGGAGCCTTAGTTATCGAGCGGATGGGTGAGAGGCCTCCAAGGCCGGTTGTAAAGCAAGAAAGCACGCTGTTGTTTGTTCCAAAAACCCACAGGGCCCCAACTTGACTAGTCGAAGACACCGCTTTAAGTTAGGCTTGTGCACGGATTTTTTTTTTCGGTTCGATTCGATTTTTCGGATTTTTAAACTTCTCGATTCGGCTTGTTTCGACCGATTTCTGTTTCGATTCGGTTCGGCTCGACTCGTTTTTCGTGTACATTTTTTTTCTCGGAATTTCGACCATTTTTCGTATTTTCGTGTCACTTAGCTCGTTTTTTGTATCGACTTTTCGTATTTTTGGAAATTTTCGTTTTTTTGGAACATCTGTTCTCCTCGTTTCAAAGCAATAAATTTCGATTTGACACATTTCAAGTACATTCGAAAATTCCGAAAATATTTCGTTTCGGCTCGGAAAACTTTTCGGATCTGCCATTTTCGGATCTAAAAATTTTCGGAAAAATCGGCCACATCCAAAACCACGAATCGGGAAATTTCATGAAAATTCCGAAATTCCGAAACCCGAAACGCACATCCCTACTTTAAGTAATTCACTGGCCAGTTGAATAGTACCCGGGTACCATAACACACACACACACACAGTCCGGGACTTAACCTGTGCGGGTCTCACTCCCTAATATCCAGAAAGGGGTTAAAGATTCGTATCTTATTTTTCTTTTCCGTTGCGCGGTTTCCTCGAATTCCGAAGCATTGTATTTTCTTTTCCGCTACGCGTTTTCCTCGAATTACAAAGCATTGTATTTTTTCTGTTCCGCTGCGCATTTTCCCAAAATACGAAGCCTCGTATTTCTTTTCCGCTGCGCGTTTCCCGAAATACGAAATACTGTAAATATATCCACGAACACCATGTTATCCATTATATGCCTTAATTTCTAGTAAACTATTTAAATTATAAAATCCACAACGGTGCTGGAGTATATTTATTCCCTAGTGCGGGGAGACTGACCCGTGGTTCAATTTCAGCGGCTCCTCCGGGAGTGAGCGCTACATAATATTCTGCAGTAAAAAGTGTCTTTATTTATAGATTTTTTTAGGACCTTTTAGGCATTTTTTGGGATTTTTTTGCAAACTTTTTTTCAAATCGTTTTTTTTTTCTGTAACAGCCCTTTTTATTATCATTCATTGGACCTCATATGTAAATTTCAGACATTTTCGCTCAGTAGTTTGTTTGTAATCAGCGTTTCACTTTTCAAACATTCAAGCGTACTGTTTTTTTTTTTCCATTCACCTCCTTCGTCTGCGGTGTCGGCTTTATCCGGCGGCTGCTCTGCTCTGTGATCGGCTCCTGCTCGGGTTTCTCCGGCGTCTTCGGCGGGTTAATCCAGATGTTTTTGCGGGTTTCAATGTGCGTTTGCCCTCATTTTGCGTTGAGTTTTCGACGGGTTTGCGGCAACATTTCCCTGCATTACGGCGGCCCTGTGGTGCTTGCTGAATACACCGCAGGGTTGCCGAAATGGGATCACCAAATCCCACCAAATTGAAGAGAACGAAAAGTCACCGAACGTGCGGTGGCTTTTCGATTCTCTTTGTATAACCCTTTGGTGTGTTTGCAGACATAAAAATCTTGAAGAGTTTACTAGATATCTATTACAATACATTTGTTTTGGGTACCGAGCCATTTATTGTGAGATTATGGTGAGATTTCTGAGACTTCTTAAAGGGACATGCATGCTTTGTTCCTGTGCTTTTAAAAATGTGCAATGCCTTTTGAATGAGTTAGTTGTGTCATTCGGCAGGCATAAAAAAACAAGTAAATATCATATTTTTTCATAGTTACCTGCTTTTCTTTCTTGGCGTTTCTCACGCCCACGTCAGAAGCCACTTTGAGCTAACCAATCCGTCTGTATACCTAGGAATAGATAAAGCATGTGTGACTGAGTTGCTCGACCTCCCTCCTGCATTATGAGCTGAAGGGGGGTGGCAAGGGCTGAGTGCCATTACAATCCGTAACTCTTTCACCCCCAGCCAGAGCCGGATTAAGATCTCTATGGGCCTGGAGCTGAAGATTTTGGTGGCTTTTTTTGAATTTAGTAAAATGAAAACATATTTTAGGTTATCTAATAATGCAGGTACGGTATATCTAACCAGGCAGTTACTGTGTGAGTAAATTTCCATTCAGATTTCAATGTGTAAAATTACTTTAAATTTTATCATCCAAACCTTTGTGGTTATATATTTGTAAAAATATCAATTATTATACTGTATATTCTATAGGGAATTCTTGTTAAAAAAATTAAATGGGAACCTGTTACTGCATTTTTCTGATAAAATATTTTAATTTTTTTTTGGTTAAAATTGTATATGAAACATTTCCCTTGTGTTTTATGAATAATGTGACCGAATAAAACACTGAACTTGCTGCCAGCATGAGAAGGTGAGTAATGGCAGTGGTATTGCTCATTTTATATGTGACAAATGGACAATGCTATCGCCTTGGAACTAAAAAAATTTAAGTAGATAAATAGTAAAAGTTTTTTGTTTTCTTTTCTTTTACATTTTACATGATCAAGTTTAGGTGCTGACCTGTCCAATGACACCTCAATTAACCTTGTGAGGTGTAAAGATTAGGGACACAGGGTTCCAAAGTCGTCGTCGTCGGTGCTCTTGCTGCAGTGCGCATTTAGGTTTTTGATGTAACATTTAGTAATAACGGATTGTGCCATCGCCTCCACACTTGTTGGTGACAGTGCAGCATCATCGTTCAATTTATAATTGAAAAGTGAAAAATATTGCTGTTAGAAAAAAAAAAAAAAAAAATATTTATTATTTTATTTCTATTGTTAAGTAAAACCTGGTCATGTTTGGTATTATTGTATAGGCCATGTTGAGGCGCAAACACAATCTGGAGACAAGGTGTCTGTGAACATGACGGTGTGCCAACATAGTGGATAGGTGGGCTTAGAGTGTCAGCGGTAACTGGTAAGTATCTGCATCAGGTCTATAGGCTGAAGATTCTGATTTCTTCTTATAAACTGGACCACCATGTGGGTGTCTGGTGACCTGGAAACCAGCCGAATAATTCTTATCTGTAGCTGGATTAGCAACTGGCATGGACACGGTGGTGCCAGAGTGTATCCCTCCTTGATCAGATGGTCTTTGGTTGAGTGGAGTAGTCTTATAGCAATAATTCACCTTCCAAATCAACCTCTGAAGGTGGGTCGTGTATAAGGGATGCCTTGTCTGAAGAGTGCTGACCGGGGGTACTGGTGGTTATTGCTACTGGACCCCGAGCTTCAGGGGTCAAGTCCTGGGAAAAAAAGTGAGAGAACTCACCCACGAATTCCACAACCCCCATTACCTGAAGAATATATATATATATATCACGAGTATAGCAGTGCGTGCCGGTGATACCATTTTTATTGGGTTAACTTTACATTTAAAAGACAAGCTTTCAAGAGTGTAAACTGGAAACTATACTGATCAGTGAAAGGTATCACTACGTACAGGTATACTCGTGATTTTGGCAACTGGACTAACGCGTTATATATATATATATATATATATCCAGGCACAGACCCCCAGAATAATATACACAACACTGTGCCCCCAGAATAATATACACAGTACTGAGCCCCCAGAATAATATACACAGCACTGAGCCCCAAGAATAATATACAGAGCACTGAGCCCCCAGAATAATATACACAGCACTGAGCCCCCAGAATAATATACACAGCACTGAGCCTCCAGGATAATATACACAGCACTGAACCACAAGAATAATATACACAGCACTGAGCCCCCAGAATAATATACACAGCACTGAACCCCAAGAATAATATACACAGCACTGAACCCCAAGAATAATATACACAGCACTGAGCCCCCAGAATAATATACACAGCACTGGTTATATGGATATATTTTCCCCAGTTCACATGGATATAATTGCCCCAGCTCATATGGGTATATATTGCCCCAGCTCTCATGGATAATGCCCCCAGGTCTCATGGATATGCCCCAGGTCTCATGGATAATGCCCCCAGGTCTCATGGATAATGCCCCCAGGTCTCATGGATATTGCCCCCAGGTCTCATGGATATTGCCCCCAGGTCTCATGGATATTGCCCCCCAAGGTCTCATGGATATGCCCCCCAAGGTCTCATGGATATGCCCCCCAAGGTCTCATGGATATGCCCCCCCAGGTCTCATGGATATGCCCCCCCAGGTCTCATGGATATTGCCCCCCCCAGGTCTCATGGATATTGCCCCCCCAGGTCTCATGGATATTGCCCCCCCCAGGTCTCATGGATATTGCCCCCCCCAGGTCTCATGGATATTGCCCCCCCCAGGTCTCATGGATATTGCCCCCCAGGTCTCATGGATAGTGCCCCCAGGTCACATGGATATGCCCCCCCAGGTCTCATGGATAGTGCCCCCCCAGGTCTCATGGATACTGCCCCCAGCCCAGCTCACCTTTGCTGCTCCTCTGCCAGCGGCCGCGTGCTTCCAGCTTCAGCGGCCGCTGACAGGAAGTGCAGCCGCTCGCCTGGGATCTATGAAATAGCCAGGTGAGCGGCTCCACCTCCTGTCACCGGCCGTTGTAACAGGAAGCACACGGCCGCCGGCAATGTGCGGCGGCGGCGTTCGGGCTCGGGCCACAGCGGGAACGCTGCGTTCCCGCTGTGGGAGAAGTGCGGGAACGCCGTTCCTGCTCGACTCGAGCCCTGCCGAGCTTGCATAAGAACCAGAGCAGCGGTGTGTTCCAGCTGGTTTTGCAGGGATGCATGATTGTGCTTTAGGTTCTGTACTACACTGGTGAGGGCACTCATCTGAGCAGTAAGGGTGTTAAAAGCAGAGATAGTCACTGAGGGTTCTCCAGACAGGCCAGTAACACCATAACCTGGCACAGTGGTGGACACATAGGATGCAGAATTTGGAGTCCCAGCAGTGTCCTCTACAGGTGTGTTTTTGGCAGCTGTATCCTCGGAACGTGAGTGGTACCTCAGTAGCGGGCACTTCAGGGTCTCCTAGCTCGACATCCTGGATAGTTAAGGAGAGCGCCTGGTCAGGGGTGTCAATAACAGTAACACAGGGACCTAGAGACCCTTGAGGAAACTGGGTAACTGCAGGGCCGGCCCAAGACATTGTGCTGCCTGGAGCGAAGGCTGAAATGCTGCCCCCCCACCACCATGTAACCCCAAAATACGCCCACATGAAACATCCATTGTGTTATATCATGATATTTATATATTGCCAGCTCACATGGGTATATAGTGCCCCCAGCTCACATGGGTATATATTATTATTATTCTTTATTTATAAAGCGCCAGCATATTCCGCAGTGCTGTACAATAAACACAGTATAGACAGGGTTACAATACATTGAACAACATTTGACAAACAGTACAGGAGGAGATGAGGGCCCTATTCCCGTAGGAACTCACAATCTGGGAGGGTTGGGGTTGGAAACAGGAGGAGAGGACTGTAAGGTGAGAGTGATTGATGGTTGCGTCAGTGAGTTGGGTGGTAGGCTTCCCTAGATAGGAATGTTTTAAGGGAGCGTTTGAAGGAAGAGAAGTTAGGGGAAAGTCTGACAGTACGAGGGAGAGCGTTCCAGAGAGTGGGGGCTGCGCGTGAGAAATCCTGCAGTCTATCATGGGAAGAGGTGATGCGGGGAGAAGCTAGGCGCAGGTCACTGTTTGACCTTAGGGAGCGGGCTGGGGTGTATTTGGTGATTAGTGAGGACAGGTAGTGGGGAGCTGAGTTTTTGCCAGCTCACATGGGTATATAGTGCTCCCAGGGGTATATATTGCCAGCTCACATGGGTATATATTACGAGCTCACATGGATATAAAGTTCCCCCAGCTCACATGGGTATATAGTGCCCCCAGCTCACATGGGTATATATTGCCAGCTCACTTGGGTATAAAGTGCCCCCAGCTCACATGGGTATATATTGCCAGCTCACATGGGTATATACATTGTCAGCTCACATGGGTATAAAGTGCCCCCAGCTCACATGGGTATATATTGCCAGCTCACTTGGGTATAAAGTGCCCCAGCTCACATGGGTATATATTGCCAGCTCACATGGGTATATATTGCCAGCTCACATGGGTATAAAGTGCCTCAGCTCACATGGGTATATATTGCCAGCTCACATGGGTATATACATTGCCAGCTCACATGGGTAACTATATACATTGCCAGCTCACATGGGTATATTTGCCAAATTTCCCCCAGGCCAGCTCTCACCTCAGGCGGAGACCTGTCTTCCCCCCCTTACTTTTGCATTCTCAGTCTGTTACAGCGCTGGCTTGGGCACTGGCTGGTCCTCTGTCAACATGAGATTCGGCTGGTCAGGGTGTGACGGTGAGCCCCCTATAGGGTGATGGGGAGCCTTTAAGCTGCGGAGGTTGAAGCCTTTAGGGCAGGTATATGGTGTAGCACTGGTATATGGTGTATTCTCAGTAAAGAATATAATATATAAAAATCCACAACAGTGCTGGTGTATAGTTATTTCCTAGTGCGGTGAGACTAACCCGAGGTTTAATCAGCGGCTCCTCCGAGAGTGAGCGCTACAATGGTATAACAGGCAATGAATTATGCAAGCCGCAGGACAGAACTAAATACGAACAGAGACAGACTTATGATCGAGAAACACCCAGCCAGGAAGTACAGATAGAGCCCTGAGAACCACTCAACAGCAAATTGACTTTGTGGCCAAATGTCTGCTGAGTGAAACAGCTTAAATTATAAACAGACAGAATATTCCTGAAGGGACAATGAATTTTGCAAGCTGCAGGGCAGCACTCAATACCGATACAATAGTACAGACTGATGATCCAGACACTCCCAGCCAGGGAGTACAGATAAGGTACTGAGTAGCACTCAACAGCAAATTGGCTTCGTGGCCAAATGCCTGCTGAGTGAAACAGCTAAATAATACACAAACACAATAATACCTGAAACAGACAAGGTTAGTACTAGAGAGATCCAAAAATCCAAGCCAGAAGATCATACACAGAATATCAAAATAACTTCAGGGGTCAGACAAGAAAGAGATCCAAACACAAGAGCCATAGGTCATATACGGAATATCAGATCAGTAACCCAGCACACAGGAAACAGGTCTATCCTGATCCAAGGATCAAGGGAAGTCCTGGCCCTACATATAGGGCTGAACAGGTCATGTGACCGCAGACCAATTAGCCCAACAGACGGTCTGCAGCCTGAAAACAAAAATAAACAGGAATCCCTGCTACCACCAGCACACACAGGGGTCTCACCACCATCCTCTGTCCTCACCACCACAACAACAGTGTGCTGCCCTGGAGCTGGAGGATGTCTGTGTCACGATTCTGACAGGAAGAGGATCTATCCGCGCCACCACCCACGCTCCAATGGATGCATGCCTAGCATGCGTGTGGGTGGGCACGGCCAGCGGCGGTGCCGGCGTGCAATATAGCAACACGCCGGCCGCCACACCACAGTACATGCTGCCGCCGTCGCACTGGCTAAAAAATAGTGCGGCGGCCCAGCGTCACCGGCGGGAAATTAATTAAAAAGATGGCGGGCGGGTGCAAAATTTGCCACTATTGAATTCTGCCGCCTGGAGCAGGCGCTCCGCGCTGCTCCATCGTCGGGCCGGCCCTGGGTAACTGGCACAGTCTGTGTGGCACCGCCGATAGTCAGGTATTGTACTGGGGTCACGGTTTTAGTGAGGTTATGCAGGCTGGGAGAGATGAGATTCTCACCAGCAATCAAAACAGGCATGGTATCTATATGTACCACCGGCTCTGGATACGCTGTGGGTTCTGACTCCATAGGTTAACGAGCGTTATACTCCACGGGAATAGTCTGTTCAGTTTCCTTAGGTAGGACTGGTTCATCATAGTCAGAACCCTCTTTTTTATGATTCAGTGATGGAGGGACTGGGCAACGAGGATTTTTAAGGTTTAGGGGGTAATGATTTTTTGGGAACTCGCTTGGGAATCGGAGGTCCCCTGAGCACAGTCTTTTTAGTTACAGGACTCTAGAACTGGGCATCTAGGAGTAGACCTAGACACTGCAACAGTCTTACTAGTAACAGACTTGGGCATAAGAGTTGGTCTGGGGATCGGTGTGTTTTTTTGTACTCAGAGTAGGCCTGGATACCGGAGTCCTTTTTGGGGGTCTCACTGGGCAGTCTGATATATTATGGGTTTGTCCATCACACTAAAAGCACAAGTTATTTGTTCTTCTTCTGGAAAGCTCGAATCAGCAAACAATGGATCATGAGTTTTCCTAGGAGTAGGAGTGCACAGGTTGATAGAGGAGCCTCACATTCTCTGAAATAACTCTTTCATGAATTCCATCAGGTGTCTGAACAGTTCATTAAAGGCATTCTGAACTAAACATTTCAGCATAGGAATCACTGTGGGCTCATTTATATATGGCTTCATTATTATGTCACATCTGCTGCAGGGTGGGTAAGGGAATGAGCCTAATTGCAGTGATATATCCAGAGTCAATTAAGTAGATGAAATGGAGAGTTTATTTGTATTGCACATTAATTAGGTGAATGATGGGTAACACCAGGAAAGCAGCTGACTGAGGAGGAACAAAAGGAAAGGTATAATAATAATAATACACAAGGGAACGCAACAGGAGACTTACTGAGACAGGCAGGACGGGAAAAGTGTTGACAGGAGGCTCGCTGGATACATATCACATTCTTTGGTAAGCTTGTAGATAGGAAGCCGGGTGAGGCACACTTGGTGAGGACCAAGGACTCGGGCAAGGTCTGGAAGGTGCTGCCGAGGCAGTTTTCATGGGGAGGCAGCACTGCTTTTGGCCTTCTTGTGGCCATGGCGGCGTGTACTCTGGCTTGGTACATGACAATAAAGCAGAGAAAGTGCAAGAAAAGGTGCAGTGAGAGAGCAGTGCACACAAGAGACAGACAGCACAAGAAAGAGTGAGTGACTGTGTGAGGGTGTGCGAGTGAGACAATGAGTATGCAGGCTGGAAGCTGGCCGCCATTATAAGCCAGGCAGCCATCTTGTTTAGAATATTGGTTCACTTGAAAATAACTAGGTAGGTTTTAGCTGAAACTAGATTGAAGCATACGTAGAAATTTAGGAATGTGTTAGATTAGCAGAAAAGCAATTAAAGTCTGAGAAAGATCTAGGCTGCTCCTGGCACGAAGGGACAGAATGAGAAGTGGATACACCAAGGTCACAGAGGCCCGCAGAGAGACAAAGAGAAGCATAGAAGATAGACCAGGTGTTACCCGCAACAAATAAACACAGGCGCTAGGGAGGCGAGCATAGCCCGGACTGAATGTAGTAGCTAATCACGATCTGTCGAAACTAACATGAAGTTTGCCAATTTACGGCCAATTTAATGGAATGTCTTTGTATTAGACTAAGGGAGGTATTAACCCACGTGGAGTGGGATAGTGTCACCGGGAGGTGGGCTAATTGGGATGTACCTAATTATGTATTTGGGGTATAAGACCCCTTGTCAGGGTGAATTCGGGGCTCAGTCTTTGCGATTCAATCCTGTCTGAGCATCTGTGATATCACAATAATGTTTGCCTTTCCTGAAGAGACTCGTGTTCAGACAATTCTTGCTCATGTCCGGTCCGGCCTCGTCCGGAGTGAACCAAGTGGATTCTGGTAACATTTCTGGGGGCTCGATAGCCGGGATACGAGGCCCTTTGCCGGCACGGCAACGATTGCTGGACACTGTAGCGGTTGACTGCAGGTGCGAGTAATCCCGCTGGTTGGGCGTCTGTTGAAGGTGAGCTGACATCTGCAGGCGCCCAGCAGGATTTCCTGTTCAGTGGACCTCGTCTCGTCCCAAACGGACCCCCGGCCCGGGAAGCTGGGACACCACCGAGTCCGAGGAAACAGCGAACAGCGCGGCGATAGGTAAAGTGTCTATGTTTGTATGTCTAATCGAGATACCGGTATAAAGGGAAATGTCCGGCCATAGTCGGATAAGGAGATCTGCGGCCATGGTCTCGTTGACATACCGAGCCCACCGCCGAAAGCACGGACAAGCAAAGGAGCCAGAGTGGCTAGCGTGTGTCTGGACCTGGGGGATCAGATGTTAACTAAACGGTAGTTCTGTATGTGAGGGAGAAGGGAGCCACATGGAGTTGCATAGTCGTAGTCAGTGTTTGTAAATAGAGCTTCTGCACGTGGACAAAGGAAAGGAGGAGAGATTTCTGTGACTGGGCTGAGAGCCCTGAGTCAGTGCTAGTGTGTACGTCGTGTAGTGAAGAGGGCTCATTGGGGCCAATGGTAGCTGCAGAGGAAGTGGTGCCGGGTGGGTAGATTACCCATAGGCAAATTGGAATTGCAGACGGAAGTGTAGTTATAGAACGGGGTGCACATAGTCACAAGCAGACAAGAGTTCAATTAATGGGGTATAGGGAGCCAAAAGGAAGTAGAAAGAGTTGAATTGTTTATGTATTGTTTTGTGCTGAAAGTATCTGGTACAGTATGGGCTGTGAATGATTGCTGAGAGTGCTGTGAGTGATTGAGCGCCTACCCGCCTAGCGAGAAAGCAAACTTGAGAGTGGACTCCCAAGGTACGTTTCCGGCTCAGGCTACTGCAGTCCGGCTACTGACGGAGGAAGCGAATCTGATATATATGAATTGTTGACTGAATTACCAGACAGTAAATTTCAAGTGTTTTTGCTAAAAGTAATATCTGCATTGTGAGAAGGTTATTGCCCTTAAGAGTAACAATGGGTAACGGGTCATCCAAGCCCACGAAGGTGAAGAAGGGTGAGACGCCCTTAGGGTATATGGTGCGGAATTTTGAAGCACTGTATACAACACATGATTATGGTGTAGAGTTAACTAAAGAGAAATTAACATTAATGTGTACCATCGTATGGCCACTGCTAGTTCCAGACTGGCCAGAGCAGGGGTCAATGGACCCGGAGCTAATACAGAAAGTGCATTCCCAAGTAACCGGGAAATGCGGACATCCTGAACAGTACCCATATATAGATATATGGAGGTATTGTGTAAAAGATAAAAGTCATTTTATAATGATGGCGGGACGTAAAAAGAAGCAGGTACCCCCAAACAGAGAAAACAATAAGAAAAGGAAACCGGTGTTAGTAGAACAACCGGAGGAGATTGATTCCCTGTCCCCGCCCTATCCATCATATTATGGGGTAGCTAGAGAAGTTTTGCGTGCCGCGGTTGCGCAGGCAGGGGGGGGAGCGGGGCGGCTGCTACTGCTCCGCCAGCTTCCTCCGCTCCGGCAAGCGGTATTGCGGAAGAAGATGAGGGGGCAGCGGGTGGAGGAGACAGAGAGGCCCCACCAGGAAAGATTGAAATGCCCGATGGGAACGTATATAAACTAGTAACCCAAGAGGACAGTGATGATGAGAGTGAAGATGTAAGGCAAGGTGCTACCACTCGCGCAGCGAACAATATATATAAACCCCGAGACCCATATCAGCACAATCCCAGCAAAAGTAAGATGCAAATGCCCCTACGGGAGGTGCCAGGCCCTTTACTGGAAAATGGAGCACCTGGGCCAGTGCAAAACACATATGTCCCATTTACAACGACAGATCTATTCAACTGGAAAACACACACACCACTGTTCTCCACTAATCCAGCGGCAGTGGCCAGTATGATAGAGTCAGTTATGCTTACACATAACCCCACATGGGCAGATTGTCAACAACTAATGCTGACAATGTTCACCACTGAGGAAAGAGCCTGAATAAATAGTAGCACGCAGAAAATTCTACTTGCTCAAGCCGTAGAAGATGCCAGAGCTCAGCCAGAAGCGTGGGCAGAGGAACACTACCCCAAAACAGATCCCAAAGGCCGTACAATACCGCTGCAGGTATTGCCCACCTGCAGACGTACCATACAGCGGTAATAATGGGTGTTAAAGCGGGAGGGAAGAAACCCACAAACATGGGGAAAATAGCGGATATTGTGCAAGATTCTAAAGAAGCCCCAAGTGCATTTCTAGAAAGATTACTAGATGCATACAGGATGTATAGTCCTATTGACCCTGAGGCAGTGGAAAATCAGAGGTTAATTAATTCTTCTTATGTGGGTCAGTCACAGAGAGACATACGGAATAAAATACAGAGATTAGATGGGTTTTTAGGGAAAGGTATTAGCGAATTAGTTGAAATTGCTAATAAAGTGTATCATAACCGGGATCTGGAAGAAAAGCGGGAGGAGATAAAGAGACAAAAAGGGCACACAGGTGTGGTCGGATATATGGGAAATGGAGGAAGAGGTGTCCCCCAGACAGAGGGAGAGTGAGGGGTCAGGGAGGTAGAGGTAGGGGAACCCCTAGGGAACCCCTGGGACCCAATCAGTGCGCTTGGTGCCGGGGCGAAGGTCACTGGAAAAATAATTGTCTGGCATTTTTGGCTAAATTTGGGGTGCCGGGGGAGGCTGGGGAATCGGGAGGTCAGGCCTCGAATGGTCAGGTAACAAACGGCAGATATGAGAGAAATGATGGTGCCGGTGCAGGGTTTGTTGGCTTGGCGGGAACATCATTTGAAGGGCAAGGTACATATTGACACGGACCTGGGCCCATCCCGCTCGGTAATCACGAGCCCACGGTCACTATGAGGGTGGGAAATAAAGATGACATTTTTATGGTTGACACCGGTGCCGAATATTCTGTTGTAACAAAGCAAATTGCACCCCCAATGGGAAATGAAGTTGATATTGTGGGAGCAATGGGGGTGTCTGCTAAGTACCCCTTCCTTGCTTCACGAAAATGTAGTGTGGGTGGGCATAATGTTGAACATGAATTTTTGTATATGCCCGAATGTCCCATACAACTCCTGGGGCGGGATATCCTTTGCAAATTGCAAGCCCAAATTACATTTCTCCCCGGGTGTCAGGATCACCACGCTCTGGCCCCTGTCACTCACACTACCCTGCAGATTCCAAGACCCTTGCATGAACAATCACCTTCCTGATTCTACCGTCCTGGCCCGTACCCACACCTGCCCTTCATCATCCCTGATCAGCCCTGCATATAAGGAGTCCTGCCCCCTACCCAGAACTTCCACACTTGAAGTTACTGAAGTTAACTGCAAAGACCTGTGTACTGAAGCTCCCTGAAACCGCCTAACCATTTCCTGAACTCTCTACTCCAGACCCCAAGGACCTCCTGCCATAATCTGGACTCTCATTTCTTCACTTACCGGTAACCCTTCCATCCTGCTCCCCCTCTGCCCCCCATCTAAGCCTTGCCGTGTACCGAACCCCTGCTATACCACCGACTACTCTCTGCCAGCCTTGCCGTGTACCGAACCCCTGCTATACCGACTATTCTCTGCCAGCCTTGCCGTGTACCGAACCCCCTTGCTGAACCCTGACGACTCTATTGCCTGTATCCTGTATGATTTCATGCCACAGTGTTTATGTGTAATAAACACTTCTTTTGTTTATTCTAAACCTGTCTTGATCACTGCATCTTGGGCTCACAACCTCAACCTGCTACACAACCCGCAGTTAAACGTGACAGAATGTGGAAGTCTGAAATCAGTGAGTCCGCGGTGATCCATATCGTGGTGGAGGACCTGAAAGGTGCCTTTCTACAGATTCAGCAGTATCTGGACTCCCTACTTGAGTATGTGCAGCAAAACCCAAGGGGCACCTCTTCTAAGGTGCGCGGTCCTGCTACAGAGGGACCCAGAGGACCGCTGACCCCAGAAGAAAAGGCTAGGAGGAGGGCGCAAGACCTCTGCTTCTACTGCGGGGGTCCCTTGCATCAAATCTCGGCCTGCCCACTGCGCCCACCTAAGCCAGGTACAAAATGCTTTCCTGCACCTGTCCCTGTAAAGCCTGTTTGTACCAAGCCTGCACCTGCCAAAACCACAAAGTTGGTGGTTAAAACAGGACCCACCCAGCCAAAAATAGCGACACCAACAATCAAGCCCACAAAGTCTTCGGTGGTGAAGCCAGTGCCTGCCCTGCAGAAAAAGACTTCATCAACCATCAAGAAAGCACCCAAGGAAAGACCCCTATCCCAGCCTACTCCCAGAAGAAGCCGGTAAGCAAGCCTCCTGCACCTAAGCGTGTCCCTGCTCCCAGGAACCTGAGTCAAGGGCTACCAGACTCGCTGCACCTAGAAACCAGGTTACCAAGAAGCTTCTTCTGAGGAATCAGACCAGGAAACCCCTACGGAGAGTGCCGAACCGGAGTTTGACCCTGAAATGCCCATGGAGCAGGAATCCATGGACGCTGAGCCAGCCATGCCAATGGAGATTGAGCCTGGCCTACACCACATGGCTGGTGTTGCCAGAGATCCCAAATCCAGCCCGCTACCTCCATGCTGCATATATGTCTCACCAGGTCCTTCTGATGACTCGGAGTCAGAAGAGGAAGCTGCTGATGCTGCTTTTGACTTAGTCAGACAGACTGCACGCCGCACCCAGGGACCCCCAGGTCAGCATAAGGGGTATGTTGGCGTTGCGGGATCTGTTTGTCGCCCAGCTGGAGTGACTCACCGTACCACTGTACCTTACTATCTCATGGAGACAAACTACAGAACTCCAGCTGTCAAGACCATCTCGCATGCACCTTGCCCACGATCTGCCTTCATTGGTGCCCTCTTCATGTCACCCACCGTCGTTCGATGCCCTGTAAACCGCAACCTGCAGGATCCGAAGAGGTCGCTGCCCTGCAACCTGCAGGATCCGAAGAGGTCGCTGCCCTGCAACCTGCAGGATCCGAAGAGGTCGCTGCCCTGCAACCTGCAGGATCCGAAGAGGTCGCTGCCCTGCAACCTGCAGGGGTCCAAGAGCCGTGCTGTACTGAGGTCCAGGTCCAGGTCCAAGAGCCGTGCTGTACCGAGGTCCAGGTCCAGGTCCAAGAGCCGTGCTGTACCCAGGTCCAGGTCCAAGAGCCGTGCTGTACCCAGGTCCAGGTCCAAGAGCCGTGCTGTACCCAGGTCCAGGTCCAAGAGCCGTGCTGTACGAGGTCCAGGTCCAGGTCCAAGAGCCGTGCTGCTGTACGAGGTCCAGGTCCAAGAGCCGTGCTGTACCGAGGTCCAGGTCCAAGAGCCGTGCTGTACCGAGGTCCAGGTCCAAGAGCCGTGCTGTACCGAGGTCCAGGTCCAAGAGCCGTGCTGTACCGAGGTCCAGGTCCAGGTCCAAGAGCCGTGCTGTACCGAGGTCCAGGTCCAAGAGCCGTGCTGTACCGAGGTCCAGGTCCAAGAGCCGTGCTGTACCGAGGTCCAGGTCCAGGTCCAAGAGCCGTGCTGTACCGAGGTCCAGGTCCAGGTCCAAGAGCCGTGCTGTACCGAGGTCCAGGTCCAGGTCCAAGAGCCGTGCTGTACCGAGGTCCAGGTCCAGGTCCAAGAGCCGTGCTGTACCGAGGTCCAGGTCCAAGAGCCGTGCTGCACCCAGGTCCAGACTGCTGCCACCAAAACAGCATTTGTGGACACTGATACCACTGCAGCTACCCTGCCAACTCCTGGTAAAGCCAGTCCGTCTAGTGAAGTCCTGGTACTTGTCTCTGCCATGGCAGCCCAGGTGAATACCCTTACCCATACCATACGGGACATTCAGCTGAACCACCTGTTCCTGCAGTCTCAGGTACAGGCTGCATTAACCCATAGACCTTTTTCTACTCCCAATCTGGTTGCCACCAGCAATCCCAAACATCTGGATGACCCCAAACCCACAGTGCCCGATAGCACATCAGATATGGATCCCACGATACCCTACAGTGTACAAGGTATCATGATGCGCCGAACAGAACCCCCTGACGTCGCTGCCCTGCAACCCGCAGAATCCCAGGACGTCGCTGCCCTGCAACCTGCAGGATCTCCTGAGGTCGCTGTCCCGCATCCAGCAGGATCTCCTGAGGTCGCTGTCAAGCATCCAGCAGGATCTCCTGAGGTCGCTGCCAAGCATCCAGCAGGATCTCCTGAGGTCGCTGCCAAGCATCCAGCAGGATCTCCTGAGGTCGCTGCCAAGCATCCAGCAGGATCTCCTGAGGTCGCTGCCAAGCATCCAGCAGGATCTCCTGAGGTCGCTGCCAAGCATCCAGCAGGATCTCCTGAGGTCGCTGCCAAGCATCCAGCAGGATCTCCTGAGGTCGCTGCCAAGCATCCAGCAGGATCTCCTGAGGTCGCTGCCAAGCATCCAGCAGGATCTCCTGAGGTCGCTGCCAAGCATCCAGCAGGATCTCCTGAGGTCGCTGCCAAGCATCCAGCAGGATCTCCTGAGGTGTCGTCGCCACAGGCCGTCGCCGTCGCCCGTAAGCCAAGTCATTCATCGCCGCCGCAGAGCTGTGCCTTGCCAAGGACGCCGCCGCAGAGTCGTGCAGTGCCACGGAGGTCGCCAAGGGCGCTGCCCCTCCGCTCCTCGTCAAGGGCGCTGCCCCTCCGCTCCTCGTCAAGGGGCTGCTCCGCTCCTCGCCAAGGGCGCTGCCCCTCCGCTCCTCGCCAAGGGCGCTGCCCCTCCGCTCCTCGTCAAGGGCGCTGCCCCTCCGCTCCTCGTCAAGGGCGCTGCCCCTCCGCTCCTCGTCAAGGGCGCTGCCCCACCGCACCTTACCAAGGGCGCTGCCCCACTGTACCCAGCTGTTGCCGTGGAGACCCCCATCTCCGCTACCCATTGTTGGCAGTTTCCCGCTCTAGCCGTGCCAAGGAGGGTTTGGGGGTTCTCCAAGGTTGACTCTCCCATCCCTCACAGCCGCAAGTTTGGACTTTATGCTGGTCAACCAAGCCAAGATGCTGCACATCTTGGCACCATTGACGCCACCCCGGACAGCGCCATCCTTATGGATCCCTACACGGTGCAGGGGTTCATGATGGACTCTTCCACCGCCCATTGGTTGACTTTTGGCCGCCCGGAGGTCGGCTCCTAGGGTGGGAGTGATGTCAGGATCACCACGCTCTGGCCCCTGTCACTCACACTACCCTGCAGATTCCAAGACCCTTGCATGAACAATTCACCTTCCTGATTCTACCGTCCTGGCCCTGTACCCACACTTGCCCTTCATCATCCCTGATCAGCCCTGCATATAAGGGAGTCCTGCCCCCTACCCAGAACTTCCACATTGAAGTTACTAACTGCAAAGACCTGTGTACTGAAGCTCCCTGAAACCGCCTAACCATCTCCTGAACTCTCTACTCCAGACCCCAAGGACCTCCTGCCATAATCTGGACTCTCATTTCTTCACTTACCGGTAACCCTTCCATCCTGCTCCCCCTCTGCCCCCCATCTAAGCCTTGCCGTGTACCGAACCCCTGCTATACCACCGACTACTCTCTGCCAGTCTTGCCGGTGTACCGAACCCCTGCCTATACCGACTATCTCTGCCAGCCTTGCCGTGTACCGAACCCCCTTGCTGAACCCTGACGACTCTATTGCCTGTATCCTGTATGATTTCATGCCACAGTGTTTATGTGTAATAAACACTTCTTTTGTTTATTCTAAACCTGTCTTGATCACTGCATCTTGGGCTCACAACCTCAACCTGCTACACAACCCGCAGTTAAACGTGACACCGGGGGTCACGCTAGATTAGACCTGCCTGAGAATGGCAGCTCTACAAGGCAGCACAGCCCAGCCAGCCAGCATACCCAACCTGTAAAAATTGCAGTAATTATGCCAAGAGAAGAAGAATGGCGCACGGCACCAACTCCGCCGGCCGACCCAGACCCGTACACACTACTCCTTGGAATCCCTGGAGTCTGGGCGGAGGAAAACCCACCCGGACTAGCTGTAAATATCCCTCCAGTATACGTCGATTTAAAACCTGGTGCAACGCCTCTGGCTTTAAGACAATACCATATCCCACAAAAAGCTAAGCAGAATATCCAGACACATTTGCAGAGACTTAAAGACCACGGTATATTGAAATTCTGCGTGTCACCGTGGAACACACCCCTGTTGCCAGTACTAAAAGAAGGCACACAAGAGTACCGCCCAGTCCAAGATTTACGAGCGGTTAACGAAGCCACAGTAACTCTACACCCTGTGGTTCCCAATCCATACAATTTATTGGCATTAATTCCCGGAGACACAAAATATTACACGGTGCTTGATTTAAAAGACGCTTTTTTTTTTTGTATCCGTCTGGCTCCGGCAAGCCAGCCTCTTTTCGCATTTCAGTGGGAGGAATCTACCACGGGAGTGCGCCATCAGATGACCTGGACACGCCTCCCTCAAGGTTTCAAAAACTCGCCCACGATTTTTGGGTGCGTGCTCAGCCAGGACCTCCTGTCCTTCAACGCTCAGCCAGACAAAGTTGTTTTACTACAGTATGTAGATGATTTATTACTGGCTTCTCCCACAGAAAAAGACTGTCTTTCTGCCACAAAAGCCCTGCTACATCTGCTATGCCAAGCAGGTTAGAGTGTCCAAAAAGAAAGCACAAATATGCAAACAGACTGTGAAATATTCAGGTTTTCAATTAACAGGTACCAAGCGTGCACTGGGGGCAGAGAGAAAAGAAGCAGTATGCCGCATACCCAAACCAAAGACAAGGAGACAAGTCCATGAATTCTTGGGAGCTGCAGGCTTCTGCCGCTTGTGGATCCCCAACTTTTCAGATATTGCCAAGCCCCTCCATCAACCCACCAAAGGGGGAGAGCATGACCCCTTCCTCTGTGAAGAAGAGCAAACAGCAGCTTTCCTGAAATTAAAGACTTTATTAATGGAAGCTCCAGCGCTGGGACTGCCAGATCACAGCAAGTCCTTCCAGCTGTACGTACATGAACACAATCAAACAACTACAGGAGTGCTAATTCAGAATTTTGGCTCCTGGCCAAGGCCTGTGGCCTATCTCTCCAAGCAACTTGACCCTGTGGCCTGCGGCCTACCCCCATGCCTGAAAGCTGTGGCAGCCACCGCAATGCTGATCGCAGAAGCAGACAAGCTGACCCTTGGACAAGTTCTTCATGTCAAGGTGCCACATGCTGTAAAAGCCCTGCTTGATGTAAAAGGAAGCTACTGGTTCAGCAACAGCCGGATGACGAAGTACCAAGCTATGATGTGTGAGAATCCACGGGTTCATTTGGACCTCATCAATACCTTGAACCCTGCTACTTTACTGCCTGACTGTGAAGAGGATCCAGATCATGAATGCCTCCAAGTCATGGAAGAAGTGTTTCAGTAGCAGGCCAGATCTGAAAGACGTACCCCTAGACAAATACGATCTACAGTTATTCACTGATGGTAGCAGTTACATGGATGATGGGAAGAAAGTCTCCGGCTATGCAGTCGTCTCAGCAGAAGAAATTATTGAAGCAAATTCTCTACCAGGCCATACATCTGCACAACTGGCTGAGATAACAGCTTTAACCAGGGCTCTGGAAATCTCCGAAGGCAAAAGAGTGAATATCTACACTGACTCCAAATATGCCTTTATGACTGGTGCACTTTACAAAGAAAGAGGTCTACTTACTTCCTCAGGACAACAAATCAAGTATGCAGCTGAAATCAAAGCCCTTCTAGAAGCTGTATGGAAACCAAGTGCTGTCAGTATTATGCACTGTCGTGGCCACCAGAAAGGTCATGATGAAATCCCAAAAGGCAACAGGCGCGCTGACCAGGCCGCAAAAGCAGCTGCAAAACCATTGCTAACAACTGACCAAGCCAAAGTCCTGCTCTGCAAGCAAGAGGCCCAACCTCCCATGCCAAACTACGAGTTCTACATGAATTGGAGAAAATGTGAACCCAAAGGCGAATTTATTGAAATTATTCTGCACAAATGGCACAATGATTACGAACTATTAGAACTCAATCATGATTATATCCAATGGCTTTTCCCAACCTGGTCCCAAGGCCGAAATTTCTACTCCACTCCTCGGAACCCTCAAGAGACACGTCTTATGATTAACACCTCAGAAGTTCAGCAAAGACTCCGCAGAGCATATGAAATGATGCTGAAATTCTTCGGCGTAAAATTAATGGGGGAGTATGGAGAAGATACAGAAGTAACCGAAGTTGAACGAGCAGAAAATTTCGCCTCACGTTTCGAAAACCTAACAACCAACCCTCATAATAATCTGAGAATTACACAAATACTGCTAAGTTTGGGAGAATTGGGAGCAGAAGAATACCAAGCCCCATTGGTGAGGTTCTTCCTCAAGGAGATCCTTATCAAAAACAAACTGCCAAGAATGAAGAAAAGTGCGATGAACTTTTTTATACCAGCAGTGAGAGATTCACAGGAGAGACAAGATCTGCTGTTCTTTGCCTGGCGATATTATTTCCCAAAAGAAGAATTCATCTGGGGAAACCATGGAGAATTGGCACGATACAAAGCAAAACCAGTGGTGGCTGCACTCCTACCGGCGCCACTGTGTGAATGGACACCTGTGTATTCAGAGAAAGAGAAGAAATGGCTATCAGAAGAACAAGGTGGATATGCAGAAGACGGATGGTTCCAGTTGAAGAATGGACAAATAGTTCTACCAGCAACACTGGCGCCTGAGATTATAAGAATGCTCCACGCAAGTACCCATGGAGGAAGAGAAATGATGGAACAGCAATTGGAGCCACACTTCTACGTGCCAGGACTGTCAGTGATCTGTAAAGCAATAGCCCAGCAGTGCGTGACATGTGCCAAAAATAATCCAAGAACAGGCCCATCTCAACCTCCAGGGCAGCAGCCGATCGGGCTATCCCCAATGGCATCATTACAGATAGATTTCACAGTGTTGCCACCCTGCAAAAGATATAAATATCTACTGGTAATGGTGTGCACCCTGACAGGGTGGGTGGAAGCTTTCCCAACAAGAAAGGAAAAGACAGTGGAAGCGGTGAAAAGTCTGATGAAGGAAATAATACCACGCTATGGACTTCCTCTCGAAATAGGGTCGGACAATGGCCCCGCATTTATACAGAACTGTTTACAGCAATTTACCCGATTATTGGGTATCACCTGGAAGTTACATACTGCTTACAGGCCCCAAAGCTCGGGAAAAGTCGAGAGAATGAACCGTACCCTAAAGACCTTGATGTCCAAACTGTGCCAAGAGACGTCACTAGGCTGGTTGGATGTGCTGCCGATAGTCCTGTTGCACATTAGGTGCAGGCCAATCCCCCAATTGAAGCTAAGTCCGTATGAACTCATGTTTGGACGGCCTATCCCTCTGATTAATGGACTAAGGGGGGACCTTCGGGCATTGGGGGAAACTAAATTAAATGATCAGGTTGTACTGTTGGGTAAAGCAATGCAGAAATTAAATACTTGGGTGGGTACCTCACTTTTTATACCCCCCACTGCATAAGTATTGTCCAGGTGATTCAGTATGGGTGAAGGAGTGGAAAAATGATCCACTAGGCCCAAAATGGAGAGGTCCTTACGTTGTCCTGTTATCAACCCCTACAGCAGTAAAGGTTGCCGAGGTGGTCCTGTGGATACATCACTCCAGGCTGAAGGTAGTTGCAGCCAATCCTGAACCAGTATGGAAGGTTGTCACCAACGAGACCAATCCACTGAGGCTAAAGCTAACAAAGACCACATTCATAAGCCCCTGAGAGATTCGACTGAGAGCATCCAAGATACTCAACACGTGGGGGTTTTGATGGATACAACAAGGTCTGATTATCCACTGATGAGGGATGCTGAAAGGGTTATTTTTAAGGGCCCAGCCCCAACCCGTGATCAACCGGAAATGTCTTTTGTTCTTGAAATTCCGGAGGGGAGGGATTGGGTTTATGTGACTGTGAAAAGAATTGCCCAAGGGTTTTTGACATTTGGGGCAATTTTGGTACTGATTTTGTTTCTTGCACATTTGATTCATGGATTATCACGTGAAGCATGCCCCAGGTGCCCAAGCACCACCAAGAGAGTGGAAATCTCCCACACCTGGAATGGTACGCACCCGGTGATGGAGAACCGTACCATGTGGAGACAAAAAAGAGAGGCGCTATCTGGAACCAAGCCAAGAGGACACTTACTTGTGCAATTCAAATATGACTATGCTAAAAAGTCTGGGCAAACTGCATGCTGGGTGTGTAGTAGACTGCACCCAGAGACAATTCATATACCATTTGCCTCTGTTCCAATGAATTTGAGTATGTTTACATCAGGGAATGTCACAATACATGCTGTCGATGCACCAAGGGAAAAACCTGAATCATTCAGTCCCGGGTATCCTATAATAGGACCAGTGTATCCACCAGAATGGTGTTTTCAACTAGGACCAGATAAAGAAACAAATAACGAGGGTGGGTTATGTAACTCAAGTCAGTTCAACTGGACATCATACATTTACATATTCAAAACAGGACAAAAGGCGAATTATCTATACATACGATGCAGGCAATTCACTAGAGACCAAGAGGCGGTGATTGCAAATGTGACGAATGGGGATGCCAACATGCACATTATGTATTTATATGCCTTCTTCCCTGGGAGTACCCACGACTCCTACATCCTGCGCAACTCCTCAGTGGCACAGGACTTCCAGGATGGGCTGTTCCCTGAAGGCTGGCTACTTGGTGTGTGCACATATCTGCTGCATAAACTATTTATGTAAAACTCCAATATGAGTAGGTGCAGGGGTAAGGATGTCTGCTTGCACCCTATATACAAATCAATGAATAAACAGCTGCAGCTGAATACCGAATCCCTCTCGCAGCATCCAAACCAGGAGGGTAAAAAGTTCACATGAAACAAAAAATAGATATGATACCAGCGCTGCTTTAGAAAGGTGCACTCGTGCCACACAAATTTATTCCAATGAGGACCAGAAAGAACACAGACGTTTCGGAGTCGCAGCCCATTCTTCTACACACTACACAGTGAAGAAGGGTCTGCGACCGAAACGTGTGTACTTTCTGGTCCTCATTGGAATAAATTTGGGTGCACGAGTGCACCTTTCTAAAGCAGCGCTGGTATCATATCTATTTTTCGTTTCATGTGAACTATTTATGTCCCTTAATGTATAGCCTCATCTAACAGAATATCACTGTGTGTCATGTGTCATGTATTAGGTGATGCTGGATAACCGCTCAGGCCATGGTTGATGACCCCCATCAGGAGACCGCAAACGCCTGAGCAGGAGGCCTACAACACTGCGCACCAGAGATCCCGCAGCGCCATTGAGAGGACCTTCGGCCTTCTCAAAATGTGATTCCGCTGCATTGACCATTTTGGTGGGGACTTGCAGTACCAGCCCCCAAAGTGGCCTTGATAGTCTTGGCATGCTGCATAACATGGCGATAGAGGACGGCACCGCCATAGATAAGGATCTTGAGCCTGCTGTGGATCCGGATGTCATTCCAATACAGGCCCCAGCTGCTGTAGTGGATGTGGGTACTGATGTCACACAGCGCATCATCCGCCAGTACTTCGCAGGTAAGTTGAAAAAGAACATCACCTGGCTCATTTACACAAAGGTGACAATCAGGAAAACTGGCAGGAGAAGAGCACTATCGAGACCAAATAGCTTGCCACTTATATATCCTAATGCAGTTTGTTTTTGCATCATTTTAATGGCAAACTTAGCTTGCCAATTGCTAACAATTCTACATTGAACGTTAAAATTTCTTTACAACGCATGATCGCATATGGAGGAGGACATGGAATAATGGTTTCTTAACAGTATTTTGAAATATACAGGGATATCAATGCTGGCATAGCATAAGTATGCCGATGGGATATTCTTATCCTTTGATGCAACAAGTGTTCGTCCCCATTTCTATGGAATAAAAAATATGCCACCCTCTAATATCTATGGAACAGCCAAGGTACTAGGGTTGCTTGCCTTAAATATTTTCTACCTTTTATGGCTGTTACATTTCTCTGTTGAGAAATGGGGACCCCCTGACCCAAACAACCATTAACACATCCTTAAAAAAACAGATGGGGAAAGTGGGAAAAAAAACACATGGATTCCTTGAAAAAATGTTGGTATATACCCACCACTTGTAGAATTAACCCTTTCGCTGCTGAGGCTTTTCCCGCCCCTATGCTGAGGTCATTTTTACCTGTTTTGCGCATTATGTTTAAACGTGTTTTGAAGGCTTATTTTAGTATATGACCCAGACATATTATATATCGTTCTTTCCGTCAGACTCGGCAGATTCATAATATGTCATTATTATAAGTATACGTCATGACCTGTCTGTATATTATAACAAAAAATGCAATAAAATATGTATTTTCAATAATTTACAATGTGTAAAGTGTTTTTTTTAACATGCGACCAATTGCGGTTATATTTTGTATGGGGTGCGCTTGTTAAAAAAATTAGAGATGGGGTCTCGTTACATTTTTTTTTGGGGAAAATGACACTATTTTTAACAAACGCACCGCATACAAAAATCGTTAGTGCAGCATCATTGTTCACATTATAATTGAAATGGGAACAATATTGCTGCATTAATTTTTTTTTTTAAATTTTTTTTTTTTTTTTTTTTTTTTACAAAATTTTTCACTGTAGTGTTTGGTATCGTTGGAACGGCCATGCTCTGGCCGATCCAACGATACCAAAATTTAACCCCTAACTGCCACGGATCGGGAGATAGGGAGTTCATTGGAACTCCCTATCTCCACAGTTGGTGGCAGTTAGGGGTTAAGTCTAGGACTGGCGTCATCGTGCTACGCACGATGACGCCAGTCCTCTGGGGGAGTTCCCGGAGGCTTGGCCGACATCCAAGATGTCGGCCAGCTCCGGGAAAGGATCGCGAACCGGCGCTTTTCAGCGCCGATTCGCGATCCAGCTCCCCAGGGGTTAATGCCAGGCATCATTTGGAAGGGCAGGCTGTGCCCTTCCAAATGATGCCTGGGTTAACCCCCTGTGCGCCGCCGATCGGGAGGGAGAGAGGTCCGAAGGACCTCCCCCCCCTCCCTTTCAGGCGCCTCCTCCGCACATGCGGGGGGGGCGCCTGAATTAGGTGTCATCGCGCCCCCGCGATGACACCTAATGCTGGCGGCTGCTGGTCCGGATGCGCGGCTGACATCCAGGATGTCAGCCCGCACCGGAGGGGCCAGCGATCGGCGGAACCCGGCCGAACGCTGACCCCGATGGGAGGACGCGCTCAGCGCGTCCTCCGCATACCAGCGGGACTGCTGAGGACGCGCTGAGCGCGTCCTCAGCAGCGAAGTGGTTAAAGGATAGAGTAGGCTGACTTATTTTTCAGATAGTTTTCTACACATTTTACATATATTTAATCACTTTCTAAAATGAAATCAATGTTAAGTTCATTGACAACAAAGAATACCAACCTCTTATGACAATATTTTTGAATACAAATTATTCATCTTTCTCAAATGGGGATTCAGATTCCCTACAGAGTGAGATATCCTTTGGGATTTCTCAATACTATGATCTGATTGATACTTACTTTAGAGACTGTCATAGATAGCGAGTAATCCAGCACACAGACAGAACCAGGTTAAGCAAAAACCAACACTAACTTGGCGGGCCTTAAACTGAAAAATATTTAAATAATCACAAAGGACAACACACAGAAATGTTAAACCCAAAGGGTAAGAGAGAGAACACACTACAAATACAAAGCCAGAGGTCAGTATACAGAATCGGTATATTAAATAACCAGTAAGGGACAATAGCACCAAAACAGTGTCCAGATACAATAGCTAGGGTCAGTACACAGAGTCCGTACAATAGCCAAGCGGAGAAAAGAGAAGAAACCAAACAAGAGAATACATAAACAGAGGTCAAACCAAGACATCAAGAACATAGGGATACAGGAAAGAGCTGGGGGTCTACTAGAGACCACAGCAGGACATAGATCTTTATCGGTTGCTGCTATTTAAAGCCCTCCAAGGTCTCTAAAAAGGTGCAGCAGTCCTAAATGATAGGCGTCCAGAACGGCGCCCTCTGCCCAGGAAACCTACCTTCACATCAAGCAGGCACAGCGCCACAAGCTGGCGATACAGAGACAGTATGAATGAATCTTTAAAAAAACATATACTAAGTGTCAACGTTCAACTCTTGGAAATAAGATAATAGGTCAAAGGTAGTGATAACACAAGTCTTCTGCCATTTGATAAAAATGTAGAGATGCCATATTGTTTTACCTGCGGACAAAGATGCATTGCCAATCTCTCTAGTTAATTCACAAGAAATAGGTTTACATAATAATTAAGAAGATCCAAAAAGCTGTACATGAAAATTTCCATCCTCTTTCTTACTCATGAAATAAGTTAAAGAACAGTGAATAAAATCATTATCAATATAAAAAATCTATTTGCCACTTATATATCCTAATGCAATTTGTTTTGCATCATTTTCATGGCAAACTTTGCTTGCCAATTGCTAACAATTCTCGCATTGAACATTAAAATTTCTTTACAATGCATGATCGCATATGGAGGAGGACATGGAATAGTGGTTTCTTAACAGTATTTCGAAATCTACAGGGATATCAATGCTGGCATAGCTTCAGTATGTCGATGGGATATTCTTATCCTTTAATGCAACAAGTGTTTGTCCCCATTTCTATGGCATAAAAATATGCCACCCTCTAATATCTATGGAACAGCCAAGGTAATAGGGTTGCTTGCCTTAAATATTTTCTACCTTCTATGGCTGTTACATTTCTCTGAGAAATGGGGATCCCCTGACCCAAACAACCATTAACACATCCTTAAAAAAGCAGATGGGGAAAGTGGGGAAAAAAACACATGGATTCCTTGAAATTGTATTGGAATATATCCACCACTTGTAGAATTAAAGGATAAAGTAGGCTGACATATTTTTTAGATAGTTTTCTACACATTTTACATATATTTAATCACTTTCTAAAATGAAATCAATCTTAAGTTCATTAACGACAAAGAATACCAACCTCTTATGACAATACTTTTGGATACAATTTATTCGTCTTTCTCAAATGGGGATTCAGATTCCCTACAGAGTGAGATATCCTTTGGGATTTCTCAATACTATGTTCTGATTGATACTTACTTTAGAGACTGTCCTAGATAGCGAGTAATCCAGCACACAGACAGAACCCAGTTAAGCAAAAAAAAAACTAACTTGGTGGGTGGGCCTTAAACTGGCCGGATCTACGCCGAATAAAAAATATTAAAATAATCACAAAGGACAACACACAGAAATGTTAAACCCATAGGGTAAGAGAGAACACACTACAAATACAAAGCCAGAGGTCGGTACACAGAATCAGTATACTATATAACCAGTCAGGGACAGATACAATAACTAGGGTCAGTACACAGAGTCCGTACAATAGCCAAGTGGAGAAAAGAGAAGTAACCAAACAAGAGAATACATAAACAGAGGTCAAACCAAGACATCAAGAACATAGGGATACAGGAAAGAGCTGGGGGGTCTACTAGAGACCACAGCAGGACATATGTATTTATCGGTTGCTGCTATTTAAAGCCCTCCAAAGTCTCTGAATAGGTGCAGCAGTCCTAAATGATAGGCATCCAGAATGGTGCCCTCTCTGCCCAGGAAACCTACCTTCAAATCAAGCAGGCACAGCACCACAAGCTGGCGATACAGAGACAGTATGAATAAATCTTTAAAAAAACATATACTGAGTGTCAACGTTCAACTCTTTGAAATAAGATAATAGGTCAAAGGTGGTGAAAACAGAAGTCTTCTGCCATTTGATAAAAATGTATAGATGCCATATTATTTTACCTGCGGACAAAGATGCATTGCCAATCTCTGTAGTTAATTCACAAGAAATACATTTACATAATTTATTTATTTATTTATAAAGGATTTTACCAGGAAGGATACATTGAGATTTCTCTCGTTTTCAAGTATGTCCTGGGTTCAAGAACATTGAGTGGTTACAGAAATACAAAATAGTAAAATGCAAGATATTAACACAAAACCAAATATGCAGATTAACAGAAAAATAAATATGTAGGAAATAAAGTCATTATGTTACATGTTTATAGGTGCATTCCGTATTGAGGTATATTTATAGGGAACTCTTAAGGGACTTAAGACTGGGGGAAGATTTGATGGCGTCTGGGAGGTTATTCCATAACTGCGGTGCTCTGTAGGAAAATGAGGATCGAAACACTTTCTTTTTGTATTGCAAGTAAGGTGCTGGTCCTGGATCTGAGGTTATAAGATGAGGGAACTGCTGGGGCAATCAGCCTAGTCAGGTAGAGTGGTAGCTTCCCAGAAAAGCTCTTAAACACCAGGTTGGAAAGGTGAAGGGTGCGTCTAGATTCCAGCGATGGCCAGTTTAGTTCTTTTAACATGTCACAATGGTGGGTCATGTAGTTACATTGTAGCACAAAGCGGCAGAATGATTTATACAATGTAGTAAGTTTCTGGAGGTGTGTTTGAGGAGCAACTGCACACACTAAATCTCTGTATTCAATGGCTGGCATAAGCATTTGTTGTACAATCTGCTTTCTTACCGTGGGGCTCAGGCAGGATTTGTTTCTGTACAGGGCACCTAGTTTGGGGTAGAGTTTAGATGAGAGTTTTTCGATGTGGGGGCCAAAAGATAGATTTGGGTCTAACCACATACCTAGATATTTGAGAGAAGTGACTGTAGTCAGCGTGTCATTTGATCTTGTCCCCACACATAGATGGGGTGTTTGCAATTTGTGTAGTTTAGGTGCGGTTCCAAAGAGCATTGTAACAGTTTTGTCAGCATTTAGAAAAAGTTTATAATCTGCGATCCACTTTTCTACCTCTGTGAATTGTTCTTGCAGCACTGCCTCCAGCTGCTGGAGATTTGGTTGGCTGGTATAGATTACAGTGTCGTCTGCGTACATGTTTACAGTTGAGGCTTTGCAGACATTGGGCAGATCATTTATGAATATTGTTAATAGCAGGGGGCCAAGTATCGAGCCTTGGGGTACACCGCACGTGACTGGGAGGGGAAGGGAAGTGCTGTCAGAAATGGACACATATTGCGACCGATCAGACACATATGATTGGAACCAGGCTAGCGTGCTATCACCAATACCGGAGTTTTTAAGTTTTTGTAATAGGATGCCATGGTCTACGTGTCAAAGGCCTTGGCAAAATCAAGGAAGATGGCTCCAGTTAGGTTTCCTTGTTCCATGCCCGCTTGGATATCATTACAAACTTTTAAAAGGGCAGTTGTAGTTGAATGATTTGGATGAAAGCCTGATTGATCTGGAGTTAAATAGTTCTGATACTGATAATAATCACATAATTGAGTGTAAACACATTTTTCCAGAATTTTTGACATTACAGGGAGCAGTGATATTGGGCGGTAGTTGGATACCAAAGTATTGTCTCCACTTTTATGGATAGGTACCACCCTTGTAGTCTTCTAGAGTTTGGGTATGTAGCCAGTTGCCAGTGATTCATTGATTAGAGTTGCGACAGGTTTTGCAATTGCTGGCGCACTGATTTTCAGCAGCATTGCTGGGATTTGATCAGGTCCAGACTGGTATTTCATTTTTTGGTTACGGAGAAGTTTAGTGATGACACTGACAGGCACTGGTCTAAAACTGAATTTCTCTGCGTTACAGGGTCTTTGCACAGTTGGTGGGGCCTGACCTGTGTGCGCCCTTTGTGATTGCGTGTCATTTCCTAGCTTAGCAATCAGGGTGGTGGTGCATCCAACAAAATAATTATTAAAAGCATTTGCTACATCTAGGGGGTGTTGTACAGTTTGGTTGTTTACTTTGACAGCAGCCGGTTGGGAGTGGATGGGGGGGGTGCTTGTATGTTACTTATGGTTTTCCAAAAATTTCTAGGGTTTGATATGTTATTGTTAAAATTTTCATTGAAGTATTGGACTTTAGCCATTTTTGTTTGTTTTGTGCATGCATTCTGGCATTTTCGGTATTCACAGTGATCGTTCATGGATCCAGTACTCTTGAAATTTGACCACAGGGAGTCTCTAAACTGGTACATATGCGTGAGGTCAGCTGTAACCCAGGGGAGGTGGGCCCCTTTTACTCGCACTTTGCGCAGTGGAGTATGGGTGTTCCAGACTTTCAGGAGCTTGGATTGAAAGTATTCAATTGCACAGTCCAGGTCTGGGATTAGGTTTAGTCTCTACCATGGGAGCTGTTTGCGATCATTTAGGAAGGATTCAAGATTAAATTTCTTGAAAGACCTGCTGATTATTACCTTTGGTGGACATTTTGTGGCCCTTATTTTGCGCACACAGTACACTAGGCAGTGATCACTGAAACTGTTAGCGAGAACGCCTGCCTTCTGTATTCGATCGGGACATGAGGAGAGAATCCAGTCCAGCAAGGTGTGGTTAGTGCTTTTCATATTAATGCGAGTGGGGGAGGAGATTAATTGTGTTAGCTGCAAAGCCTTAAACAGTGAGCAGTGTTTATTGTTTTTAGGATTCAGCCAATCAAAATTAAAGTCGCCGAGGACCAGCAGTTCACTTTTTTGGTTTTGAGCTGCTAATTTACTAAGGATTTTGGTTATGTCAGAAAGGGAGTGCACTGGGGAACTCGGTGGGCGGTAGAATCCAACAACAATAATTGTTTTACTGAACGGGATCTCAATAGTACCAGAAAGGAAATCAAATGTGGCCGGGGAGCTAGGATTCTGCAACAGGGTGAAATTTATGGAGTTGTCAACATAGATAACAATTCCCCCTCCTCTCTTAGCTCTGTCCTTTCTAGAGCATGAATACCCTTGCATTGCTATGGCAGAGTCTGGCACTTTAGGGGTCAACCATGATTCTGTCAGCACAATGACTTTAGGTTTGTAATACAAGCACCAAGCTTTAAACTCATCCAGTTTAGGGAGTAAACTGCAAATGTTGCAATGCACAAAGGAGAGGCCTTTTTAGTGGGGAGATTAAATATAGTGTCAGCTATTGGACCAGGGTTGGATTCAACATCATTTGCTAGTGCAAGCAGCAGAATAAAATGGAATTTGGACATATTTTTCTTTTTGGAAAATAGTGATTGGAGAGTTTTAAAGCTCTGTTGTGTGGGGGTGGGAGGGCTGGATTTTAACACTCTCCACCAGCTCTCAGCTGATAAATTAAAGGAGCTGAGCAAGCTATGGTGTATTTGGGTTTCTTTTCCAGCTTGTTGCAATTTGTAGGGTGTATAGGGAGGGAGGGCAGATTTAGAGAGAAGGGAGATAGTAGAAAGAAGCAGCAAGAGGGGGAAGAGAGGGAAAAACATTTCTAGAGAAAGGTGGTGTGGGAGAAGGGGAGGGAAAAAAAAGTAAAAGTAAAAGACAGGCAGGGAATTGATAAGGAAAGCAGAAGATGGAAGGGAGTCTGGTACGTGAGGTTCCAGAGTGGCGTAGGTTGGTAGCTGAAAATATCACATGACCAAATTAGTTGGGTATAAATGAAATGAGAACCACGGGGTGGGTGGGAGCTAGGAGCACACCGTGATAGAGCCTGGCCATGAAAGCTGTATGGAGGTGTGTATGCTGGAAAAAAAGAAATCCAGGAATACATTGCATCTTTGGGGGATGTTGGTGCAATAAATTCTCTAATGCAGTGGATCATGACCGGGGGGGGGGCACAGAATAGCAGGCCCAGGGCTGAGTGGAAATATACAAAAATAACTGGTAAAAGATGGCAATTTTGGTGAGCAAACAGGACTGGTAAAGATATGGCAATTAATGATAGCAAACAGGATGATTGAGAATATCCAAAAAGCTGTACATGAAAATTTCCATCCTCTTTCTTACTCATGAAATAAGTTAAAGAACAGGGAATAAAATCATTATCAATATAAAAAATCTATTTGCCACTTATATATCATAATGCAATTTGTTTTTGCATAATTTTTATGGCAAACTTAGCTTGCCAATTGCTAACAATCAGGGTAACTACCAGGGGTGCAGAGGGTGCCACCGCACCCGGGCACTTGAGTCAGGGGGGCCTACACTCGCCTGCCTGGGGGCTTGCCTATATTATATTATATTATGTACTTTGGCGCTCTGTGATACACTCATACACACCACATATTACTGAGTTTTGTTGCTGTAAACCTCTGTGATTTACACTGATACACACTGCACATTACTCTGAGTTTTATTGTTGTGAAGCTCTGTGATGCGCTCATACACACTGCAAATTACTGTGGGCCCTATTTCAATCGTCACGCAAATGTTTGTGTGCGCGCAAAAATGCATTAACCCTTTGCGCTGAACATCGTATTACAATCTCAGCGCAACAAACGCGCAGATACATCTACTGCGGATGAACCTGCGCAAACCCTTTGCGAGGGTACTGTACTGCGCGCCTCCTATACCTAACATTGTGAGCACAAATGCGTTTTTGCGCTGGTACGCGGATGGTATTACAATCTATGCGCAGTTTTTAACGCACCGTGTTTGCGCGCATATTTTTAACAACTCCTAAAAGCTGTGTTAATGGCAAATCTGAACGACCTGGCGGAACCCAAATACACCAGCCCAAAAAAAAAATGCAGCAAAGTATAGTTACACATTCTACGCATACCCAAATAATAAAATTGAGAAGTTGTGTGTGTTTGTTATTGCTGCAGCATATATTGATTTTGGCAGGCGCAAAAACTTAACGTGAGATAATTGTGGTTCTTAATTCTGATTGGCTGAATCGCGTGAAAAAAACATCCGCACACCGATTTCTGCGCGCTACGTAAGGCTAGGGACAGATGAGCGCATTTTCTGCGGCCACCGTCAAAATGTACGTCGATGCGTGCGCACGCATTTTTTCACGGAATACGCTTAAGTGGTCAGACGATGCGCAATTCTGGACGTATTTCATGACGATGGGGTGAAAAGAAGTCTAGGGAAATCCGGCTGTTTGAACGTTATGTTGGCCGCACACTAGCAGCGTCTGACATCTCCTAATCACGCACACACGCTGCTATGCGGCCGCAGCGCACTCTGTACGTCAGTACCAGCGGTTTAACGTTCTCGAAAAAATGCGTTCATTTTCCACTTGCGTTGCGCGGCCGGACTTTTGTGCGACCGTACTTCGTATATTGGCTGTCATTGCCCGTCATCTGCTGCTAGCACGGCCGTGATTAAGTGCGCCAGAACGCGCGTTCGCACTGCCTCAGTCTGACCCTAGCCTTAATGCACGCGCATTTTTGCGCGTCCGTTTTACGCGCGTTATTGCTCGACGGATGAAAAAATGAGCGAGGATTGTAATACCAGCAGTGATTTCTGCACGTTAACGTTTAACGCTTCGCGCACAAATTCACACGCTGCGCAAGCGTTTTAACGTGAAGATTGTAATAGGGGCAAGTGTGTTTTATTGCTGTGGAGCTCTGTGAAACGTTCATACACAGCCCACATTGCTGTGAGTTTTAAAATCTGTGGAGCACTGTAATACATTCACTCACAGCACACATTACTGTGAGGTTTATTGCTGTGGAGCTCTGTGAGTTACATATAGTGTACATTACATTAAAAATGGGATGGACTGAAGAGGTCATAGTGGAGCTGTAAAAAATGGGACACTGATTGTCTGGAGTCAACATGGTGGACCTGGAGGGACCAATGCATGTTGACGGGAGGGGGGACAACATCTTTTTTTGACTAGGGTAGCAGGGGCCCATCATGGTTCCTGCACCTGGGCTCTGAGGTTTTTTTGACTAGGGTAGCAGGGGCCCATCATGGTTCCTGCACCTGGGCTCTGAGGTTTCTAGTTACGCCTCTGGTATGTATCACTAGTGTTGACTTGTTAGATGTGAAGTCATTGAGGCGTCTCACTGACTTTGACACTGTCTGTGACCATCAAAGAGATGTGTGCTTTTGGCACAGATATGGTGCACAGCCATGCCATCAACTCTATCAAGACTCAACAACAATGAGTGGGCTGTGCACAGCTGGCCGTTAGACAATTCCCATGTGGCTCTGTCAGCCTAATGGGTGACTGAGCATCATGCGATATGCAGTTCCCAAAACATCAGGGAGCCAGGTTTTCTGAACCCTGCATTAGACCATTGCATAGGGCCCTACTAATATCTACAAACAATGAGACGCATCCCACCCAATAACCAAATAAACATTTAACCCTGTCTGCCTCAACATCTTTGACCTTGTTTTAAATCACAGTCATATCCACTCTGTTCCTGCATTTTCCCCATATCAACTGGAAACAGGACTTCATCTTCACATTATTGTCTCTTTCAGAGTTTCAGGCATCCTGGCACCTTCTAATAGTTTTGCACTACAAGTCCCATGATGCACTGTGTAGCAATTGGGTGACAGGGCATCATGGGATATGTAGTCCAAACATCCGCATACTCTATTTGGCTGATAAAAAAAACCTGAATCACATTTGACACATGAAATAGACTGGATGTAAGCTATACTCACTTTCGGTGGATGTGTCCTCTGCCTGAGTGTGGACGCCAGGGAATCCTTCCACGCCAGTTGCACTGAGCCTTTCCTTCAACTGCTCCTCCCACTGCGCGTACACATAGACATGCGGCAGTCCACCACCAGTCTGCCTCGCTTCACGTAGCTCCCTGGCCATCTTTGACTTGAGATCACGCTTACAGTCCTGGTACCGGTGCTTGATCGACTGCATGGAGCGGTTCCTCCCCAGCGCACACACACAGCTCCTCGAATCTCCCTCCACAGCCTTTGACGGTGGTGTCCAGTTGTTGCCTTGTCATCCAGCCGCTGTGCCCTTGCCATGTATTCCTCTATCAGGACATTCTTCTCCTCGAGCGCATAGTGCTCTTCGTGGATACGCTGGGATGGGGCCCCCTGTGTCCTGGAGTGTGTTCCCTGACACCTGTGTCCTGGAGTGTGTCTGCTCTCTGACTCCCTGTCCTGTCCCTTGCGCAACTCCTATCCCTTGGCTAAATGGGCATGGCCTAGCTTCTTCACTCCCCTTGTTTTCAGTGCTATGTCTCCCCCCTCCACAGGTGACCCTCTCAGGACTCACGGCCCTGGCACCACTGCTACGCTCTCCACTCCTACCACGGCTACGCTTTCCACTCCTACCACTGCCACACTCTCCACTTCTTCCACTGCTACTTCTACCACTGCTATACCCTCCACTCCTACCACTGCCACACTTACAACTTCCACCACTACTCTGCTCTCCACTCCTACGCTCTCCACTCCTACCACTGCTACGCTGTGCAGGCCTACTGCTACCTCCACGTGTGCCATCTCCATCTCCACGCCTACTGACACCCTGCACACGTGTCCTGTCACTCTGACTCCCTCGCCCTGACACCTCTCTGCCACTCCTCACCTCGTGCTGCTCCTCAACACCCCTCCTCCCTCCATCTCCTCTCCCTGCACCCTCCATGACAAACAGTGACACACAGGTACAATGGGGAATACACTCGGTTAGGGCAACAAAATGGATACAATAGGGGGTTAGGATAGGGGTTGTGACAAGTATATATGTGCTGTTTGGTGGTGTATTGGTGTATGTGTGAATATGTGTAATGTGTATTAACGTGTAGTGATGTGTGCTGCTTAGTAATGTATAAGTGTGCGTGTAATGTGGATCTACAGTTGTGTTCAAAGTTATTCAACCCCCACTGAAATTGAGTGTTTTGGCCAGTTTGACATTGATTTTGATCATTCAGTCATCTTGCTTACAATTAAATCAAAGAGGCACGTGTAGGTCAGACAGATATAACATAACATTTATAATGAAATAACCACAAATGTCTTTTCTGTGCTCACATCATTATCAGTTTTATTCAACCCCCAAGTGACATTCAATCTTAGTACTTAGTACAACATCTTTTTACAGTTATAACAGCTTTTAAACGTGAAGCATAGTTTGACACAAGTGTCTTGCAGCGATCTACGGGTATCTTCGCCCATTCGTCATGGGCAAAAGCCTCCAGTTCAGTCACATTCTTAGGCTTGCGCACTGCAACTGCTTTCTTTAAGTCCCACCAGAGGTTCTCAATCAGATTTAAGTCAGGAGACTGCGATGGCCACTCCAAAATGTTCCAGCCTTTAATCTACAACCATGCTCTAGTGGACATGGAGGTATGCTTGGGATCATTGTCCTGTTGAAAGGTCCAACGTCTCCCAAGCCTCAGGTTTGTGACGGATTGCATCACATTGTCATCCAATATCTCCTGGTACTGAAGAGAATTCATGGTCCTACAAAACCCTCACTAACTGAGCTCCCCACTACCTGTCCTCACTAATCACCAAATACACCCCAGCCCGCTCCCTAAGGTCAAACAGTGACCTGCGCCTAGCTTCTCCCCGCATCACCTCTTCCCATGATAGACTGCAGGATTACTCACGTGCAGCCCCCACTCTCTGGAACGCTCTCCCTCGTACTGTCAGACTTTCCCCTAACTTCTCTTCCTTCAAACGCTCCCTGAAAACATTCCTATTTAGGGAAGCCTACCACCCAACTCACTGACGCAACCATCAATCCAGGGCCGTCTTTAACGCGGGGCAAAAGGGGCAGCTGCCCCGGGCCCAGTCATTGCTGAGGGGCCCAAAGCAGCTGCCCCTTGGGCCCGCATAAATGCCTATCACCGAATCCGACTTGTTAATTTTCAACTCCGGTATGAATCCGGTGCTGATTTTACACGAAGTCCGACTGTCACACTGCGCTGCGGGCCCCCTGCCTGTCGTCACCATCTGACTGACTGAGTGAGGGGCCGTGCTGCTAGCTGCTGCAGCGTGCGTGCCTCCCAGTGAACACTCACGCTGTATTGGCGCCGCCCTCGGTACCTACCACGTGACGCGAGGCGTCGCGCAGGTGCAGCACATCCCCGCACGTCTCACTGGTGGCTGCACAGCACAACGGAGGAGGCCAGCAGCCGCTCAGCCAGCACATTACTCGCAGGAGTCAGACTCTGAAGACCATAGTGCCGCCGGGTCTAGAAGGATTCCCTGCAAAGGCAGGCCAGCACACTATTTCTCGGTCAGTTGTTAACAGGCAGCGATTTTATTATTATGTATGTCAGTCTTCAATAATTTTAATGCTTCTAATCGCTTGACCAGATTGTATATACTGGTGCTAGAGGGCCAGCATTTGATTAAAATCTTTGTAATTGGATATCGGAAATTATATATCCAATATATATGTTTGTATATGTTTTTTGTTTTAAAGTTAATTAAGAGGAAGGAGGACTGTAATGGATGAGGGCCGGCAGATGAGGAGACACAATGTAGGCCCTTGGGGAGGGGGGTTGAATAAATTGATATATTGGGGCCTGGGGGTGAATAAAGTGATATACTGAGGCTTGGAGGGGCGGATAAATTGATATACTGAGGCTTGGAGGGGGGATAAAGTGATATACTGGGGCTTGGAGGGGTGGATAAATTGATATACTGAGGCTTGGAGGGGGGATAAATTGATATACTGAGGCTTGGAGGGGCGGATAAATTGATATACTGGGGCTTGGAGGGGGATAAATTGATATACTGGGGCTTGGAGGGGGATAAATTGATATACTGGGGCTTGGAGGGGGGATAAATTGATATACTGGGGCTTGGAGGGGGATAAAGTGATATACTGGGGCTTGGAGGGGTGGATAAATTGATATACTGAGGCTTGAGGGGGGATAAATTGATATACTGGGGCTTGGAGGGGGATAAATTGATATACTGGGGCTTGGAGGGGGGATAAATTGATATACTGGGGCTTGGAGGGGGATAAAGTGATATACTGGGGCTTGGAGGGGTGGATAAATTGATATACTGAGGCTTGGAGGGGCGGATAAATTGATATACTGGGGCTTGGAGGGGATAAATTGATATACTGAGGCTTGGAGGGGGATAAATTGATATACTGAGGCTTGGAGGGGGATAAATTGATATACTGAGGCTTGGAGGGGGATAAATTGATATACTGGGGCTTGGAGGGGGGATAAATTGATATACTGGGGCTTGGAGGGGTGGATAAAGTGATATACTGGGGCTTGGAGGGGTGGATAAATTGATATACTGAGGCTTGGAGGGGGGATAAATTGATATACTGGGGCTTGGAGGGGGGATAAATTGATATACTGGGGCTTGGGGGTGAATAAATTGAAATACTGGGGCTTGGGGGATGTGGATAAAGTGATATACTGGGGCTTGGAGGGGTGGATAAAGTGATATACTGGGGCTTGGAGGGGGGATAAATTGATATACTGAGGCTTGGAGGGGGATAAATTGATATACTGGGGCTTGGAGGGGGATAAATTGATATACTGGGGCTTGGAGGGGGGATAAATTGATATACTGAGGCTTGGAGGGGGATAAATTGATATACTGGGGCTTGGAGGGGGATAAATTGATATACTGGGGCTTGGAGGGGTGGATAAAGTGATATACTGGGGCTTGGAGGGGTGGATAAATTGATATACTGAGGCTTGGAGGGGGATAAATTGATATACTGGGGCTTGGAGGGGGGATAAATTGATATACTGGGGCTTGGAGGGGTGGATAAAGTGATATACTGGGGCTTGGAGGGGGATAAATTGATATACTGAGGCTTGGAGGGGGGATAAATTGATATACTGGGGCTTGGAGGGGGATAAATTGATATACTGAGGCTTGGAGGGGGATAAATTGATATACTGGGGCTTGGAGGGGGATAAATTGATATACTGGGGCTTGGGGGTGAATAAATTGATATACTGGGGCTTGGAGGGGGATAAATTGATATACTGGGGCTTGGAGGGGGATAAATTGATATACTGGGGCTTGGAGGGGGATAAATTGATATACTGGGGCTTGGAGGGGTGGATAAATTGATATACTGGGGCTTGGAGGGGGATAAATAGATATACTGGGGCTTGGGGGGGATAAATTGATATACTGGGGCTTGGGGGTGAATAAATTGATATACTGGGGCTTGGAGGGGGGATAAATTGATATACTGGGGCTTGGGGGGGATAAATTGATATACTGGGGCTTGGGGGTGAATAAATTGATATACTGGGGCTTGGGGGGTTTTAATAAATTGATATACTGGGGCTGGGGGGGTTGAATACACGCTACACATTACAGTGAGTTATTTCTGTGGAGCTCTGAGATACGTTCATATATGCTGTTAGTTTTATTGCTGTGCAGCTCTGATACGTTCATACACCACACATTGCTGTGAGTTTTATCGCTTTGGAGCTGTGATACGCTCATACAGTGAACATTGCTGTGAGTTCTATTGCAGCAGAGCTCTGTGATACACACACATACACATACACACACATTGCACAGTACTGTGAGTTTTATTGCTGTGGAGCTCTTGAAAGTGTTGGGTAGTTATGCGGTGGGCAGGGCTTTTGGGTGGGGGGGGCCCAAGAAAATGTTTGCCCAGGGTCCAATCAATATTAAAGACGGGCCTGCATCAATCACTCTCACCTTACAGTCCTCTCCTCCTGTTTCCAACCCCAACCCTCCCAGATTGTGAGTTCCTACGGGAATAGGGCCCTCATCTCCTTCTGTACTGTTTGTCAAATGTTGTTCAATGTATTGTAACCCTGTCTATACTGTGCTTATTGTACAGCGCTGCGGAATATGCTGGCGCTTTATAAATAAAGAATAATAATAATGGTACCTTGCACACGCTGAAGCTTCCCTGTACCTGCAGGAGCAAAACAGCCCCAAAGCATGATTGACCCCCCGCCATGCTTCACAGTAGGCAAGGTGTTCTTTTCTTCATAGGCCTTGTTCTTCCTCCTCCAAACATAGCGTTGATCCATGGGCCCAAACAGTTCTAATTTTGTTTCATCAGTCCACAGAACACTATCCCAAAACTTCTGTGGTTTGTCCACATGACTTTTGGCATACTGCAGTCGACTCTTCTTATTCTTTGGAGACAGGAAGGGGGTGCGCCTGGGAGTTCTGGCATGGAGGCCTTCATTACGCAGTGTGCGCCGTATTGTCTGAGCTGAAACTTCAGTACTCACATCTGACAAATCTTTTCTCAGTTCCTCAGCAGTCACACGGGGACTTTTCTCCACTCTACGCTTCAGGTAGCGCACAGCAGTCGAAGTCAGCATCTTCTTTCTGCCACGACCAGGTAGCGTTTTAACAGTGCCCTTTGCCTTGAATTTGCGAATGATGCTTCCTATGGTCTCTCTTGGTATGTTTAACATCTTTGCAATCTTCTTATAGCCATTGCCCTTCCTGTAAAGAGTAATCACCTCTTCTCTTGTCTTCCTGGACCATTCTCTTGACTTCACCATGTTTGTAACCACACCAGTAAATGTCTAGAAGGAGCTGAGTATCAGTCATTTTAAAGCTGCCTAATTGGTGCTTATTATGCTTTATTGCTGCTCCGTGACATCCACAGGTGTTTTCAATACCTGATTGAAAACACTTGAATGAACCTCTGTTCTTCAGAGTGGTAGTCTTTAAGGGGTTGAATAATTGTGTCAATGAAGCATTCACAAAAGAAACATTTACTACTGTATTACAAACCAATTGATGTCATTCTAGTTGCATATGTTCTTTAAAAAGTCCTTGTAGGATTTCATTCTGAATACAATTACAAATGTACACTAAATTCCCTAAAACCCTTTACAGCATTGGGGGTTGAACAATTTTGAACACAACTGTATGTGATGTATGTGTGATGACACGCAAATGAACCTGCTCCTGCACTAATATCTCCTCTATCTCTATCGCTATCTCTCTCTTTGTACTCACCAAAACCACCAACCGCCCGGGATGCTGTAACTGCCTAAAAATAGAACAGACACAGTCACAGATTGACTGTGGCAGGTGCAATTTATTACCGTGAGATAGGTGTGGTTCTTAATTCTGATTGGCTGAATCGCGAAAAACAATAACGCGCGCAAAGAATTTTGCAGAGACGGTACTGCGCGTGCATTTGGGTGCGTCCTGTTTGCGCACGCAATTGATCGGTGGAAGAAAAAAACCGCGAGGATTGTAATTCCAGTGGTGATTTGCACGCGCAAAACTTTAACGCTTGGCAGAAAATTTTTCGCTTTGCGCAAACCTTTTTGCTGAAAGATTGTAATTTAGCCCCGAGACTTTTGGCTGAAATAAGAATGCGGGTATAGGATTGAGAGGCATTGAAAACAAAAATAACAGGAAAGTGAGTGAATGAAGTGAGTTCTGAAGAACAATTCAAAAAGAGCTTGAACACTATCAGGTTTATTCAGAGAGAGAGGATCTTTGGTGCAATTTCGTGGCCATTTGGCTATTCAGAAAGCAGGCAGTTCGCCAAATTTTTGCGAATTGCCTGCCAGAATGGGGCTGGTCGACGGCAGTGAACTCCCCATATAGAAGCAATGGTGAACCAGGCCTATTCAGAGAACACCAAACAGCAGTGAAATGTCAGAGAAATGCCCTGATGTTCGGTGGTTTCAATCGGCAGGTTTAATCAGGCGAATCCCATAGGCTTCATTGTTAAAAATGTTTCAGTTTTTATGCAATCTATCCTATAAATCAGTAAGACGGCGGCGTGTCCGTTGCCACACCACCGTCTTCAATTGCGCGCGTGCAACCAGCCCACGCGCGCAACCACCGCGGCACGCGCACAGCCGGCATGCTCGAGGGACAACAAAAATTCGTTGGAGAGGCGCGCACACAGCACCTCTCCAACGGATCAGCCTTTTTTTTCCACGCGCGCTGCTGGAAATCACCGACTCACCCTGTAATGGGGTGTCCAGGGCAGGAGGCTGCTGTGTCAGGCTGGCCCTGCTGCCTCTCTCGCTCCGTCCTCTCTCCTCATAGCGCGGGGACAGGAAGCTGCAGCATGCGGGCGGATGGGGAGGAGCTATTTCAGCAGCGTATCAGGGACTGTGACAGGGACACGCCACCCTCGACAGATTGCCGCTTGGCGCCAATGCTGGAGAAAGAAGGGGTGTGGCTGCAGATGAGGGGTCTGGCTGCAGACTGTGGAGCTCTACAGGAAACATGTGACCTCCACTCCCCATGTGACCTCCGTTCTCCCATGTGACTTCTACTCACGCAAACTTTTTTTTCATTGAAATCACCTTTAATGTAACGAACAATAATGCTGAACACTAAGAGGTCCCGTGAGCTTGCAATCTAAGGGGTCCCATGAGTTTACAGTCTAAGGGGTCCCATGATCTTGCAATCTAAGGGGTCCCATGAGTTTACAATCTAAGTGGTCCCATGAGTTTACAATCTAGCCCATGAGTTTACAATCTAAGGGGGTCCCATGAGTTTATAATCTAAGGGGTCCCATGAGTTTACAATCTAGGTGGTCCCATGACTTTACAATCTATCCCATGAGTTTACAATCTAAGGGGTCCCATGAGTTTCCAATCTAAGTAGTCCCATAAACTTACACTCTATCCCATGAGTTTACAATCTAAGTGGTCCCATGAGTTTACATTCTAAGGGGTCCCATGAGTTTACATTCTAAGGGGTCCCACAAGCTTACAATCTAAGAGGTCCTGTTCCCGTGAGCTTACAATCTAAGAGGGTCCTGTTCCCGTGAGTTTACAATCTAAGAGGGGCCTGTTTCTGTGAGTTTAAAATCTAAGAGGGAAGGCCTAACCGCAGCACATGGAGGACGTGTGAGAGAGGAGCTCCTGCACCGGATCCTCTACATCAGCGGAATATAAAAGCGAATCGGCCCCCACTCGCTTGATTTCGGGGGGAACAAGTGCTGCCCACCATGGCTACCTCCAAAGGGGGAAAAAAAGCATCAAAATCTGAGTTTTTTTACGCCGCGCGCCATGAAGCTGAAGGAAGCTGCAGCTTCTCAAGATGGCGGCGGCTCCTCTCCAGCTTCCCCGAGCGCGATGGAAACAAGAAGCGCCGCAATACCAGCTAACTATAATCTGGAAACGCTTATGTCTCGTATGGCTGACATGCTTGGAGACCTCTCCGCAACCCTAACAGCCAGGCTGGATGCAGTGGTGACAGCCATCCGCAGCGACATCAAGGAAATTGGTGAGAGAACAGACAGACTGGAAACGAAGATGTCTGAGTTCGCAGATGCCCACAATACCATGGCTGAACAAGTTGAAACTCTGGAGGACAAACTTAAGGTGACTATGTTAAAATTGGCAGACATGGAGGACCGCTCACGACGCCATAATTTAAAAATCCGAGGCATCCTGGATTCTGTCACCTCATCCCAACTTACTTCCTACGTGTCAGATTTGTTTCAGAGTTTACTTCCAGACGCTACGCCAGATTCGTTGTTATTTGACCGCATACACCGTCTGCCGAAACCTCCGTCAGCCCCAGTGAAAGTTCTTCTGCGCCTCCATTATTTTAAACCACGTGAGGATATACTGAGGGCATTACGGGACCCAGGGGCGCTACAACCTGAATATAATCACATATCTGTATACCCCGACCTGTCCAAGGCAACTCTTCAGCAGAGGAGAGATTTTAAACACATCACGGCGATACTTCGAAATAATAACACCGGCTACAGATGGGGTTTCCCGACTAAACTGTTGATCTCACGCAATGGCACTATCCATGTGGCGGCTTCTGTGGAGGAAGGTGACAAGCTGCTTCGGGACTGGGGTCTCGGAGATGATCCTCCCCAGCCTAGGAAACAAACAGCGCCTCGTCAGTTGGATCCGGAATGGCACAAACGCTGACTGGTTAATCCTGGGTCATGATGCCCCTTTCCGAATTCCAATGCCTGGTTCCTCCAACAATATTTTACATGGTGTAGGCTAGGTCACTGAGAATCCGATGTTCAATCTGTCAGACGATCATTAAGCCCCCCCCCCCCGGGTTGGCGAGTGAGCCAGAATGCCAAGGGGATCGCTTGGTGAGCATTGTGCGGGTCTGGCCCTCCGTACCCAACTCTTCCTCCTCGGCCGAGGAGTCTGAGAAGTGCCCCCGAATTTTGGGACTTTTCACAGGAGATGTACCCTTATGGGTTTGTATATAATGTTTTGTTTACTTGTTTTTTGTTTCCAAGTTACAATCGTACATTGCGATGGTGGTTCTTTATTCCCGGAATGTTATTTAATTGTTTTTGCTCCCCTCCTCAATCTCAGGACTTATCTATTCGATGTGACTGGTTCTTTTTTCCCGCCCATACGTTGACACGCCCCATAAATACAACAACCCCTGGCCTAGTTAATCCCCGTTCCATGACGCACTTAATGGAAAATCTATGAAAGTAATAACCTTTAATGTTAAGGGCTTAAATTTGCCCGTAAAAAGGCACTCTCTATATCGTGATCTCAGAGCTCATGATGCAGATATTGTATGTCTTCAGGAGACGCATTTTCGCCGACTAGATCATCCCAAGCTATATGCCCCCCAATACCTAACACAGTATCACTCCACGTTTAAAACTAAAGCACGAGGGGTCACCTTGCTGATTCACAATAGAGTGGCATTTCAAATGCACCGTATCCTTAAAGACCCGAAAGGTCGCTACATAATATTAGTCTGCACTTTAAACTCGAGAATTTATACTCTAGTGTCAATTTATGCTCCCAACGCTGCCCAATCACAGTTTCTGTCCCAGGTTTTGCAGAAGGTAACAGATATTCAATTGGGCACTCTTGTAATCTGTGGAGACTTAAACATGGGACTAGATCCCTTAAAAGACCGCTCGTCCACGGTTACTTGTAGACAGCATGGGACCTCCTCCCAGAGATTTCGCCAATTGTTACATAGATACAATCTTTACGACGCGTGGCGTCTCCTACACCCCACCGAACGGGATTATACATTTCGATCAAGAGTCCACAATAGCTATTCTAGAATAGATTATTTTCTGATATCGGGCTCAGCCCTTCCATACACAATAGACTGCTCTATACTGCCCCTTACTTGGTCTGACCATTCTCCAGTGATATTGACGTTAGGCGACGCTTATCGGACTTCTGCCAGGCCCCCTTGGCGACTTCGAGACGACCTTTTACTTCATGAACCGGCGCGAATAGCTATACAGGCAGCCTTAGATAACTATTTTAAAGAAAACGTGACGCCTGATGTCAACCGCCTTACTATCTGGCAGGCCCATAAGGCTGTAATAAGAGGGGAATGTATAAAATGGGCGACTCATCTTAGGAAGCAATATGTATCACGAAGACTGGACCTACTTACTAAATTACAAGATCTAGACACGCGCAATAAAACGGCCCCGTCACAAGAAATAATAGAAACTATAGATTCCACTATGGGTCAGTTGAGGGATTTGGAGGTGGAGAGCTATTTCAAGGCATTGACTAAGCGCAATGCTATGTATTACGCCCTTCGAAACAAACCTGGTAGATTCCTAGCTCGCAAACTTCAACCTGTTAACACGCCCCGTAAACAAATTACCCTTAAGTCCCCCAATGGACTCATCTACAACCCCAACATTATAGCGAATGAATTTGCCACCTATTACGAAAGCCTATACAATTTGGATGCGAAACACACAGTTAAATGCCCTATGGTGGCGGATATAGATACCTACCTGGAGCGAGTTCATCTTCCCTCGTTGTCCCAGACACATATAGCAAGTCTATCCTCACCCATACTGACAGAAGATATTTTGAAGGCCATTAAAAATCTCCCTAAACGGAAGGCCCCGGGCCCTGACGGACTGACGGGGGTGTATTACTCCACCTTCGCCTCCCAACTAGTACCTCATTTAAGTGCGAGCTTTGAAGAACCGTGGGAGAGCGGCTCCTTCCCAGTAGACATGCTGAGAGCACACATTATTACCTTGCCCAAACTGGGTAAAATTCCTGACCGTTGTCCCAACCTACGCCCTATCTCCCTGCTTAATATAGATGTTAAAATATTCAGCTAATTATTGGCCAACCGACTTCAACATATTCTTCCCACTCTAATAGGTCTAGATCAGGTAGGGTTTATATCAAGACGCCAGGGAGCTGACAGCACTAAAAAACTGGTTAATTTAATTGGCCTGATGGGACGTAGGGACTCTTCCAGCTTGATTTTGTCACTGGACGCAGAAAAAGCCTTTGACAGGGTTAACTGGAATTTTCTGTATCGAGTATTACACAAGTTCGGATTTCCACCCTCCTTTATAACAGCGATACAGGCTCTGTATGATTCTCCATCTGCTAAGGTACTCTGTAGTGGGTTTGTGTCAGAGCAATTTGTAATAGAAACATAGAAACATAGAAAAATGTCGGCAGATAAGAACCTTTCGGCCCATCTAGTCTGCCCAATTACATGGATACTTAACCTGGATTTATCTTTTGTTTAGGATAGCCTTATGCCTATCCCATGCTTGCTTAAATTCAATTACTGTTTTGGCCTCTACCACTTCTACTGGAAGACTGTTCCATGTATCCACCACCCTCTCAGTAAAATAATGCTTCCTGATGTTACTTTTAAACCTTTGCCCCTATAGAATCAGTAATCACTAATGAGACAAGACAGGGATGCCCACTTTCCCCACTTTTATATGCCCTGGTTTTGGAGCCTTTGGCGCAAGCCATACATCAAAACGATTCCATTTGTGGAGTACAAGCAGGCCCGGTGACTTATAAACTCAACCTATTGTAACATTGGGGGCTTCCAGCCCTACCTGTGTGCTTGAGGACAGCAAGTCTGATGCTGCTCGCTGACCACTGCCCGGTTTAAATGGAGACAGGCAGGGAGGTGATTGCATGAGGTGTGGCTTGAGTGGGGGGCGTGGTCTGGTGAAGGTCTTTAAAAACCCTCAGTATAGTTTCAGAAGTTGCCAGATCGTGGTTATCCATACCTGAGCTCCTTGTACCTGACTGCTATATTGATTTAACCTGTTATTGACCTCTGCTTGTGTTCTGACCATTCTGCCTTCTGTTGCCCTAGACTATTTTCTTGTACTACGCTACTGCTCTGATACCGACCCGGCTATTCCATTTGACCATTCTGAACTCTGTATTCCTGATCCTGGCTCGGCTGACTCCTCTCCGTATTGTTAACCCTTTTCTGTCTAGCTAGTTTACCTGGCCAATTCTAAGGACCAGACAGATAGGGATCATTCACAGCTACACTGTTGGTAGCTTCTGGGTTTTGTGGAGTGTTGGGGGTTAAGTACTGCGTGGTGGGATCCGGGAACCGTGACACCTATATGCGGATGATATCCTTTTAACCTTGACTGACCCTGATCTTTCCCTCCCTTCCCTTCAACAAGAACTGGACTTGTATAGTCAGGTTTCATATCATTTGGTAAACATATTAAAAACCCAAGCACTCCCGGTTAATATATCCCCTCACCACCTGGACGCCCTCCGAGCCAATTATAGGTTTGATTGGCGAACTGATTATGTTGTGTACCTGGTCTTAAAATAGCTAGAACTCCAGAAAAACTGTTTAATTATAATTATGATAGATTACTGTCAGAGGTGAAATCACAATTATATCAATGGAGACTTCGAGAGATCTCATGGTTGGGCAGGATGGCGGCGGTGAAGATGATGATGTTGCCAAAAATTTTGTACGTTTTCCGCACTCTCCCCTTGCAGCTGCCCATGTCCTTCCTAGATACCTTACAATCTATTATAATGAGATATATTTGGAACCATAAACGGCCCAGAATACCAAAAAAACTATTATACTACCGCCACAGAGATGGAGGCCTTAACGTTACACATATACATAACTATTATTGGGCCACATGTTTGGCATCACTAGCTGAACTGGTTAACACCCACCCTATGCCTCAATGGCTGGTAGTGGAATATACTTTTATTCCCGGACACACTTTGGCCGACTTATTATTTGTGCCTCGTAAAAAGAGACCACGTCTGCCAGAGGTCCTACCCTCCACGATTCTGTACCTTAAGGCGTGGGACCGATATGTCCACTTATTTCAAAACTACAAACCATTTTCCATGGCCACACCTCTAACATCCATTTCATATTTGCTGCCTCACTTTAGAGCTGGGCCTTGGATTCAATCGGGGGTCACACATCTGCACCATCTTTTTTCGCTGCCGGACATCGTGTCCTTCCACACTTTACAAACGAAATTTAAAGTACCATCCTCAACGTTTTTGTCATACATGCAACTCTATTCCTATTTTAAATCCAATGCAATAATATCTAATTTACGTACCACATTGCCGCTCCTCACGGACACTGAACTTTTTTGGCTAGACCCACACACCACCACGAAACCCATCTCGTTGTTTTATCGATTGCTCAATACACCGACTGGAATAATACGCTGGAAGTTTCACAACACTTGGGAAAAAGACCTTTCTATGCAATTTACCCCCTCGCAATGGGCCATGGCACATTTGTTTTCGTCTGGAGCCTCGAGGTGTGCAACGCTGATCGAAACGCAAAGAAAAGTACTATACGGTTGGTATCTTACGCCTCAAGGATTAGTCGTTTTGCCCCAAACGCTTCGGACGTCTGCTGGAGATGTTTGTCTGCCCCGGGCACGATTGGTCATATCTGGTGGCACTGTCCACTGATAGCACCATTGTGGAAAGATATATCTCTTCTTGCATCGGAAGTCTTGGGCAGTCAGATACAGTGCGCACCGGAGATCCTATTGCTGGGAATGGTCCACCTTCCTCGATTACACCTCAAAATGTTATTTATAATTGTCTCTACGACGATGTTGCTTATTGCCCGGAACTGGAAACTGACCGTCGTCCCAACACAAAGACAGATAGCAACGTTATTATCTCAATATCGTTCTTTCGACTCTAAAGCCAACTCGGCGTGGGGTTTTCGCCCCCCTAAACAGGATCCATGGGCTATATGGGATATTCATAAAACTTACAAGGCATGTGGTTTGTGATGACATTGATAGTAGAATTACGGCTCTAGGTTACTTTCACACGAGGTATAAGGAGAGCTTCTTGTGCACTCTCTGCCTCAGAGAAGTTGCCTTCCCCTGCTGATCCTGAGATCCCCTCCCTTTTCCGGTTTAAATTTTTTTTTTTTTTTTATTTATTTATTTTTTTATGTTATTTTATTATAGTTATATGTCATTACAAAAATGTTTGAGAGATACAGCTGCACTTATACTTGAATATTTCATACGATTGTTGTATGTTATTTACAGTGATTACGATGTACACACCTCTCAATAAAAAAATATTTTGAAATCAAAAAATCTAAGAGGGAAGAGGAACCTGCTATAATATATAAATGCCTTTGTAATGCGCTGTCAGCTGTGCCCGCACCCATCAGAGCTGCCTAGTTGGCCCTCCTGTTGCAGATGGGACGGCGACGGATGCGTTACAAACGCATTTATATAGAGAGATACTCTTGGATAGGACATTGAAAAACAAATATGTGGACATGAATTCTGATCTGGCGACAACAACAATAGACTGCCCTCCAGGCAGGCTTAACAACTAGTATCTAATAAACCGTTTCGTTTTTTTAATCTGCAGAAAAAAGTCTATTTATTTATTTTTTAGGAACCTTTAGGCATTTTTCAGGATTTTTTCAGCAAAAGTTATTTCCATTTTTTTTTTAATAGCGTTTTTTCTTTTTTCTGTAACAGACCTTTTTAATATTATTTATAAGACCTTATATGTTAATTCCAGACATTTTCGTCCAGTAGTTATTTGCAAACAGCGTTTCAATTTTGACACTTTCAATTTTTTTATTATTTTTTTTACCCCGTTTGTCTGCTTGTCGGTTTTTCCGGCAGCGGGTCGGCACTGTGTGCGGCGGATGGTTGGCTTTTTCCAGACGTGCTCAGCATGTTTTTTTGCGGCAGTTTTAGTGATCCAATAGTTTAGATCGTATTGGATGCTTTTTCTGGTGGATTATCGGCTTTTGTTCAGCGATTTCCGGGTCCGTTCCCTGTACTCCAGGGACCTTGCAGTGAATGCTGAATTCACCACAGGGTCGGGAAATTAGATTCCCTGAAGTGCAGGGTATAGAGAGCACTGAAATGTCAGCCACATTTCGGTGCTCTCTGAATAACTCCTTAGGCAATGAAAGGGTGAAGAATTCCAAGGGGGTTTTAGAATTTAACCCTTTCCATATGGAGGACGCGCTCAGCGCGTCCTGCCGCATGGCCACTTCGCTGTGGAGGACGCGCTGAGCACGTCCTCCATGTGCAGCGGCGATCGGCCCGAGATTCCGGCCGATCGCGGCGGCCCCCCGGTGAGGGCTGACATCATCGATGTCGGCCCAGCTTCCGGGATCCCGGCGGGCACAATAGACGTCATCGCGCATGCGCGATGACGTCTATTTCAGGCACAGCCCCCCCACCATTGCGGGGAAGGTGCCTGAAGGGGGGGGCATTCAGAAAGTAAAGGCAGACACCGCTTGGAAGGGCACAGCTTGCCCTTCCAAGCGGCGGCTGTATTTAACCCCTAGGGGGCTGGATCGCGATCCCCTCCTGGAGCTGGCCGACATCTTGGATGTCGGCCAAGCTTCCGGGATATCCCCCTAATGACTGGCGCCAGTTTCACAATTAACCCCTTGCTGCCACCTATGGTGGAGATAGGGGGTTCCATTGGAACCCCCTATCTCCCGATCCGTGACAGCTAGGGGTTAATGTTTGATATCATTGGAACGGCCAGAGCATGGCCTTTTCAATGATACCAAACATGACCATGTAAAGTTAAAAAAAAAACACTTTTTTTGTTTTTGTTTTGTTTTATTATTGCAGCAATATTATTCCCATTTCAATTATGTGAACAATGATGCTGCATTAACGAATTTTTTCTATGGGGGCGTTTGCCAAAAAACACGTAATTTTCCCCAAAAAAAGTAATGATTCCCCGTTTATAACTTTTTTAACAAGCGCACCCCATAGAAAATATAACCGCAAACACTCGCATGTTAAAATGTGAAAAAAAAACACTTTACACGTTGTAAATTATTGAAAATTCTAATTTTATTGCACTTTATGTTATAATATACAGACAGGACATAACGCATACATATAATAATGATATATTATTAATCTGCCGAGTCTCCCGGAAAGAACGATATATAATATGTCTGGGTCAATTAATAAAATGTGGCTTCAAATCGCATTTAAACATGATGAGCGAAACCGGTAAAAAATGAGCTCAGCACAGAGGTGTGAAAAGGCTCAGCAGCGAAAGGGTTAAAGTGGTGATTGTGGTGATTCAACCCAGATAGAAACAACAGTAAAAACAAACTCATGTAAAATTTGGTGGAAGCCGCAATGAAAACTACACTGAACAACTTTACTAGAAATCACAGTGGAAAGAACAATGAAAACTAGAGAGAGTTATAACGGGACTCACCTAAATAATGAACTCACTGTAATTCACAAAAGTTAAAGAATAACCACTTATATGTAAACTTTTTATTTATTAAATAAGAAACAATGTAAAGAATAGTATATATTTAATCAGGGTAATTCAAAGAGATTCGAAAAGTCACTGCACGTTCGGTGACTTTTCGTTCTCTTCAATTCGGTTTGTTTTGCCGATCCCATTTCGGTGACCCTGCAGTGTATTCAGCAAGCACCACAGGGTCCCCGAATTGCAGGGAAAAGCTGCCGAAAACTTGACAAAAACTAACTGCAAAACCCGTCGAATGCACGCCGAAAACCAGCAAAAACATCTGGATTAACCCACCGAAAACCACAGAAAAACCCGAGCAGGAGCCGATCACACACAGTGCAGCCTCCGGAAAAAGCCGACACCGCAGACAAGTGAAGTGAATAAATTAGCAAAACAGTTTGCATGAATGTTTGAAAATTTAAATGCTGTTTGCAAAGAAACTACTGAGCGAAAATGTCTTAAATTTACATATGAGGTCCAATGAATGATAATAAAGAGGGCTGTTACAGAAAAAATAAGTAAACTTAAAAAAAATCGGACTTTTTAAAAAAAATTCAGAAAAATGCTTAAAATATCCTAAAAATCTATAAATAAAGAGACTCTTTACTGCAGAATTTTATTATGAACGGTTTATTAGATATTGAATTAAAACGGGAATATTTTTAACATTGAAGCCTATGGGATTCGCGAATAAATCTGCTGCATGAAGCCACCGAATGGCAGGGCATTTTGGGAACCTTTCACTGCTGGTTTTTGTTCTCTGAATAGCCGAAGCAGTTCATGGGGATTTCACTGCCCTCGAACAGACACCGAACAGGCACTGTATGTGCAGGCAATTCGCCAGGATTTGGCGAATTGCCTGCTCTCTGGATAACCGAATGGCCAAGAAAGGTAACCGAACGCTGATTTTCAGCGTTCGGTTACCTTTCTCAAGCAATGCGGATCTCTTTGAATTACCCTGAATGTGTTTATTATTGCAGAAGCCATTTGCACATCACAGCAATTCCATGAATTGCATCCCAGAGCTCCTGTGCCGCATTCCCCATATGCAGCAAGGAATTCTGGGTAGGATATGCAAATGATATCTGTCTCACTTTTATGCATATATATATATATACACACACACACCTTAGCAATGTTATGGTCATTATTGTAAAATAAAACAAGAACTTTATTCGGTCTGTATTAAAACTCTGTAAAGAACTGTTGACGCCTAATACTCCGCTAACATTAATTACACTTTGGTGTGTAGGGAATGATTCCAGATTTAGATGTAAATATATCAACTATGAAACATTACATGTAAATATTTTAATAGGAAACATTTTATAGTGAATATAAATATACACACACACATATTCTGTATATAACGTTTATATATATAAAATGTTATTTTCGTGACTAAATTATTCAGGTTTCTAATTGTACTCAGACAGACCCCTCTCTCTCCCCAGCTGCTAGTCAGCATGTAACTGCTCTTGGCAGGCCCAGTGCTTTAATTCACAGCCCCTGGGTGTGCTGTGTTAGTGCAGCGTGCCTCTGGTTACCCTGGTGAGGGGCAGGAGACTCCTATTAGTGGAAGCAGCGCCTGCCCTACCTACCTACCTACCTACCTACCTTTCTATATCTCCTGGGAGATCCTGCTGTGGGGGACATGGACTGTAAAGGGACACTTTAGGTAAGGCTTGTGCCATGTTACCCCCAAGAACTGCTTAGAGCGTGCTGCAGGACCCCCTACATTGTCTGTAACTTCACTAGTACACATCCTATCAGGGCTATTCAGAAAGAGGTGAAAACCTTGAGAATGATTGGAGAATTTAAAATTCTAGGTCAAAATAGTCAAACTAGAAAAATTCTCGCATTTATCTCCCTATCTGGTCTAGATTGTTCATTCTCCTGCCAATTCTCAAGATTTTCACCTCTTTCTGAATCGCCCTGTATGTACTTTGCTCTGATGGACTGAAAGATCTTTGATAGCAGAAGGTGATCTGCTGAGTAAGCCTACATCATTCAGAGGAAGGTGTCAGGCTGGCTGCAATGTGTATGAGTGATGTAGCTATGTTACACATGTTCCAGGACTGTGACCTACTTAATGGATGTGTTAAACTTACTGTACAACTTGCTCTCTCGTCTGTATCACTGGGGGATACATGGTGTTACTTTTAGTCTGTATTGAGTAGTAGGAGTATGGTATACAGGGAATGTTTGGAGTACAGCAAACCATTATTTGTACGTGTGTATAAATGTGCCCGAATAGGATTTCTGCTATAAAAGGACGTTCTAGTTGCTTTTGAACTTTGAAAATCTTTGTATTTCCCCCCCCCACCACTGAAATTTATGTTTTTAGACTAAGGTAGCCCCATTTTCTCCCCCCCCCCTTTAATTCTTTACTCACAAGTTGTAGTGCCCTAAGCACCACTATGAGACTCCCGACCATATTTAATACTAACCCCCACCAATCTTTCCAGTTTTTTAAAATTGCCAAAGCTATGTTCCTTAGACGGTGGCGAAGTTTTATTTATTTATTTTATAAAGTATTTTACCAGGAAGGATACATTGAGATTTCTCTCGTTTTCAAGTATGTCTTGGTTGCTCGCCTCCTATACCGGAGTGGATGCATACATGAGATGGAAGATTTATTTTTAAATTCTAAATATCCTACATACCGTACCACTTGTTACTGGTGGCTGGACTTTCTGTCTAAAGTTGAAGGATCCGCCGTGATCGTGTACTGTTTAGACCTATACTGTGGGGTGTGTTCCCTGATTTTTGACGTCTACATCTGTTTGACTTAATTCCCTCTTGTAACGCTCCCTGAGTGTACGACTTCAATGCTATATTTTGTTCTTTAGGAAAGAGTGTGGTGTGTGTGTTTTTTTTTTTTGGTTTTTTTTGCGCATCGTATGACCGCTATCACGTATTCCATGAAAAACTACGTCCATTCGTTCGAACGCACTTTTTCACAGACGACACGAAAAATGCGTTTGTCTGACCCTAGCCTAAGTGGATGGGCTGAATCGGAGGCCTACGGCAGGGTGTAATAGTGCACCCTGCCAGTGTTAACCCCCTCCAGACGGGCACCACTTGCCTGTCATTAAGGGGTAAAAAAAAAAAAAGGTCTGTTACAGAATTTTAAAGGATATAATTGTGGGTCATTTTGGCGCTCTTCGGCAACTTTTTTTTTGTCAGGGTTATTCAGAGATGTGAAAACCAGGAGAATGACTGGAGAAGTGAAAATTCTAGATCAAAATAGCTGATTTGGACAGTGAGATAAATTTGAGATTTTCTTTTTCTGGTTTGGCTATTTTGACCTAGAATTTTCACTTCTCCAGTCATTCTCCTGGTTTTCACCTCTCTGACCCTTTGCAAAACAGTGAATTCTGCAACCTGTGAAATGGAATTGTCAATTTCTGTGCTTTGTGAATAAAGCCTGCATTAGTTGTGGTTAACTCCTGCACTGCGGAGTCACTTCACCTGTGTGCTGAGCTAATTTTTACTGTTTTTGCGCATCAACGTGATTTTCTTTTTGAAGTCCTGTTTGTCTGGGCCATATAGTAAAACATGGTGATGAGCTGTGCCACTGGCGCCACCCAGTGGTGATGGCAAATAAACAACCTCAATATAATCTAATAAAATACAATGCAAGTAAAATGGTGCAAATAGGATAAAACAAAGTAATGTGACATTTACAGTCTTATCCTGTATACTCCAAGTTGTAAAAGTCTTAATAGTCAGTGCAGGGAAGAATAAAAAATTAAAAGTCCTACAGTATCTTGTATTTGTGGAGTCAGCTGCCTCTCCAGATCACTTGGTGGTATATCCTTTTTCCACCTTTGTAAATCAGTATAAAAGAAAGATGTGCTGGAGCTGGCGCTTCTTGTCTTGTTAGTGGTTCCTTCTGCTGCACCCCGTGGCTCAAGTGTGATTTCCTTACAGGGTTACCATCCTGTGTCCCTCAAAATATAAAATGACTCCCATAGAGCAATATTGTCTAAGGCTCGGGTCAGACGAGCACGGTGTTCACGTCTGTGTTGCCGCACATTTTAACGTCTGTGTTAGCATACAATTTATAATCAAGAGACCCACACACGAAGTGTGGAGGCAAGAACGTAAAACCGCTAGAACGGATGTGCGCAATGTCTGCATAGCTTTGTGCATGAGTGATGGAACGTAGTCAGACAGACTGCATTTTTAACATCCAGCATTTTTGACGGACAAAATGTTTTTCCTATTAATTTTATTTTTCCTTCTACATCAGTCAAAAAAAAACATCAGTCATAAAAACGGACTCAATGGCCACTACCTTGTCAGTCAAAGTACGTCCGTTGTGCACGGACGCACAGAATGCATTCGTCTGACCCTAGCCTCAATGGAGTGCAAACAAACGAGGAATGTCATACTCATATTTGCTGGTGTCTTATCGATCAGACACCAGATTTGTAGGCAGCCGTTGACTTCAGAAGGTGCACCGGATCATTTATCAGCCTCAGCCACCTCCTCGGCGACTATAAGCATCCAGGATAGGCATAAAATAAGGTGAATTTTATTAGTAATAAAATATACAGTATACCAAAATGCGTTTCGCATAAAAAGCTTCATCTGTTGGTACTACAGTAGATCACACAGAAACATAGCCAAGGCCATATATAAAGGTAATGACATAATCTAGCAGGGCCATTTATATCAATAATAAATGATTGCTTTAATAAAAAAAAAAAAAAGAATCTTCTTTACAGGGAGCAATTTCTAACCACATTGATTATAATTTACAGACTTATTGCTTATTGCAATGCAGCTCTGTCATACACAGAGGACACCCTGAACATATGGAGGGCTCCAAAACAGAGGATCATTATACAAAGACAGGCAAAGTAGTTTTGGCCCAAAATAGGGATTACACCCACACTAGCAGTAAATATTTTACAAGAGATTGCATTTCATACACAACTACACAGTTCTAAAGAAACACTTAGGGACCAGGGCCCTATTACCTCCTTAACACTAGTGCGTGCATAAATGAGCGTTAGCACTAGGTTAAAAGAGCGTTACGCCCGTATCACATCAGATGCACTAATGGGTTTAAAAAATCTATTGGCGCTTTTTAGCGCCAGCTTAGGCTGGGGTCAGACGAGCGTAGTGTTCACGTCTGTGATTGCGCCTAAAAGTACGTCCGTGATAGCATGACAGAAAGCCCATTGGAGCCTGACACATGAAGTACGTCCGCACTGAACTGCGGACGCACAACGACCACGGACGCAAGGCAGGCAAGAACGTACATCCCCTAGAACGGCCGCACAAAGTGCGCTGCGTCCGCAACGTCTGCATAGCTTTGTATGTGAGTGATGGAACGTGGTCAGACGGAATGCATTTATACGTCCAGCATTTTTCACGGACAAAATGGTTTTGCTTTTTAATTTATTTTCCCTCCTACATCCGTCAAAATATACGTCAGTGAATAAACGGACTGTGTGACCACTACTGTGTCTTCCGTACTGACGTACGTCCATGTGCACGGACGTACAGTCCGTAGAAATCACGCTCGTCTGACCCTAGCCTTACTGTACTTTGCGCTCCCTATAAGTAACATGTAAAGCGCAAAGTGTAAGCAGAGCGTAACTAGCGTTAGGATCACAAAGCTAATTACTCACCACTGCAGCCAAGTGATTGCGCTTCTACAGAATCGCTTATCACCAGCTGAATCCCCCTCTTCCCCCAAGTAATAAAAAAAATCAGATACTCCCCTCTCATCCCACGGCGAGAACAGCGGCTTCATCTGCCACTTCTGGCCACTGGGACCAGAGTTAGACTTGTGACAAATAGTCCCCAGTCTCCCTCCATGATCTCTCCGTGGCCATACCCAATCTTGCAAGAGCGAGATCACATGGCCTGGATCAACTCACCCTGGAGCTCCCCAGCAGGCTCTAGGCCTTTAAGGCCTGGCTGCCTATAAAGGCCTCGAGCTGCTGGGGAGCTCCAGGGTGAGTTGATTCAGTCAGGACCTGTCAAAGATGGGGTACATTGACGATTGTGACAGACTTGCGCAAACTATGACCATACTTTGTGAACTGAATCCCCATCATTTATTCCCTCAGGTTTTTTTTGAACATTTTTCAAACTGTGCTTTTTTTGCCACAGAAAATGATGGAAGAAGGTGGTCATTGATATGGAGTGCTCTTTTCTGGTGTGTGACGTGTCCAGGGCCGGAATTTATTTAAATTTCATCCTAGCCTTGCTGGGAAGTCCCCCCCCCCAAAAAAAAAGCCGACCAACTTGATAGGGTGGAGGAAAGTCCTGCTTCACTCAACTTTTTCTCCAGATCGGGGTTGCTGGGAGGAGACACCCTAAACCTTCTGACCGTTTAAACGTGTGAAATGGTCAGGATGAGTAGCATGTTGCCCTTTTTTATATATATTTTTTTTTTTGAAGATGTAACACTATTTACAACATGATTAGCCAGCAGGTGGCAGCATTACACTTCACAAGTTTTAAAGAATATTCTAAGTTTGTGGGGTTTTTTCTTTTCCTTGTCTGAATTCAGAATCTTCCTCCACTCTTCGCTTATTTTCTATACATGAAAGCAAAGTCCAAAAAAGCATTTGAAGGGGAGAAAATATTTAAAGCCATTAACTACTCTATCCCAGGAGTTTTTTGCTATAACAAAGTTGTCTACCAAAGTCATAAACGTCTCTTTGCATATGCCCTTGGCTTTACTGTAAAAGACTTCCCTTCTGTACAGTCTTGGTAGTTGAGCTTGTAGCTTTTATACAGTCCTATTAACAAACATGTCACAAGGATTTGTTACTTATAGCCTTGTACAATTTTGTATACGTTTAAACATTTTGGCCTGTATTCCAACCTTTAATGTAAACTTTAAGTTCTGGGTAACTCCATCGACCTTCTTCTTCTTCTTCTTTTTTTTTTACCCCTTGGCTGCAGAAGACATATGGGGATTCCACAGCCAAGGGGAAACATGTATCTCTCTGGCCAGATTGCTGCAGTGTTCAGTGGGACCCCTCCTGCCAAACGGCATCAGTGCGCAATTGCATCTTTTTCAGGCACCTTCCGGGGGGTGGAGAGATGGACTCTCTGTATCACAATCCGTTGCCAAATTGCGGACTTCTATTGGGGGGGGCCTCGTTCACTTCTGCTGTTGCATAGGCACGAAGACGTCAGAAAGGGAGTTTGAAGGTGATGGCTCAATATGTTGGTGGATCGCAAACCTAAACCCCTGCACTTTCATCGCTGGTTCATTTTATTTATTTATTTTAATAGCGGTCACGTGAGGTGTCATTGGAAAGGGCAGAGTCTAGACTTTTCAAACTACACCAAATTATGACCGCGTGAAAAGAGAAAATTAAATGCAATTTTTTTATTTCTAAGGCCAGGGTCAGACTAACGCATTTTTCGCGTCGCCGTGAAAAAGTGAGTTTGGATGTATTATTTACTATAAAAAGCGAGGAATATGTAAACATTGGGTATTACTAAACTCAGAACTAAATTTAGAAACTACTAAGGAATTAAAAAATTTTGATGGTTGTTGATACATAAGAAATTTTGGGGGTCAAAGTTCGAAAAAGTGGTGTTTTTTTCAATTTTTTTTTGTCATATTTCACAATGTTTTTTTTATAGTAAATTATATGAAATGATGAAAAAAATGGTATCTTTATAAAGTCCATTTAAAGACGAGAAAAACAGTGTAAAATATGTGTGGGTTGCTTAAACGAGTAAGAGGAAAATTTGTCCTAAACACTAACAGCGCAGAAACGTAAAAACAGCAGCGGTCACTAAAGGACGGATTGGTGTAAAACCGCCCGGTTACTAAGGGGTTAAAGTTTAAAAACCTAGATGTCTGCGCTCAGGCTCTGGCTGTAAAACGCCATGCAAGCTACCTACTGATTAACTCCTCAGATGCTGTAAACTGTGATGCTTTTCAATCTCTGCTCTTCCATGAGCATTCAGTTTCTAGATTTGGAGGGGTGTTTGTTGTTTGTTTTTTGGGGTTTTTTGGAGGTGAGATCCCCTAGACTAGACAGAGTGCTGGTAAACTCTACTGTGGCCTGTGCATAGAGAAATCCTGATTCTCAAACTGTGTCATTACAATAGCTTTACAAATTCCCTTGTGTATGTTTGTTAGGAAATTACATTTTTTATATATATATATATATATATATATATAAAACTTTTTTTTTTTTTTGTCTTTTAGCTTGGTGTAGTAATTCTTTTCAATTTTCAGCCATTGAAACCTGGCATAATTAGATTAGGTTAATTCCTGTAAATAGCTTTACTCCCAGTGGTCAGTGCAGGCATCATGGCCCATTAAAGCTGGAGGTTTTGTTTGGGCCAATTACACTGAACGTAGGGCTGAAATCCTTCTAATCTTGCTACAGATGTTTGGGGACATACATTAAACTAAAGGATTAGGGCTGAATAAAGGCACGAATATGCATTCCTTGGGACAAAATAAATTTTATCTTCAAAGAATTGTTTAAAATTGGTGCATGTGCTGTGATACTGTAACTTGCAACACAAAGGTGTGTGTTACTTACTATGAGGGTTTTAACACTACCTAGTCGAGGCTTCTCGCTTTTTTACAAGAAAACAAAAAACCTAAAACCATAAAAAAAAATTACTTTCATTCTGGTACAGATTGGCTGTGTTCAGCCAGCTTTCAAAGGTTGTTTATTCGGTAACAAGGGATATGTGTTGGTCTTTTGACAAATTTTTAGATGTCCTGAAAAATAATGGGGTACATTTGAGAAGCCTCTGCTTTCATGCCACGTTGCCATAGGACAAACACTCTCCAGTATGGTGTCACTAAAAGAAGCAGGCTGAAGTAATTTGAGTCAATTTGTTGTCTTTCCCCCACCAAATAAAGCCGAAGGTAGATCGTGACTGCTCAGTCTTTCCCATGTTCCTTGACATCCGTGTTTACGCACAAGGCTAAAGTTTGTTTTGTTTGTGGAAGTTTGGTTTCTGATTCAATAAAATAGTTCATATAAGTAACTGATGTTTTTAAAGGGTTAATTGATGTTGGGCCACTTCCCCCCCCCCTCCCCAAACATGGATTTATATAGTTTTGGATGCCTTGTACGTGGCGCAAGATGCAGCTTCAACTGTCGTATACGGGATTTCCTGGAGAGGGTCCAAGACCTAAGGGTCTTTGCCTTCAAGTTGTTCTGCGCCCTAGGTAGAGCCCTCGCCTGGGTCCCAATGAACCTCGTGGAACGTGGTGCTCAAGCGGTGGTAATACTCCACCACTTTTTTTTTTTTTTTTTTGGGGGGTTACCCTGCATCTCTTCAACGATGTGGTTCCTTCTACGCTTCAGAAAAGAGCACAATGGCCTGTCACATAGCTTCTTTGGCACAAGGGTGTCTGGTACCGCGGGAGGGGGGTTCACTTTTGTCTCATCGTACCCCATGATGGGGCCCTCATTTCCATGCAATCATCGGCCAATTGCGCTTGACTACTGGAGGTGTGCTGTATCTTAGCCTAGGCCAACAAGGGGGGGGTCTTTTGAATTTGAAAGTTCAAATGATTCCCCCCCCCAGCGAGAAGTGGGGTGAAATTAACATGGAAAGAAGTGGGGGTGTGAAATGGACTGAAAAGAGAGATGGACATGAAAAATCAGACTCACTGCCTTGACCGTTAGTGGTCTATTGCTGTGGTGCTCTGATATGCACGTTACTGTGGGTTTTATTGCTGTGATACTCCTACACCGTGCACATTTCTGTGGCTCTAATTGGTTGAAATTGGGTTGGACTAATTGTTAGAACAACAACCCCAATTGGAGCGGGTGTGATCCAGTATACTTGACATGCATGACCTTTTTGTTTTAAAAAAAATGGCATTTAAACCTTTTCATAATTTTGATTAGCTCTCATCCCCACCATTGATACTACTCCAGTTTTTAAACTTCCTTGTCTTCCCGTTCTGCCCTGCTCTCGTACCCCCTCAACCTTGCATTCCCCCATGATTTTTGACTAGCACTGGTTTGCTGTGACCCGGCTACAGGGCCCCACCAGACTTAGGCTAGGGTCAGACGAACGCATTTTTCACGTTGTCCGTGAAAAAGTGAGTTCGAACGAATGGATGTATTTTTTCATGGAATACGCGATAGCGGTCATACGATGCGCATTTTCGTCCGTGATTTTGTATGGATCATCAATAAAACCCTTTTTGCGTCTGGACGTTATGTTGGCCGGACGTGTGCAGCATCTGACGTCTCCCAATCACGCAAACACGCCGCTATGCGGACGCAGCGCACTCTGTACGTCAGTAGTAGCGGTTTGACGTTCTCGAAAAAATGCGTTCGATTGCCACTTGCGTTGCACGGACGAACCTTCGTGCGGCCGTTCGTCGTATGTTCCCCAGCATTGGACGTCATTTGCTGCTAGCACGGCCGTGATTTCGTGCAGCTAAACGCACGTTAAAACTGCTTTCGTCTGACCTTAGCCTAAAACTGGTCTTTTTGTTTTCATCCCGTTGGCCCGTTGTTTTCACATGACCCTATGATTGGTTCTGCTCACCCAGAAATTTGTGTGTGCTTTTTGGTTGTTTTTTTTCCCTGGGTGGCTGGTGACTTGTTAATTGGGGGCGTGTAGCCTGTCAGGTGATTTCACTTGTATGGCTACATAAACTCAATGGCAGCTCACTGAGCTTGCTCACAAGGGCTTGTAGTGGTCTACTCCTAATTGGGCTATTTTCAAGTGGAGTTTAAAAACAGGAATTCAAATAACAGGTATCAATTGTGATATATTCTCTTGTTGTGGTTATGAGTGTTAGCAAGCTTGAAGGTTTGACCCAGTGCACATCCTGCTGCATGTATGCATGTCTGGAGGAATCCTTCCAGGGTCCATATCTCTGTAGCAAGTGTGAACGTGTAGCTCTTCTGGAAGCTCATATTGGAGATCTGGAAGGGCAAATCGTAACGCTGAGGCAGATTGACAATCTTGAAAGGAGCCTGCTTCTCACGGAGCAAAGTATAGTTGAGGAATCTAGGGGTGTGGGAGGAGTGGAGTTAACCGGGGAACAGGTTGGTAGCTGGGTGTCAGTGACACGTGGTAGCAGGGGGGGAGGGAAGAGGAAAAGGTTGGCTAGTCCTGATCTTGCGCACACCAACAGATTTGCCCCTTTGAGCGAAGATGTTGGGTGCATCAGCTCAGGTGTAGCAGTACTGGAGGAGGCTGCTCCCTCTAGCAGCAGGGGGATCAGCCCACCAAGTAAGGGAGGGATAAAGAGGGCAAGTAAGCCTAGACAGGTTGTGGTGGTAGGGGACTCTATTATTAAGAGAGTAGATAGGGTAATCTGTCGCGCTGATCGCCTTAACCGGACAGTTTGCTGTCTGTCGGGTGCCCTTGTTAGGCATGTGGTTGACAGAGTTGATAGATTATTGGGAGGGGCTGGAGATGACCCAGCTGTCATGGTCCATATTGGTACCAATGACAAAGTAAGAGGAAGATGGAAGGACCTGAAGAATGATTTCAGGGAATTAGGAAGTAAACTGAAGAAGAGATCCTCCAAGGTAGTATTTTCTGAGATCCTACCTGTGCCACGTGCTACAGTGGAAAAGCAGCGGGAGATTAGGGAGGTCAATGCGTGGCTTAAAGCTTGGTGCAGGAAGGAGGGCTTTGGGTTTTTAGAGCACTGGGCTCATTTTGCACTGGGGTACAATCTGTATAGTTGTGATAGATTGCACCTGAATGGAAGAGGGTCTGCTGTGCTAGGGGAGAGGATGGTTAAAAGGTTGGAGGAGACTTTAAACTAGTGGAAGGGGGGGAGGGATACAGTATCTTACAAAATGGAGACAGAGTAGATAGCGCAAGGGTTTCAGCTCAGACTAAGGGGGGTGGAGCCGGGGGGATGGGTAATGTCAGAACAGTGGAGGCATGTAATGTAAAGTCGCATTCAGCATGTGTGGGTAGAGACAACATTAAATGTATGCTTGCTAATGCAAGGAGCCTCAATAACAAGATGGGGGAACTAGAGGTAATGGCATACACTAAGCAATACGACATTATAGGAATAACAGAAACGTGGTGGGACGAAACGCATGACTGGGCTGTAAACTTAAATGGTTTACATTGTTTAGAAAGGATAGGAAACATAAGAAAGGGGGTGGAGTGTGTTTATATGTAAATCAGGATTTAAAGCCTAATATTACACAACTGGAAAGCGATGAGGGAAATGTGGAATCCTTATGGGTAAATATTTCGTTGGGGAATAAACAGGGAAGTCAACTATTGGTTGGCATATGCTATAAACCACCTAATATAGATAATGATGAGGAAGAACAACTGTTAGAGCAAATTAGGAAGGCTGCAGATCATGGTAGCACTTTAATTATTGGAGATTTTAATTACCCAGACATTAATTGGGATAGTGGGACTAGTAATTCAGCAAAGGGAATCCGGTTTCTGAACATTTTAAATGATACCTTCATGTCACAACTGGTAGAAACACCAACTAGAGAGGATAACTGTCTGGACCTGGTTATAACAAATAATGTGGATCTTTTCTCTAATATTAATGTAAAGGAACAGTTGGGAAACAGTGACCATAATATGGTGACTTTTGAAATAAACTCAAAGAAACACATTCATAAGGGGCATTCTAAAACATATAATTTTAAAAAGGCCAACTTTATTAAAATAAAGGGAAGCTCTCAATGTCATTGACTGGCAGAAACTCTTTCACGGGAAAAACACTGAGGATAAGTGGAATATCTTTAAACTAACACTAGAAAAGTACACGTCACAATATATTCCACTGGTTAATAAATATAAAAGAAACAGACTGAAACCAATGTGGCTTAGTAGGAAGGTAACTAAGGAAATGAAAAATAAAAAGAAGGCATTTAAAGCTTTTAAATCTGAGGCATCCTATAAAGCATATAGGGCAGCCAATAAAGCATGTAAAAATGCGATTAGATGGGCTAAACTAGAAAATGAAAAAGAAATAGCCAAAGAGAGCAAGACCAACCCTAAAAGATTCTTTAGGTACATAAATTCCAAAAAACCTAAGAGTGAAAATGTAGGTTCACTAAAATCGGAGTCAGGGTTATTGTTAACTGAAGATCAGGACAAGGCAGAAATTTTAAATGATTATTTTTCTTCAGTATTTATCAAAGAGAAACCTATAACAGGAGACATGCAATTCATTAATAAAAACTTACTAATACAAAGTGACTGGTTGACTCAGGACAAGGTTTTGCAGAAATTAAACAATGTGAATGTGAATAAAGCCCCAGGGCCAGATGGAATTCACCCGCGAGTACTGAGAGAGCTATGTGTTGAAATATGTAAACCTCTGTTCTTAATCTTTCAAGATTCTTTTCTTTCAGGAATAGTACCAGAGGATTGGAGAAAAGCTGACGTCGTCCCTATATTTAAGAAAGGTTTAAAATTTGTGCCTGGGAATTATAGACCTGTGAGCTTAAAATCTGTGGCTGGGAAAGTATTCGAGGGGTTACTAAGGGATAATATTCAGGAATTTATTGGGAGGTATAATGTTATTGGCAAAAATCAGCATGGTTTCATGAAACACAGATCATGTCAGACTAACCTAATTACGTTCTATGAGGAAGTAAGTAGAAGTATAGATCAGGGGGTCGCAGTGGATGTGATTTACTTAGATTTTGCCAAAGCTTTCGACACAGTTCCACACAAAAGGTTACTACTTAAATTAAGAAAAAATGGTCTAGATGAAAATACTTGTTCTTGGATAGAAAACTGGCTAAAAGATAGGGTACAGAGAGTGGTCATAAATGGTACATTTTCAAGATGAACACCAGTGGTAAGCGGTGTCCCTCAGGGGTCTGTTATAGGACCAATACTATTCAATTTATTTATAAATGACCTTGAGATAGGCATTGAAAGTCATGTATCAGTGTTTGCAGATGACACACAACTAGGAAAAGTAATACAATGTGAGCAGGATGTTACTTCGCTACAGAGGGATTTAGATAGATTGGGGGACTGGGCACTTAAATGGCAGATGAAATTTAATGTAGATAAATGCAAAGTTATGCACTTTGGAGTGAAGAACACACAAGTAATTTATACCCTAAATGGTACGGAGTTAGGGAAATCCAAGCAGGAGAAGGATTTGGGAATAATCATAGACTTCAAACTAAGTAACAATGTGCAATGTCAAACAGCAGCCGCCAAGGCCAGCAAGGTATTGGCATGCATTAAAAGGGGAGTTCACTCACGGGATGAAAACATAATTTTGCCTCTGTATAAATCAATGGTCAGGCCGCACCTTGAATATGCCGTGCAATTTTGGGCACCGGTCTTAAAAAAAGATATTATAGCGTTAGAAAAAGTGCAGAGACGTGCAACTAAATTAATAAGGGGAATGGAAGGGTTAAGTTATGAGGCAAGATTAACAAGCTTAAACCTGTTTAGTTTAGAGAAACGGCGCCTTAGAGGGGATCTGATAACCTTATATAAATATATACGGGGCCATTATCAACCATTGTCTGATAACCTATTCATTAACAGGACTATACATAGGACAAGGGGTCATCCATTTAGACTGGAAGAAAGAAAATTTAGCTTAAAGCAAAGGAAGGGTTATTTTACGGTGAGAACAATAAAGCTGTGGAATTCTCTGCCTGTTGAGGTGGTTGGGTCAGAGTCTGTACAGACTTTTAAAAAACGACTAGATGACTTCCTGCAGACACAGAATATTAAGGGTTATAATATTTAATATGTGGGTAAAAGCTTCTTGATCCAAGGAGAAATCTGACTGCCATTCTGGGGTCAAAAAGGATTTTTTTCCCAGTATGTTGCATATTGGCAAGCATTTCAGACTGGGTTTTTTGCCTTCTTTTGGATCAACAGCAGTAGGTTATGTGGGAGAGGCTGAACCCGATGGACGCATGTCTTTTTTCAGCCTATATAACTATGTAACTATGTAACTATGTAACTATGTGTGTGTGTGTGTCTTAGAGCAAGGCACCCCCTTGTGGCATACGCCTGTAGGCACTTGCCTAGTTCTAAATCCGGCCCTGCTCCCGGGTGGCGTGCAGTGTCTAGTCTGCACCTTGCTGCCAAAATGGATTTCTGGAATGTATATGGAGCGGTGGCCTGTCTCGGTCGTGCCATACCTTGTGTGTCTTTCCCCCCCCCCGCCTTCTCCTTTCTCCCCTTTCCTGTTAAAAACTAAATCAAACTAATCAGTTTTCCTATTCATAATTACCACAGCATGAATCCCAAAATAAGTCTAAGGCAAGAACTGCGCTTACGCCATGGCGGAGACACCCGAAATCAGTTGCACAAAATGTGGAGTTCAGTATGTCTAACTTGTCTTTGTTCTTGTCAGATCTTTTATTAAAATTCAAACAAATTCACAACCAATGAGTGTTCCACAAAGTTCATTTCTGCCCGGAAACAAGAATGATGCAACAGCCAGATATATTATCACGTGAAAGTTGACCAACACGGTCACCCCAAATGCACTTATTACCGTATATGGTTTACATTGATGGCACAAAGACATTTCTTCAATATATATCTGCCCAGCAACAAGGATGTGGTGGTTCTCCAGCTACAGGATGCGGCTGGTTCTAATTAAGTTGCAACACGATATGGATGCAAAGGATTTTAAACTAAGCACCAAAAGGGGACATATTAACGAAGATATGTATTTTTGTGTGTGTGCTTGATTGAGAGATATCTCAATCAATTATTTTCATTTCCCCCTCCCTATTCCTTTCCCTTGCCCAGATGGGGTGCCTACAGCTCTGGCATCTCGGCTTCTCTTCTGGTTGTGATGGGGCAAGGACATCAGGTAGTGCCCTTTTAGAGTTCCTTCATGTAATGTTAAGGTCTTGCATGGCCGCAAGACTTTATCGGCAGTTGGGGGTGGATGTGGTCTTCCATCAGGAGATCCATTAAGCGGGGATCTCATACCAAAAAGTTCTGGGGCAAGGGCTACACATCTCCTTATCATGCTACAGGACACACCCACAAAAGTTTGGAGGTTGGATTCTCTCTTGCTCTCGAGCTTGCATTTTTCACTGTTTTTAGGCATTCATGGAGTTGGACGGAAGGTACCTATGCGTTTTATGGTCAGATTTCTGGCCTCCCACTGACCCTTGTTGGCATATACGTGCCTACCCCACCTGATAATCCTTTACTTTCATTCTCTTGAGCATCTAGCAGCATTTCAACCATTCCATCCTCTCAGACAAGAGTGTGGAAAACCCTAATGGCAGATCTCAGAGTTTTTTGCTCTTAACCTGGCTTGTGACACATCCCCTGATGAACACGTGGGATGCTCACAAAGCTGTTCTTAAAGAAACGCCTTATAGGGATCGCCTCTTATCGTAAGCGTGAATGGCATGCTGAAAAAGAAATGCTCGCATTGACTTCCAAACTTCAACTCTTGGAGCATTTACATAAAGATAATGCCGATCCTTCAGACCTTATGGCAGATGGTTGATTGTGTGCGATCAACTTAGGCTGGGGTCAGACGAACGCAGTGTTCACGTCCGTGTTACCGCACATAAGTACGTCCGTGATAGCATACAATTGTGTTAAATGGAGCACCACACACGAAGTATGTCTGCACAGAAGTGTGGAAGCCCAACGGACGCGGCAAACTGACGCAGGTTAGGCAAGAACGTAATACTGCTAGAACGGGCGTGCGGGGTGCGCCACGTCTGCAACGTCCGTGTAGCTTTGTGTGTGAGTGATGGAACGAGGTCAGATGGACTGCATTTATACGTCCAGCATTTTTGACGGACAGAATGTTTTTTTCCATTGTAATTTATTTTCCCTGCTATATCAGTCAAATATGTCAGTAAAAAAAACGGACTGTGTGGCCACTACCTTGTTGTCAGTCAGTACGTCTGTACTGCATGGACGCACAGTCCGTACAAAATGCACTCATCTGACCCTAGCCTAAATCTTCTCCACTCTCAGCAGCAGGGCCGGATTTGCACCTCAAGAGCCTGTAGGCACAGAAATGTGGAGCGCCCCTACCCCCCAAACAAAAAAAGAAACCTGCCAAAATTACCATTAAATAAAATAAATTTTTAAAAAACTGAAACTTTTTTTTTTTTCTCCGTGCTCAAATCCAAAGAAGGGGCAGAATCTGTTGCCTTAGTTGAATTACAGTTGTGTTCAAAATTATTCAACCCCCCCCCCCACTGAAATTTTGTGTTTTGGCCAGTTTGACATTGATTTTGATCATTCAGTCATCTTGCTTACAATTAAATCAAAGAGGCACGTGTAGGTCAGACAAATATAACATAACATTTATAATGAAATAACCACAAATGTCTTTTCTGTGCTCACATCATTATCAGTTTTATTCAACCCCCAAGTGACATTCAATCTTAGTACTTAGTACAACATCCTTTTACAGTTATAACAGCTTTTAAACGTGAAGCATAGCTTGACACAAGTGTCTTGCAGCGATCTACAGGTATCTTCGCCCATTCGTCATGGGCAAAAGCCTCCAGTTCAGTCACATTCTTAGGCTTGCGCACTGCAACTGCTTTCTTTAAGTCCCACCAGAGGTTCTCAATCGGATTTAAGTCAGGTGACTGCGATGCCACTCCAAAATGTTCCAGCCTTTAATCTGCAACCATGCTCTAGTGGACTTGGAGGTATGCTTGGGATCATTGTCCTGTTGAAAGGTCCAACGTCTCCCAAGCCTCAGGTTTGTGACGGACTGCATCACATTGTCATCCAATATCTCCTGGTACTGAAGAGAATTCATGGTACCTTGCACACGCTGAAGCTTCCCTGTACCTGCAGAAGCAAAACAGCCCCAAAGCATGATTGACCCCCCCCCCCCCCGCCATGCTTCACAATAGGCAAGGTGTTCTTTTGTTCATAGGCCTTGTTCTTCCTCCTCCAAACATAGCGTTGATCCATGGGCCCAAACAGTTCTAATTTTGTTTCATCAGTCCACAGAACACTATCCCAAAACTTCTGTGGTTTGTCCACATGACTTTTGGCATACTGCAGTCGACTCTTCTTATTCTTTGGAGACAGCAAGGGGGTGCGCCTGGGAGTTCTGGCATGGAGGCCTTCATTACGCAGTGTGCGCCGTATTGTCTGAGCTGAAACTTCAGTACCCACATCTGACAAATCTTTTCTCAGTTCCTCAGCAGTCACACGGGGACTTTTCTCCACTCTACGCTTCAGGTAGCGCACAGCAGTCGAAGTCAGCATCTTCTTTCTGCCACGACCAGGTAGCGTTTCAACAGTGCCCTTTGCCTTGAATTTGCGAATGATGCTTCCTATGGTCTCTCTTGGCATGTTTAACATCTTTGCAATCTTCTTATAGCCATTGCCCTTCCTGTGAAGAGTAATCACCTCTTCTCTTGTCTTCCTGGACCATTCTCTTGACTTCATGTTTGTAACCACACCAGTAAATGTCTAGAAGGAGCTGAGTATCACAGTCATTTTAAAGCTGCCTAATTGGTGCTTATTATGCTTTATTGCTGCTCCGTGACATCCACAGGTGTTTTCAATACCTGAGTGAAAACACTTGAATGAACCTCTGTTCTTCAGAGTGGTAGTCTTTAAGGGGTTGAATAATTGTGTGAATGAAGAATTCACAAAAGAAACATTTACTACTGTATTACAAAACCAATTGATGTCATTTTAGTTGCATATGGTTCTTTAAAAAGTCCTTGTAGGATTTCATTCTGAATACAATTACAAATGTACACTAAATTCCCTAAAAACCCTTTACAGCATTGGGGGTTGAATAATTTTGAATACAACTGTAGTTACAAGTATTTATAAAGCGCCATCAAATTCCTTAGCAATGTATAATGGGAGAAACAGAATAACAAATATACATATGTTACACACACGGAACAGGAGGGAGGACCCTGCTCGAGTTTATAATCTGAGGAGTGGGGTGACCCATTAGATGAGGATGAATAGGGTATTTGAAGTAGCGGGTTGCATGAGGACTGAATGGAAAGATGGAGCAGGAAATGACAGTGGGGGATCATGGAGTGAGCTGATAGGATTCTCTATAGTAATGCTTTTTCAGAGATTTCTTGAAGGACTGGAGAGATGGGAGAGTCTGTTGCGGGGAGGCAGTTTCATAGAAAGGGTGCAGCTTGAGTGAAGGCAAAAGTTGGGTGCGGGTACGAGGAACTGATAGCATCAGATCATTGGCCGAGCGAAGTGGTGGGGATAGGATGTACCTGCTAATAAGAGATGTAGGCAGGGGTGTGGTTATGGAGAGCTTTATATGAGCACCAGTATAATGAATTGGATTCAAAAGGAAACAGGGAGCCAGTGTAGAGATTGACAGAGACGTGAGGTGTATGAGTCTGGCACAGGCATTGTTCAGACTGCAGAGGGGAGAATCTGGGATCTCTTAAGGCCGGAGAGAAGGAGGTTACAGTAGTCAAGAGCTTCGATGAGCATTTTAGTCTGCACGCATCCGCCCCTTTCTTAATCCAATGTTTTTTAAGTGGAAGTAGTAGGATTTGGTTAGAGACTGAATGTGAGGAGTAAAGGATAGATTGGAGTCCAAGAGGACCCCTAGGCAACGAGCCTGAGTGGTAGAAGTAATGCCACCATTCACCTGAAGGGAAATGGGTGCAGGAATGGAGGTTTTAGAGGGAGGAAAGATGAGAAGTTCAGTTTTAGAGAGGTTGAGCTTTAGGAAACGGGAACTCATCCAGTCGACAGCTGATAGGCAGGCTGTAACACGGTCCAACACTGGAGGAGAGAGATCGAGAGAGGAAAGGTAGATTTGGGTGTCACCAGCATAGAGGTGATATTGGAATCCATAGGAAGAGCTGAGGTTATCCAAAGAGGCGGTATAGATCACAGAGTAGGACCCAGAACAGAGCCTTGAGGTACCCCAACTGAAAGAGGAACTGGTGGTGAAGAGACACCAGCGAAGGAGACACTGAAGGAGAGAAAAGAGAGACCGGAAGAGGACCAGGAGAGAGTGATGTCACTGAGGCCAAGTTGACGCAGCGTGAGGAGCAGGAGAGGGTGGTCAACAGTGTCGAATGCAGTGGAAAGGTCAAGAAGAATGAGTGAGAAGTGACCTTCGGTTTCAGTGACAGCTAAATCATTAGTCACCTTGGTCAGAGCAGTCTCAGTAGATTGTTGGGAGCGAAAGCTAGACTGGTGCTGTAACGGGCGCTGTGGCGCTCACACAGGAGTAGCGAGGTTGAGATATTTTTGAACAGAATTTTCTGCTAGATGGTAACAAAATAAACCGTACTTTCAGACTTATACTCCAAAGCCAGTATGACAGGACAACTGAACTAAGTTCCAACGGTTTCGAGACCAACAGACAACTTCGAGCACACAACAATACAGCAGATTGCAAGACTTGAGCGTTAGTACTGAGGTATTTAGTATGACAGGCAATGAATTGTTCAGACTGCAGGGCAGTCAACACACTGACTTAACGTTTTCTGAACACCTTGATCGGGTATGTTGGAACTTGTAATCACCAGGGTCTATCGACACACAGGCTTAAGGATCGTGCAAGCCTGGGTACACTTGGCAAATTGAGCAAGATGAACATAAGCAGAAAACCAACTGTATTTCGTATTTTCAGTTTGTACAAGCGTATACGATCTTATCTCAGAAACCTTTTTAGACCTGGAGCAGAACCCCGATATGGCTGTAGTAAAAACAGCAGGGCAAGATGGGAATCTCCCCACGAAGCGAGTAAAACCCCAAGCGGCGTGCATGGGTTAAACCAACGACGCACAGCACTAGCCACCGCTAATGCATGTAACCTGAAAATGGTCAGCGACAAGCCGGGTCAAAATCAGGAGCAGGAATCGTAGACATAAATGGGTCAGCAACAGAATAGCCATGAATACAAGAGGAAGTGATGCAGGAACAGAACTCCACGTCAGGGCGACAAGGCAACTCCTCGTGCCCTGCTTTAAACCCGGCGGCTCCTCGTGACCATGCCAGGCCCGCCCCCTCAGACGCCACTTAGCCATTACATGGTGCTTGCTCTCTACCAGCCCTTGGCACTGAACCATGCCCAGACCCCCCCCCAGGAAGCACAGCAGGGGCTGAGGATGTAACAGAACCCCCCCCCCCAGACGGTCGGACTCAAAACGACCTCCAGGCACTGAAGGATGGGCCGCATGGAATTGGCGAACCAGACGAGGCGCATGGATTTCGCTGGCTAGCAGCCAAGAACGATCCTCACGCCTATAACCCTCCCAATGCACCAGGTAATGAAGGACACCTCGGACCACACGGGACCTCAAGATGGCACGAACCTCGTACTCCTCCTCACCCTGGGACTTGATAGGCGGCAGTGGAGTCAAGAGGCTAAGATGGAATACGTTATGTATACGTAGATATGGGGGTAAAGCCAAAGCCTAGGAAACAGTGTTAATACGTCTTCGCACCTTTTTATAAGGACCAATAAACCTGGGAGCCATCTTCATGGACGGCACCAACAATTTGTTTCTGGTTGACAGCCATACCTTGTCCCCGACCGTATACACTGGTGCAGGACCTCTGCGTCTGTCTGCTTCTATTTTTTGAATTTAGGCCTCCATGATTTCCTTAACCTTCTCCCATGTCGCTTTCAGATTATTAATACAGGGGTATTCATGTTATAGAAAAGACAGAGCAAAGAGAGGAGGGGGAATTGTTATTTATGTTGAGGAGTCCATAAAGTTCACCCCCTTACAGACTTCTAGCTCTCCTGTCACCTTTGATTTCCTCTCTGGTATAATTGAGATCCCATTCAGTAAATCAATCATTGTTGCTGGATTCTATCGTCCACCGAGCTCTCCAGTGCACTCCCTCTCTGACATATCTCAAATCCTTAACCTACTTGCCCAAAACCAAAAAAATGAACTGCTGGTCCTCGGCGATTTTAATACAGATTGGCTAAATCCTAAAAACAATAAACACTGCTCACTGTTTAAAACTTTGCAGCTAACTCAATCTCCTCCCCCACTCGCATTAATATGAAAAGCCCTAACCATACCTTGCTGGACTGGATTCTCTCCTCATCTCCTGATAGAATGCAGGAGGCCGGCGTTCTTGCTAATAGCTTTAGTGACCATTGTCTAGTGTACTGCGTGCGCATTAATAAAGGCCTTGAAATCTCCCCCAAAGGTGGTAACCACCAGGTCTTTCAAGAAATTCATTCTTGAATCCTTCCTAAGTGATCTCAAACAGCTCCCCTGGTACAGGCTAAACCTAATCTCAGACCTAGACTGTGCAGTTGAATACTTTCAGTCTGCGCTTCTGCAAGTCTGGAATTCCCATGCCCCGCTGCATGAAGTGCGAGTAAAAGGGACCCATCTCCCCTGGGTTACAGCTGTTCTTACACTAATGTACCAGCTTAGAGATTCACTATGGTCAAATTTCAAGAGTACTGGTTCCATGAACGATCACTACGAATGCCGGAATGAACGCACAAAAATGGCCAAAGCCCATTACTTCAATGAAAATCTAAACAATAACATATCAAACCCTAGAAACGTTTGGAGAACCATAAGTAACATACAAGAACCCCCAGTCCACTCCCAGCCGGCTGCTGTCAAACAACCAAACCCTGCAACACCCCCTAGATGTAGCAAATGCCTTTTAATGATTATTTTGTTGGATGTGCCACCACTTTGATTGCCAAGCTAGGAAATGACATGCAATCAGAAAGGCCTCATGCAGGTCAGGCCCCTCCAACTGTGCAAAGTCCCTGTATCGGACAGGAATTCAGTTTTAGGCCAGTGCCTGTCAGTGTCGTTACTAAACTTCTCTGTAAGCAAAAAATGAAATACCAGTCTGGACCTGATCAAATCCCAGCAATGCTGCTGAAAATCAGTGCGCCAGCAATTGCAAATCCTGTCGCAACCCTAATAAATGAATCACTGGCGACTGGATACATACCCAAACTCTGGAAGACTGCGAGAGTGGTACCTATCCATAAAAGTGGTGACAGTACTTTGGTATCCAACTACCGTCCGATATCATTGCTCCCTGTAATGTCCAAAATCTTGGAAAAATGCGTCTACACACAATTACGTGATTATTATCAATATTGGAACTACTTAATCCCGGATCAATCAGGCTTTCGTCCAAATCACTCAACTACAACCGCCCTTTTAAAAGTCTGCAATGATACCCAAGCTGGGATGGAACAAGGAAACCTAACTGGAGCCATCTTCCTTGATTTTGCCAAGGCCTTTGACACAGTAGACCATGGCATCTTGTTAGAAAAACTTAAAAACTCTGGCATTGGTGATCGCACGCTTACCTGGTTTCAATCATATGTATCCGACCGATCACAATACAGTTGTGTTCAAAATTATTCAACCCCCAATGCTGTAAAGGGTTTTAGGGAATTTAGTGTACATTTTAATTGTATTCAGAATGAAATCCTACAAGGACTTTTTAAAGAACCATATGCAACTAAAATGACATCAATTGGTTTTGTAATACAGTAGTAAATGTTTCTTTTGTGAATTCTTCATTGACACAATTATTCAACCCCTTAAAGACTACCACTCTGAAGAACAGAGGTTCATTCAAGTGTTTTCAATCAGGTATTGAAAACACCTGTGGATGTCACGGAGCAGCAATAAAGCATAATAAGCACCAATTAGGCAGCTTTAAAATGAATGTGATGCTCAGCTCCTTCTAGACATTTACTGGTGTGGTTACAAACATGGTGAAGTCAAGAGAATGGTCCAGGAAGACAAGAGAAGAGGTGATTACTCTTCACAGGAAGGGCAATGGCTTTAAGAAGATTGCAAAGATGTTAAACATACCAAGAGAGACCATAGGAAGCATCATTCGCAAATTCAAGGCAAAGGGCACTGTTGAAACGCTACCTGGTCGTGGCAGAAAGAAGATGCTGACTTCGACTGCTGTGCGCTACCTGAAGCGTAGAGTGGAGAAAAGTCCCCGTGTGACTGCTGAGGAACTGAGAAAAGATTTGTCAGATGTGGGTACTGAAGTTTCAACTCAGACAATATGGCGCACACTGCGTAATGAAGGCCTCCATGCCAGAACTCCCAGGCGCACCCCCTTGCTGTCTCCAAAGAATAAGAAGAGTCGACTGCAGTATGCCAAAAGTCATGTGGACAAACCACAGAAGTTTTGGGATAGTGTTCTGTGGACTGATGAAACAAAATTAGAACTGTTTGTGCCCATGGATCAACGCTATGTTTGGAGGAGGAAGAACAAGGCATATGAAGAAAAGAACACCTTGCCTACTGTGAAGCATGGCGGGGGGGGTCAATCATGCTTTGGGGCTGTTTTGCTTCTGCAGGTACAGGGAAGCTTCAGCGTGTGCAAGGTACCGTGAATTCTCTTCAGTACCAGGAGATATTGGATGACAATGTGATGCAGTCCGTCACAAACCTGAGGCTTGGGAGACGTTGGACCTTTCAACAGGACAATGATCCCAAGCATACCTCCAAGTCCACTAGAGCATGGTTGCAGATTAAAGGCTGGAACATTTTGGAGTGGCCATCGCAGTCACCTGACTTAAATCCGATTGAGAACCTCTGGTGGGACTTAAAGAAAGCAGTTGCAGTGCGCAAGCCTAAGAATGTGACTGAACTGGAGGCTTTTGCCCATGACGAATGGGCGAAGATACCAGTAGATCGCTGCAAGACACTTGTGTCAAGCTATGCTTCACGTTTAAAAGCTGTTAGTACAACATCCTTTTACAGTTATAAGTACTAAGATTGAATGTCACTTGGGGGTTGAATAAAACTGATAATGATGTGAGCACAGAAAAGACATTTGTGGTTATTTCATTATAAATGTTATGTTATATTTGTCTGACCTACACGTGCCTCTTTGATTTAATTGTAAGCAAGATGACTGAATGATCAAAATCAATGTCAAACTGGCCAAAACACTCAATTTCAGTGGGGGTTGAATAATTTTGAATACCACTATCTATAATCAGCGTAGATGGAGCCGCACACGTGTCCTTGCTTTAAAACAATAAATTTTATTGATAACCTAAAATAAAACCGTTTCGGCTCAGACACGAGCCATTCTCAAGGTTAACATATACACTTTACACCAACATATATATAGTGAAGGTAGACAGGGACTCGCCATTCTGATTGGTGCACCCTAATTGTTCAGAGTGCATACATTTGATTTTCCACCAGGGCATTGTATTTGCATACGTACTCCTACGCATGACGTGTCTGATGTCCATGGAAACCACGGCAACTAGCCAAAAACAATCATGGAGGGAAAGGTAAGAAAGATACGCAAAAAAAAACATGGAAATAACAGAAACATGTCCTGTCTACCTTCACTATATATGACAGGACATGTTTCTGTTATTTCCATGGGTTTTTTGCGTATCTTTCTTACTTTTTCTTACCTTTCCCTCCATGATTGTTTTTAAATTGTTTGTTTTTGGCTAGTTGCCGTGGTTTCCATGGACACCAGACACGTCATGCGTAGGAGTACGTTTGCAAATACAATGCCCTGGTGGAAAATCAAATGTATGCACTCTAGGTGTGTGAACAATTTGGTGCACCAATCGGAATGGCGAGTCCCTGTCTACCTTCACTATATATATATGTTGGTGTAAAGTGTATATGTTAACCTTGAGAATGGCTCGTGTCTGAGCCGAAACGTTGGTTTTATTTTATGTTATCAATAAAATTTATTGTTTTACAGCAAGGACACGTGTGCGGCTCCATCTACGCTGATACTACAAATATTCGATTGGAAGCAGGCACTGTGGCACTTTAAGTCGGTCTCCTTGAGAGAATGGAAAGGAGTTGCTGGGACTACGTTTGGGGTGTAATATATAATATATATATATATACAGTTGTGTTCAAAATTATTCAACCCCCACTGAAATTGAGTGTTTTGGCCAGTTTGACATTGATTTTGATCATTCAGTCATCTTGCTTACAATTAAATCAAAGAGGCACGTGTAGGTCAGACAAATATAACATAACATTTATAATGAAATAACCACAAATGTCTTTTCTGTGCTCACATCATTATCAGTTTTATTCAACGCCCAAGTGACATTCAATCTTAGTACTTAGTACAACATCCTTTTACAGTTATAACAGCTTTTAAACGTGAAGCATAGCTTGACACAAGTGTCTTGCAGCGATCTACGGGTATCTTCGCCCATTCGTCATGGGCAAAAGCCTCCAATTCAGTCACATTCTTAGGCTTGCGCACTGCAACTGCTTTCTTTAAGTCCCACCAGAGGTTCTCAATCGGATTTAAGTCAGGTGACTGCGATGGCCACTCCAAAATGTTCCAGCCTTTAATCTGCAACCATGCTCTAGTGGACTTGGAGGTATGCTTGGGATCATTGTCCTGTTGAAAGGTCCAACGTCTCCCAAGCCTCAGGTTTGTGACGGACTGCATCACATTGTCATCCAATATCTCCTGGTACTGAAGAGAATTCATGGTACCTTGCACACGCTGAAGCTTCCCTGTACCTGCAGAAGCAAAACAGCCCCAAAGCATGATTGACCCCCCGCCATGCTTCACAGTAGGCAAGGTGTTCTTTTCTTCATAGGCCTTGTTCTTCCTCCTCCAAACATAGCGTTGATCCATGGGCCCAAACAGTTCTAATTTTGTTTCATCAGTCCACAGAACACTATCCCAAAACTTCTGTGGTTTGTCCACATGACTTTTGGCATACTGCAGTCGACTCTTCTTATTCTTTGGAGACAGCAAGGGGGTGCACCTGGGAGTTCTGGCATGGAGGCCTTCATTAAGCAGTGTGCACCGTATTGTCTGAGCTGAAACTTCAGTACCCACATCTGACAAATCTTTTCTCAGTTCCTCAGCAGTCACACGGGGACTTTTCTCCACTCTACGCTTCAGGTAGCGCACAGCAGTCGAAGTCAGCATCTTCTTTCTGCCACGACCAGGTAGCGTTTCAACAGTGCCCTTTGCCTTGAATTTGCGAGTGATGCTTCCTATGGTCTCTCTTGGTATGTTTAACATCTTTGCAATCTTCTTATAGCCATTGCCCTTCCTGTGAAGAGTAATCACCTCTTCTCTTGTCTTCCTGGACCATTCTCTTGACTTCACCATGTTTGTAACCACACCAGTAAATGTCTAGAAGGAGCTGAGTATCACAGTCATTTTAAAGCTGCCTAATTGGTGCTTATTATGCTTTATTGCTGCTCCGTGACATCCACAGGTGTTTTCAATACCTGATTGAAAACACTTGAATGAACCTCTGTTCTTCAGAGTGGTAGTCTTTAAGGGGTTGAATAATTGTGTCAATGAAGAATTCACAAAAGAAACATTTACTACTGTATTACAAAACCAATTGATGTCATTTTAGTTGCATATGGTTCTTTAAAAAGTCCTTGTAGGATTTCATTCTGAATACAATTACAAATGTACACTAAATTCCCTAAAACCCTTTACAGCATTGGGGGTTGAATAATTTTGAACACAACTGTATATATATATATGTATATATTTGTGTGGATATGCCCCCAGGTCTCATAGGTCTGGTGAGACCTGGGGGCATATCCATATCAAACACTGGGGAAGCAGGCCGCGTGCATGAAAAGCACTCAGCCAGCGTTCCCCATCCGGTGGCCGCAATACTCACCCCTTCCGACGATCCGGTCGTGCGGCTTTGATGTGTTCACGTGGTCGCCGGGCGCCTCTGTGACGCTGCCTCCAGCTGAGAGGCAGCATCACAGAAGCGCCCGGCTGCCAAGTGGACATATAACAGCCACGCGACCGGACCTTCAGAAGGGGTGAGTATTGCGGCCGCCGGAGGGGGACGCTGGCCGAGTGCTTTTTATGCACGCGGCCAGCTTCCCCAGCCCTGTGGATACCGGCAAGCCGGCCCAGCTCTGGCTTCCGGTATCGGGCCATTTGCACGAGTATCGATATCGGTGCATCCCTAATCATCATCTGTGTTGTCTCCTCAGGTACAAAGACCTTACCAGGAGGTTTTTCAAGAGGAGCAACACCTTGAACAGCCTGAATTCTTTCCAAAAATGGAGAAGATACAGTCAGGACGGTGGTACCCAATATCCTCTCATGAGGAATGATGGGACTGTGGTCAAACGTATGTTGTTCATGATTCGAATTGCCTGGACAAAGCCTTAGCTTTCGTGTTCTTTGACCCAGGACGATAAGTCAACAAGAAATTTAAACTGGACAGGAACAATGACCACCTGGCCTGCCTGGAATTTAAACGTTTAGCGTCTCCCATGTAAACAAGATTTTTGATCTGCTATGATTATCACGGGATCCTTTGTACCACTCGACCAGCCCTTGGCACTGAACCATGCCCAGACCCCCCCCCCAGAAGCACAGCAGGGGCTGAGGATGTAACCGGTGCGGATCAAGTAGAGTTAGCAGCAAGAAAACTGAGCTGGTTATAGACCAGACGCTCTCCGATTTTTGGAGGCAAAGTGGAGCAGAGCGATGGGACACTAGAGGGATGGAGGTAGGATCAAGAGATGGCTTTTTTAGAATGGGGTGATCAAAGCACGTTTGAATACAGAGAAGATTCCAGGAGAGAGGTTAAAAATATGAGTCAAATCAGTGACAGTAACTGGTAGGACAGGCTGAATAAGGTGTGAGGATAGTATCAAGTGGACAGGTGGTCGGGTATGAAGACATAAGAAGTTCTGTTACATCCTCCTCAGGCTAGGGTCAGACTGAGGCAGTGCGAACGCGCGTTCTGGCGCACATAATCACGGCCGCACTAGCAGCAGATGCCGGGCAATGACAGCCAATATACGAAGTACGGTCGCACAAAAGTCCGGCCGCGCAACGCAAGTGGAAAATGAACGCATTTTTTCGAGAACGTTAAACCGCTGGTACTGACGTACAGAGTGCGCTGCGGCCGCATAGCGGCGTGTGTGCGTGATTAGGAGACGTCAGACGCTGCTAGTGTGCGGCCAACATAACGTTCAAACAGCCGGATTTCCCTAGACTTCTTTTTACCCCATCGTCATGAAATACGTCCAGAATTGCGCATCGTCTGACCACTTAAGCGTATTCTGTGAAAAAATGCGTGCGCACGCATCGACGTACATTTTGACGGTGGCCGCAGAAAATGCGCTCATCTGTCCCTAGCCTTAGAGGCTGTAAAAAAGGAAGACACAGTAGAAGAGGGGGCAGGGAGTGAGGGAGTCAGTGGAGTAGAATGGTTAAAGGAGGAGGGCAGTGAATGCAGCAACCTTGTTTGTTTTATATGTATAAAAGCATATATTGCCTCTGCTGTAGAACAGAACAAATATATTTTGCATTTAGTTTTAATTTTTTTATTTTTACACATTACATGATCTTGTTTGGTATCATAGTAAAGACTAGACTCTGACCTTTCCAATGATACCTCCCTTAACCTTGTGCAGTGTACAATTCATGGATGCAGATTCCAAAGTCCTCCTGTCCCTCCTCACTGCAGCACCACGGTCTAGGCTGTGAATTAAACAATGTGTTGCTTTACCAGATACTTGCTGGCAGTATGGTAAATAAGACGAGTTAGTGCAGCATCACTGTTCACTTTATAATTGTAAACTGAATAATAGTGCCGTATGAGAAAAATATTTTAATATTTTATTTTTACATAAATCTAACCTGGTTATATTTGGTATCACTGGAAAGACTATAAGCTGACCTTTCCAATGATACCTTTTTATATGTCCCTCTAGCCCTTAGGGCTCCAGAGATACAGTGGTCTAAATTATTGCAAATTGTAAAAAAAACTTTTTTGTTTTTTATACACAGAGCAAGGTGCCCCCTTGTGGTAGGCACATGCCTACTCTGCCTAATGGTAAATCCGGCCCTGCTCAGCAGGTTCCAGGAACTATAGAGGGGATGTGACCCAGAACCCTAAAGGAGATATCGGCCCTTTTCGTGGAGTATTACACTCAGCTCTACCGAGGCATATCATTCCTCAGGGATGACATTCAAGCCTTTTGGCAAGCTGCCCACTCTCACTGGGGCTGATAGACTTGGCTACTTCAATTTCTTCATCAGAAATGAGGGTGTTGAGTAAAGCTAATGGATTTTCTGCCCCTAATATTACAAAGCAATGAAAGAGTTGTTCTTCCCCACTTGGAGACCCTATTCAACTCCGTCTTGCATATATTCGGAGAGCCGTAGGAGGGGAACAGTTTAAAACTGGTTTGTTTGCTGATTACGTGCTACTCTACCTGACGTACCTCTTAACCATTTTGCCTGTACTAGGAACTGTTGTATGGGTCACAGACATGACTAGAAACCTCCAGGGCCCCGGTGCAAGAATCCATGAAGGGCGGAAACTGGGTATGACAGGCACAGAAACAGGTTTTTTAATGATTTTTAAAAAAAAAAAAATTAAATCGTAAAGTATATGATGACTATCTTTTTTTTAGAAAGTCCATTTAATGGTGAGAGATTATATATAGAGTGGGTAGAGTAAAAGGTTTAATTTAAACACAAACCGACAGAAGTATCTGGCTCTGATACTGACCAGTGCTTCACCAGCCACTGACCTCACCGCACGTTCCTGCTGTAACATTTGGCATTGTGATACTATTACTTTTGCTACTAACAATATATTTTTGTATTTAATAAAGATATATTTTTTTATTGTACTGTTGATATATATTTCATGGTCGTGCCATCTTTATTGTATTGTGTGTTGGTTACACATTTTATAGGACCTTGGGGTCCTTCTTGCAGATGAGCAACCTTTTTGTGACCATTTTATGAAAACTGTGTGCAGGATATCCATTTTGTTTTCAGAAAAAAGATACTGACACATTACATGAGCGACCAGACTCCTGATAGCCAGACGAAAAATAACAAGGCCTCTGCTGCCTAATTAACGAGCCGCCTGGTGGAATGCCAGGGCCCAGTCGCAAGTGCGACCCTGGTAGATGCGCCACTGATGGGTTGGTCTCAGGCTCAAGTCAATGATGCTAAATGGGAGCCTCTCAGCCTTTCCCTGATGCCAGGGGAGGTGGTTCACTTTAGTGGGTGTACCCTTACAAGTGGCAATGGTCTTTTAAGTCTTTTGGTAGTTTATTTAATTCTGACTTTTAGGCTAGGGTCAGATGACTGTGCGTCCGTGCAGTACGGACGTGCTTACTGACTGACGGATTTTTTTGGACTGACTGTAGCAGGGAAAATAAATTACAATGAAAAAACATTTTGTCCGTCAAAAATGCTGGACGTATAAATGCAGTCCATCTGACCTTGTTACATCACTCACACACAAAGCTACACGGACGTTGCAGACGTGGCGCACTCCGCACGTCCGTTCTAGCAGTATTACGTTCTTGCCTAACCTGCGTCCGTTTGCCGCGTCCGTCATGCATCCGCACTTCTGTGCGGACGTACTTTGGTGTGTGGGGCTCCATTGGTCAGAATGCTATGCTACCACGGATGTACAAATGTGCGGCAACACTGACGTGATACCTGCGCTTGTCTGACCCCAGCCTTAGTGGTCTGTACAAGGCCAATTCTGGTTCCTTGTTTCTGCAGCTTCACTGGCTACTTGAGGCCTCGTCATCTCCCTTGTTAGGGAGGGTTCATGCGGTCTGCATGACTTTGTTGCCTAAGATTTTCTATTGCTTTCAAACCACCTCCATTCTCCCTTTTTTTTTTTTTTTAAATTTCTGACTACTTCTCTAGTCTACGAAAGGTAATTCCTAGCTTTATTGAAAGGTGGGGGCAATGAAGTCGGCTAGCGCATTCTGCCATATTCCAATGAAAGATCGGGGGTTTGGTTGTCCCTCTTCTACAAGGCTGCACAGTTGGCCATGTTGACCATTATAAATCCACCTGCTGCACAACTGAGGTGGGTCCAGGTAGCGCAGGTGTTGGAGGGGGAACAGATTCCCCTCCCCCACTTACTATTATGTGGCTGACAAGGGCCCATCTTCCCAGGGTACATGCTAGACCCACAATTCAGCACTCCATATGACTGTGGCATCGTTTTCATACTCGAGAAACGCTCACTGGGGCTCTGGAACTGGACTTCTCTCTTACACTATCCCACCTTTTCTGCTGGTTGCATTGGACCGGGCTAAAGACAACTGTTTATAATGGAGGGCATCCAACTCTATAAAGCCATGTTGAAATCTGTGAATCCACGGCATTTAACACTGAACTATTTATCTGAATCAGAATCCAATTTCAGCCTCGTTTCTGCGCAGGAGGGACCATTGTTGGCGGTTACCTACCTCCAATCTTGTCGGTGACCTATGGAAGGTCATGATTTGCAGCATCCTGCTGTTTTAATTGGATAACCTTTTTGGACATTTTTGCTGCATCTTCCATAATATTTTTTTAAATCCATGAAATTATATGTCCCTGTGCCTACCAGATTCCTCATTGTTGCATGAAAGTAAAAAAAAAAAAACCCTGTCATAATTTATAATTATTGCTTTTATAGGCATTATTTTTTCCAAAGACTGTATTCTTCATGTCTACCTCCTCATTTTCTAGGTTCAAGATCTAGATCCACAGCTGAAGATCCTTTTAGGCCTCTAATATGGCAGGAAAGGAGGTATCAATTTTGAGGATGCCAACATCTTCCTTGGGAGGTAAGGACTTTGGTTCCTCACTTAAGTGGTCAGACTAGACTACATTAGTTGGAAAGCTAAACTGGTTACACATAGCCTGGATTCCTTGAAAGGAAGTCTGGTCAACAGGGAGGGGGATAAACTGTCCTGAAATTTAATTTTGGGGACATCGCAGTGACTGTAATTCAAAATGCAGGTTTAAATTTGTAGAAGGGGGGGGGGATTCTGATATTCCTCTATGGCAGGCGTCTCACGTACCACGCTGGTGTCGCCCAGCAGCAGCATCCTCGCAGGCCGAGTGAAGAGGGGAACCACGGCGGTCACATGGGATGCCAGGGGCGGAGCCTGACGCAGCACCGCCGGGTTTAAAACCAAGGCAATGCATGTTCTCAGTGCCTTGACGTGGTTTCTATTTTCCTCTCAGTGCTGCATATTTTCGGACTGCTCTCTGGCATATTGACCTTGACAAACGGCTGACATACAAGAGTATAAATAGGACACAGTATGTTGTTACTTCGTACTAGCATAGGGAGGGTATAGTCGCTTACTGACCATTTCTAAGGATCGGAGGGAAAAGATAGACTTGCTGCGTACAAGGACCAGATACCGAGTTCTTGGTGGAAACCTGACACAGCGTAGGCATTATAAAGTTGTATTCTCATTCTGTGGGAGGATCTGTATGCTGCTTTTGCTCTCCTGAGAATATTATTGTATTGCAATTCTGACACTCACCTTTCAAAAATATATCTGACTGCACACCATAGGAAGATCATTCTGTTGTCAGAATCTCGGTAAATTTCGTCTTGAAGATTCAAGAGGAAATTCCAGCTGGAAATGCTGTGAGACAAATATTTCTTTTAGGCTAGGGTCAGACGAACAAATTTTTCGCATCGTCCGTAAAAAAAAAAAAGTGCGTCTGAACACATGGACGTACTTTTTCACGGAATACGCGATAGCTGTCATACGATGCGCAATTTCGGCCGTGATTTCATACGGATCCAAACCAGGAAACTTTGGGTGTCTGGACGTTATGTAGGCTGGACATGAGCAGCGTCTGACGTCTCCTAATCACACACGCCGCTATGCGGATGCAGCGCACTCTGTACGCCAGTACTAGTGGTTCGACGTCCTTGTGAAACTGCGTTCGTTTGCCGCTTGCGTTGCGCAGCCGACCTTTTGTGCGGCCGTACTTCGTGTGTGGGCCTGCGTTGGACGTCATTTGCTGCTACCACTGCCATCATAAAGTGCGGGTAAACGCACGTTCGCACTGTGTTCGTCTGACCCCAGCCTTATACCTAAATGTTTTAATATTTAATATTGTAATATTTTGAAAGGTAGTACAGCATTTTCATGTTTTGTTGCAGTTATCTCTACTAAACCAGCACCTTCCACCTTCAAAGCTCAAAAAGCTATAGAACATGCAAAGCTTCAGAAGCGACGCACCCAGACATTGGTCAGGCCATCTTCCAAAGCAAGTGGACACACACCGCAACCTGCCACGTCTGCAGTGAACGTCACAAAGGCAAATAAGATCTGTGTTCAAAACACTGTTCAACAATGAAAATGTTTCTGACTTGAAATTACTTATTTCGTATTGATTTGAGTAGGTTAAAAACCAATATGACATTTAAAACGCTGAGTTAGCTCTCTTTTCCGAGATATAGTCCATTTATGATGTTTTAGGATATGTATATGAAATGAAGCGTGTGGCGCTTCCAGCGGCTAATCAAGGTAGTACGTAAAGCAAATATAGGGGTTGGCAAACCTGAGAGCGGGAATGAAGAGTCATTGTAGATCTTTTTTTTGTTCATTAACAACTTGTTTTAGTTCATTGTATGTTTACAGCTTGCTTGGAGTGAATGTCATAGTGTTGTTCCTTTCATTGTTTGCAGGTTTATTTTGTGGTCAACTTAACTTGAAAAGCCAGGATGCCACGTCATTGCTTAAACAAATCTGACAATTTTTGTTATGTATGTGGGGATGTGACATTTGCCGCCCAGAAACGCCCTATGACTCCACTCGTGAAGACAGCTTACCACCATTATTTTGGTATGAAAGTAGGGGATCAAGACAAAACGTGGGCACCTCATTTTTGCTGCAATTCTTGTTCTGTGAATCTACGTGGATGGATCCGTAAAAACGGACGTTCAATGCCCTTTGGCATCCCTATGAGTTGGAGAGAGCCGACAAATCATGTAGATAACTGCTATTTCTGCATGGTACCTCCTATTAAGAAAGGTATATCAAGAAAGAAGAAGTTAGGCATGAAATACCCCAACATCCCGTCAGCTATCCGACCAGTGCCACATGGGGACAATCTCCATGTACCTATCCCACCAGAGGAGTACAGTCTGGACTCAGATGAAGACAGTACGGAGGCGACATCATACCCATACCCTGAAGCTTTGACATCACAGGATCCTGATTTCGCACCTGAGTCATTGTGTGAGCCACACAGACTTACCCAATGTGAACTAAGTGATTTAATTCGAGACCTGGACCTACCAAAAGACAAAGCCGAGCTTCTAGGTTCTAGGCTCAAACAGTGGAATCTTCTAGAACGTAATGTTAAAGTGTCAGTGTACAGGAGTCGGCAGAAAGATTTGCTTCCATATTTTAAAAACGATAATAACCTAGTTGCCTGCTGTGATGTGAATGGTTTGATGACAGCTTTGAATGTGGAGCACAAGCCACAGAACTGGAGACTATTGATAGACTCATCAAAGCTTAGTTTAAAAGCTGTTTTGCTACACAATGGCAATTCTCTTCCTTCAATTCCTGTAGGCCATGCTGTACATATGAAGGAAACATATGCCAATATGAAATTACTTCTGGAAGCAATTAAGTACAAAGACCACCAATGGCAGATCTGTGGAGACCTGAAGGTGATTGCAATATTGCTGGGCATGCAGTTGGGATACACCAAGTACTGCTGTTTCCTGTGTGAGTGGGACAGTCGGGCTAGATCCTCACACTACAACAGAAAAGACTGGTCTCCAAGGGAAACTCTGCGACCCGGGGAAAAGAACGTCCAACACAGTCCTCTGGTTGATCGAAGCAAAATTCTTCTGCCCCCTTTACACATCAAACTCGGCCTTATGAAGAACTTTGTAAAGGGAATGAACAAGGATGGAGGGGCTTTCAAGTAGCTGAGAGACAAATTTCCACGGCTGAGTGAGGCTAAAGTTAAGGAAGGAATCTTCATTGGTCCTCAAATTCGTGAACTTCTTGTGGATGAAAACTTCGAGCTAGTCCTCCAGGGCAATGAGCAACCAGCTTGGAAAGCCTTTAAAAGTGTTGTGCATGGTTTCTTGGGTAACCGAAGGGCTGGAAATTATGTTGATCTTGTGAACAACCTTCTAGACAAGTACCATCGCTTAGGCTGCAACATGTCCCTCAAAATGCACTTTCTTCACTCTCATCTAGATTTCTTCCCAGAAAACTGCGGTGCAGTGAGTGATGAGCATGGTGAGCGGTTCCACCAAGACATTTCAACAATGGAACGAAGATATCAGGGTCGGTGGAACTGTGCCATGCTTGCAGACTACTGTTGGACATTGACAAGAGATGCCCCAGAACAGGAGTACAGGCGGCAAGCAAAGAGAAGGCGCACTCATTTGTAGGGCACTATTTCTGTATTTCAGGTAGTAATTTCAATTCCTCTATGTTTTTGTCGTTTTGTATGTTTTATTTTGTGTAATTTACGATTGATTGAATCAAAATAACTTTCATTTACATCGTAGTAGTAAAATATAATACTGTTGAAATTTGCTTTTCACTATAATTGTATATGGAAGAATAAGTTGTGTATCTCCGAAACTAGAGCTAATAAAAAAAATCTATTACCAGATTCGTTTTTTTCGACCCGAAATTAGTCAAGTTTAACTACTTTCATTAAGGAAACAAAAAAAGGATTTTGTTTGTTGAGCAGTGATCAGAAGTTTCAGTCACTGAGCAGGAAGACCATCAAAGGTGAAGGACCTCAATCTGGGCTTTTCTTCTTTCTCTCTATGAAGTTTCTTTTTTATAGCCATTCTTTCCCCTATAGAAAAATTAAACCTTCATCTCTACTTCTACTAAAACCCCCTCTGAAGCTAAAGTCCTCCGCTGTCCTGCAAAAAGTGAGGCTTGGTCCTATATTGCTGGACTTATGCTGAAGACTCCTTGTAAGAAGATTATTGTTATGGCTGGAGCAGGTATAAGTACGCTCAGTGGAATACCAGATTTCAGGTAAGTGACTGCACTGGGAACTCATGTGGTTGTAAATCCTTTGTCATTGAAGATTTGATGCCAGAACATTGATTTGATGGGGGTGTAATCGTCTTGCTCAGTACTTGTACTTGTCATGCCCCCCGTCTGCTATCAAGCCATGAAGCTTCCTGAAAGCACTTTTCATGTACTGCGCATGTCTTGTATTGATACTTTGTTTTATCACACAACCACATGAAACACTTGCCAGAATAAAGGGTTACGTCCCCCCCCCCAATCATGGATGCTTCATCATTGTTGCTCATAACCCTGGCAGTGAAGTCCTGTTGCTCTACAATCCTCATTCAAACCCTAACCTGCTGTTCTATCCGTTTTATTACGCTGAATGCTTCAACCATGAACTCGCCATCTTCCGATTCCTGTCGCACTAACCACCTTTTCCCATCATCCTCCACATCCTATGGTTAGTATCAGCCTGCTCCATCCATAACTGTGTTTGCAGATCACTGTACTCTAGGCTCAACCCCGATGACAGTACTTTGTACACCAAGAATAAATCACACAGCTGAAAGGTATATGAAATATTACAAAATGGAGTAAATCAAGTATAGCGCTGTTTAAATTTGTCCTTCTGAAATTAAACAGTGTTGCCACTAGGGGGAGCCAGTGTATAACCTATGAAAGAGACTATGCTGGACTTAAGAACTACAGTTGTGTTCAAAATTATTCAACCCCCACTGAAATTGAGTGTTTTGGCCAGTTTGACATTGATTTTGATCATTCAGTCATCTTGCTTACAATTAAATCAAAGAGGCACGTGTAGGTCAGACAAATATAACATAACATTTATAATGAAATAACCACAAATGTCTTCTGTGCTCACATCATTATCAGTTTTATTCAACCCCCAAGTGACATTCAATCTTAGTACTTAGTACAACATCCTTTTACAGTTATAACAGCTTTTAAACGTGAAGCATAGCTTGACACAAGTGTCTTGCAGCGATCTACGGGTATCTTTGCCCATTTGTCATGGGCAAAAGCCTCCAGTTCAGTCACATTCTTAGGCTTGCGCACTGCAACTGCTTTCTTTAAGTCCCACCAGAGGTTCTCAATCGGATTTAAGTCAGATGACTGCGATAGCCACTCCAAAATGTTCCAGCCTTTAATCTGCAACCATGCTCTAGTGGACTTGGAGGTATGCTTGGGATCATTGTCCTGTTGAAAGGTCCAACGTCTCCCAAGCCTCAGGTTTGTGACGGACTGCATCACATTGTCATCCAATATCTCCTGGTACTGAATTCATGGTACTTTGCACACGCTGAAGCTTCCCTGTACCTGCAGAAGCAAAACAGCCCCAAAGCATGATTGACCCCCCGCCATGCTTCACAGTAGGCAAGGTGTTCTTTTCTTCATAGGCCTTGTTCTTCCTCCTCCAAACATAGCGTTGATCCATGGGCCCAAACAGTTCTAATTTTGTTTCATCAGTCCACAGAACACTTCTGTGGTTTGTCCACATGACTTTTGGCATACTGCAGTCGACTCTTCTTATTCTTTGGAGACAGCAAGGGGGTGCGCCTGGGAGTTCTGGCATGGAGGCCTTCATTACGCAGTATGCGCCGTATTGTCTGAGCTGAAACTTCAGTACCCACATCTGACAAATCTTTTCTCAGTTCCTCAGCAGTCACACGGGGACTTTTCTCCACTCTACGCTTCAGGTAGCGCACAGCAGTCGAAGTCAGCATCTTCTTTCTGTCACGACCAGGTAGTGTTTCAACAGTGCCCTTTGCCTTGAATTTGCGAATGATGCTTCCTATGGTCTCTCTTGGTATGTTTAACATCTTTGCAATCTTCTTATAGCCATTGCCCTTCCTGTGAAGAGTAATCACCTCTTCTCTTGTCTTCCTGGACCATTCTCTTGACTTCACCATGTTTGTAACCACACCAGTAAATGTCTAGAAGGAGCTGAGTATCACAGTCATTTTAAAGCTGCCTAATTGGTGCTTATTATGCTTTATTGCTGCTCCGTGACATCCACAGGTGTTTTCAATACCTGATTGAAAACACTTGAATGAACCTCTGTTCTTCAGAGTGGTAGTCTTTAAGGGGTTGAATAATTGTGTCAATGAAGAATTCACAAAAGAAACCTTTACTACTGTATTACAAAACCAATTGATGTAATTTTAGTTGCATATGGTTCTTTAAAAAGTCCTTGTAGGATTTCATTCTGAATACAATTACAAATGTACACTAAATTCCCTAAAACCCTTTACAGCATTGGGGGTTGAATAATTTTGAACACAACTGTACACCTCCCAGAGACCTTTGAGAAGATTACAGGAAGGGGCGTGCTGGTGCCAGGAAAGATATCAGGAGCCTCGTGCAGGGCATGGGCAGAGCAGCTGAAAGAGTAAGACGCATGCAGCACAAAGTCCAGGATCATAACCAGGCCGGAGTGTGGAGCGAGACCTATCCAGTGCTGGAGATCGAGAACTGAGTGTGCCTAACTGCAGATCACATTCCGCTGAGTAGATCGGAGGACAACCAGGTTCCAGAAGGACATCGAGTAAGGAGCGCCGCGGATCGTATGGGAGTGCAGGTGGCGGATCGGTTCCTGTTGTGGAGATACGGCATTGGAGGAGCAGATTCGTTGGCACCGAGTTCCAGTCGCAGAGCGAGAGCTCCTTTGGTCGAGTCATTGGTTCTGGACACTTTGTTCGCCGGATGGGTGAGAGGCCTCAAGACCTACGGTTCCGAAACGAAAGTGCACACTTGGTTAATTGCTTCAAATCACAGGGCCCCAACATTGACTAGTCGAAGATAATTCTGTTCATTCACTGTCCAGTTGAATCTAGTACCTGGGTACCCTAAGACACCAATATATGAGCCTTTTTGAGCGGGACTTAAACTCACGAACTGAGGGGGCGTTACCCGTTTCTTTTCCGCCATGTGTTTTTCCCGCGTTGCGCATTACTTCATTTATTCCCGCTTAATTGATTTACATCTCAAAGTGTATGTATGTATGTATGTATGTGTATATATATATATATTTAAAATCCACAACAGTGTGCTGGTGTATAGTAATTCCTAGTGCGGTGAGACTATCCTGGGTTTATTCAGCGGCTCCTCCGGGGGTGAGCGCTAGACATGCAATTTATTGTGAGTACAGTACATGACCATTCAATATGCAGGCAACAGCTTCCCTCCCGCACGAGCAGAAGGTCTCGGAGTCAAGCAGAAAGCTTTTTTTTATTTATTTATTTATTTATTTATTTTTTGATGGTACGACTTCTCTAACATGGTCTTGCCTTTTAGTTGCTGCTAGCGGCATCTCTTGCTGAACATGCCCTCATGACTGTCAAAGATTTGGCCAGACCTTTGCATCATGGAACCATGCTTCCTAACCTTGTCTACTGGTGACATCCAGATAAGGAAACTTCCCTTTTTAACAGGGAAGTTGAACGCTAATGGCTTCTTTTCTAAGAAAGGTTGAACATTTCAACCACCAATCATTTTAAGAAATCCGAAGCTTAAACCTCTAGTTTTGAAATTAATGATTTGCAATTTCTTTAGTTTTATTCAACAATTTGTACGTGTAATGGTGGTTTTAAATTATTGACCCTGAGAACGTCTTCCATTTTGTGATGCCTTTTTAGATCTTGTTGTAGAAGATATTTTGTTAATTATGAGAAGCTATTAAGCAGTTACATTTATACAGGGGGCAGTCCATACAGGCAGGGCTGCCATCAGGGCATTACGCCTAATGCTGCAGTAAGGACCGGGGGGCCCAGGGCCCCAACATCAGTGGCACCATAACAGTTTTACAGCTCCAGTATCAGACTCAAGGAGTCCGAATCCAGAGCTGTACTGGCCAGCAGCTTCCCAAGCACATGGCTAGTGTGTGTCAGCGCCAAAGCAAATAGTACAAAATCATACATAGGGCCCCTTAGTTCATACTGAACTCACAAGATTGTGAAAATAAACGGGCACATCAAGGATGCTGTTACTGCTCAAGGAATTGCAGCGCCTCCAGTTCAGCCTGCCGCCACAGGAATAAACTCTGAAGCCGTTCCAGTTGTAAAAGATCTATTCGATACAGCGAACATGAATACTCCAACGCGTTTCGTTTGGTAATAACCCAAACGTAAATCGGAAAGAAAATGTCAAATCCATCGCCGACGCCCTTATATACAAATCCCAATCCGCATTAGCCTGTAATCTTCTCTTATGTCTTTACTTCCTGTCCTTGTGTTCCATCCACCGCGTATGCGCGGGACCAACTTCTTCCATTGGAAATGACATATCGGATATTCTTCGGCAATTATTCCAAGAGGTGTACAGCTCTAGAGCTGTGTCCTCCAGATAGTGGGGCAGACACAAATTCTTCTTAATGGGAGGAGCAAGTCAATCCTCTACCCCAAAAGAAGTCCTGGGGGCCCTACATAAGGACTCCCAATGGGGGAAACCTAAAAAATAATAAGAGGGGTTACTACATGACCATAACAGCTCAACGGATCATAAATATAATTACCATATTTAAATATGCATGTGAATGCATCTGCACACACAAATACTGTATATAAATAACAAAAACAGAAAAAGACCAAATAATTCTTTTAATGTTACAATTTTTTTATATCAAGATCCACATTAAGACCACCGTTTTTCCAGGTGCCCATCCGTGAAATCCTTTCTGGCTAAGACCTTTTATAAAATCACCACCCCCGCCAATCTCTGGTTTTAAGAGGTACACCCGCTCTGCAACAGGATTCCGGCGAGAATACATCACTGCCTGACTTGGAGTCGCAACCACTCTCACAGGGATCTGGAGAGGGTCCTTGAAAAATGACTTCGAGTGGTAGAGTTGTGAAGCTTCCAGTGCGCTACCGAGATTAGCGCTGTAGTTAGAACAGTGACTGGAAGAATGGGCAGAATAATCCCATAGTCACTGTGGACTAGGGTAGTCTACCCCGATGTCCAAGATAGCATTGTACCTTTATTTGTTTTATTGTCTAAGAAAAATTTATTATTAAAAAGGGGGAGATGTGTTGAGAGCCAGCAGTGACATCAGAGGAAGGGGCGGCTCGAAGGGTAGTACCAGGAAGACAGCTCAGAGAGAGGATGCAAACCGTGTGTCTCCCCTGTGTTAACTACTGAAATAAACACCTGTTGAACCCAGCTCGCTGTGTTATTTGGATCTCATGACAGTATTTTAAGCAGACTGTGTTTTTCAAATTGTTGTGACTTAGATGAAGATCAGAGCACATTTTATGACCAATTCATGCAAAACTCCACGTAATCCCAAAGGGTTCACATACTTTCTCTTGCAACTGTATACAGAAGTCTGATTCTGTATACAGAATTAAAGTATATAGATTAAAGATATTCAGAACTCTGATATAAGTCGGCGATTTTACTGATATTTTCCCTGCAAGGCTGCCAATGTCCTCTACTCTCTCTCTGATTCACTTCCTCTCCTGCAGGCTGCAACACCCTGATAGCTGGCAACAGCCAGATTCAGCTCTCAATAGAAAAACGGATGAACTATGATTAAACTGTTATTGTATGGTATCTAGAATTAGATCAAAGATGTACAGATTTTGCAGAACAATGCTATAAGTCTGTGATACACTGTCCCTGATAGCCTGGCTGTGCCAAGACAGATTCTAATTTGCTGAAGTGTGGTAGAACTCACGGATACACACTGTCCCTGATAGCCTGGCAGTGTCAACACAGATTCTAATTCCCAGAAATCTACAACGTCACGGATACACCCTGACCGAACAATCTCCTCTCCTCTCTGATTCACTCCTGCAAACTCACACGCTGGGGCTGCACGCAGGGAAGCCTTATATAGTGTGCTGCGAGACTTAGCTCTGTGAGCCCATGATTGGGCAAAATATGCCTAATCAGGACTCTGAGCCGTGATTGGCATAGTCTTTGGCATAGCACCTGAGCCGTGATTGGCATAGCACCTGCGGTCAGGTGCAAGGCTGTAGCCAATTACAAGCTTCAGGCCAGTGGAAAGTGCATTGTGGTCCATTGTGGGCGAACACACGGAAATGTTCGGAGTTCGAACGGGCGTTGTTCGAATCGAACTCCGAACAGAACCGAACGCTAATCCCTACTCTGCAGCGCTTCATCTTGTACACCACACACTGGTGTATTTAGGTTTTGTGCTGCCATAGACCTGACTAAACTCGTACACCCCCCCTAATTTAAATTTGACACACCCTTTCCTGTCAAGGCCACACCTCTTCCTGTTATAGCATTCAGTCGGGAGTCACTGCATGCTGGGATTTTAGTAACCTCAACATGCAACGGCTGCCTCAGATAGCCTTTACATGCTAAGATCACTGAATATGGTGCTGTTTGACGGCAGTGAAATTCCCCATAGAGAAGCAATGGTTGTTCTATTCAGAGAACACAAGTGCTTCAAAATGTCAGTGAAATGCCCTGATTTTCGGTGCTTTCATTCGACAGGTTTAATCAGGGGAATCCCATAGGTTTCAATGTTTAAAATATTCCCATTTTTATTAAATATTTATTAAACCATTTATTCTTTTAATTTGCAGCTTTAATTTTTTTAGGCATTTTTCGGTGAAATTTTTTTTTCTTTTGCGTTTTTTTTTTTCTGTAACGGACCTTTTTAAATTTATTTATAGGACCTCATATCATTTTCAGGCATTGTCGTGCAATAGTTTTGCAAACAGCTTTTAAAAGAGGTTTTTTTTCTTTTTTTTTTCTTTTGCCCCTCCATCTGCTTGTTGGCTTTTCTCCTCGGCGTTTGGCAGGTTCGTCGGCTGCGTTTTGGTCTGTTCGACAGATCGTTGGAGGCTTGTGGGTGCATTTGGTGACTGTTCCGCGGGTGTGGTGTTCTTTCGGCGAATTTGTGGTGCTCGTTCAGCAGGTATGTGGCGTCCCAGAGCGCACTGCCGCTGGATGCCTGGTCGTCTCGCTCAGAGTCCAGACGGGGTGTGGTGTGAGGGGAGTCCCCTGCGGTGGCATGGCTCGCCTCGTTCTGCTCCTTCCCATCTGACCGTCAGCACCAAATACGCAAAGCGTGGCGCCGGTGCGCCGCATCAGTGTGAAGGAGGAGCTTAGCGGGAGCCAGGAACGCTGCTGACTGGCGGAGCCGATAGGAACATCTCGCGCAGTCTGCGGTGTGTGTACAAGCACTCAAGCAGTTTGCAGCTGCTGCTCATGCAGCCCGCTCGAGTGCTTGTAAACACACATGCGCACGCACACACACAGGCTGCGTGAGATGTTCCGATCGGCTCCAGCCTGCCCTCCATCACCTTGTCCCTGCCAGACGCATAGTGGCAGCTTTTTTTTTTTTTTTTGCTGCCCCCCTTGGAAAGTGCTGCCCTAGGCCTTGTTGGCCTAGGTCAAGATACAGCACTGACACCACACACAAGCCTATCCCTTAGCAAGGATTCAAAACTGGAACCAAAATTGCAATTTTCAGACAGCCTGCGCAGCTCTGCAATGCTTTCTCCTGGTTGCTGATTTTGTCAAAATGGAAACGCCTCACTGTTTCAGATGGAGTGGGTGCAAAATGATTTTTTAACCGTGCCAGTATGTCTTCAAAAGAGCAGTCGTCTTAGTTTTCTAACCTGTCAGCATATGAGTCCCATGAAGATGGATTAATCAGATCAAACTCCTCCATGTGTCCCAGAGAAGCCATGCTGGAGATATACTATGTTGCCAAAAGTATTCGCTCATCTGCCTTGACTCGCATATGAAATTGACATCCCATTCCTAATCCATAGGGTTCAATATGACGCCGGTCCACCCTTTGCAGCTATAACAGCTTCAACTCTTCTGGGAAGGCTGTCCACAAGGTTTATGAGTGTGTTTATGGGAATTCTTGACCATTCTTCCAGAAGCGCATTTGTGAGGTCACACACTGATGTTGGACGAGCAGGCCTGGCTCTCAGTCTCCGCTCTAATTCATCCCAAAGGTGTTCTATTGGATTGAGGTCAGGACTCTGTGCAGGCCAGTCAAGTTCATCCACACCAGACTCTGTAATCCAGGTCTTTATGGACCTTGCTTTGTGCACTGGTGCACAGTCATGTTGGAAGAGGAAGGGGCCAGCTCCAAACTGTTCCCACAAAGTTGGGAGCATGGCATTGTCCAAAATGTCTTGGTATGCTGAAGGATTCAGAGTTCCTTTTCACTGGAACTAAAGGGGCCAAGCCCAGCTCCTGAAAAACAACCCCACACCATAATCTCCCCTCCACCAAACTTTACACTTGGCACAATGCAGACAGACACGTACCGTTATCCTGGCAACCGCCAAACCCAGACTCGTCCATCAGATTGCCAGATGGAGAAGCGCGATTCGTCACTCCAGAGAACGCGTCTCCACTGCTCTAGAGTCCAGTGGCGGCGTGCTTTACACCACTGCATCCGACGCTTTGCATTACACTTGGTGTATGGCTTGGATGCAGCTGCTCCGCCATGGAAACCCATTCCATGAAGCTCTCTGCGCACTGGTCTTGAGCTAATCTGAAGGCCACATGAAGTTTGTAGGTCTGTAGCGATTGACTCTGCAGAAAGTTGGCGACCTCTTCGCACTATGCGCCTCAGCATCCGCTGACCCCGCTCCGTCAGTTTAAGTGGCCTACCACTTCGTGGCTGAGTTGCTGTCGTTCCCAGACAGCTGACTGTGGAATATTTAGGAGCGACTGGATTTGTTCCACAGGTGGCATCCTGAGAGCGACCCATTCTTTCACAAATGTTTGTAAAAACAGTCTGCATGCCTAGGTGATTGATTTTTATATACCTGTGGCCATGGAAGTGATTGGAACACCTGATTCTGATTATTTGGGTGAGCGAATACTTTTGGCAATATAGTGTATGTCTGAATAAAGTTCAACTTTCTCACTCAGGCTGATTTCTGTAGGTTTTCTGCAGTGTTCTGTTACTGAGATTTCAGCTTTGTCGCAAGTTTTGTGTATTAGAATGAATAACTGCTCACTGATACAGACAAGCCTGTGGACGAGTACTTCACTGATTTATTACAGCATAAAACTAAAAACAGAGACCTACACACGAGACACAAACTACACGTAAGAAAAAATGCACACATTTACTATGCTGCCATCTGCTGGATGGAGGACGACATAATACCTCAATACTTAACACTGAATCATATTTACCTTATAACCTTTCTGTCTGAATTCACCATAATTGATGCTTTGCTTTCAAATACTTACTGTTCAGAATAATTTCTTTTGTAATCTAATCAATGCACCTTTAGGGGCATTATCTATCAATTACAATATTGATAGAAAATATTCAGCATTTAATGCCGCGCCCTGCCCCCTGGCCAGCCCTGCGAGCTCCGGGAAGCCGGCACAACTCCTGGCACCCAGCTTGTCGATGGTGCCGGTGTAACCGGAATCCACTTGGTTCACTCGGGAAGAGGCCGGACCGGACACGAGCAAGGATTGTCTGAACACGAGTCTCTTCAGGAAAGGCAAACTTTATTGTGATATCACAACAGATGCTCAAACAGGATTCAATCGCAAAGCATGAGCCCCGAGTCCCTCGTGACATCCAATCGTATACCCCAAATACATAATTAGGTACATCCCAATTAGCCCACCTCCTGATGACACTCTCCCACCCCACGTGGGTTAATACCTCCCTTTTGGCTAATACAAAGACATTCCATTAAATTGGCTGTAAATTGGCAAACTTTGTGTTAGTTTCAATAAATCATAATTAGTTGCTCTTATTGTTCCGGGCTGCGGCCTCCTCCCTTGCGCCTACATTCACTTGTTACAGATTGCACCTGGCCTGATCTCTATACTCCTTTGTCTTTCTGCGGGCCCCAACGACCTTGGAGTATCTACTTCGCTTTTCTCCTCCGTGCCAGGAACAGCAGAGATCTTTCATAGGGCTTTAATTGCTTTTTCTGCTAATCTAAACACATTCCTAAATTTCTACCTATACCTCATTCTAGTTTCAGCTAAAAACCTGCCTAGTTATATACAAGTGAACCAATATTCTGAGCAAGATGGTAGCCTGGCTTATAATGGCGGCCATCTTCCAGTCTACTTCCACTTCACCGGGGCCCCTCTGAGCCCCAGACGTGACAGATACGCTCATGCACACCGCACATTTAACTGAGTTTTATTGCTGTGGAACGGAGATATGATTTTTTTTGTTTTGGAAGGGGGCGAAAAGCTGTTAAAGGTTGAGTAAGTTTATGGGAGGGGCCCTCCATAGTGAGGTTCAGTAAGGGGCCCCATCATTTCTGATGGCTGCCCTGCATGCAGGGCCGGATTAAGATCTCCATGGGCCTGGAGCTGAATATTTTTTATTTTTTTTTGGAATTTAGTGAAATGAAAACCTATATTTTAGGTTATTTAGTAGTGCAAAACCTTGTGAGACCTGAGCAAGTCCCACCGTAGAGCAGACAGGTGGATCCAGGGGGGGCAATGGGGCAATTGCACCCCCCCGGAACTTTTGGCTCTTAGCCAAAACTGGTAGAGTGCCCCCCCACGGAACCTTTGTCTGGATGCGCCCCTGAGGCCCCGTTAACACCTGGGCATTTTTCAGCGCGTTCCTGCGCGCTGTAAAATGCTGAAGCACGGAAATCCCATGATTTCCTATGGGGCATGTTCACACCTGGGCGTTTTACAGCGCGCTGTAAAACGTCCTACGCCCAAAGAAGTACGGGAGCTTCTTTGGGGCGTATTGCAGCGCGATCATGCTGCAGTCTATGGCCATGAACGCGCTGCAATGCGCGTTCACATGTTTTTTACGTTTGCATGATACGCGCAGGTGTGAACCCAGTCTAAGAGCAGGCCACTACTGCCCTTGCTTATCCTCGGGACCCTCGCAAAAAAAGCACGCCCCTTAGTTTGCCAGATATGTGATGCACAGGTGATATGATTTACTGCTCAGCAGGGATCAAGTCCCTACAGAAACAAAGTTTCTCGCGCGGGTCCATTTCAGCTGAGGTGGTAATAGGGAGCCATATCCCTGACCCGCTCTCTTACTATATTATGTGTGAGCCATGGATAATGGCACACTCTGTGCTAACTGTGTGTGTGTGTGTGTGTTTTTTTCCAAATTTTATGATCTATTCTGCTTCTCCTCCCTCCCCCTTCATCTGTATATGTTTTACAGAGCACATGGTAGCATGGCAGGGGGAGTTTTTCGGGCTCTTCTGTGAGGGATGGGCAGGTCCAGCATGTTGACGTGTGAACTGCTGGCAGCCTCTGCGTTCCTTCTCTCGGGGGGGGGGCTTTTTCATTTCAGTGAGATATGTGGGAGTACGATCCCACATGCTGCTAACCAGCACAGCAGGAACTGCATTCCCATTTGGTGTAGTCTGGGAATGCAGTTCCTGTTTCTCCCCATTCGCCAACCCCCCTGCTGCCCAGTTATTGCAGGATACAGTCGGCATTTCTCCAAGGTAATTCTTTATCTGGTTTGTTAGTGGATCCTGAGGAACGGAGTTAAGAAACCCTAGTCTAGCATATTTATCTAGCCATGCACCAAGAGGTTACTTGCAGAACAATCAATTGTTTTGCTGAATTATCTACTTGCTTACTATTGTAGAATTTTATTTGATGTAATATGGTGTGGGTTTCCTTTTTTTATTTCTACCCTAGAACTTCTGGCTCTGGACTTTACGACAACCTGCAGAAATTCAATATTCCGTGCCCTGAAGCCATCTTTGATATTGACTATTACTTATAACCCAAGGCCTTTCTTCACACTTGCTAGAGAACTCTACCCAGGAAAGTACAAACCCAATATTGTCCACTATTTTGTGAGATTATTACATGACAAAGGGCTGCTGATGAGGTGCTACAAACAATACATTGATGGACTAGAAATGAGTAAGTTTATGTTGCTGGTGGTAATGCCTTTGCTTGTACCGTCTGTGTTTATTTGCAAATTTACATAACCATATAGGCTTTTTTTTTCTCTTGCAGGAACCGTTTTCTCTAACATACAAACGTTAGCTCAAATTTTAAAGAAATATTATTCAAATAAGCATTACACTTGGTGGTTATCCTTTAATCTAAAAGTTTTTTTACATGTTCTAAATGGACACTGGTCAAAACGAGTGCAGAGGAGAAACTGAGGACTTAAACAGTGGCGTCACTAGGGTTGGTGTCACCCGGTGCGGTAACTCGTGGTGTCACCCCCCCCCCCCCCGGTTTTACGGTTTCTTTAACTACTCTTAGGCTGGGGTCAGGCGAACGCAGTGTTAACGTCCGTGTAGCCGCACTTTAGTACGTCCGTATTAGCAGATAATCATGACCAATGAAGGCCCACACAAAGTACGTCCGCACGGAAGTGCGGATGTACTACGGATGTGGCAAACGGACGCCGGTTAGCAAGAATGTCGAACCGCTAGGACGTACGTGCGGAGTGCACCAGGTCCGCATAGCTTTGTGTGTGTGATGGAACGTGGTCAGAATGACTGCATTTATACGTCCAGCATTTTTGACGGACATGTTTTTTCACTGGAATTAATTTTCCCTCCTATATCCGTCAGTCACAAAAACGGACTGTGTGGCCACTACTGCGTCTTCCGTCAAAGTGCATCCGTACTGCACGGGCGCAGTCCGTAGAAAACGCGCTTGTCTGACTCAGTACTCCCATATAACACTGAATGCTCATACACGGCGCACATTGCTGTGGAGCTCTGTGATATGCTCACACACAAATTTTGGCGAACTGCCAGCAAGTATGGTGCCTGTTCGAAGGCAGTGAAAGTCCCCATAGAGAAGTAATGGTTAATCTGTTCAGAGACACCGAACAGCAGAGAAATGTCCTGCTGTACGGTGGTCTCATTCGGCAGGTTTATTCAGGCGAACACCTGTCATGCGCAGGTACTGGGGTGGCACCTCTGTCAAGGATTCAGTGTAGAGGGTGGTCAGTTCAAGCCCAGTATGCTAGTGATAAAGGAGGAAGGAGGCGGATACAGGAGTAATAAAGCAACGGAAGGTTTATTTAAACCTGGAACAATGACCGGGATAAACAAAAGGGGGACAATGAATAATGTATTACAACTGGGAGAGACAGGAATGGGACTGATGCACAATAATGGGACAAAGCAGACAGGGCTGAGAAATTGGTAGATGGACAGTACAGGAACTGGATTGGACAGAAGATGCACAGAACACAAACCGAAGACAAGACAAGGAGAGCGGGACTGGAAAAGGGTTGACTAGAAACAGAAATTAGACGATACTGAAAGACCCTAGAACACTTACTGAACACAGAATAGGAAGGGGGGTGACAGGAGATCGAGAAACCGGGCACTGAGGATCTTGGAGGGTCTCTGGAGGCACGGATCCCTGGAAGTGCTGCAGAGGCTTGGAGATCGGGGGTCACGGTAGTATCAGTCCACAAAGCGCAGAAGGGAGCTGTTGCAAACAGGTTGGAGTATACACTGAATGAATCCCAATGCACCAGCATTGGGCTATGGGAGTGTCTGGCTTAAATCAAAGTCTTGATTGATTGCACCTGAGGTGCCAGCAAGAATAAATTGAAACTTGGCATGCTAAATTCAAGGCGATTATTGCTTTGAAGCAGCACCAGTTCTGTTCTTCTTGCGCTGCCACCGGCGTGGGGCATGACAACACCATAGGTTTCAATGTTAAAAATATTCCTGGTTTTATCCAATATCTAATAAACCGTTATTCCTTTAATCTGTAGAAAAAAAGTCTCTTATTTATTGATGTTTTCTTTTTTCTGTAAGAGACCTTTAGTATTATCATCCTTCATAGGACCTTTTTTATATGTAAATTCCAGACATTTTCGTTCATATTTTTTTTTTTATTTTTAATGACGGGTTTGTGGGAAATTCGGTGGCGGATTCCCTGTACTTCAGGGACTCTGCAGTGAATTCACTGGGGAATCAAATTTCCCCGAAGTGCGCGGAACAGAACACTAACAGGGTTACTGAAAGAGAGGTGAAAAGCAGGAGAACGGCTGTAGAATGGAAAATTATAGGTCAAAATAGCCAAACCAGAAAAATTCGCCAATTAATTTCACTTTCCAAATCGGCTATTTTGACCTAGAATTTTCCATTCTCCAGTCATTCTCCTGCGTCATTTCGTTGCTCTGTGAATATCCCCTTTAGTGGTGGGTCCCCCCCCGGAAAGTGTCAACCTAGGCCTTGCCTACCCGGTGAGGGCTGCCCCCCCTTGTGACGCCACTGTTTACACATTTATTTTGTGCACCCCTCCTGTTGTTCACTCTGGTCAGTGTATAAACTCTAATGTTAAGCATTAGTCTGGACATGACCTGCTGTTAACTTCCTGTAATCTGTAGCAGAGATGCTGGATGCGGGGTTTGCCACTCAATCCGACGGCGCTTAACCCCTTCGCTGCGGATGACTTGTGGGGAACGTCCTCATTGACTCCCACTATATGCGGAGGACGTTCCCCCACACGTCATCCGCAAGCGGGAGCCCTGGCGGAGATACTCACCTCTCTGGGGTCCCGCAGCGTTTTGGGAAGCCAGATGCTGAATATAGGCCAGCCCCCGACGTTTGACGTCATTTCCAGGCGACCCCCCCCCCGGGACATCGAGAGTCTCCCCTTTTAAGCGGTGCCTGGTTTTAACCCCTCACATACCGGGCTACGATACTGTCGCTGTGTCGCAGCCTAGCTCCGGTGGTGGCCGCTATCTTGGCGGCTCCACCTCTGGGTCCCCCCCTGGCTATCTAACGTCATCGCACATGGTGCAATGACGCGTCAGTTAGTCAGGGAACCCCTAGCTTCCCAAGGAAATCCCCTGGGAAGATGGGGGGTTCCTTTTTAACCCCGATATCTCCCGAACCGTGGCAGCTAGGGGGCATGTACGGTATCATTTGAAAGACCTGAGCATGGCCTTTCGAATGATACCAAACCTGGCCAAGTGCAAAGTAAAAAGAATAATAAATGTTTTTTTGTTTTTTTTTATTCAGCAAAATTGTTCACATTTCAATTATTAGTGCAGCATCATTGTTCACATTATGATTTTTTTCTATGGGTGCGTTTGATAAAAAATCACGTAATTCCCCCCCCAAAAAAATGTAATGAGTCCCCCTTTCTAATTTTTGGATAAGCGCACCCCATAGAAAATATAACCGCAAATGCTCATGTGATAAAATTTTCTACACCCTGTAGATGATTCAAAAATCTAATTTTATTGCATTTTTTTTGTTATGATATACAGGCAGGACATGACGTATACATCTAAAAATGATATATTCGGAGTCTGCCAGAAAGAACGAATATATACATATGTTATGTATATGTGTCTGGGTCATATAATAAAATGTGGCTTCAAATCGCATTTAACCATGATTAGCAAAAGCGGTGAAGTGCCTCAGCAGTGACGGGGTTAACGCCAGCCATTGGCAGGAGCTGAGTCCCATTCCTACTAATCACTCATGAAGCTGAGCTCAATGCTTTTCCCGGAGGTGCATGAGGGCACAAAAGCATGGACTAGTTGTCAAACATAAGTATTCCTTTTTCACTTTCTATTCATGCCACTTAAAGCTGGAAATTTGTGGAGACTGGCAAAGTGATTGGCAGCTAAAGGTTGTTTTTGTTTTTTTTTTTCTTTGCAAGTTGCTGGAATTCCTCAAAGAAAACTAGTGGAAGCTCATGGTACCTTCTCTTCTGCTGGTTGCCATCTGTTACAGTTCTTTTCCTGCAAAGGAAGCTCGGGTAAAATTCTTGTTTGCTTGTCTGTCAGTTGGAAGTCAAACTTGCAGATGTTACTTCATGTAATTCCTCCCCCTAGGACTGCATTATGAATGGCTGGGTACCTCGCTGCAAAACATGTTCTGGAGTTGTTAAACCAGACATAGTATTTTTTTGGAAGACTTGCCAAAACGGTTTAATAAATATTTGGAGGACTTTCCAAGAGCAGATCTGCTAATTGTAATGGGGACTTCTTTAAAGGTAACTCTTCCAGGTTTGAGTTTTGGTTTGTTTGTAAAATAAATACCAACACTATGTGCTAATGCTACTGATTTTGGCCAAAAATCTTCAATGTTCTGAGCAGACCCTGGAATCTACAACTCTGCAATAACCGTACTAGATACACATACTTGGTGAATGCCAACCTTTGTTTTAACTGGTGCTAGAAAGGAAAGTCACTGTCTTCGATGGAAAACATTAGTGTTGGCATCCTGACTTTGTCTTCTATTAAAACTTGCATGTCTTTGTTACAGAGCATTTCTAGTAATGTATAAGTATGTTCTTTTGTTTTGCATTTTCCAGACTCAGCCTTTTGCCAAAATCATTAATTCTGTACGTCCGAACGTCCCACGGCTGCTCTTTAACAGAGACTTGGTTGGCCCATTTAAGGACAAACCATTGAAGAGCACAGATGTAGCAACTTTGGGAGAGCTCCGTTATCTGATCAGAAAGCTTGTACATGTTTGTCACTGGGAAGATGACATGGATAAAGTCTTAAAACCTCACACGTCAAAGGCAGGTGTCCAATAGAGTAGGTTGTTGCTTTGGTAAAGTTCTTCTGGATTCCACATTTCTAGTAGGCTAAAACCATATCTACCAATAAAGCAATGTGTAGACCTGTTGCACATGTTCCATGGTGTTTGCCAACGTCACATTTTTGAAGGAAATAATTTGGCATATTTACCAATACATGTAGCTGCTGTAAGTAATGGCTTGTAAGCGGAGAAGTCTTCACAGCAGAAATCCTGAAGAATCTCACTTGGGGTAATGTCTGGAGGCTTTCTTGAATCCTTATGGGTTTAACTGAACTGCTTGCTACAAAATTATCAGTAAAAATGTCTCCTGTCAACAAATGTAAAGCAATTAATCTAAATGGTTTTACCTCCAGCTTTCTAAAGCATTCCTATCTTGTCTCCTCCCAGGATGAATGAGTCTGCTTTCCAGAGGTGCAGGGGATGTGGCCTTTGCATACTGTGACAAATGGCACAATCCAGGTCAAAATCATTATGCAGATGGATTTTACAATGGTTTTAAGAAGTGGATCGCATTGACTAGCGGTGAAAGGACTTGGCAGGATACAGGAAGAGCAATAGTTTGAACTGCATGTTTAAGAATTTTTGTACGTCATAGCATTTGAGGCCTAAAGTTTACTGGACAGCCAATCCGAATGACCGTGTCCCTTTTTTAAGGTACTGTATCGAAAGGCTTATCTGCACTTTTATTGTCGCATTTTAAAGTTTTATGTAATCTTAAGGGTCTGTACTATTTTGTGTGCATCTGGTACCAATCTGTTAATGATTCTATATACATTTGAATAAAAAAAAAAACTTTTTAAACCGTCGTTACGTGGGTTCAATTTCAAGGATGAAGTAGTATATATACGCAAAAGATGGAAGAAAAAGCAACAAAATTTTCAGCTTAAAGACCTTGAAGCCTTTAATGCACTAATTTAAACCCTACATAAATATGCCTAGTTACTGACCACATCATGATTTCTTCCCCCCCATACTCTTGAGTGATGACATTGTAAATTTGTCACATACTGTATAAAATTGGCAAATGCCACTCCCATAACTCACAATCTCATTTACCATGCTGCAAGCAAGTTCATTGTTTTATACATACAGGGTTATTCAGAGAAAGGTGAAAAACAGGAGAAGAGAACAATCTAGACCAAATAGCCGACTTGGAAAGTGAGATAAATTTTTCATGTTATGCTATTTTGACCTAGAATTTTCACTTCTCCAGTCATTCTCCTGATTTTCACCTCTCTGAATAACCCATGTAGTTTATTTTAGTCCTTGAAATACAAGCTTCCAGTTTTTTTTGTTTTTTTTTTTTGGAGAAATTACCATTTTTAAAAGTGTCCCATAGAATGTATAACCACAAAGACTTGGATGATAAAATGGGGGGGGGGAGAATAATTTAAAAGCTGTAAATAATTGTAATCCTTTTTTTAAAAAGCTTTTTTTGTTGTAGCCTTCTGATTTGGACCTGATGTATACATATAAACTATTTTGAATCTGCTGACAATAAGGATATAGACGTTGTTTTGGTCCTTCAATAAAACCTTACTTCACATCGTGATTTAAGGCTGGGGTCAGACGAGCATCATTGGAGAGCGGAAAAAACGTAGAGTTCCTTCCACTCGATGCCCACCTCGCTGAGCGCACTCAGTGCGATCCTCCTACAGAGGATTGCGCTTTGCAGCCCCGTCAACTTGCATCGACGGGGAGGCTTTGTGGACAGACTCTTGTTGCGAGTAGGGATGAGCGGTTCGGACGGTTCGGAGTTCGGACCGAACTTAGCCTGTTCGTTCTGTTCGCGAACCCCGAACAATTCCGGGTGTTCGCTGCATGTTCGACCACAATGCACTTTCCCACTGGCCTGAAGCTCGTAATTGGCTACAGCCTTGCACCTGACCACAGGTCTGGTGCATCACAGGTTCAACACTATACCAATCACGGCTCAATCATTGGCTCAGAGCTAAGTCCCGCAGCACACTATATAAGGTTTCCACGCAGCGCTTCTGCACACATTTGAGAGGAGATTTCATAGGAGATAGTTGTGTGTTCTTTTTTTTTTTATTGTAATAAGTTTTTATTGTTTTACAAACTTTTCACATGGTGCACACAGTATCGAAGTAAAAGTTGCGACAAGGTAAAGCATATAACTTCAGGATATTTGTAGGATGAGACATGGATAATAAAAGACATTTTCTTTATAATGTGTGCAGGAGTAATTTTGGTTTAGCCAACAAGCAAACAAGTAAAAGCATTTAACAGTAATGAATTAGCAGTAATGTTGGGGGTGTACGTAGTTGGGGTATTCTGAATGTGTGGAGGGCGGGGGAAGGTGTGGTATGGCAAATTGGTTTACATTTGTTAGTTCGCATACAGTTGTGTAAGGTATGGTGCTTAGACGCGGGGGTGTGCCTCTGACCAGTAGAACCATCTGCATAGGTGTGATGCGCTCGTGCCTGAGGTACTATGTATTAGGTCCTCAATATCTCGGGTGTTATGTACCTCTTGGAGCCATTCGCGTATAGTAGGGACATCGGGGGTTTTCCAATGTCTGGGCAACACAGCCTTAGCCGCGTTTAGGAGACGTATTTCAAGCGAGCGTTTATAATCCGTGTGTTCTATGGGGGTGTGAAGCAGTAACATAGCTGCCGGTGTAAAGTCTGGTGGGGTTGTCGAGACTTTACAGATGGTGCTATGGACAGCCTGCCAGTATGGCTGGAGCATGGGGCAAGACCACCACATGTGGAGTAGATCCGTCTGTGGCGCTTTGCATTTCCAACATGAGCCATTGTGTGTGGGGTCAAAAACCGCCAGCGTTTTAGGCGGGCGATACCACCTAGACAAGAGTTTGTAGGCTGTTTCTTGGGATTTGGTGGCAATAGAGCAGGACGTGGTGAGGAGGGTGATTTGATCCCATTCCTCATCTGTGAAGGACAGTTGGAGGTCTTCCTCCCATTTGGCGCGATAGGAGGGGGTAGGGTTCGTGAGGGATTGTAACAGGCCATACATGGTGGATATGCCTTGAGACGGAAGATGTGGTCTCTGGGCCAGAGTTTCAAATTGGGTGAGGGAGCGTGTGATTTGAGGTAGTGGGGCTAGTGAGCGTATATAAGTCGTCAGTTGGTGGAAATGGAATTTGGTCAGGAAGGATTGCGGCCAAGGTAGTGGGATGTCATCAGGGGATTTAAAATTGCTGTCCTCAATAAAGTTGGTTGCCTGTACACACTGTGGGGTTTGCATTTGTTCAGTCGCGATCAGTCTCCGTGAGAATGCAGGTAAGTAGAATAACGGTAATAGAGGTGATGGCCAGGGAGCGATGTGTGTGGATTTTTGGAGTGCCTTCCAGGTGCAGAGTGTGGCCGAGATGGTGGGGTGGTGGGTGACGTGGTAGGGAGCGTTTGTACCAGTTAGCCAGGGAAGGGAAGCCAGTGGGCCATCTACTAATGAGCGTTCCAAAGGGATCCACAGTTTATGTTCCGCGCCCGACGTCCATTCAAGTATGGGCTGTAAGTGCACTGCTTGGTAGTATCGGCGGGCATGGGGTAGTTCCAGTCCACCCGCAGATTTGGATGCGGTCAGTATCTCAAATCTGAGCCGTGGTCGGTGATTGTTCCAGACGAAGGCGGTAAATTTGGTCTGCAGGGACCTGAAGAATAAGGTGGGGACGGCTATTGGTAGGGTCTGGAACAGGTACAGTAGTCGAGGGAGTACGTTCATCTTAAGGACGTTGATACGCCCGAACCATGTTACATGGGGAAATGCCCACTTAATGAGGTCTGCTGAAATGCTGTGCAGTATTGGGAGGTAGTTTGCCGAGTAAAGGTCAGACGTATCAGCAGTGAGGGAAATGCCTAAATACTTAAGTGAGGATTCGCACCATCGGAAGGGGAACGAGGTTTGTAGCTGTGCGCGTAAAGGGGGGGACAGTAAGCCCTAAGATTTCTGATTTATTCATGTTAATTTTATAATTGCTAATAGTGCCAAATTCTCGTAGTAGGGAGGTGAGGGCGGGGAGAGAGATTAATGGTTGGCGTATAAAAAAGAGCAGATCGTCTGCATAGGCTGCCACCTTATGCCGGTGACCCGCAACTTCAATGCCGTGAATCGAGGGGTCAGAACGGACTGCGTGCAGTAGGGGTTCAAGTGAAAGCTCAAATAACAGGGGTGAGAGGGGGGCAACCCTGTCTGGTGCCGTTTCGGATACGGAAAGGGGGGGTAAGGGTGCCATTCAGGTTGATACGTGCTGTAGGGTCTGCATAAATGGAACCAATCCATGCTAGCATGTTGGAGCCAAATCCCATCTGCTGTAGGGTGTAAAACAGATAGGACCAACTGACCCTGTCAAAGGCCTTTTCGGCATCGGTTGACAGTAACAGAGAGGGATCAGATCGAGATTTGGCGGCCACATGAATGAGATTCAGTGCCCTGACTGTGTTGTCTCTGGCCTCCCTCCCAGGTATAAATCCTACCTGATCTGGGTGTACTAAACGTGGAATGTAACGTGCCATCCGTAGGGCAAGGGCTTTGGCGAAAAGTTTTAGGTCTTGGGTCAATAGTGATATGGGCCGATAATTAGCGCATAAGTCATAGTCTTTGTTGGGCTTGGGTATTAATGTGATGGTGGCAGAGAGTGATTGAGGGGGAAGGGCGTGGGGACGCTGTGTCAGAGTGTTGAATGCCTGTAACCAAGCCGGAGCTAATGTGGGAAGGAATGTTTTATAGTATCGGAGGGAGAGGCCGTCTGGGCCCGGTGTCTTGCCCGTGGGGGTTAGTTTGATGGCATTGTGGAGTTCTTCTATCGTTAAAGGGGAATCTAATGCCTCACGCATGAGTGGAGTCAGTTTAGTGTGTGTGTGTGCGTGTCCACGAACTTGCGCATGGAGTCAGAGGAGGAGGGTTGATGGTCTGTGGGAAGGTTGTACAGTTCTGTGAAGTGGTCATGTAGTAGGGAAAGCATATCTTGCGGTAGCGTGACGTGTGTGCCCTGTGGGGTGCGTAATTTAGAGATATAAAGCTTCTCTCTGTGAGCTTTGAGTGCGCGTGCCAAGAGCCGTCCACATTTGTTGCCATGTTCGTAAAAAACACGGCGAGTAGTGAGGAAAGCTTTTTGAGCGGTCTTGTTTAAGAGTGTGCTTAGTTCGGTGCGAAGTTCCAGGAGCTCTGCGTAAACGGTTTCGTCTACATAGAGTTTGTGGGACCTTTCCAGCGCCTGAATGCGGTGTATGAGCGTGACCCTTTGAAGATTGTAGTGCTTTTTTTTTATCGAAACCCTGCTGTATCAGATAACCACGGATCACAGCCTTATGTGCTTCCCACAAGATTTGAGGGGAGGTGTCAGGTGAGGAATTTTCTGTGAAGTATTGCTGGAGGGTCTGGAGGGTGCCTTTTTTAACTATGGGGTTGAGCTGGTTTGTTAGTCGTTTTCGTTTCTTTTAGGATCGCTGAGGAGGAGGGTGGTGAGTGTGAGTAGGACTGGGTGGTGGTCGGACCATGTCATCGGGCCTTTGTCCACCGTGTCTAATAGGTGAAGATGGCCAAAAGGTAGGAACATACAGTCCAATCTCGAGTAGGACTGGTGTGGTGCACTGTAGAAAGTGTAGTCCCGTGTGGTGGGGTGGGTGGCACGCCAGCAATCCACTAGGCGGTGTGAGTCAAGGGCCGAGTGGGCCTGTCGTATTACGGAGTGCGGGACACTGGTAGATCCTCGGGAAGTATCTAAGCGCGCATCGAGTGGGAGGTTGATGTCCCCTCCAATAAGTACAATCCCTTCCTGAAAGTCTGCTAGGATGCCCAACAAGGAGCGGAGTACCTTGTGCTGTTTTCTATTAGGCAGATAGAGGCGAAGGTGTAAAGTTGCCCTCCTACTGTTCCTTTGACAAAAGTGTAGCGGCCATCTTGGTCTAGTTTCGTATCTGTGACATTGAGGGGGAAATCTCTAGAGAAGAGGATAGCTGTACCACACACCGGCAGAGGAGTTGCTGAAAAAAACAGTCAGGAACTTCAGATCACGCAAACGCGGTGCCCTATCTGCTTCAAAGTGTGTTTCTTGTAAAAGGACCACATCTGCGTGATTAGATCTGAAGTCCCGAAGGGCCATATGCCTTTTTTCTGGTATGTTCAAACCCCTAGCGTTAATCGTGAGGACTTTGATGGGTCTGGGTGCTGTAGCCATAGTACCAATAAGGGGGGTAGGTATGCGTCAATGGGAGGGGGAGGGGTCGGGGAAGAAAAAGAGCTCGGGTCGAGATGCCCGCTCAGCGTGTGATATGCCGCCAACCGATCCATGCGGTGTCGGACCGGGGTCCTCCTGGGCAGAGTTTTGCATTGTCAGAGACTAGCATGCGCATCAGGGAGGTCACCAGGGCAACCTGGCCGGTGATGGACCCGGGTCAGTGTTGGGGGAAAAAAAAGGATAACAGGATACAGAAGGCAGTCCTCAGGAGGATCCAGGACTGCGTGGAGAGTGTTATTCAAGAGGGCATCCATTGATAAAACTCACCGAGGGGCGAATGTCCAGGGAGATCAGGTGCGGAAGCAGTCTTTGGGCATTGAGTGACAGTCCCGACGGCAGGCTTGAGAGTTCCGGGGGTCTCCAGAACTGTGGCCATCCGGTGGTGTCGGAAGCCATGTCATCGCGTTTCCAGGAGCCTTCCACGGCGAAATTAGAACCATCAATCAAGTTCGGCCAGAGTAGCGGCTAGATGAAGGTCATCCGTCTTGAGAGTCAGAGGGCGCCAAAGTCCGAGTCGATGAGTATCGGCGACGACGAGGCCTCTGGGGTCGTGAGGGCGCTCCGAATGACGGGGCGTACATGTGTGTCAGGTCCGGCCACGCAGATATTATGTCTTTAGGTAAGGCAAGGGCTTCCAGAAAGCCCTGAAGGTCAAGTTCAGAGCGTAAGGTTGCAGGGCCAGCATCAGTGCGGACCTGTATGCCAAATGGGAAGAGCCACTTGTAAGCGATGCGCCGTTCCTGAAGAGCTGCCGTGAGGGGGCGCAGAAGGCGTCTAGATTGCAGGGTCGCTGGTGACAGGTCTTGAAATAAGGAGATGCTTGCGTCTTCGAATATTACAGTGCGAGATTGTCTGGCTGCTTCCATAATTTCCTCTTTGACAGCGTATCTCAAAAGACAACAGACCACGTCTCTCGGCGGTGCATCTGGAGGACCTTTAGGGCGTAAAGCTCTGTGGAGGCGTTCAAAATCGATCTCCGTGTCAGGGCTTCGTTGTATTAGACCATTAAATAAGCGAAGTAAGGTGCGCTTCAGGTCTGACGGGGATTGCTCTAATTCAGGGAGGCCTCTCACCCGTATGTAATTTCGGCGTGCGCTATTTTCTAGGTCTTCCAAGTGACGTGCCATAGTCTGCAAAATTTGATGTTGTGATTGCAGTGAGGTGGTGTGGGTCGTCAGGGTTTCAGATTGGCGGGCCTGTGTTGTCTCCACGTGTTGTACCCGATGTTGCAGGCTGCCGAGCCTGATTTCTGTGAAGAGGGAGTCCTGGAGGCCTGATGTCGACGCTGCCAGGTCTGCCTTGGTGGGTAGGGAGCTGAGGACGTGGTGGAGCTCCGGCGGGAAGTCCCATGGGCCTGTTGAGCGCGTGGGAGAGCTGGGGGCCGAGGATGCAGGGGTCGCCGCCATTTTGTCCCGCATTGGCGCGTGTACAGTGTCCGGGATCGGCATTAAAAACTGCCAGATGGAGCTCGTTGGCGGGTCCCCGGCGGTCTCGGAGGGGCCTGGAGTGGTTGGCGGTTTGCGGGGCTTACCCATCTCTCTGTGGATGGGGTGCGGAGGAAGGTGAGCGGATCAACTCGGCGGAGCTCCGGGCTCAGGCGGCCATTGCTCTCGGTGCGCAAGCCACGCCCCTCCTAGTTGTGTGTTCTTACTGCCGGTCTGCCACGCTACTGGGGGGGTCTCATTTCTACCAAATATCTGGGAATTGAGGTGATGTGTGTCTTGTCACTGCCAGCAAGTATTTTGGGGGTCACAAATTTCTACAAAACATTTGGGAATTGAGGTGATCTGTGTCTTGTCACACAGCCAGTGCCACGCAGTATTTTGGGGGGGGTCACTAATTTTTACTAAATATCTGGGAATTGAGGTGATCTGTCTCTTGTCACTGCCAGCAAGTATTTTGGGGGTCACTAATTTCCACAAAATATTTGGGAATTGTTATAATCCGTGTGTTCTCACTGGCTTCACCCATCAGGGTGTCTCACGGATTTTATAGGAGGGAATTGTAATCTGTGTCTTGTCACTGGCTGCCAGCTATCAGGGTGTCTCACTGAGTTATACCAGAGTTCTTTAAATCTTTATACCAGAGTTGAATCAGAGTTCTGTATATCTTTAATCTATATATCACTCACCATGTCAGAAAGACCAAAAAGGACAGGCAGACGCTCCCAGACACAGATAAGAGGGCAAGCAGCCTCTGTGTCGGGAGGCTGTGCCTCTGATCATTGTGGACGTGGTGCATCCTCTGCAGGGGCACGCTTGTCCTTTATAACTGGTGCTGGCCGTCTTCTTAAGCAGCAGTAACATACAGAGGATTTGGTGTATTGGCTAACCAGGCCATCCTCATCCTCCGAGTCCTCTGCCAGCCAGGCTTGTAGTGCTTTACAGTCCACCTCAGCTGCCAAAGCATCTAATGCAGCCTCCATGTCCACAGGTACTCCTGCTGTAGCCTCACTATCACACACGGAGGAGCTGAATTGTTTGACTACAATGACAGTGACATGCTGCTTGAGGATGCGCAGCAAGTACAGTGCTCTGATTCAATCTCTGAGGTTGAGGAAGGGATTATAATCAACCTAGAGAAAGGGGGTGCCAGTGATGACACACAAATAACTGGCACTCATGTTGCCCCAGCAGCTGCAGCATACTGCCAAGTTGGCTCCAGTGACGAGGAGATAAGGGGTGAAGATGACATTGATGATGAGCTCACTGACTCCACCTGGGTGCCAGATCGAACAGAGGAATCAAGTGAGGAGGAGGGGGAGGAGGAGGAGGCACAGCAAACACGAGGCACAACATCCTCTATGACCAACCGTAGCACTAGCCAGTCCAAGGCATCAGATGTCAGAGCTGTTCCGGTGCAGAGCGCTGATGTCTCAAAGCACACGCGCAGGAACTCTGCTGTCTGCTGGGAGTTCTTTAAGAAATGTGCAGCAGACCCCACCGTTGCTATTTGTAATCTACGTCAGATGAGGCTTAAGCGTGGGAAAGACACCGAACAATTGGGTACCACGTGCTTGAGGCGACATATGACCTCCTGCCACACATCCTGTTGGCGCAAAACTTTGCGTAGGTCGTCCTCCTCCTCATCTGTCTCTACCCCCACTGTATGTCCTGCCATGTCATTGCCTACAACCTCCACTGACAGGGATGATGCTACAGTAATGGATGTACCATTTTTTTTAGTCCACGACGCCCAGGGACATCAAATGTAGGCACCCATTGCCAGCGTCTTCACCATATGGTGCAGGACTACCATGGGGCAAGGGCAGACCTGGATACCTTTCCAGCAGATGATCCACTGGCTTACTGGGTGTTGAGATTGGATCACTGGCCAGAACTTAGCCAATATGCTATGCAGCTACTAGGTTGCCCTTCATCTAGCGTGCTTTCTGAAAGGACGTTCAGTGCCGCTGGAGGTTTTGTCACAGACAAAAGAGTGCGTCTGTCCACCGACTCTGTAGACCGGCTGACATTTATAAAAATGAATCCGTCCTGGATCAGCAGCTATCAATCCCCTGATGCTGAAGTAATGGAATAGATCGGGGATGTCCTCTTCTGCATTCACAAAACCTCCAGCACTGAACTCTTCCACAATACCACAAAAGGGTTACGGTGTGAAGGCACTTGCTTTGGCTGCACTGACGCCTGTGCCAGATTTATATCATTTAAATTTTTTGAACCGCAGGGTTCAACCCTGCACTCTTCCACAATACTACAGAGTGGTTACTGTATGATAGTACTTGCTGGCCTGGCAGTCTGACACCAAAAGCACAATATCTGGGTGCACTGACGCCCATTGCTAGATTCATATATTCTTAATATAGGACCACATGGTCCACCCCTGCACTCTTCCACAATACCATAGAGGGGTTACTGTATGAATGCACTTGCTGGCCTGGCACCAAAAACACAATATCTGGGTGCACTGCCACTGACGCCTGTATCAGATTCATATCCTCAGAGGGGTTACGGTGTGACGGCACTGTTGCCGACGCTAAAGGCCCAATTTTCAAGCACCTAAGTTTCACAATCATTTAGCCAAAAAATCACTAAACTTTTTCTACGTGTCCGAAAAAGTCTCCTCTTTTCATACAGACTGCCGCCCCAAGCAGTTGTTTATGGATAGATTAAAGGAAAAGCATTAACCGTCTTTTGAAACGTAATTTTTTTGTTTTCAAGTGTTTCTATACATCCTAAAAAGCCGCCACTTCATGGGCAGGTTATGGGGACCTCCTATTTGAAGGAATTTTTCGTTTTTATTTTTAACCCTTTATTTCATGGAAAACTCACTGTCCCTTTTTTAAAAACGTTTTTTTTTTAATTTTTTGTCCTTGTTTCCTGTCCCCCAGGGCACTACCCGGACCCCCATACACCTTTTATGGCAAATATCTAGCGTATATGCCCTCTTGGAGGGCACTCTAAAAATCTAATTTTCAGCCCCATTGACTTGTATTGAGTTCGAGTTCGGATTCGAACATTTGGAAAGTTCGGATTCGAACATTTGGAAAGTTCGGATTCGAATACGAACCGAACTCTGTGTTCGACTCATCCCTAGTTGCGAGTGCATTTCGTGTGCTTGCACAAGCGTGTGACTGGCCCCGTTGCAGCGTCACAACAGGTGCTGGTAAGCACATCAGTACGGGCGCACCTAGTGCGCTCGTCTGACGCTGGCCTTAAACCTGATGAGCACAAAACTGTCAATGAGCTCAGCACACAGGTGAAATGGCTGACCAGTGAAGGGGGTTTATAGTCTGTAACTCAATTTTGTGTTTTACAACTGAGCTTTTAGCAATCACAGGTTTCTCAGGCAACAGTGCACGGTTGCGAGCTGGCATGTCACACGCTCATGATCAGCTAGAAGATCACCAGTGTTATTCACCTCTCCTTCACTGCCAGCTCACACTCTCTTAACTGCCAGGCCATTCCACACTCAGTCCCATCTCATAACAGCAACTGAGACTAGGGTTCCCACCCGTCCGGTTTTGACCTGGACTGTCTGTTTTTCGGGTCATGTGTCCGGGTTTGGGATCACCTGTCATCAGACACATGACTCTGCCTCAGCTCGGACCCTGGAATGATTTCTTCACTCACAGGCAGGCTGCGTGTGCGTGAAGAAACGCTCCACGAATCACTGGCAGTGTGGGGGTGGTCTGCAGTGTCGTCTCCTTCCCACTCTGCCTCCTCTTATCAGCCCCTTGCTCCCTCACATGCTCCAGACCACATGCATGCTGGCTGTGACATGTGGAGCTGCTGGGACAGGGAGGAAGGATTGAGGAGCTGCTGGAAGGAGCTGGGTAATACAGGCAGAGCATGACGGTCCCCCCCCTCTCCTCCACCACCCCATTGCCCCTAGTCATCCTCCCTCTCCACCCTTCCCCCTCTACACCCTTCTCATCTCCCTCTCACTGTCCCCCTTTCACCTCTTCCCCACCAACCCTCCCTTTTCTCCTTACTTTGCTCCCTCTATCTCTCCCTCCCCAATCTCTCCCTCTCCCCCCATCTCTCCCTCTCCCCCTCCCCCTCTCTCCCTCTCCCCCATCTCTCCCTCTCCCCATCTCTCCCTCTCCGCCCCCATCTCTCCCTCTCTCCCCATCTCTCCCTCCCCCCATCTCTCCCTCTCCCCCATCTCTCCCTCTCCCCCCATCTCTCCCTCTCTCCCCATCTCTCCTCCCCCCATCTCTCTCTCCCCCCATCTCTCCCTCTCACCCCCATTCTCTCTCTCCCCATCTCTCCCCTCCGCCCATCTCTCCCTCTCTCTCCCTCTCCCCCATCTCTCCCTCCCCCCCTCTCTCCTCTCCCCCCCATCTCTCCCTCTCTCCCCATCTCTCACTCCCCCATCTCTCTCTCCCCCCATCTCTCCCTCTCACCCCCATCTCTCCCTCTCCCCCCATCTCTCCCTCTCCCCCATCTCTCCCCCATCTCTCCCCCATCTCTCCCCCATCTCTCCCTCCCCCTCTCTCCCCATCTCTCCCTCTTTCCCCATCTCTCCCTCCCCCCATCTCTCCTCCCCCCATCTCTCCCTCATCTCCCCTCTCCCCATCTCTCCCTCTCCCGCCATCTCTCCTCCTCCCCCCATCTCTCCCTCTCCCCCCCATCTCTCCCTCTCCCCCATCTCTCCCTCTCCCCATCTCTCCCTCTCCCATCTCTCCCTCTCTCTCCCCATCTCTCCCTCTCCCCCCCATCCTCCCTCTCTCCCATCCTCCCTCTCTCCCCATCTCTCCCTCTCTCCCCATCTCTCTCTCTCTCCCCATCTCTCCCTCTCTCCCCATCTCTCCCTCCTCTCCTCTCTCCCCCCATCTTCTCCCCATCTCTCCCTCTCCATCTCTCCCTCTCCCATCTCTCCCTCTCCCCATCTCTCCCTCTCCCCCATCTCTCCCTCTCCCCCATCTCTCCCTCTCCCCCATCTCTCCCTCTCCCCATCTCTCCCTCTCCCCCATCTCTCCCTCTCCCCCATCTCTCCCTCTCCCCCATCTCTCCCTCTCACCCCCATCTCTCCCTCTCACCCCCATCTCTCCCTCTCCCCCACCCATCTCTCCCTCTCCCCCACCCATCTCTCCCTCTCCCCCACCCATCTCTCTCCCCATCTCTCCCTCTCCCCCATCTCTCCCTCTCCCCCATCTCTCCCTCTCTCCCCCATCTCTCCCTCTCTCCCCATCTCTCCCCCATCTCTCCCTCTCCCATCTCTCCCTCCCCATCTCTCCCTCTCCCCCATCTCTCCCTCTCCCCCATCTCTCCCTCTCCCCATCTCTCCCTCTCCCCATCTCTCCCTCTCCCCCATCTCTCCCTCTCCCCCATCTCTCCCTCTCCCCCATCTCTCCCTCTCCCCCATCTCTCCCTCTCACCCCCATCTCTCCCTCTCACCCCCATCTCTCCCTCTCACCCCCATCTCTCTCCTCTCCCCCCACCCATCTCTCCCTCTCCCCCACCCATCTCTCCCTCTCCCCCACCCATCTCTCCCTCTCCCCCACCCATCTCTCCCCCATCTCTCCCTCTCCCCATCTCTCCCTCTCCCCCCCATCTCTCCCTCTCCCCCATCTCTCCCTCTCCCCCATCTCTCCCTCTCACCCCCATCTCTCCCTCTCCCCCACCCTCTCTCCCTCTCCCCCACCCATCTCTCCCTCTCCCCCCCATCTTGTCCCCCCTTTCTTCACCCCCCCCCTCATCTGTAGGTGTACAGTGGGAGGCAGTTTGGGGTGAAATGGGCTTATTTGCAGATTAAAGGATCTGATTTGTGTTTCAGAGAGGGGTTAAAAGGTCTGATTTGTGGTTTGGGGTGAAAGGGACTAAAATGTGATGTGAACAGGAAGGACATGTATATGTGTGTGACTGAGTGTCTGCAGTATACCCATGAGTAGCAAAAATATTTTGGTACGCGTTGTTAGTGTTCGGGTTTGGCTTTGGCTTTAACAAAAGGTGGCAACCCTGAGACCCATGCAGTCCCTGCAGTCATGCGACATTAATCACACATTGGGAGAAGAGACTGCCACATGCATCTTTGCCTCTGCACCCAAAACTCCTTTCCCTGACCCTGCATATGTAGACAAATGTATCTCTTCCACAGCATATGTACTTGAGCTCAGGGCCAGATCTAGATATCAGGAGTAGGGATGAGCCGAACATCCCCCTGTTCGGTTCGCATTCCAACTATTTCAAAAGTTCGAACACGAGCCAAACTCAATGCAAGTCAATGGGACTCGAAAGTTTGAATTTTAGAGTGCCCTCCAAGAGGGCATATATGCAAGATATTTGCCATAAAAGGTGTAATGGGGGTCCGGGTAGTGACCTGGGGGACAGGAAACAAAGACAAAAAGTTTAAAAAAAACAAAACATTTTTAAAGGAACAGTGAGTTTTCCATGAAATAAAGGTTAAGAATAAAAACGAAAAATTCCTTCAAATATCATACCTAGGAGGTCCCCATAACCTGCCCGTGAAGTGGTGGATTTGTAGGATGTATAGAAACATTTAAAAACAATGACATTTCAAATGACGGTAAATGGTTTTCCTTTTAATCTATTCATTAACAACTGCTTGGGGCGGCAGCCTGTATGAAAAGTGGAGACATTTTAGGACACGAAAAACAAGTTTAGTGATTTTTTTTTTGGCTAAATTATGGTGACCCTTATTCAGGCTTTGGATGAAAGGAACAATAGGTGCTTTAAAATTGGGCCTTTTAGTGTCGGCAACAGTGCCGTCAAACTGTAACCCCTCTGTGGTATTGTGGAAGAGTGCAGGGTTGGACCCTGCGGTCCAATATTAAAATGATATGAAAAAGATTAGAACAATTCCCAGATATTTTGTAGAAGTGAGACCCCCCCCCAACAGCTGCTGGCAGTGAGAACACACACTAACACAACAATCTCCTCTCAAAAAACATGTGCTGGGGCTGTGTGAAGCCTTATATAGTGTGCTGCGGGACTTAGCTCTGTGAGCCCATGATTGGGCAAAATTTGCCCAATCAGGACTCTGAGCCGTGATTGGCATAGTCTTGCACCTGTCTTGCACCTAAACTGTGGTCAGGTGCAGGCTGTAGCCAATTACAAGCTTCAGGCCAGTGGAAAAGTGCATTGTGGTGCATTGTGGGCGAACATGCCGTGAACACGTGGAAATGTTCGGAGTTTGCGAACAGGTGATGTTCGAATTGAACTCCGAACAGATCGAACCGAACAGCTCATCCCTAGTCAGTGGCAGTGCACCCAAATATTTTGCCTTTGGTGGCAGCAAGTGCCTTCACACCGTAACCCTTTTGTGGTATTGTGGAAGAGGTCAGTGGTGGAGGTTTTGTGATTGCAGAAGAGATCCCCAATCTATTCCGTTACGTCAGCATCAGGGGATTGATAGCTGCTGATCCAGGTAGATTCATTTTTATAAATGTCAGCCGGTCTACAGAGTCGGTGGACAGACGCACTCTTTTGTCTGACAAAACCTCCAGCGGCACTGAACATCCTTTCAGAAAGCACGCTGGATGGACAACCTAGTAGCTGCATAGCACATTGGCTAAGTTCTGGCCAGTGATCCAATCTCAACACCCAGTAAGCCAGTGGATCATCTGCTGGAAAGGTATCCAGGTCTGCCCTTGCCCCTAGGTAGTCCTGCACCATATGGTGAAGACGCTGGCAATGGGAGGCTACATTTGACGTCCCTGAGCGTCGTGGACTAAAAAAATTTAAAAAAGGCATCAGTCAAGCGGCCCTGGCCTTCACCGCTCTTCCTCTGATAATCCGCAGCCTCAGAAGCACCTGTGTCATCACTTGGTAACCTACCAGTGCCTGGAAAGGTGTTACACAAGTGTCGCTTTAGAGCGTCCTCAAGTTTTTTCATCCTGTGCTCCCTCTGTGCGGGCAGGATGAGCTCTGCAACTTTACCTTTGTATCGTGGATCAAGAAGGCTTGCCAACCAGTAATGATCCCTCTCCTTGATAGCACGAATCCTGGGGTCCTTTACCAGGCTTTGCAGGATAAGGGAGCCCATACAGCGTAGGTTGCATTAACTTCCGAGTCTTCCTGGTCAATGAGGATGACCCCATCATGCACTTCCTCCTCCCAGCCACGTACTAGTCCTTGGGTTTCTGGGCACACAAAACCCTCCCTTGAGGAATCCCCACCTTCAATGCCCCCACTACTTAAATATTCATCCTCCTCCTGTCTGATCTGAGGACCCGCAGGAATGCTGTCTGCATAAAGACTGGGGCCTTGAGAGCTAGGGAAGGCCTCCTCTTCCTCCTGCTGCTCTGCCTCTAGTGCCACATCTAGAACTCCCTGCAGAGTGCGCTCCAGCAGGAACACTAAAGGAATTGTGTCACTGATGCATGCACTGTCCCTGCTCACCATCCTCGTTGCCTCCTCAAATGGTGACAGTACAGTGCATGCATCCTTGATCATCCGCCACTGCGGGGGGGGGAACCAAGTTGACCTGAACCTGTCCTTGTGCCATACTCACACAGGTACTCGTGGTTGGCCCTCTGCTGCTTGTGCAGACGCTGCAGCATTGCTAATGTCAAGATCCACCTTGTGGGCATGTCACAGATCAGACGGTTTGTGGGAAGGTGGAATTCTCTTTGAATTTCTGCCAGGCGAACACTTGCTGGGAATGACCGTCTGAAGTGACTGCAGTCTTTGGCCTGGCTGAGAAGCTCTGCCAGTCCTGGGTACCTGGTTAGGAAACGCTGTACCACCAGATTTAGGACGTGTGCTAGGCATGGTAGATGCGTCAACTTACCCTGGCATAGGGCGGAGAGAAGGTTGCTTCCATTATCGCAGACGACCATTCCCAGCTCAAGCTGGCGTGGTATTAACCATCTCTGCACCTGCCCCTGCAGAGCTGACAGAATTTCTGGACCGGTGTGGCTCCTGTCCCCTAAACAAACCAGCTCAAGCACAGTATGGCATCTTTTTGCTTGAGCCATTGCATAGCCCCTGCCATGCGTTGGTTTAACTGCCACTTCGCCAGAGACCGAGAAGGAGGAGGAAGAGGTAGTGGAGCAGACAGACCTCATACAAGCAGCTTTCTGGAGGCGTGGTGGATGAGCAAGCTCCAGCACAGAGCCCCGTCCTGGATCCCTCCCAGCTGCAACAGAGTTACCCAGTGTGCCGTGAAGGAAATGTAACGGCCCTGTCCATGCTTGCTGGACCACGTGTCTAAAGTCATTTGCACCTTGCTGCTGACTGCCTTTCCCAATGACTGGATAACATTGTCTTCCAGGTGCTGGTATAGTGCTGGAATGGCCTTCCGTGAAAAGAAATGGCATTTTGGAACCTGCCACTGTGGTACAGCACATTCAGCAAATTCACGGAAGGGAGCAGAGTCCACCAGCTGTTAAGGCAGCAGCTGTAATGTGAGTAATTTTGCTAAACTGGCATTTAGACGCTGTGCTTGGGGATGGTTGAGACTATATTTTTTTCTTACGCTGCAGCAGCTGGGGCAACGTAATCTGACTGCGTAAATCTTTAGCTGATGGGATGCTGTCACATTGTGAGGAAGGACCTGGTACACCCATTACTGTAGCATCATCCCTGTCAGTGGAGGTTGTAGCAGGCAATGACATGGCAGGACATATAGTGGGGGTAGAGACAGATGAGGAGGACCTATGCAAAGTGTTGTGCCAACGGGATGCGTGGCAGGTGGTCATATGTCACCTCAAGCACGTGGTACCCAAGCGTGGGATGTCTTTCCCACGCTTGATCCTCATCTGACATAGATTACAAATAGCAACGGTGCGGTCTGCTGCACATTTCTTAAAGAACTCCCAGAGTTCCTGGATGTGTGCTTTGAGACAACAGCGCTCTGCACCTGAGCAGCTCTGACATCTGATGCCTTGGACTGGCTAGTGCTACGGTTGGTCATAGAGGACGTTGTGCCTCGTGTTTGTTGTGCCGCCTCCTCACTTGATTCCTCTGTTCGAACAGGCACCCAGGTGGAGTCAGGGGGTGATGACAATGATGATGTCACTATCTCCTCATCACTGGAGCCAACTTGTCAGTATGCTGCAGCTGCTGGGGGAACATGAGTGCCAGTTATTTGTGTCACTGGCACCCCCTTCCTCTAGGTTGATTATACTCCCTTCCTCAACCTCAGAGATTGAATTAGAGCACTGTACTTGCTGCGCATCCTCAAGCAGCATGTCACTGTGATTGTAGTCAAACAATTCAGCTGACTCCTCCGTGTGTGATAGTGAGGCTACGCCAGGAGTAGCTGTGGACATGGAGGCTGCATTAGATGTTTTGGCAGCTGAAAGTGGACTGTAAAGCCCTACAAGCCTGGCTGGCAGAGGACTCGGAGGATGAGGATGGCCTGGTTAGCCAATCCACTAAATCCTCTGTATGTTGCTGCTGCTTAAGATGGCCAGCACCAGTTAGACAGGACAAGCGTGCCCCTGCAGAGGATGCACCACATCCACCACGACCAGAGGCACAGCCTCCCGACACAGAGGCTGCTTGCCCTCTTATCTGTGTCTGGGAGCGTCTGCCTGTCCTTTTTGGTCTTTCTGACATGGTGAGTGATATATAGATTAAAGATATACAGAACTCTGATTCAACTCTGGTATAAAGATTAATGATTTCCAGAACTCTGGTGTAACTCAGTGAGACACCCTGATAGCTGGCAGCCAGTGACAAGACACAGATTAAAATTCCCAGAAACCTCCTATAAATCAGTGAGATCCCCTGATGGGTGGCAGTGAGAACACACAGATTACAACAATTCCCAGATATCTTCAAGAAGTGAAACCCCCAAAATTGCTACTGGCAGTGAGAACACACACTAACACAACACTCTCCTCTCAAACACTTGCTGGGGCTGCAAGGGACGCCTTTTTATATAGTGTGCTGCGGGACTTGGCTCTGTGAGCCCATGATTGGGCAAATTTTGCCCAAACTGTGGTCAGGTGCAGGCTGTAGCCAGTTACAAACTTCAGGCCAGTGGAAAAGTGCATGGTGGTCCATTTGTGGGTGAACACGCGGAAATGTTCGGAGTTTGCGAACAGGCGATGTTCGAATCGAACTCCGAACATATCGAACCGAACAGCTCATCCGTAATCAGGAGCCTGTAGACTGAGGTCTGGCGAGTCCCTACTCCCACCTCCATCCACCCAAAAAAAGTGCCAAAGCCGGGAGAAATAATTTCAAATCTATACCTCCACACAGCAAATAAAGTTTGATGGTATAACCGGACCCTTGCAAAAAAAAAAAAAAATAGCCATCCTAGTATGGCACTGACAAGTAGTGTTCCATTATTACAGACCCTAGATGCAAATTGCGATGGATCAGCCATGACCATGTTTAGCTGCGTTTAACTTTCTGAATATTTCATTGCCCTGTATTTGGTGTTGGTGTTGTCTGCGAGATGCAGCCCCCCCCCCCGTGTAATTTGTAACCATTTGCCTGCTTCCACCCCTCCCCCAGATCCGGCTTTAACAAGAACTCGAAGGCTGGCCGTCCACTGGAAACATTTAGACTGACCGATTTCGTCAGACCATGGACGACGTCGGTCGTCTGACCAGGTCAGACTAGGGTCGTCCACTGCGTGCGATCTGTCGTGCGACCACAGACGATCCAGATCAAAATCAGAGGTGGAGTGCATAGGCTGCCAAAACCTTTTTACATGCAAAAACAAGTTCACTCTGCTTTTGGAACCAGTGCAGTCCTTTTTTTTTTACTATTATTTTTACTATGCGCTTTGTCTGTAATCCAGTCAAACTATCCCCTAAATCAGGGCATGACGCCAACACTTCAGTGCAGTACTGCGCTCTGATATTCGTTCTCTCTGCCGCTGCAGATTTCCGAAGTGCAGCGATCTGCAGCAAACTGCACCATATTTCGCCATAATTATTCCGTACAAACAGCAACAAAATTGCACCGTATAGGAAAATTCAACATTCAGTGCCCTTTGGGAGGCATGTCAATGCTTAGTAAATAAACCCCTTTTGCGCAGCAGCACCGCTAGTCCCACCATGTTACACAGCTAGTCCCAACATACAAAAAGTTTTTTTGCCAAACTTGCATCATGTCTGCACCATTTATTTTCAATGGGATTTCAAAAAACAGCAAAACCAATATAAATGCGTTTTTTTTTTAATTCCCCTAATGAGTTTGTCAATGTCCATCTTGCCCAATCGTTCTGAACTCCCAGCCTGCAAGGTGAGAGCGCCCATCTTCTGTGGTCTTTACCAGTCTCCAGAAGTCGGCCGTCGGACGTCTGCTGCAACGGACGATGGTTTCATTCACATTCATGTTACAGGATCGGACGTGCGACGATAAACGGTTCCAGCGGACGGCCAGCCTTAGGCTAGGGTCAGACAAATGCATTTTTCGCATCGTCCTTAAAAAAGTGCGTCCGAACACATGGACATACTTTTTCACGGAATACGCGATAGCGGTCATACGATAAGCACTTTCAGCCGTGATTTCATACAGATCCAAACAAGGAAACTTTGAGTGTTTGGACGTTATGTTGGCCGGACATGAGCAACGTCTGACGTCTCCTAATCACGCACACACGCTGCTATGCAGACGCAGCGCACTCTGTACGTAAGTACTAGCGGTTCGACGTTCTTGCAAAAATGCGTTCGTTCGCCACTTGCGTTGCGCAGCCAAACTTTCGTGCGGCCGTACTTCGTGTGTGTGGGCCTGCGTTGGACATCATTTGCTGCTACCACGGCCATCATAAAGTGCAGGTAAACGCATGTTCGCACTGCGTTCGTCCGACCCCAGCCTTATCCGTTTCCTTTGTTAGGAGATCGGTGTATGTTTGGAGAGGGGAAGGATCTGGTGTAGAGCAACGCAGGGGTGTGGTTTTTACATTTTGAATGTGTAACTGAAAACCTCTATATAAAGCTTTCTGCGTTTGATCAATCTGCAAGGACTCCTCTCAGTTTGTGTCGTCTACTCTTTGTGGGTACAAATACCTACTGGGTTCAGCAGAAAGGGGTGCCCAGACGGAGGTTCCTAACACAAATGAAGTCTGCAACTTCTCACTCTTTTGCATGTCCTAGCCAGAGTTCTTTGCTTATGGGGAAATGTAGCACACGAGCTCTGTAAGCAGTTCTCTGAATTGTTGGGATATGTAAATATACTCTGCAGCTATAAAATTTAAAATGTTTCCCAAAAATGAAAAACCGTTTCTCGATGCTCGCTCTTCAAAAGAATCAGAATCTATGGTCTTAACATCAAACCCAAGTGGCGCAGAATGTTGTCTAGGTTACTTTTTGTGCTTGTTTTTAGAGTTAACCCTAATTTCAAAACCAAGCTGCTGAAAACTTGTTTCGGCCCGGAGCATCCCAGTTATTTCAATATGTAACTTTAATTCTCTCCCCCTGCCCCCCCCCACATCTTGGTTTTATAAATCTTAACCCCTTCCATGCTGAGCCGTTTCACCCCTATGTACTGGGCTCATTTTGACTGTTCTGTGCTCATCGTGTTTAAATGTGATTTGAAGTTGTTTTAGTATAGAACCCTGTAACCGAAGCTCCCTCTACCTTTTGTGCCCTCACCCGCCTTCCCCACACTTGACATGGCCTCACTCGCCACATCAAGGCACCGCTCGGTAGAGTGAATCCTAACCAATGTACCAAAAGCTGCTCTTCTGAGCAACTGCATGCCCTCCTGCTGCTTTTCAGCTAAGGAGAGGCAAAAAAATGGTGCGTGTATAACTAAAACCCACTAAGCACTGCCCATTTGGGGTTGAGAAAAAAAAAACTGTGTGAAGCCTTCTAAGTGAAGCCTTCAAAGTGAGCACTTAGAGATCTTCTGGTGAGTGATTTTGATTTTTGTTTCAAACAGATCTTTTCTATTCATTTTAAGGTTTTAAGTTAGGTCTGGTGTGTAAATTAGGTTAGGCTGGTGACTCATTCCTCTTAGTGATTAGCATAGAATTGGAATCAATTGGGTGCTATTTGCTAAGTTGGTTAAACTTGTCCACGCCTTGCTGGGGGAGGTGTTCTTAGGTGACTATATAAAGCCTGGGGAATATTAGCTTGTCTAAGTGAAGCCTTCAAAGTGAGCACTTAGAGATCTTCTGGTGATACTCTGGAGTAGTCTGAGGTTAGACAGGAGGTAGAAAACCTACAAAAAGGTAAGATTTGTTGGTTTAAATCCATTCTTTTTATAATGGCAGGCTTGATCCAGTGTAAGAGCTGTCATGCATTTGTTTTTAGATCCAATTTTTGGAGGTTTGGAGTGTGCCTGATATGTAGGCAGCTCTCTTTATTGCAGCAGGAAATTGCCTGTTTGAAGTCTGAGATTTGTAAATTATCTGTTAGACAAACTCAGGCTATGGCTATGACTGTTACAAAGCCACTGCCACAGAGGCCTCCTAGGAGCGGCAGATGGACTACTGTAGGATCTGGTAGACTTAGAGTTGTGGATAGAAAACATGTCCCACAGTCTGTGGCTCTTCTTAATTCTTTTGAGGCACTTTCAGAGTGTAGTGGTGAGACGGAAGTAGGCTCAGACACCATAGTTGAGGAACCACCATCCCCTATGCCTAAGGTATGCAGGACTGCAACCAAGAACAAAAAGGAAAAGGTGGGACATGATAGAAGGCAATTGTTGCTGGGTGATTCTATCATAAGAGGTGTTGAGCTGGAGAGTAGTGGTTTGGTGAGATGTCTTCCTGGGGCTACTGCTCGTAGAGACAAGAGACGTATAGTCAATATTGTCAAACAGACAAAGCAGCAAGGGGAAGTGGATGTTCTAGTCCATCTAGGGAGAAATGACTTGGCTAGCAATGAGGTTTCTGAGATTAAGGAAGATTTTCGTGTTCTTGGAGGTGAAATACAGCAGATTGCGTCCACTGTGTCATTCTCTGAAGTTTTGCCTGTGCATAACATTAAGATAGGCAGATGTGCAATAGGGAATTTAATTTGTGGCTTCGGGAATGGTGTCGGGAGCAAGGATTTGGCTTTGTGTCCGCATCACCTCTTCCCATGATAGACTGCAGGATTTCTCACGCGCAGCCCCCACTCTCTGGAACGCTCTCCCTCGTACTGTCAGACTTTCCCCTAATTTCTCTTCCTTCAAACGCTCCCTTAAAACATTCCTATTTAGGGAAGCCTACCACCCAACTCACTGACGCAACCATCAATCACTCTCACCTTACAGTCCTCTCCTCCTGTTTCCAACCCCAACCCTCCTAGATTGTGAGTTCCTACGGGAATAGGGCCCTCATCTCCTCCTGTACTGTTTGTCAAATGTTGTTCAATGTATTGTAACCCTGTCTATACTGTGCCTATTGTACAGCGCTGCGGAATATGCTGGCGCTTTATAAATAGAGATATTTTTTTTATTATTCTTTAATTGGAGCAGAAAGGAACTGTATAAAAAAGATGGTTTGCAGCTTACTCATAGGGGAACATATGTTCTCAGTGAGAAGTTCAAAGGTTTCACAAAGAAATATTTAAACTAGGAGGGGGGGGGGCAAAAGGGTAAAAAACAATCTGCCCGATTGTCCCCCAAAACTAAATCGGAGGGTGCAAGCAACATGCGGGGGAAAAAATGACAAGCTCAGAGTCGTGTCTATAAATGCTTGCAGTTTAGTCAATAAAATCAATGAACTGGAGGCAATGATGGCAGCTGAAAAAGTAGATTTAGTGGCGGTTACTGAGACATGGTTCAGTGAGAAAAATAACTGGGACATAACAATACCGGGGTACTCTTTATATAGAAAAGACAGAGAAGGTAGGAAAGGAGGAGGATTGGCCCTGTATGTGAAAAACAACATAAAAACGAACCAAATAAAAGTGAGGTGAACATAGAGTCAGTTTGGGTTAGGCTAACATTTGGCAATCATACAGTGGCTCGTGTAGGTGTGATCTATAGACCCCCTGGACAAGTAGAAGAGCTAGATAATGTGCTGTTTGAGGAAATAGCCAAAATGGCAATGAAGGGGGAAGTTATTATCATGGGGTACTTTAATCTTCCTGATGTGAACTGGAAAACCAAAATAGCTGGGTGCACCAGGAGTACAAATATTCTAAACTCCTTACTGGGATTATCTCTAACACAAGTAGTTGAGGAGCCGACCCGTAAAGAGGCCATATTGGATTTAATACTCACAAATGGAGGTTTGGTATCGGACGTTGTTGTAGGTGAAAATTTGGGATCTAGTGATCACCAGTCAGTATGGTTTAATATAAGAACAGGGATGGAGCCGCACCACACAAAAACAAAAGTTTTAGACTTTAAAAAAACAGATTTTTCTAAAATGAGATTTTGTGTGAATGAGTCATTATCAGACTGGAGGAGTTTAAAGGGAGTCCAGGAGAAATGGGATTATTTAAAGGAAGCATTATTGAAGGCCACAGGCAATTGCATTCGGCTTGTTAGCAAAAACAAAAAAGGAAGAAACCACTGTGGTACTCTGCAGAAGTGGCCAAAATAGTGAAGAACAAAAAGACAGCATTCAATAATTATAAAAAAACTCAGGCAAACCTATAAGAATAGGCAGAAAGAGGCAAAGCAATTTCTAAGAGCTTCCAAAGCACACGCAGAAGAGAAAATAGCTCAGTCAGTAAAAAAGGGGGACAAAACATTTTTTAGATACATAAACGAGAAAAGTAAAACAAGGATTAGTTAGATTAAAAACAAAGGAAGGAAGGTATGTAGAAGAAGATAAGTCTCGCTGATTGCCTCAATGAATATTTTTGTTCAGTCTTTGCAGAAGAAAAGGAAGGAAAGGGACCTCAGTTAGGAGGAAACCCTATCAGTTTACAGAGGAGGAGGTTCTAAAGCAGCTGTCTAAAGTAAAGACAAATAAGTCAATGGGGCCTGATGGGATCCACCCTAAATTATTAAAAGAGCTCAGTGATGTAATAGCAAAACCGTTAACAGATTTATTTAACCAATCCTTGCTAACGGGAGTCATCCCAGAAGACTGGAAATTAGCAAATGTTGTGCCCATTTACAAGAAGGGTAGTAGGGAGGAATCGGGGGAACTATAGGCCAGTTAGTCTTACGTCAATAGTGGGGAAATTAATGGAAACCATGTTAAAGGAAAGGATTGTTGAACATCTACAAACACATAGATTACACGATCAGAAACAACATGGGTTTACCTCAGGGAGATCATGCCAAACTAATCTTAGATTATTTTTTTTGATTGGGTAACAAAAATAATAGACACAGGTGGTGCAGTAGACATTGCTTCTTTAGATTTCAATAAGGCTTTTGATACTGTTCCGCATAGAAGGCTTATCAATAAATTGCAATCTTTGAGCTTGGATTCCAATATTGTTGAATGGATTAGGCAGTGGCTGAGTGACAGGCAACAGAGGGTTGTGGTAAATGGAGTTTATTCAGCGCAAGGTCTTGTTACCAGTGGCGTACCTCAGGGTTCAGTACTTGGACCCATTCGCTCTTAATATTTTTATTAGTGATATTTCAGAAGGTATTAATTGAAAAGTATGTCTTTTTGCTGATGACACAAAGATTTGCAACAGGGTTGACGTTCCTGGAGGTATCAGCCAAATGACAAATGATTTAGGTAAACTAAAAAAATGGTCGGAGCTGTGGCAATTGAGTTTTAATGTGGATAAGTGCAAGATAATGCACCTGGGATGTAAAAACCCAAGGGCTGAATATAGAATATTTGATACAGTCCTAACCTCAACATCTGAGGAAAGGGATTTAGGGGTTATTATTTCAGAGGATCTAAGGGTAAGTAGTCAATGTAATAGAGCAGCAGGAAATGCTAGCAGAATGCTTGGTTGTGTAGGGAGAGGTATTAGCAGTAGGAAAAGGGAAGTGCTCATGCCACTGTACAGAGCACTGGTGAGACTTCACTTGGAGTACTGTGTGCAGTACTGGAGACCGTATCTCCAGAAGGATATAGACATCTTGGAGAGAGTTCAGAGAAGGGCTACTAAAATGGTGTACGGCTTGAAGGAGAAAAGTTACCAGGAAAGGCTTAATGATCTTAACATGTACAGCTTGGAAAAAAGACGAGACCGAGGAGATATGATAGAAACATTTAAATATGTAAAGGGAATCCACAAGGTAGAGGAAGGGAGTATATTTAAAAGGAAACAAAGTAGCATAACAAGAGGACATAGTCTTAGATTAATGGGGCAAAGGTTTAAAAGTAACATCAGGAAGCCTTATTTTACGGAGAGGGTGGCGGATACATGGAACAGCCTTCCAGTTGAAGTGGTTGAGGCCAAAACAGTAATTGAATTTAAGCAACCATGGGATAGGCATAAGGCAAACAAAACAAAAGATAAATCCAGGTTAAGTATCCATGTAATTGGGCAGACTAGATGGGCCGAAAGGTTCTTATCTGCCGACATTTTTCTATGTTTCTAAAAAGGAACAGCAGAAAAAATGAGGGCATGCAGTTGCTCAGAGGAGCAGCTTTTGGTACATTGGTTAGGACTCACTCTACCGAGAGGTGCCTTGATGGGGCGAGTGAGCGTACACTTCAATGACCATTTAAGCAAACTAAAACCTCTGATAGTGTTTTGTTGCACATGGAAATATATAGAAACGAGCACAGATGACTTTGTTTGCAGTTTTTATCATACAATAAACAAACACGAAGAAAAGCAAAGAACAAGTAAATCAAAAATGCTATGCTCTCGTATTTTGAGGGACTGAACGTTTGAATCTGAAACGTTTGCTAAACAAAACCATAGTTTTAAAATGCCTTTCTCCAGCCTAGATTGATCAAAACTCTCTTCTGGTCTTCAAGTCACAAGTTTTCTTTTGAAAGGTTATCAAACTTGACTCAATTTCACACCCCCTGGTGTGTAATGCTTTGCGTCCAATATGGTGAGTTATTAGTGTCATTTTACACAAAGCGTATAATACCACTTAGAAGCAAGAGTTACAGTTTCTAAGATTTGGCATTAATGGAAACACCAGACTAATGAACTTCCCAATGATGCCTCCCTTCACTTGAACTTTAGTGGTGTAAAAGTCTGAGATTAAGGGTTCCAAAGGTCCTTTCCTTTCCTCACTCTGGTAGTTTTGGTTTATAATGAAACGCATTTTGCCTCCACACTGGTTGGTGGCATGGTAAAGGAGAAGCTGAGTTAGTGCAGCATTCACTTTAACTGAACAGTGCTGCATGGGGGGGTGGAGAAAGAGGGGAAAGAAATATTTTTGCAGAAACCTCTGGCCATTCCAACGATGCCTCATATGAACCTCTAGCACAGTGTTTCCCAAACCTGTCCTCAGGACCCACTGACTTGCCAGATATCTGAAGCACAGCACAGGTGATTGAATCCTGCAATCACTGAACAGCAAATTCTATCTGGCCTGGTTGAGGGTCCCGAGAACAGGTTTGGCAAGCAGTGCTCTAGCATGTGGGGTTCGAGACAGACCTAGGACAGCTTGATCTAGTTTGTGTGTAGTGGTTTTTATTTTTTAATTATAAATTATCCACGCTTTGACATTGTCAATTTTCAAAGATGACAAATTTTAGAAACGTTATCTGCAGGAATAAATTGTTTTTTTAAATCTCTTCTCTACTCCCCACCACTCTTGTGTAGTTCAGAGGTGCCCAAAAAGAACTATCAGTTGATACTAGGGTAGATGGTGGCAAGGGAGGACTGACTTGTGGGGGTCTGCTAATGTTATAGCTACAGGAGCAATCATGTAGGGGATATGGTCCACTGCAGATCAATCAATGGGAAAATACCAGGAGCAGCAAGGTACACCACCCTGCCCGGACAGCAGCTGACCTCTTCCTTCAACTTTAGGATGCTGGGGTAGAGTGTGTCAGCTGACAGTGAATAACCCCCCTCCCCTTTACTAACCATTCTTTTGTGAGAATAGAGTGGCCTCTGTAGTTATTTCCACATTAGTCTTTGCCAAAGCTTTTCAGCAGGGGATTTGTCATGTTAATTCAGCATGGATTTTATGATTTCCAGTGATGCTCAGTTTATGTCTCGGAGAATCGTTTCACCACAGTTTGTGTGGGAAGGCTATGGAGATCACTTTACTGGTACCGCTTTTACCTTGTACTGGCTGGGTGGAGTAGAGGTAACATCACTGCTCTGCATGGAGAGAGCCTGTGGAGACATGGGTTCGATCCCGGCAAGAGCCTCTCTCCAGTAAGTGTCCTTGGGCAAGACCCCTAACGGTACATACTCGCCACCCAAGACATACTTGAAAACAAGAGAAATCTCAATGTATCCTTCCTGGTAAAATACTTTCTCCAAAAAAAAAAAAAAAAGCCAGTGGTTTGTGGTGGACTACTTCTGTAGATGGACATTCACTGTACTTTCAGTCTTAAAGTAGTAATTTACAAAATGCATCTACCTACACCTCTTGTACCTCTCATGGGTGGTCTCTGTGAACTTGAGTGGTGTGCATGATGCATGTAATCCCACTGTCAACCACATGCTCAACCTGATCTCCTTTGGCCAACCATAACACAATAGTGTAGTTAAGGTTCTGTATAAAATTAAAATGGTGTTATCGCATTTAAAAAGTAGACCAAGGTGCCTAGACTTTAGGACAGGTGTCGGCAACCTTGGCTCTTGCATATTGATACAAGAGTAAAGGGTTATTCAACCGTCATCTTCCCTTCGCAACAAATGATCCATACTTACACTGGGGCCCCTTTTCCAACCTTCAGTGCCCAAATCAAGGTGCCATCTTATTTTGTCATTGACTTACAGCAAAGAAACCAGGGCCCCAGTATATTTGGTAATAGGAAAATCCTTATGTGTACACCTGGCTTTAAATCACGCTTTTGAGTAATGTAAAAAAAAAAGAATTCCACTCTTGGCACAATAGCTGTCAAATCTATTTTTTTCTTGGAGAGGAAATCAAGGTCTAGATCCTGCATTGGAACGCTCCACCCCCATTGTGGTCAAAAGAAACTAAACTATGGAAACCATCTGATTCAACCCAAAAGAAAGACTATGCCAGTCCTAGATGTGTTGAGCAGTTTGTGTCACACCTGCTGAAACATAAACTATGTTATAGGTGTTTTGATATGTTTGCCAGATCGGCCATGTTGTCTTTGACACATCCATGCTGATGAGCATTGCATGAAAAATGCAACTCCTCAGCATATATAATCCATATGCTGTGAATAGATCAAAGGAATACCTGGTGACATGCAGTTTTTTGTTTCCCCTGCAGCCTATGAATTATACATGTTGCATGGCAGCACTTTGCCCTGTGCTCCCCCTATGCAGAGATGGTAATGGTTCCAAGGAAAACATGGCTGATCTTGCAACCCATCTCCCAGGCTTCTGGAGCCATGTTACAAAACCGTTTACAGTTGCACCGAAAAATTCCTGAAATATTATCCATGTGTAAAGTAGTTTTTACGACTAGCAGAGAACACCCCCACCCAAGATAAGTAAAAATGACAGCCACTAGCATATCAGTGCAAGATTTTTATTTCAAAACCTGTGAATCCTATAAAAGGCAAGTAAACTGAATTATATTTCCAAACTTTTAATGTTTAACTATTGAATACAACAATCTCCATATTATATATTACATCTCGGGGCAGTTGATGAGGGAGAGATAAAGAACCAAATAACAAAAGGTTAATATTTTAGTCTGAATCTGAACTGTTTTCCTCTGCAATGTGAGAACCGTGAACAGTTTCTTCCAAAGGGGCCATTGTCCCATCCGCTCGGACACCCATTGGTTTTATAAGATCTTCTCTGCAGAAAAAGGGAATAAAATAGATTATTCACAACTATATATTCTACTTTCTTTTATGTAGTCATGAAAGCCATCCAAACATTTAGATTTATCCTCATGCAACAGCTTGCGGTTTAGAAAAAAGATGAAAGGAAATAAATAAAAAATACAGCTTTATCAAAGATAAGACGCCAATTAAAAGTGATGTAGAGACCGGAAGTTAAAGCGTAATGAGGGCTGTACAAGGTGCACAACTTGAGTTGTTGTTTATACAAAGTTACCTTTGTTATATTCTTTACAGAGCGATGAAAAGGGGGGGGGGTCCAAGCACAGTTCTCTGGTTCCAGCCCAATTAAGTTTGTTAGCACAAATTATTTAACTTGCATCGGTCATGAAACATCTACACATACGTCCTCTAGAGGTGCTTGAAACCCAGACAATTCTTGTGGAATTAGTCAACCTTTTTGTGTTTTTTTTTTTTTCTTTTTCCTTTTCAGCAGTTTAATTACTGAGCTGACAATCATTCTAATCCTTTAAAGCGCCCAACAGCTCTCCAACATTAATCCAATTATATCTACTCCTCAAGCTTTAGCCTCATTTTAGAATCCCTAATTATTAATTTAAGGCTAATAAATGAGAACCTATAAATTTAATTTTTTTATGTACATCTTTTCCAAAACCTCTAGTTCACACTGGTGTCTGTGGAACACAGATTAGGTTTACAATAAGGGGCGTAGGAACAAAAAAGTCACAGCCAATGCTTTCTATGAACTACATTTTAGTCTGGTTTAGGTTGCGGTCTCACAAGCGTTTTTCAGAGTGGAAGGAACATCCGTGAAAGGATGCGCCTTCCACTCTGACGCTCGTGTTCAAGTGCGCTCAGGGCTACAAAGCTCAATCCTCGTATGGTGGATCGTGCTTTGAAGCCCCGTTGGCGTCAGTAGCTTTTTGATGTCCAGTGGTAGCATGCGCACGCTACAGTGTGGCACTTCCCGTTGCTCCGTCACCAAAGCTGCGACTGACGCAGGGAAGTGTGGTCACACGGATGCACTCAGTGCGCTTGTGCAACCGCATCTTTATGGTGTAAAAATACCTAGGGCACTACTACGATAATCACGCTAAAACGGGGACGCCAAGGAGAAAAACCTGCGCCTGCAGGTTTCTCCTTAGCGTCCCCGTTTTAGCGTGCTATTACATTGCAGGCGCTAAACCAGTAGCCTGCACCGTAATGGTGCGCTAAGCCTCGGGAGTGCTAAGCGTCTCCGCCAGCATCCCCTCCCATGGAGTCCATAGAACTCATTGCAGGCTTCCGTTGCCGGTCCCATGACCTGCAGGATCTCACCTCGCGAGATCTGGCAGGTCGGTGTAGGGATTCGCAGACGGAGACTGGGAGACTCTCTCGTCGGCCCCCCGTCTCTCACTTCTCCCGGTGGCAAGAAGAGGCGGATGGGGCCGCCGTGGGATGGAAGGTGAGCATGTAATTTTTTTTGGGGGGGGGGGGGGTTCAGCCTGTGCTGACTGATTCTGCAGAAGCAGAACCCGTTAACCACAACTAGGACCTAGTGCTAACTTTCGCATTAACCGCAGCGTGACAGTAATTAGCGTTAGGACTTTGTAATGCTAAGCATGGGGAGCGTAAAGTACAGTAAGCTCCTGCTGAAAAGCAAAAGGTTTTTTTTAACCTGTTAGTGTTAGGATTGTAATATGGTGTGCCTGCGCTAGGGCAACCATTGCTAAGGTTAACGCTCACCTGTGTGAGCGTTAGTGTTAGGAATGTAATATGGCCCTAGAAAATGAAACCAACACTCTAGACAGGGCTGGATAAACTAATAATTTTACAACAATGGATAGTCTGAGATTGATACTATCTATATATACACATGGGGCCATATTACAAAGTTGGTGCTAACTTGTTACCTCTACTCCACCCAGCCGGTACTATCACTGCTCTATAACCGTGGAGAGAGACACTGGTTCGATCTCTGTAAGAGCACCTCTCCAGTAAGTGTCCTTGGGCAAGAAACCTAATGGCTCACTCGCCACCCAGGACATACTTAAACGAGAGAAATCTCAATGTATCCTTGCTGGTAAAATCCTTTCTCAAACCAAAAAACTTAACCAGAGCTGTTGTAAACTTGGCAACTCCCTAGACTATAATATGGCCCTAACTTAACCAGAGTCATTATAGTCTATGACGTTAACCAGAGCTGTTGTAAACTTGGCAAGTTAACACCAACTTTGTAATACAGTCCTTTGGGTTGTCCCATGCAGAGTGAGGTGATCACTAAATCTGGGTTTTTAAATACTGTATTTTTCGCATTATAAGATGCACCTAGGTTTTAGTGGAGGAAAACAAAAAAATATATATTCTGAACCAAATGGTGTACTAAAATATATTCATGGCAGAGCAGGTGTTAAGTGCAGCTCAGCTGTGATCACTGATTTTGTACGTTTCAGCCTCAGCTCAGCTAATCACACAATGAAACCTCAAACAGGACCGATTCAGTGAGCACAGCGAGTTGTCAATATTCGCTCCATAAGATGCACAGACCTTTTCCCCCCATTTTTGGGGGAAGGGTGCATCTTATGTAGCAAAAAACACGGTACTCATTGATGTTTCAGTGTTTGATAAATGAAGCATTTTGTGTGTCACTTTTAAAGGGAACACTAGTGTTAAGGGGGGGGGGGGTTCAGGACAGGTCACAAATAGAACTCATTGGTGATGGACAAAAAAAAAAAAAAAAGGCTGTATATCTGAGTAAGAAAAACAATATCGCCCCCCTCTTCTACAGTCTCCGAGCCCTATTGCACACAGTTGTTCACAGAAAACACCAGCTCTTTAAAGTCAATGCGTTTATGACGTAACAGTTACGTCATTAGTCCTTAAGGGGCTAAACACATTATGGAAAAATCTCATACCTGCCACTGCTCCCATGATGCAGAGGGCAGCAAAACCCTAGGAATAAATTAGTTTATAGCATTTTTCCGTGAACATACCAGGGCAGGCTTCTGACATGGAGCCGCCAAGATCATCAGCTCTGATATTTTCCCTTGTTAGCTCCCTCTTACTATGTCTGAATAAGGGGTGAGTGTCCTTCAACAGGAGCCTGGATGCTCACTCTAATGTCCAGCCAATCCAATGCACCTCTATATATGCAAGAGCACTGTGAGCATACAGGGTTATTCAGAGCACTGGAATTACTGTGATATTTTTTGTTCCCTGCACCTTGGGGAATCAAATTCCACGACCCTGCTTTGAATTCAGCTGTCACTGCAGAGTCCCCAAAGTACAGGGAAAATCCGACCGCATCTGAAAAACCGTCACATCAATCAGAAAAAACGCTGGGGGTGGGGTGGGGATCAGAGCAACCTGGGGAAAAAAAAAAGAAAAGCTAAACGTCCCTGACGATCCGCCACAATCCCGCCAAACGCATCTGAAAAAAAGCTGATCCACCAAACAGGGCATCGGCCGGCCGCCGGAAAAAAAAAACACACCAAACTCCGACTCTGAAAAGCGGTTTGCAAAAAAACTACTGCGTGAAAATTACATAAGGTCTTATGAATAACAAAAAGGTGTGTTACAGAAAGGGAAAAGAAAAACCTTTGCCGAAAAATGCCAAAAAAATGCAAACATTTTGCTGCAGATTAAAAGGAATAAAGCGTTTTCTAAATATTCAATAAAAAACGGGAATTTTTCTTACATTGAAACCTAATGGGATTTGCCTAGTTAAACCTGCCGAATGAAACCACCGAACATCAGGGCATTTCGGTGTTCTTTGAATAGATTAACCATTGCTTCTCTATGGGGGATTTCAATGCTGTTGTATTTCACCGTATTTCGCTGGCAATTCGCCAATATTTGGCAAATTGCCAGCTTTTGAAAAGCCGAATGGCCACAATTGCACCGTATGGGGAAACTCACTGTTCGGTGTAATTTCTGGGCCAGTTCGGCTCGCTTTGAATAACCCTGATAGTCCAGTCAGAACTGTACCTTCTTGACCCAAGCCCTACTTGTCTGCCAAGCCTGGGCAGAAAAGGTCAACTGGGCACCTGCCTAGGAAAACTGGATTTTGGTGGTTTTGCTACCAAATACTTTTTGTTGAAATAAATAAAACGTTTCAAACGTGGAATGTCTAGAGAACACATGGGGTCCTATTCCAAGGTTGGTGTTAAATGTCAGACCGTAATGGAAATCCTAGGAATAAACAAAACTTCCTAGAGAGCAAGAATCTGTGTACCAACAACTGTATTAGTGACTAGAGATGCATGGATACTGATACTAGGATCAGTATTCATGCATCTCTAGTCACTAATACAGTTTATTGTCCTAGTACATATAATTTTGGATTTATTGCTAACATTTCATCTTCACAATCATCCTTTCTTCCCAAGGTGTTTTACATGAGCACCGCTACAGGTTTCTGTTCTGTGGAATTGCTTGGGTTATGGATTTCTGAAACCATCGAAACACTCTTCAATACTAAAAAATTGTTTTGATAAAAAAAAAATTAACCCATGAAACACAATTTAACAAATCTTTAAATGTGGCATTCAAATTTTTATTAAGAGGTCACTCCTGTCACCCTATGTGACTGCTAAGGAGCCCCACCGCATTATAACGTTTTGGAGGGGAAGTCACAATAGTCCAGGACAGGGCACAGCTGACAAACATCTGTGCTGATACTGGCCATATGTACTTGTACCAATACAAATGCCCTCAAAACACCTACCAATATCAGAAGCCAACACTGGGCTGGTTTACCAGGCAGCAAGTGAGGGCTGAGGCCAGCTGACAGAATTCTCTTAACATTGTTATGGAGCCAGGTTCGCTGGCTGGCCAATGTACATTAAATGCAACTCCTGGACCTGCAGCTGCAATAGCACGAGATCTTACACGCAGCCTTTTAAGATCTTGAGAGAATGTCCACAGGTCCTAGAGCCACGTTATAACTTTCATTTTGCCAGTGGCTGCTCGCTGGGACGCGACCAACCAGCGAACCTGGCAGAATGCTATTCGAGCATTCTGCCAGCTGACCTCAGTAGGTCTTGGCGTTGAGGTAGTTGTGTGTCTTACATCTGGGTGGCTGTAGGACTGTGCAGTGGGTGACTGGTTTCTGGCCATGACTTTCAATGCTTCCATAAATTGTATAGGCTTTAAGGAAAATTGTTAAAATATTTATTGGTACACTGTCACGTGACATTAAATAAAATAATCTGTAATTGGTATCAGCGAGTACCTGGGGGTAGTATTGGTACTCCTTTGTCTTAACAAAGGGTATCTGTGCATCCCTATTTGTTACAATTTACCTTGCAGACCGCCTCAGTACTAAAAGACATTTTGTGCATTAAGTGCAGACCGTACCAGGTCCGCATTCTTCCAATCTCCATCATAGAAAAGGAACTGAATTTCTGTGTTTTTTCTCAGCAGTTGTCTATTGTTCTTGCATTGCTGCAGCAGTGCAGGTGAATAGTGCAATGCAAAAACATTAGGGGTTTTCTACGAAGCACCGAATAGTGCAGTCTTCTGGTGCTGTTTGCATTTTAGTTCTGTGAAAAACCGTTGTCGGCGATGCAATACCAGCAATTTTTCACCAGTATTTCCAACACCAGTGCTTCGTAAACATCCCCAATAATGATAAACTTCAGTATTGTATGCAGTCTCGAGCTGTGTTGTAAACCAGATTCTTTACCTAAAATGAATAGGCTTCTGGTGGTGGGAGAAGATGTTTACTTTGGTACCAACGATTCTTTCTCCGGCAACAAGACTTCCCAAACTTAACTTTTATAAACAGGCTGACCAAATATATAAAATACACCGTTATAAATTTTGGGTGAACATGTAGTTCAAAACCTGTGCACTATTCATATTTTATACAGTCTTTGGAGTACAAGCTACTAGAGTTATAAACATGTGATTGGTTCCACCGAGCCTAGAAAGGGTGTATATACTTTAGATGAACCTGTGAACGACCATTAATTTTTAACATATCTCCTCATCCATAGAGTATTGCATGACCATATTGAGCTATTATCTCGCTGGTGTTGAAGGTGTGGTTGTTTGAGGGCAAAACCCTGCACTTCAACACAGCAGCTGTCACTGAGTGACAGCAGAGAGGACAAACACTTGTTAACCAGCTCTCAAACTCTAATCTGTCCCTTCTGGTTCGCACAGACTTTAGTGCTAAGAATTTGGTTGATAGGTGTGGGAAAGAAGCTATCCTATGCCTTTTCTAGATGTTTGGATAGACCATTGAATTGACAGAAATCTTATCCCCTTTATAGTAGTGATTGGTTAAAATCTTCATCTGGTATGTTTTTGTTTGGAAGATGCATTGCTAATACACATTATGATCACAAAAAATCCCCATATGCAGTAGATGTGTCCATTTATATTATCTCTATCACCTTTTAGTGTATGACACAAAGGCCATTTTAATTGCATACTAATTAGGGCTGAAACAACTATTCGATTAATCGATTTATGAGAATCGTTGACTATTCTCGGTGTCGATTAATCGCTTTTTTCCACAGCACACAATGTCAGACGGATTTAAATGTTATAACCTCAGACTCTGCTTCGGATCGGATTGCTGAAGACTTGCCGCTGCTTCACTCTGTATGATTTAGCTCTTGGTTTATGTCCGACAAAACCAGTTTGGTTTTATTCAGATTACAACTGTAGCAGCGCTATAACACAATCCCTGGGATACTTCCACTGGGTATGGGCACTATACCGCTGGTATTTAATTCTTACTTGAAGCTGGAGTCCTGTGCCACAACTCCACCCTCCCTGCCTCCCCCTCCTTTGTTCTGGAGTTTCCATTCCCGCTCTTTGGTCCGGTTCCTTGCCACAAACTCTGTCCCACACTCAGGTCCAGTCTTTTGCCAAAACCCACTACCTCTTACACTTGGGTCAAGTCCATAGCCCACTCTCGCTCCCTTCCACCGACAGACCCCCCTCCCATTTTGTTTGTTCAAAAATTATTTTAAAAAGGGACACTGTATTCTGACCACTTTAGCTTATTAAAGTGGTCAGGCTGCATGGAGTGCCCCCTTCTCACCCCACTTTCATATTGACCTCATCATGTCTATCTGAGCTCTCATAGCAGCGTTCGTTTGGGGAGAAAGCAGACATGGACTTAAGCCCCGCACATAGCAACAATCCATTGCTGTGACCAGGTGGTCATGCACCTTGTGTGTGAAAAGTATGCAATTTGCGTATGTACGTACGTTATGTACACTACTCAAATGGTTTATGAAAACGGGGGGGAGCCGGGATATATATTTTTTTAAATTACGTAATGTTTCTTTTAAGTATACTTTTTTATCTGATTTAATCGATTTATGAGAATAATCGTTAGTTGCAGCCCTAATGCTAATCATGCAGAACCTGTGCAAGAGAAAAGACACTATCTAGTGTTTAGAAACTTTCATCCCAGGAATATTTCTGTAGCAAACCATCTCAGAAGAACACTGCAAAAAATGCCTTTTAATACTATATTTAAGTGTTCTAGTTTGTTCACCAAAAAGCACTTTGTTGTGAAAGTGTTAAGGTGTTTCCACCCTTTTAATCTATTGTTTTTATTTCAGACAGCATGCAATCTATTGGAAGTAGAAACTACAGGTCTTTTGATCACATTCTTTCATTTCATTACCGGTTTCCTAAGAGAAGACCCCTATTCACCCATAGGTTAGCTTTATGACTAGAAAGAAATCATTCTTTTTTCAATAAACCTTCATTTCCGCATACACTGTGTACAGACTCCCGTTTTTTACGTGTGGAATTAATAATGGTGCGTCTGCTGTGAAATAACAGGCAATCAGTCCCTGACCTGCAGCTTTTGTTACACAGCATTTTGTTTGGGTTCCTATTAATCTAAGGCCATATAATGCATTCTATAGTATCACAGGTTACAAAGGGAGAAAGAAACAGCATCTCCTTTTAACAATTACCTGATAATTATGTCTTTTTAATGAGGCTACAAACACTGAACGCACGATCTGTTATACTTTCTTCACGTTGTTGAATATCTGTCATGAATGACTAGAGCTCTGATAATTGGTGGCACTTCTTCAGGTCCAGGATACCAAAAGTTGACACGAGGTTTGCCACAAAGACCAAACTGTACCGCTAAATAATGCTGCTTCTCTCACAAATTCTAAGGGACTAGCAATTAATTATTTTGAACAAATGAAAACGCTCAATTAAACTAAAATGAGTTCATTAAAACACAAGAACTAATTAGTGCAGAATTAATGGAAGATAGCATTACTAAATTAGGTCCTATAGGAAATAGTGGCTACATAATATACAATCTGTTACTGATGTGGTTGCCAAAATTATATAGTTCTAGTATGCAGAAACATTTTACGGGCAACATCTGAGAATGAGTACTGACTGTCATGGCTGAGGAATATTCAGACAAGTGTCAGCATGTCTGAGTAGAATATCCTTGAATTAGTAAAACCAAGTGGGTGGTAACTTTTTTGGTCCAAAGAGAAATTCGACTATGGATGCCAGAAGGTTTCCCCTCCTTTATCTGTGGCATAGTTGGAAATGGCTTCAAAACTAAATTAATGGCAGTTTATTCTTTCTTTCCTTCTTGAGGTATACCTGGCTCTGAAAAGTGTGAGTGTATTGCACTGTTCAGGTTGCATAGATTATATTCTTTAGAGTCATACTATGGGGTCTACCTTTTTTCATTGTACAGGGTTATTCAAAAAGAATTAACCGATTTTCTTTATGCAATATTTTATTAAGGAAAAGTAATACAAAACTCCAGCCAAGTCCCAAGTATTATACTCACAATCAACTTTTATTTCCTGTCTTAGGCTGGGGTCAGACGAACGCAGTGCGAACGCGCGTGCAGCCGCACTTTATCACGGCCGTAGTAGCAGCAAATGACAGGCAATATACGAAGTACGGCCGCACGAAAGTGCGGCCGCGCAACGCAAGCGGCAAACAAACGCATTTTTTCGAGAACGTGATACCGCTAGTACTGACGTACAGCGTGCGCTGCGTCCGCTAGCGGCACGTGTGCGTGATTAGGAGACGTCAGACGCTGCTAATGTCCGGCCAACATAACGTCCAGACGCAAAAAGGGTTTTATTGATGATCCATACAAAATCACGGACGGAAATGCGCATCGTATGACCGCTATCGCGTATTGCGTGAAAAAATACGTCCATTCGTTCGAACGCACTTTTTCACGGACGACGCGAAAAATGCGTTCGTCGGACCCTAGCCTTACAAGTGTTCAACGTGACCACCATCTGCAGCACGGGCAACATCAATGCGAGAAGAGAATTCCTCCCAGGTGCGTATCAGCATATCACGATCCACTGAGTTGATCGCTGTTGTTATTCGATTTTTAAGGTTATCGAGGTTAGTGGGTAGCGGTGGAACTTAAACGCAATCTTTTACATAACCCCACAAGAAAGAGGGAAAAAAAAAAAATCACACACGGTGAGGTCTGGGGATCTCGCACGCCAAGCACAAAGAGCAAGGTCATTGGCCCCCTTCCGACCAATCCATCGCTGGGGCACCTTTTCATTTAAAAGAGCTCAAACCATTAGGTGCCAAAGGGGCGGTGCTCCATCTTGTTGAAAAATGAATAGTCAGTCAATCGTCACAATGTGCATATTTGGGGAACAGAGAACCCACATGAAACAGTTGAGCACGAAAGAGATTCCCCTAAGGTGAACGTCTTCTGTGCTGTGTCTCAGAACAAGGTTTATGGTCCCTTTTTCTTTGAAGGAAACACCGTTACAGGACAAACCTATCTCGATATGCTTCAAAACGTGCTCTTCACTTCACTGCAAGCAGATTCACATGACTTCATATTTCAACAAGATGGAGCACCGCCCCATTTGGCACCTAATGGTTCGAGCTTTTTTAAATGAAGTGCCCCAGCGATGGATTGGTTGGAAGGGGGCCAATGACCTTGCTCTTTGTGCTTGGCCTGCGAGATCCCCAGACCTCAACGTGTGATTTTTTTTTTTTTTATTATTTATTTTTTTCTTGTGGGGATATGTAAAAGATCGCGTTTTGGATTACTTACACAATATTTTATTAAGGAAAATAAATCGGGTCATTCTTTTTGAATAACCCTGTATTTGAGGTATTGAAAGAGATGTACAACATCACGTCAGCCACTCTGGACAAAGTAGTCCATTCATCTCAATAAGATATACTTTTAAGGTATACACCTGTTGTATAACCCACTATATGACACGGGTCTGGGCCAATAAGAGGCACCACACTCTATCCTTTTTCTAAGTTAATGGAAGGTAGGCATTCTTTTGGATCACAGTGCTAAAAATAAATAAAGCTAATGATGGGGGCACAAAGCTCCTGTACAAAGCTCCATTTAAAAAACAAAAGCATACAATAACCTACACAGGTGCTCGATGGTCCCTGGGTAACCAACCCCTACATATAGTCCAATGGGAATCAATCACTTCTAGGGAGGTGTAATGGCAATCTTTAATTGCACAAGAAGATTGTTTAACATTTAGAACACTCAATATTACGCTTCATAAAAATAAACATCCCTTGACACAAAGAATACAGCAGTAAATCTAAACTTGGTAAGAGACATTAAAACAGCAGAGGGCATCGAGACGCTATAAATTTACAGTTCAAATTGATTAAATACCTTGAAAGCTTGTCGAACATGTTGACCAACTTCATTGCCTCATACTCCTTCTGCTCCTCAGTCATCTCATCTAAAGGATTTGGTATTGGCTCTTCCACATGACCGGTGATGAGATTGATGCTAAAACAAGACAATCTGGTTAGTTCCGGTGCAGACCCTATATATTTTCTTGGCATTTTCATATCCGCAGCATTGTTTTCCACTTGCAGAATACAATTGGAATAAAGAAAACTACTTAGATAGTAAGCAATGCCATATAGAATGACATGCAATACATACATACTTTGGTTTTGCCTCTTTGTATTCTTCAGTGTCTGTATCTTCATCATCAGAGTACCAGTGATCTCCCCTGCCTCCACCAAGGAGGCCTCGGGCAGCGAGAAGTCCGGCCGCATTGCCATACCCTGTATACTTCAACAGATTGTCAACTGCAAGTAAGGGAAGAGACAATGGAACTAATCAGAACCCTACATATATCTTCTTTTTTTTTTTTAAAGACTTTATTTTTCAGTAGCATAGATCGATGTTGCGAAGGGTACAGAAAAATAGAAAGGGGAGGGGGAAAACAGTAAAACCAATGCAAAGTATCAAGCCGAAGCATCTCTGCCTAATAGAGTCCCCCGTCCCGATTCGTTGCGGGGTAGCTACCTGTTTTTATGTATAAAAGGAAAGAAAGTAAAGAGAAGAGAAAAAAGGAAGAGCGAGGGAAAGGAAAGAAGAGGGGGAGAGAGGGGGGGGGGCGCCCGGTCTCAGATGCAGAAGAAAGAGGCAGCATACCGACCACTGGGGATCACCATGAGTGCTGGCCTGTCGGGGAGAGGAAACAAGTTATGAGGTAAGCAGTACATATCAAAACAACCCAAATTCTCAGATAGGATCATATGAGAGCCATGGGGCCCATGTTTTGGAGAAAGGGTCCAAAGTATGATGTACAATCGCCGTCAGTTTTTCCATCAGGAAGGAGTCTCTGATAAGGCTGAGTACCCGTCCTGTTGATGGTGCTTCCATTTTTATCCATCCCTCCGCCACTGCCCTGCGTGCCGCTCCCAAGAGTTTAATAAGCAACTTGTGTTCCCTCTGTGAAAGGTCAGCCAGTGGGTTTGCCAGCAGGAAGAGGTCCGGTGTCAGGGGAATCCGGCAGGACATGACCTCCTCAAATAACGTTTGTATAGTGGACCAGTACTCGTGGATAACAGGGCATGTCCACCACATGTGGAAATACGTGCCTTTGGCCCCACATTGTCTCCAGCAATCACCCGTGGGCGTCTTTTTGATCCTGGCCAGTTGGGCCAGCGTGGTGTACCAGCGCATAAGTAGTTTGACTGCCTGTTCCTGAATGTTGGTGCAGACTGAGATTTTCCTGGAGACTTCCCAAATGTCCAGCCATGAGTCCCCCTCCAGCTGTTCCTGAAGGTCTGCATGCCAAGCTCGGATGTAGGGGAGTTCCGCCCAGTCCAGCGTGCAAGTAATCTGTTGGTATAGAGAGGAGATTAGGCCTTTGGTGTAACGACCACGTAGGCAGGTAGATTCAAATGAGGTCAGTTTTGTCAGCGCCGCCTTTTTAATGTGTGGTCTCAGTGCAAAGTCTCGTAACTGCAAGAATCGGAAGAAAGATGCCGGCGGTAGGTGGGCACCCTCTTGCAGGTCTTGATATTGGAGCAAGGTTCCTCGGGGGAAGAGATGACAGATGCGATGCAAACCTTTAGCTGTGAGAGACGAAAAAGTAGCGGGTTGAAGTCCTGGAACGAATTCTCGATTGTGGCACAGTGGGGACAGCGGGGAGGGATAGCAGGTGAGGTCGCATTTCAGTGCGATCTTAGTCCAGATTGTCAGAGAGTTGGTGATGGCCGGGCAGGCGGTTCGTAACAGTGGTCTGTGGGGTCTTGAGAGCCATATCCATAAGTCCAGTTTGAGCGGGAGGGCTATAGAGTGTTCCAACTCCACCCACCTGCGCTCATGTGTTGGGCAGTGCCATGCTACTATCTGTGCGAGCTGGGAGGCGTAATAATACGATCGTAAACAAGGCAAGCCTAAACCGCCCCGGTCCCTGGGCCGATAGAGAGTCTGCCGCCCAATCCGTCTCCTGCCCCCCCCCCATACAAAATCATCAATGTGTCTCTGCATCCGTTGCAAGTCCTCCCCCACCAGGGGAATCGGTAAGTTCTGGAAGAGGTATAACATTCTGGGGAGTAGATTCATTTTAACACAATGTATGCGCCCTAGCCACGATATCATATGTCTAGACCATCTATCTAGGTCTTGTTGTAGTGTGCGTAAGAGGGGGGTATAATTAGCCTCATATAAGGTCTCTGTGCGGGGTTTTAGATATATCCCTAAATATTTAAGTCGGGAGCGCTGAATACGGAAACGATGTTCTGCCGCAAGAAGCGAACTCTCAGCCTCCGTGATAGATATAGCCAATGCTTCAGATTTGGACATATTAATTTTATATCCAGAGAGGTGCGAGAAACGCGCCAGCAAGGAGGATATCGACTCCAGAGACCCGGTAGGGTCTGTGAGAGACAAAAGGATGTCATCTGCGTAAGCAGAGACGGTGTAAGTGTGGTCACCCACCCTGATTCCCCTAACTCCGTCTGACTGTCGGATCGCCTGCAGGAGGGGTTCCAGGATCAGAGCAAAGAGCGCTGGTGACAGAGGGCAACCCTGGCGAGTGCCGTTACATATCTGGAAGGGGGTGGGAGGGGCGTGCGGTAAGACTATGCAAGCTGTCGGGAAGGCATACAAGGAACGGACCGCTGCTATGAATTTTTCCGGGAAGCCGAAATGTTCTAAAACCAAAAATAGATAGGGCCACTCCACTCTGTCAAAAGCCTTTTCCGCGTCAAGTGACAGAAAAAGTGAGGGCGTATGGGAAGAGGATGCATGCCATAAGAGGTCGATTGCCCGTCGCGTATTGTCAAAGGCCTGTCTGCCCGGGATAAAGCCGACTTGATCTGGATGAATCAAGCGGGGTAAAAGGAGGTCAAGTCTGTTAGATAAGAGTTTGGCAAAAATTTTCACATCTGTGTTTAGCAGGGAGATAGGGCGATAGTTTTCGGGGAGTAGAGGGTCCCTATCCGGCTTTGGGATCAACACTATAGATGCGGATAATGATTCCGGGGTGAAGTGTCCGTCGGTCAGGAGGGCGTTAAAGAGGGGGAGCAGGCGGGGAGTCAGAATGGCCAAAAATTTCTTATAGTATGCCATTGTAAATCCGTCCAGCCCCGGGGCCTTATGTGGTTTCATTCCTTTTATCACCTCCAACAATTCTTCTGCTGAGAAGGGTGCTACTAGGGTCTCCGCCTGCTTCCCCTCCACCGCGGGCAAACTAAGAGAAGACAAAAAATCTTTAATGTCGTTACATAGGGGTTGATTGTCAGTAGTGTGGGAAGGGGAATGGTTATATAAGTCCCTGTAGAAGGAGGTCAGTAGGTCATTAATCGCGGAGGGGGAAGTCACCAGCGCTCCCTCTCTGCTCCTTAGCTTGCAGATTGGGGCAGAGTAGGGTCGTGGTCGTAGTTTACGGGCCAGGGGAGTGTCCATTTTATTACCCCTTTCGAAATATAAACGTCTAGTCCATATCATGGAGCGCCCCACGTCGTCTACCAGTAATTGATTCAAAGCCTGTCGTACGTTTTGAAGTGCCAAGAAAGAAGCTTCCGAGGGGCAAGCCTTGTGGGCATTCTCCCTGTCAGTCAGGTCTGCCTGTAGGCCAAGGATCTGGGTATTTCTGCGTTTTATATTGTGACCCAAATTTAATGAAGGCGCCTCTGATAACGGCTTTATGGGCCGCCCAAACCATGGGGGTAGAGACCTCCTCTCCAGAGTTTAAGTCAAAAAAGTCTGTCAGTTCCGCGGCTATCCAGTCTGTAATGTCTTGGCGCGTCAGTAAGATCGGGTCCAGGCGCCATCTCCTGTTAACCGAGCCCCCCAAACCCGTCAGACCCAAGTGTATGTCCGCGTGGTCTGACCACGTGATAGATCCTATAGAGGAGGCGTCAATGACCTTCATGCTGTTGGGCGAGGCAAGGAAGTAATCAATACGCGAATACGTTTTATGAGGGTGTGACAGGAACGTATAGTCCTTCTCTCCTGGATGTTGCACCCGCCAGACGTCCACCAAACCCATGTCTCGTGCAAAGGAAGAGAAAGCCTGGTCCTGTGGCGTGGGAGCCCCTGTTCCCGATCTGTCAACTGCTGCGCATAGTGTGGCGTTAAAATCACCCCCAATAATTAAGTCGCCTGGGGTGCGGGACCCCAGGAATTCCATGAGCGCGGACCAAAATTCCTTGTCTGGGGAATTGGGAGCGTAGACTGAAGCAAGCGCATAAGAGTGGGTACCAAAATGTCCCTGTACAACTACATATCTACCGGAGTCATCCCCCTCCACCGATTCGACCTGGAAGGGGCAGGAATTATGCAGGATGACAGAGACCCCATTACGTTTAGGCAAAGCAGTAGAAGAGAAGACCCGCTGGTAGCGTGCGTCGGGCAGTCTATATGTGGCCTTAAGGGGGATTCGCGTCTCCTGTATAAATGCTATATCAATCTTTTGTTTGCGTAATTCACAGAAGAGGAGGCGCCTCTTGCGTGGAGAGTTAAGGCCCTTAACATTTAAGGAGAGGCACTTCAGTGACGCCATGGTTTAACTGTAGGATGGTGGATACACGGACCAGCGGGCCTCCCCACTCCACACCCCCAGGGAAAAAGAAGAGCGGATAGGACAGCGAGGGGTGAGGGAGAAAAGAAAGGAAGAAAAGAAGAAAAACCTCGACACGAAGGACAAGCCGGAGAGTCGAGATGGGAGATACGGAGAAGGCACATGGTCACCCACAAGGACTCTCAAGCATCTCACCCCCCTCCTCCCGCTAAGAAAAAAGAATTATAGCAAATTGTGGCAACCAGAATCTCAGTAGACACGAGTTTGTCCGTAGGACCTGATCGGGCCGTGCCCCAGTTCAAAAACATGTCTATCAGAGATCCTCACTAAACATACCGGGTAACGCTCCAAAACCGAACATATGAAACGGTTGCCAAACATACACGAACCGAATGAACCAGTTGAAAACAGAATTAAGAATACAATACATTACACATCCTCCCCATCGGTCGGCGAAGCCGAGACCTCAGCCGATGGCAGCCAGCATTGGGGAAGTCAGAGAGATGATGGAGGTGTTAATGAGCCTGCCCGGCCCTCTCATCCCGGGGCCTTTTTCCATTCTAGCGGTAATTTGTCAAGCATGTACTGGCCGGGGGGGGCTGGGAGATCCTCTGGTACCGGCAGTTGAAGAGAGTGTAGCAGCTTGGGGGCATCTAGTATCCTGGAGCAGGTCAAGGCTTGGCCCTCTTTGTAAACTACAAGGCGTAACGGGAAGCCCCAAGTATACTTGATCTTTCCAGCTCTCAGAACCTCTGTTACAGGGTGCCATTCTCGTCGCTTGGCCAGGGTAGAGGGGGCCACATCGGGCAAAAGAGAAAGTGGGTGATCCTCATAAGACAAATGAACTGATCTACTCTCTTTTAGGAGTGCCTCCTTGGTATGATAATAATGGAACCTGATTATTACGTCCCGAAATTTTCCACCCGGGGGGGGGGTCGCGGCCCGAAGGCCCTGTGAGCCCGTCCATGAGTAGGCGGGAGTGGGATATATCCGGCAACAGTTTTTTAAATATGCCCTCCACGGTCGCCGTCAGTTGGTCGTGGGGGACCGAGTCTGGGAGCCCCCGGAGGCGTATGTTGTGGCGTCGGCTGCGGTTTGTGAGGTCTTCCACCTGGGCCTCCAGATGGCCGATACTCGCCGCCATAGTAGAGATGGTGTCCACCAGCATATTATTGTGGGATGCTATAGTGTCAGTACGGTCCTCCAGGGCCGCGGTGCGTCCCCCTATATTTTGTAAATCAGCCGTTAAGGCCCGAAAATTACGGTCCATTTCTGCTGCCAGAAAAGATTGGGAGGCTGAGATTTTTGCCCCTATCGCAGCGATATCGTCCCTGGTGGCCAGGGCCCCTGCCTGGGGAGCATCTCCTGCCTCCTCCGGCGGGTCCTCGCCGGCGCCATCTTGGGCCTGCACCTCCATGCGGCGGGGCGCGAAAATCGGCGCCACTGGGACCTCGGATTCCTTTTTTTTTTTGTTATTCCCCATTCTCAGGGGGTGTAGGGGCACTCCTGTGCTGGCTGAGCAGGAAATGCGGGGGATATTCGTCCGGTATTCGGCGTTAAAGAGCGGGAGTAGTGGGAGAGATCACAGGACACGTCCTATCTCATGGCCATGCAAGCTCCGCCTCCCCTACATATATCTTCTAAACACAATTTAAAATTATTTGTGGTTGTGTAGGTGTGTGAATACAATAGGGCACTTTAAAAATATATGCAATACAGTAAAACAATTATCTCCAACAATATGCTGCCTACGAGGGAACCATTATGTGCAAAAAAAATACATAGAAAAATTCCACAAGAGATATGACAATTAGAAGTTTGTCCCAATGTTGCAATAACGAACAGTGTACCTCCGTGAATGATGTGCGTGACATTGCTAAAAAGGACGTAAAAATGTATATATATTGTGAAATAAAACATAGCAATAAACACCAATATGTACAAAGTGGTGATTGAGGGCACACATGCAAGTGTGTGGAATAATTCGGTGTTATCAGTGGGAATATATAGTCTGGAGAATCCTTATATTAATTGCGTGGAAATGTGTCCTCGGTTTCCTTTGTTATTCTCAAAGACAAAAAAACCCCAATCCAACAGGCCATAGTGCAGAGAGTTACAATAGGTTAGTCTGATTGCTGCTGTTCCAAGTTAAAAAAAAAAAAGCTCACATTCTATAGAGCCATAGTAATCCCGGCTCTAGGTATCCACGTGTCTGGCCAAGTAAAGAGTGGCGCTCCCTGCTTTAGTGGTGTATATCACTTTCAAAGAACACAGACAGAGAGATGGAGCTCCCACAGCATAATACCTTCAATAACTGTGATCAGGATAGATTTAACCCCTTAATGACCCCTGACGTACCCTGTACGTCCTGTCCTCGGGTCTCCCTTAGACCCGCGGACGTACAGGGTACGTCAGAGGCGCCAAATCCCCCTCCCGCCCGATACTCACCTCCCTCGTCGGATCCCACAGCGATCTGGCAGGGAGGAAGCCTGCCCATGTGATTTACATGGGCAGGCGAGGCTGATGACGTCGCCACGCTGCGTGGTGACGTCATCAGAAGGTGCCCCCATGTGTTTCAATGGAGGGGAGGGGGGGGGCTCCTTCAGAGCCCTCTATCTCCCCAACCATTGAAGCTAGGGAGATGCCGTTTGCACCGCTGGAGAGGGGAGAGCCTCCCCTTTCCAGCGGTGTATGGCATTAACAGTTTCGCCGCCGGATCGCTTTTCGGCGCCAAAACGCGATTCAAACCTGGAGGGGGCTGACATCTTGGATGTCAGCCAAGCCTCCAGGTCCCCCCCCACCCACTGACAACCTCACCATATGTGTGAGGATGTCAGTGGGCCAGTTAACCCTCTAGCTGCCATGTAGAGATAAGGGGATCCTAAGGATCCCTTTATCTCCCGATCCATGGCAGCTGGATGGTCATATTTGCCATCATTTAAAAGGCCTGATTATGGCCTTTCAAATGGTACCAAACATGACCAGGTTTGGTTTTAAAAAATTTTTTTTTAAAAAAATTAAATAAAAAAAAATAATAAAAAAATTTAATAAAATAAAAAAATGTTTTTTTTTAAAAAAGTTTTTTTTGTCTGGGGGGAGTTTAATTAAATAGGACCTAGGCTGTCATCTAAAAATAATTAGCACAAAATGGTCAGAATGAGCGCAGCGCACATAGGTGAACGGTCTCAGCAGTGAAGGGGTTAAAAAGCAAACGCATGTTAAAATTGGGTATTTCTAGTCTCGGGACAAAATTTTGAACCTATTTAGCCGGGGTCTTTTTGGGTGGTTGTAGATTTTGGGCATTAAATTACGAAAAAGTGTGTTTTTACCATTTTTTTCCTCATATTTCATATTTTTTTTATAGTAAACTATTCGATATGATGGAAATAATGGTATTTCTAGAAAGTCCATTTAATGTCGGGAAAAAGGGTGTATAATATGTGTGGGTCGAATAAACGAGTAAGAGGAAAAATTGTCCTAAACACTAACAGCGCAGAAACGTAAAAACAGCAGCGGTCACTAAAAGACGGATTTGTGTAAAACCGCCCGGTCACTAAGGGGTTAAGAATGAGATACACTGAGTGCGTAGCAACTCACAGAGTAGCGAAGCAAAGAGAAGCAAACATTTTGCAGGCTTGACTTCACTCTGCTCCGCGCCGCCTCGCAGCCAATCTACACTGCATTACGTTTGCTTCTCTCCACACTGGACAGAAATCCAATACTCTGCAGATCAAACTAGAGAAATGTTTCTCAAATGAAGCAAAGCATAGAAAAAAAAAAGTTTATTGTAAAACAACCTTTAAATAACAATATAAAGCATGCCAAAACTTTAGTTACACAAAGCGCATATCATACAGGCAAGATCTAAACACCACTTATATCAGCCGCCCAACCGCACTGATACATTACGTCCATCTAGAAAGTTTCTATTGAATAAAATACATATAAATTACTGCCAATTTAATTTGAATAGTATCATGCCCAGATACAGAAACCTCAGACCAGATTATGCCCACAGATCTAGAACTCAGACCAGATCATGCCCAAAGATATAGACCTCAGACCAGATCATGCCCACAGATATAGACCTCAGACCAGATCATGCCCAAAGATATAGACCTCAGACCAGATCATGCCCACAGATCTAGACCTCAGACCAGACCCTGTAATCGCTAGGCAGGCAGGCTGGCTGTGGCTGAGCCAGAGTCAGCAGCTCAGCCAACTGTCAGAGCAGAGTGAGGCTTCTTTAGCTAAGCTCCGCCCTTGGTGACGTGATGGTAGGTGGGAGGGATCTACAGGACCCGGCGCAAGCGCTGTGTGCTGCAGATCCTGCCCCTCCCCTCATCGCACCGCCCCGCCAAGGGGAAAGTTGGATTTTTCCAACTCCCTTCGCTCAGCACCGCATCTTGACGCGGCCTGAGCGAGGGAGGTGGAAAAATCTGGACACACTGAGTGCTTCTCACCGCCTACAGGTGCTACGCGTCGCAACGCGCTAAGTGTATCTCAGGCTTAAGACTCATGCGCTGCGCTTTAGACACCTTTTCTGGGTAAGTGTCGAATCATACCAAACATGTAGCAGTACCTATTTTTTATTCCATGTGTATTTGTTATTTAATAGTTTATTTTGGGGATTCCCTGTTTTTAACCCCTTTGTGGCTACACTTGATTTCTCATACAAGGAATCTGGAGACAAAGAGGCTGGACACTTACACAGAACAAGTGTTTAAAGCGCAGCACATGAGCTTAAACAACAAGAGGCTCCCTAAGGGAGTGTATTTTCAGCTCTACCCTGATCGCTGTTATTGAAGGTATTATGCTATGGGAGTATCGCTCTATGTCTGTGTTCTTTAAGTGATCTACACCACAAAAAGAAGGGTCGCACCACTCTTTACTTGGCCAGACACACCGATACCTAGAGCCGGGAATATTATGGCTCTATAGAATGGGAGTTTTTTTTTACTTGGAACAGAAGCAATCAGACTAATCTATAGTAACTCTCTGCACTATGGCCTGTTGTTTTGTTTCTGTTTTTTTGTCTTTGAGAATAAGTAAGGAAACAGAGGACACGTTTCCACGCAATTAAAATAAGTATTCTCCAGACTATTTATTCCGACTGATAAACACATCATTATCCCACGCACTCACATGTGTGCCTTCAATCACCTCTTTGTACATATTGAGGTTTATTGCACTACATATAAACTCACTGGCCACTTTATTAGGTACACCTGTTCAATTGCTTAACACAAACTGATAGTCTGCCAATCACATGTCAGCTTCTCAATGCATTTAGGCATCTAGATGTTGGGAAGACCACTTGCTGAAGTTCAAACAGGTCATCAGAATGGGGAAGAAAGGGAATTTAAGGGACTTTGAATGTGGATGATGGTTGGTGCCAGACTGCTGGTCTAAGTATTTCAAAAACTGCTGATCTACTGGGATTTTCACGCACAACCATCTCTAGGGTTTACAGAGAATGGTCTGAAAAAGAGAAAATATCCAGGGAGAGACAGTTGTGTGGATGAAAATGGCTCGTTGATGTCAGAGGAGAATGGGCAGACTGATTCAAGATGATAGAAAGGCAATAGTAACTCAAATAACCACTCGCTACAACCAAGGAATGCAGAATACCATCTCTGAATGCACAACACGTCCAACCTTGAAGCAGGTGGGCTACAGCGGAAGCCGACCACACTGGATGCCACTCCTGTCAGCTAAGAACAGAAAACAGATATTAACTGTTTTAAACTAATAAATGTTTTTATTTTAATTTGATTGCTGTCTGCCTTTCTGATCCGGAAAAAAGGTTTGGGGAACTCCTTATGATTCCCTGTGTGAATTGTGACAGAGCCAATAGAGGCTCAGCCCTTGTGAGTTGGTACTTGGCTTCTTTAAATTCCAAAATTATCTGTGTTTTATTGCACCAAGAGGTGTTTTTGTTTTTTGGTCTTCTTAATTCCTACCACAGCGGTGACACCGGAGAAACTACCTGAGGGTTTTTTTGGGCACCTGAGTTTAAGTCCCTGCCTGCTGTAATCCTTAGAGCCAGTTGTGGGCTCCTTCAAATGTGAGTTGAATATGAATAAGACATTTTTCTGCTTTTGTCGCCGATGTACTGTGCAATTCCGGTCTTCTCTTCTGCTTTTTCTACAGTACATGTTCCACCATCTACACCATAAAGTAGCATATTGCTTGAAAAAACAAAGATCACTGAAATTGTGGACACATTTGTGTTCCTTTTCCACTTTCTTATGGGCTTAGGCCCATTTAGCGCTGTGTTGTTTTATCTTGATCTAACTGTTCCCCAGGTTTATAGAGGAACCTCCGTTTACAACATTCAGCGAGTGGTTAGGGCACCGAATCAAGTGGGCGCTTCACCCCTTTGCTCTGTAGAAAACCGATTACAATTCGCACAGGCTCACCAAAACTGGACAATAGAAGATTGGAAACACGTTGCCTGGTCTGAGGAGTTACTATTTCAGCTGCGACATTCAGATGGTGGGGTCAGAATTTGGAATAAACCACATGAAAGCATGGATCCATCCTGTCTTGTAATTGTGTGGGGGAGATTTTCTTGGCACACTTTGGACGCCTTTGTATCAATTTAGCATTGTTTAAATGCCATGGCCTACCCGAGTATTGCTGCTGACCATGTCTATCGCCTTATGACCACAGTGTACTAATCTTCTGATGGCTGCTTCCAGCAGGATAATGCACCATGTCACAAAGCTCAAATCAACTCCAACTGGCTTCTTGAACATGACAATGAGTTCTCTGTACTCCAATGGCCTCCACAGTCAATAGATCACCTTTGGGATGTGGTGGAACAGGAGATTCGCATCATGGATGTGCAGCCAACAAATCTGCAGCAACTCCGTGATTCTACTATGTCAATATGGACCAAAATCTCTGAGGAATGTTTCCAACACCTTGTTGAATCTATGCCACGTAGAATTAAGGCAGTTCTGAAGGCAAAAGGGGATCCAACTCGGTACTAGCAAAGTGTACCTAAAAAAGTGGTTAGTGAATTTTAGGAGTGGATAGATATATATATATATACACATACAGTTGTGTTCAAAATTATTCAACCCCCACTGAAATTGAGTGTTTTGGCCAGTTTGACATTGATTTTGATCATTCAGTCATCTTGCTTATAATTAAATCAAAGAGGCACATGTAGGTCAGACAAATATAACATTTATAATGAAATAACCACAAATGTCTTTTCTGTGCTCACATCATTATCAGTTTTATTCAACCCCCATGTGACATTCAATCTTAGTACTTATAACTGTAAAAGGATGTTGTACTAACAGCTTTTAAACGTGAAGCATAGCTTGACACAAGTGTCTTGCAGCGATCTACGGGTATCTTCGCCCATTCGTCATGGACAAAAGCCTCCAGTTCAGTCACATTCTTAGGCTTGCGCATTGCAACTGCTTTCTTTAAGTCCCACCAGAGGTTCTCAATCGGATTTAAGTCAGGTGACTGCGATGGTCACTCCAAAATGTTCCAGCCTTTAATCTGCAACCATGCTCTAGTGGGCTTGGAGGTATGCTTGGGATCATTGTCCCGTTAAAAGGTCCAACGTCTCCCAAGCCTCAGGTTTGTGATGGACTGCATCACATTGTCATCCAATATCTCCTGGTACTGAAGAGAATTCATGGTACCTTGCACACGCTGAAGCTTCCCTGTACCTGCAGAAGCAAAACAGCCCCAAAGCATGATTGACCCCCCGCCATGCTTCACAGTAGGCAAGGTGTTCTTTTCTTCATAGGCCTTGTTCTTCCTCCTCCAAACATAGCGTTGATCCATGGGCCCAAACAGTTCTAATTTTGTTTCATCAGTCCACAGAACACTATCCCAAAACTTCTGTGGTTTGTCCACATGACTTTTGGCATACTGCAGTCGACTCTTCTTATTCTTTGGAGACAGCAAGGGGGTGCGCCTGGGAGTTCTGGCATGGAGGCCTTTATTACGCAGTGTGCGCCGTATTGTCTGAGCTGAAACTTCAGTACCCACATCTGACAAATCTTTTCTCAGTTCCTCAGCAGTCACACGGGGACTTTTCTCCACTCTACGCTTCAGGTAGTGCACAGCAGTCGAAGTCAGCATCTTCTTTCTGCCACGACCAGGTAGCGTTTCAACAGTGCCCTTTGCCTTGAATTTGCGAATGATGCTTCCTATGGTCTCTCTTGGTATGTTTAACATCTTTGCAATCTTCTTATAGCCATTGCCCTTCCTGTGAAGAGTAATCACCTCTTCTCTTGTCTTCCTGGACCATTCTCTTGACTTCACCATGTTTGTAACCACACCTGTAAATGTCTAGAAGGAGCTGAGTATCACAGTCATTTTAAAGCTGCCTAATTGGTGCTTATTATGCTTTATTGCTGCTCCATGACATCCACAGGTGTTTTCAATACCTGATTGAAAACACTTGAATGAACCTCTGTTCTTCAGAGTGGTAGTCTTTAAGGGGTTGAATAATTGTGTCAATGAAGAATTCACAAAAGAAACATTTACTACTGTATTACAAAACCAATTGATGTCATTTTAGTTGCATATGGTTCTTTAAAAAGTCCTTGTAGGATTTCATTCTGAATACAATTACAAATGTACACTAAATTCCCTAAAACCCTTTACAGCATTGGGGGTTGAATAATTTTGAACACAACTGTATGGGGCCCTATTACATTCTTAACGCCTAAATGCATGTTTTTTTGCGGGAAGTGTTAACGCACGAAAATCACCGCTGGAATTACATTCCTCGCGCATTTTTTCATCCGTCGGGAAATTGCGCTCGTAAAACCGACGCGCAAAAATGCGCGCAAAGCATAGTTGCGCGCAGAAATCAGTGAGTGCAATGTAATTTTTAACGCGAGTCCATCATTTTGTGCGGAGTGCGCACAACAGACGTACGTTCTGACGGAAGACAAGGTAGTGGCCGTCATTTTTGATGGATCTAGTAAAAATAAAATGTGCACATCGACATTCTCTGTTGTGAATCCACAGTTTGGTACGGTCAGGTTGTTACAATTTGCCGTTGCCACCAGCTTTTCAAAGACATTAAAATTATGCTCGCAAACGTTGTCCGTTAAATTTTGCGCTAAGATTGTAATGCCATGCGTGTACCAGCGCACAAACGCATTTGCGCTCACGTTAAGTATAGGATGCACGCACTAAATTGCGCTCGCAAAGGATTCGCGCAGGGTCACTCGCGTTAGACGTTAACGCGCATTTTGTGCGCGAATGTCGTAATACGACGTTCAGAGCAAAGGGTTTTGCCCCTCGCGTTAATGCGTTTTTGCGCGCGCCCTAATTGTGCGCGAAGAATGTAATAGGGCCCCTAGTGTGTTAACCTCGTGCAAAGAAAATCATTCCCTCATGTAAAGGGAAGAGAATCGGTATAGGAAATGAGCAGGCTCACTTTTTTTGGCCAGACAAAAATGATTTTTATAAAACCTACTTTCTCTTCAGTAGCCAATATATAATAGACAGATTTATGACACCATAACTGCATGAAACCGTTTCTATCAAACACCAGGAGAAACAAAAGGCATAGAGCTGGGCCATGTTAAATAAGTGTCCGAGACAAGTAGCAAAAGCACATTCTATAAATGTACTACCTGTCCCCCCTTTTAGGAAAGGGAGATTTCGGTACATTTGTATGCTAAAAACACATTTATGATTCTCTTTGAATATGGTTTTCCTTTACTAACATTTATAACCCTTTTTAGTTATATATAGTACCTTGCACTTAAACCCCTTCATTACGAAGTGATTTCGCAGAAATCCACTGGCAAGAACCTGAAGATTTTTGAAAAATCACTTTTCATGAATCAAAGTGGAAATGAGTTTGGCTGGCTGCCCACTGGGTCCGTATTTGCGCGATCATGTGATTGTCTGTTGTCTGACAAATCCCACAATATTGAGTAGATTCAGCCGTCATCCACTGCCTCCGACTTTGTGTGTCTACAACATCCCATTTGAATGGGATTAGTCACATGAAATCTGACAATCTGGTACATGTTACAGGGAAAAAACAATTACTTGTATAGTCAAAGCGCCGTGCGGCAGCAGGGAGATTGTCCCATAGAAAACTTTCAGTTTGAATCCTATGGGATTTGCCTGTCAATGTAAAATAATATTTTAGACTTTTTTTTTTAATTCAACGACTTATTTTTAGCAAAAAGTCTTTTTATTTAGTATTTTTTGGTGCAAATTTTTGATTCCTGACTATTGCTTTTTATTTAAAAAAAGCCGTTCTTTCTCCTTCGCCGCCGAACTGAAAAAAAATAAATAATCATTGCTGGTTCCTGGGCTCTCAAATTTGCCCCCCCCCCCACCCTGTGGTGTCACACATGACATTCGCTTCCAGTGGACGACCCAGATCGCTCAAAAAAGTTGTCCGTAGTCAGACGGCCAGGAGGTCGTCCGCTTACGGACCCAGTGGACGGCCAACCTTACTGTACTTGTACTATTTAGCAGGCAGACACCACCATCTGCTGGCCAAAAGGTGCTATTGCAGCTAAGGCTCCAAGCTCCAAGTAAAAACTGTTGGAGATCCTCAGGTGTCATGCTTGAGGTGCTAAACCTTCAGGGGCACATTCTGAAGCCCAATTGAAAATGAAATTCGTTTACAACAAGCAAATTTCAGGATACATGATACATCATAGACCCAGGTCATGCAAATCTCTACTACTGCTATTTGTGTAAACAAGGTCACTGCAGTGAAGTGTGAATTCTTTTTTTTTCCCTGCCAACTTTTGTCTCTGGCAGCTTATGTCAATTAGCCTCCCACCCTCTCTACTCAAAGAAGCTTTGCAAAAAAAAAAGCTTGGAAGAAATAGGACCAACTAATTGTAGATCAAATTTTTATTTTACTTGAATCTACTTTAAGATTTATCAAAAGATTAAATACAAGTTAAATGACTTTTTAAGCAAGGGAAGTAATCACCGTAATCCATGCAACCAAATATTTATCACACCTCCGATTTTGAGCCAAGCACAACAAAATGTACCTCGCTCTTTGCAGAGGACAAAGAGAAACTCAGCAGCTATTTGCTTGACTCCTAAATCCACGTGGGTCATCAATCGCACCAGCTTGTTCCTCACCGTTGTGCCAACTTCAGGACGATTGGAGACATCTCGTAAGGGAGGCAAAACCTATAATTTGATGCAGAGGAAGACTTTCACATTGAAACAGTGCTCATAATGGATTATGTTTCATCATCTATTAACACAAACCAAGCTGTGCATTTAATGGACTTCATGAAAGCCTGAAACCTCTTTTTAATGACAAATTATGTACTGGGCCCCTGGACAGAAAGGTGCATACAAAACCATATATTATAGCACATGTAATGGTTGTGGGTGAATATTGAGTACATCCAACAAGATGAAACTCAGGAGAATTGACAGGAGAAGAGACCAAATGGGAGAGTTCCACCTTTAGTGAATAGACCTGCAAGTAAACAAAGGAGTAATACAATAATAATTTAATTGTGTCACCTCTGTGATGTATTTGACGTTTTTGCAGCCTTGAGCCCAATGAATACCGTGCACTCCAATCTCAAGAAAAGTATTCGGTTTTCAAGAGAACGCTGCATGACCTTAGTGCTCCTGTTTTCATGTTATTCTCTTTTTGGACGTTCACTCGCGCAGGGTCATATATTGTTCTCCTTGTCTATGCTGTTAATTTAATTTTGCCATACCCATTGTACAGCACTGCAGAATATGTGGGTGCTTTTTAAATAACTAATGAGTGATGCCACTTTGCCATTTTATCGGAGCGCCACTTAGCTGCCAAATCTAATCGCTTTCTGACATTCCAGAGATCGTGGGCACTATTACATTCTTCGCGCAAACATTAACGCGTGCGCAAAAACCCTTCAAGCAGAACATTGTATTACAATGTCCACGCATAAAATGCACGGTAACGTCTAACGCGGGTGGACCTGCGCGAACCCTTTGAAAGCGTAATGTACAATGCGCGTCCTATACTTAACATTGTGAGCGCAAGGTATTACAATCTTAGCGCAAATTTTTTTACCGGACAACGTTTGCGCACATAATTTAAACGTCTTTTAAAAGCTGGTGGTAACGGCAAATCTGAACAGCCTGGCTGAAACCAAATACACCAGCCCAAAAAAAAAAAACAGCACAGTATAGCTACACATTCTACGCAAACCCAAACAATAAAATTGAGAGGTTGTGCGTGTTATGATTATTGCTGCAGAATATATATTCAGATTGATTTTGACAGGCGCAAAAACTTAACGTGAGACAATTGTGGTTCTTAATTCAGATTGGCTGAATCGCGTGAAAAAACAGTCCGCCCACCGATTTCTGCGTGCAGCGTTAATGCGCGTGTGTTTTTGCGCTTCTTTTTTACGCGCGGTATTTTTTTGACGGATGAAGAAATGCGCTCGATTGTAATACCAGTGTTAATTTACGCTATAAAAAAAATAGCGCTGCGCGTGCGTTTTTGCGCTAAGAATGTGATAGTGCCCCGTATTGGTGCAAATTCACACAAATTCGTCTGCATCGAAGCAGCATTTTTAAAAACTAGATCATCAATATAGGTACATTTAACCCCTTCAATACCAAATGATTTTCCAAAAAAAATTGCCAGGAACCAGTGGTTTTTGTAAAATCATTTTTAATTAATTTTAAAGTAAGAAATATTTGAGTTTATACCCATTGTATGTCTTACTGTAAATAACCTATTTTTGCCCAGTACATGCGCCATCCACTGCCAAATTGAGTTAGGGGTTTTAATAGCACATCTATTTTCTTTTACTCCAAGCCCGATATTTCAGAGCTTTGAACAGCTGATTTTACAGGTTTTAGCTCTTGGGGGCACCTTCTGCAACCCAAAAGCAAACGAAATTTGCTTGCAGCAAAACAATTATTTGCTTTTGGACTGCCAATCAGTATACCGAGAGATCTCGAAATCGGGGCACCAGATGGTACCTTTGAAGCCCAAGATATCTCGATATCGATAGTGAAGGGGTTTAAGACTGATACTTATTATTTATTAAATTGTTAATATTGGCCGTAATAATTGGTTGATCCCTAAATCACACGTGAGCACTTGCAGTTTAATCTGATGTCTTGTTCATTCTCCAACCCAAAAACAGAGTAAGAAACAAGATAACCATTCAAGTTGCATTAGTTTAGGAAATTAGGCCCATACAGTATAAAACAATATATGATCAAACCTTTAATTACACCTATTTTGGAAAATGCTAAATATCACCCAATCACCTCAGCTTTGATGAATTTTCGGATGTCCCTGTGTGTTCTGGAGCATTCAGTGAGCAAGCTGAGAACCGGAGTCAGCCCTTCTCTGTAACTGCTGCCCTAAAACACGGGAGAAAAAAAAAAAACAATCAAAGACAAGACTCTAAAAAGACACCAAGAAAGAAAGAAAGAAGAAAAACATATCAAATTAGCATTAACCAAATTGAAAAATAATTTATACCCTGTTTTGAGCTGATCGATTACTTCAGTCACAATAACACACAGGATAAACTGTGTTAACTGAAGTCAGATCTCTATTAAATTATCTGGAAATACACTGTGGAAACAGATCACTGTAAATAGGGATGCACCAATACCATTTTTTTAATACCGAGTATAAGTACCGATACGGAGTACCGATACTTTTATTTATTGTCATGTGACCGTTTTTCAATAGGAACAGACCTCCTATACATTGCCCCCAGCTCTCACATATATTGCCCCCCATATTGGCCAAAGCTCACACACATATTGGCCCCCAGCTCACCCTCCCGCACTGCCATGCTCCTCCGTAGCTCCTGCCATGCTCCTCCTTGGGGTAGCGGCACATTGCCAGGCTCCTCCGGCGTCTTCTTCCTTCGAGCGGCCGCCGGCAAAGAGTTGTAGCCCGGCCACTCGATGGGAACCACGCACAGGGAAATGTAGTTTCAAAACATCTGGAGGGCCGCAAGTGCCCACCCCTGGTCTATGGGGTTGTTACGTTTACAACAGCTCTGGTTAACACCAGCTTTGTAATACTGTCCTACGTCTTCCACAATAAAGCCACCAATTGCTTTTGGAGTGCCTGGTACCATTTTAGTGGATTACTACTGCTGTAATGATTGGCCTTGCTGGTTCCATTAGCACCCTACTTTTACCTCTTCAAAAATTGTCTCAATCGTGAGTGCAGTTCCCGCCACCTGTAGTATTGACCAGACCACATTGACCGCATGGGCATCTTGCATTATTTATTTATAAAAGTATTTTACCAGGAAGGATACATTGAGATTTCTCTCGTTTTCAAGTATGTCCTGGGTTCAAGAACATTGAATTGTTACAGAAATACAAAGTATTAAACGCAAGATATTAAAAACAAAATCACAAATATACAGATTAACAGAACATAAATATGTAGGAAATATAGTCACTATGTTACATGTTTACAGCTGCATTCTGTATTGAGGTATGTTAATAGGGAGCTCTTAAGTGACTTTAGACTGGGGGAAAGATTTGATGGTGTCTGGGAGGTTATTCCATATCTGCGGTGCTCTGTAAGAAAATGAGGATCGAGCCACTTTCTTTTTGTATTGTGGTATTGCAAGTAAGGTGCAGGTCCTGGATCGGAGGTTATAGGATGAGGGAACTGCTGAGGGAAGCAGTCTATTCAGGTAGGGTGGTAGCTTATAACCAGTACCTTGTCTATCCTCTTCTCCATGAATTTCAGTATGACCTGAATGGCCTCCATGTCTGAGTCATTGTTATTTGCCGACGCGCGATTCTTATAGGAGCTGATGAGAACATCTAGACATGAAACCGGAACATTGCTCAAAAGGTTGATTGTGTTACTGGAAAAAAAAAACAAATACAGTTACTAATAATGTTCAATGGTCATGTAGCCTATTGTATATGTATATAACATAAAAACGTTTCTATGGTATTTGTTCTTATTAAGTCTGATATCAGGCAACCATTTTTTTTTTTTTTTTTTTATTTTTTTTTCAAAGCTAAACAAATAAAGTCATATACACAGCAATAAGTGTCTATATGGTACAGAACATTGCCATCAAGAATTAAACGTTTATGTACAGTGCAGATACATGCAGGGTAACAAAGAGAAAACATCATGTAAAGGGTATGGGTGATATAACTTATCGAAGTCCGCTGAGCGTCGTGGCAGATCTCATGGGCATCTACAGGGCGGAAGGGCACGGGGGTGTCAGTTCGGCAAAGGGTGTGGTTGTATTTGGCTCTAGTCAAGCAGTTGGGGGAAGGCAACCATTTTAAACCAAAGAAGTTGAAGCGTAAAACGCCTCCAACCAGCCATTTATTCCCAAACACATTCATTCAGTTTAAGAAATGCAGTAACATTCTTCTTCTACAGATACCTCACCCTTAAATATATATTCATTCACACCTAGATATACACATATTACCCAACCTAAATAATGTCTGCTATCAACAGCTGCAAAGACTTGAGTATCCCCATCATAATTCATTGCAAACCACAATAATAACAATCACAACAAATGTAAAATGTCATTTTAATTCCATATTCATATTCCACAAAACCTCCAAAACTAAAGAGAAACAGAGGATCCCAGAAGAGTTCAATCACCTGCTTACAATAATAATTACATAATCTAAAACACCCTAAAACCAAAGGCATATGAAATCGCTACATGACCAAGGTGCAGAGGTATGTTTCCTGGACACATAATTTATTCATACTGGTGATTGACAGTGCATGAAAAGAAAATTGAGAGAGTATTTTACTAGGAAGGATACATTGACATTTGTCTAATTTTCAAGTATGTCCTGGGTGGTGAGTATGTACCGTTAGGTGTCTTGCCCAAGGGCACTTTGCAACTCTCCTGTATGCAAACTTACTTGGCTGCATATGGTAGCACCTTTCCTGTGCTCTCCCTCTACATGAGCTATTCAATTTGTCCAGGAAAGCATGGCTGATTTGGCATCCCTAAAGCCATCCACTGGATGTTCAATATGTTAAACATGCGCTCATAAACAGCAGACCAATAAAAATAAAACAAATTTGAAAAGGGAAAAAAAAAAAACAAAAAAAAAACAATAATATATTATTCCTAATTGTGAAGGTTTTCCTTTCTTTCAACCATTTTCCCTTGAAAGATGGATGGACAGCAAGTGTGAATACAGAATGCTTTACAAAAAGCTTTACAATCAGGGTTATTCAGAGACAGCCGACCTGGCCCCGAACCCCGTTCTGGCCCCTATCTGGCACTGAACAGTGAATTTCCCCATACGGTCTAATTTCGTGGCCATTCGGCCATTCAGAGAGCAGGCAGTTCGCCAAATTTACCGATTTGCCTGCAAATACAGTGCCTGTTCAACGGCCGTGAAATCCCCATAGAGAAGCAATGGTTAATCTATTCAGAGAACACCAAACCGCAGAGAAATGACCTGCTGTTCGGTGGTTTCATTCGGGAGGTTTAATCAGGCAGATCCCCTTGGTGTCAATGAAAAAAATATTCCCGTTTCTATACAATATCTAAAACAGTTTATTCTTTTAATTTGCAACAAAGTCTCGATCTTTTACGATTTTTTTAGCATTTTTCGCAAGAATTTTTTTTTCTTTTTTCTGTAACAGACCTTTTTATTATTATTATTATTCACAGGACCTTATATGTTAATTCTAGACATTTTCGTCCAGGAGTTTTTTTGCAAACAGCATTTCAAATTTGGCACTTTCAATCCTTTAATTTTTGGGGGGTGGGTTTTTGCCTGTCCGCGGCTTGTTGGCAATGTGTACGGCAGCTCGTAGGCTGCGTTTGGCAGCTGTCGGGTGTGTTCGGGATTTTATCAGTGGTTATAGGAGTGATCTGAAATTTCATATTGTATCGGCGGTGGTTTCCCGGCGGAATTTCAGCAGATTTCCGGGTCCATTCTCGCACTCCAGGAACCCTGCAGTGAATGATGAATTCATCGCAGGGTCAGGGAATTTGATTAGGGATGTCCTGATAGTGGTTTTCAGGCCTCCATCCCAATCATGGATTATTCAGGATCGGTCGATACAGAGTTCCGATCCAATACTGCATGCCGAAAGGGGATTCCGAGCCTCTGCATTTGCTAACAGAATCTTTCCCACCACTGCCATGACCTGCGGAACAGGCAAGGAGACACAGAGTCAATGCAGAGGGTGGGAGTATCACTGCCCTACAACTGTCAGATTTGTGGGTCGGTTCAGCAGAATAAAACCGATCCCTCAAAAAAATGCTGAGATCAAGACACCCCCATTTTTAACCATTAACAGATAATCTGGTACAAGACCAAACAGACTTCTTTTTTTTAACCTCCTGAGGGCTAGATTACAAAACTGGTGCTAACTTAACCAGAGTTGTGTAAACTTAACTCTATAGACTATCAGGGTTATTCAGAGAGATCCAAATGGCTGGAGAAAGGTAACCGAACGCTGAAAATCAATGTTCGGTTACCTTTCTTGGCCATTTGGCTATTCAGAGAGCAGGCAATACGCCAAATCCTGGTGAATTGCCTGCACATACGGTGCCTGTTCGAGGGCAGTGAAATCCCCATAGAGAAGCACTGCTTCGGCTATTCAGAGAGCAAAAAACAGCAGTGAGAGGGTGGTGGATACATGGAACAGTCTTCCAGTTGAAGTGGTTGAGGCCAAAACAGTAATTGAATTTAAGCAAGCATGGGATAGGCATAAGGCTATCCTAAAGAAAAGATAAATCCAGGTAAAGTATCCATGTAATTGGGCAAACTAGATGGGCCGAAAGGTTCTTATCTGCCGACATTTTCTATGTTTCTATGAAAGGTTCCCCTAATGCCCTGCCATTCGGTGGTTTCATTCGACAGGTTTATTCAGGAGAATCCCATAGGCTTCAATGTTAAAAATATTCAGTTTTAATTCAATATCTAATAAACCGTTCATTATAAAATTCTGCCGTAAAGAGTCGCTTTATTTATAGATTTTTTAAGATATTTTAAGCAATTTTCTGGATTTTTTAACTTTAATTATTTTTTCTGTAACAGCCTTTTTTATTATCATTCCCTGGACCTCATATGTAAATTTCAGACATTTTCGCTCAGCAGTTTCTTTGCAGACAATCATTCAAGCAAACTGTTTTCCTAATTTATTCACTGCCTTCTTCTGCGGTGTCGGCTTTTTCCGGCGGCTTCGCTGCGTGTGATCGGCTCCTGCTCGGGTTTTTCCGGCGTCTTCGGGTTAATCCAGATGTTTTTATAGGTTTTCGGCGTGCATTTGCCAGGTTTTCTGCGGGCTTTCCCTGTACTTCGACAGCCCTGTGGTGCTTGCTGAATACACCGCAGGGTGGCCGAAATGGGAAAGCCGATTTGCACCGAATTGAAGAGAACGAAAAGTCACCGAACGTGCGGAGACTTTTCGATTCTCTTTGAATAACCCTGTATAATAACTTGTAAGTTTACAACAGCTCTGGTTAAGTTAGTCTTTTGTCATGTTACTACAATTTAACTCTGTAATGATCATGAGAAACCTACAGGAACTAGAGCTTTCACAGACCCAAACAGGGCTTACTGGGTCAGTCTGGTCATAGGAGGATTCTATAGAGCCTTGACAATCCATGTATTTGGAACTTGTGTGCTCTTTCTACCATACTTTGAAGTCAATTAGGTTCTAGGACTGGCATGATCAAGCTGTGCTATGAATGTCTGGTCAAATGCCAGGGAAAGGAGAGAACATTTTTTAGATTTTACATTCAGACCAGAAAACAAAATGTTGGCAGTGTTTAACTGCGCAACATATTTAGTTTCAACCAAATAAGTTGTGTCTAGAAGATCCATGAAATCCCTTGCCCGTGGCCCTTAAAAGTTTAAGTTGGGGAAAAAAAGTTACATCTGTGAAATCATCACAAATCCAGACATAGGAAAAGACACAGACCAGAAGGCCCTGGATGCCATTGGATAGATATTTAAAATAATGCCTTGAAAAGGATGATTTGGGTTCAAGATCAGATAATAATTCTCCCCCACTGTGTGTTCTCTATTAATACTATGTTCCCAGCCTTTTATGATGCCATTTTAAAGGCCGGGCCCTTCACAAGTAACAATATTTCATTTTCTGCATCACTGTGCCCAAGTAATTCTTTTCATACTAAGCAGCCGTGGGCTTCTGATCTTTGTCAGCGCTCAGACAGGTTTATTTGTCACATACAAGTGTATGAAACACTCTTGGTACCAGATACTCAGATCTCCGTGCAGGCTTATTCACAATGGGCTTTGCATTCCTGCACCAGGGTGGTAGAATAATAGTATGTTATATTACTTTCCTGCTTCCCCTCGCCAAGGATCATTAATCACTCTGACAGGGGCAAACAGCCCCCTCCCCAAAAGACCGACTTTGTGAAGAACTTTAAAACATCCCAAATCAATGCCGACTGTGGAGGAATATAAAGGAGGTGCGGGAGAGACACAGAGAGCCTGCAGGGATGGAGAGACATACAAAAGGAGTGATGGGAAGGCCAAATCTGATACATTACACAGGCCGACCATAAAAAAAAACATTCATAATTTTGGCTCTTGTAGGTTTTTTTGCATCCTGAATCTGAAAATGACCATTAAATGGTCATAGGACGTATAGTTTTTTTCACAAAATAAATTTTTACTCTACACCACTTATGTATCAGAAAGGTTTAGCTTCCTTGGCGGATTTCCCGAGTGTGGCTCGGGGTTAACTTTCATTGCTGAAATCGGGTAACCCCGAGCCACACTCGGGCTGCATACATAACCTTTCCCGCTCCCTCACTGTCCTCAGCGATCATTCTCCTCCAGCGATCACAGAGTTTTGCTTCCTGGTACCCTTCTCGCCAGAAGGGAACCAGGAAGTATGATGTCGCGATCGTCCGGAGGTGACAGCGGGGGACAGCAAGGGAGCGCAGGGACAGGTAATGTATCCAGCCCGAGTGTGGCTCAGGGTTACAGCTTTCAGCAATGCATTTAAACCCCGAGCCACACTCGATATACCCCCAGGGGGCCAAATAAATTGTAACGATTCTGACATATAAAATATGTCAGAATTGTAACGTCAGGGAGGTTAAAGAAAGCATCTAGGTACTTAACAAATTTACTTAAAATCAAATACGTTTCAAATCAGATCAAGACAATGATGAACTCAAAAGAAAAGGATGCTTGGACTGCATTTAAACTAGGGATGCACCGATACGGATACTGCCGTTTGCACGAGTACTTGGTACTCGTGCAAATGGCCCGATACATTTCCCCCCCCCCCCCCCCCGATACCAGAAGCCAGCGCTGGGCCGTATCCGCGGGGCTGGGGAAGCTGGCCGGATGCATTAAAAGCATTTGGCCAGCGTTCCCCTCCGGCTGGCCGCATTACTTTACCCAGCAGTGGGTCTGGTCGCAGGGCTGTGACGCGATCAAGCGGCCGCCGGGCAGAGGAGGCTGTGACGCTGCCTCCAGCTGAGATCTCTAAAAAATGTGGTATCGGTGCATCCCTAATTTAAACAAGCAGTTTTGACGTTTCTAGGGAACGAGAAAGACCCCAATTACGAAAATAGAGTTGAAATTAAGTTAGAAAAATCTTAAGAACTCGGGTGTAAAAGGAGTCTGAAGGTACATTTTTTACATTCACACCTGAATTTTTTTTCCTGAAAAACTTGGATCAGTTAGTGAAAAGCAAGGTGAGTGGTTCCACCACCACATTAAAGCGATGGAAAAATTATATCAAGGCCATTGGGATGTAAACATGATGGGAGATTACTGCTGGTCTCTCCATTGGAAAAATCCAGAAACATTGCATAAAAGGAAGAGCTACTACCGCACTTTTACCGACAAAAGGTTGAGAAAATAAAAACCTTTGGATACCTAACCCCTTCACTACCAAGTGATTTTTCAAAAAAAGCACTGTCAGAAACCAGAAGAAACGAAATTCGTTTGCAGCAAACGAATGTCATTTGCTTATGGGCTGCAAATCAGCAGATCGAGCTGAAACAACTAATCGGTGATTAAAATAGTCAATTATTTCCATTATCGATTAATCAGTGTTGATTAATCGTCCTGTGTACAGCACACACTGTTGAGTCAGACTGAGTTAAAAGTAAATAACCTCAGCTTCGGAGCTGATTGGAGAAGACGCGCCGCTGCTTTACTAGGTATGATTTAGTTCTAGGGGTTGTTAGTAACCAGTTTGTTTTTATTCAGTTTACAACAGTAGAACTATAACACAAGCAATAGGATACTGCCACTGGGTGAAGGAGCTGTATGACTGAGTTTTATCCTTCAAGCTGGAGTCCTGTGCCACCACCCCATCCTCCCTGATCAGAAACTGCTATTCCCTCCCTTTGGTCTGGTCCCTTTCCCCAAACTCACTCCCACACTCAGATCCGGTCTTTTGACCATACCCACTCCGGTCAAGTCACTTGAGCAAAGTCACTCCCTTCCACCTCCAGGCCCTCCCCCCACTCAGTTTGTTCGTGAAATTATTTAAAAGGGACACTCTACGCACCCTGACCACTTTAGCTTATTAACCCCGATTTCATGCTGACATCTTCATCTATGACCCAGTGCTTGTAGCCGCGTTCATTTGAGAAAGCAAACATGGGCTTAAGCTGCGCATGCAGCATCAACCCAACACTGACCAAGCACTCGCATACCTTGTGTGAAAAGTACACAAGATACACAATTTGCGTATGTACGCTAAGCAAATTGCTTATTTTGAAGGGGGAGGGGGTTTAAGTTTTCTTTTTTCTCACAAAATTCCCTTTAACCTCCCTGGCGGTCTATTTTGAAATTTCAGGTATAAAAGCGGTCTGTTTTTGTTTGTTTTGCCCCCCACCCCCTCTAGCGGTATCCCGAGTGCGGCTCGGGGGTAAATTCCTATGCTGGAAGTGGTAACCCCGAGCAACACTCGGGATGCCGCTGGATACATCACCTCTCCCTGCGCTCCCTCGAAGTCCCCAGCTGTCTCCTCTGGCGATCGCGACCCTCATACTTCCTGGCTCCATCCTCGCGAGAAGGAATCCAGGAAGCATGAGGTCGCGATCGCCGGAGGAGACTGCAGAGAACAGCGAGGGAGCGCAGGGAGAAGTAATGTATACAGCCCGAGTGTGTCTCGGGGTTACCGCTCTCAGCGGTGAAATTTAACCCAGAGACACACTCGGGAAAACCGTCAGGCAGGTTAAGTAAACAATTTTTTTTCTATTTTTTTCTTTATCTGACGAATTGACTAATCGAAATAATAATCTGCCAACTAATCGATCATGAGAATAATCGTTAGTTGCAGCCCTAGATCGAGATAACTCGATCGGGTCACCGGATGGGGACTTTGAACCCCAAGATATCTCGATATTGGTAGTGAAGGGTTTAAGAAGAAGTACTGTACCTACCCTAACGTTCACTGTCATATAAAATATAATATTTAACAATAAGTACATTTTTACTTGTTTATTATGTACCTTTCACTTAATTTTACTACATTTTAGCGTTATAATAGCCTAGCACAGGGGTCGACAAACCCAGGCGCCAGGGTCGCCATGGCGATAAGAAATGCTGTCCTAGCACCCGGGTTTGTATACATAAGCCCCCCCCCTTCCTCCACCCGCCGGACAAGAAGCCTTTTACAAGACTTTGCCCGCTCGGGAAAGCTATGTGCACGCTGTTTGTATCCGCAGACGCAGTGTGCACAGTTCATGCCGAGGCCGTTCAGCACGTCTGGGGTTATAAATCAGACCCCCGTGACAGGCGCATACAGCTGCTGGCCTGCCCCCTACCTCTCTCCGTTGCAGAGTGCAGGGAGGGAGGGAGGAGGAGCGCTCAACTCCGTGCATGCTGTTTCAGACTCAGAGCCTGCCTGACCCGCAGCATCACACAGCCCGGCCAGCTAATAAAAAATAAAATAAATTTAAAAAAAGGAATTTAAAAAGTCCCCAGATAAGAGGAAGAATGAAGGGGAGGGCAACAAGGGAGAGGGGGAGCACAATGCACACAGCTGTATGTACACTGCCTATAACATTCACTGTGTGTTATATACAGTGTATATACTGTGCCTGGATCAGCTGTGTGGTATACACAGTATATGATTCCCAGATAAGGGACTGTTATATTGGCATACTGTGTAAGCACAGTATACACACCGTAGGTAACACACAATCCCTGATCCAGGCACGGTTTAGTCTGATGGACAACTAGATTTTTTTTTAAATTCTACATCCCTGGGTTGTAAGAGATTGAGGAGAAGACAGAGGGTAGTGGCGGAAGTACCAGGGTCGCAGCGGTCGCAGTTGCGACCGGGCCCTGGCATTCCGCCACTGGAGGGGGGCCCAGCGCCGCCGCCAGATTCCGGCAATCAGCGCCGGAATCTGGGAGCCGCGCGCTGGCCGTCCGTCTCCCCAAGCGAGCGGCCGCTGACATGCAGCTTGGCCGCTCACGTGGGAGAGAAACCATCTGACCAGCGCACGAGACCTCGCGCTGATCAGGTGGTTTCCGGCGAGCGGCCAAGCTGCATGTTTCCAGCGGCCGCTCGCCAAGGAGGAGAAGATGCCGGCGGAGCCTGCCCTGGGCCTGGGGCCAGCAGAGCAGGTAAGAGCTGGGCTGGGGCAGTATATCCATGAGCTGGGGGACAGAGCTGGGGCAGTATATCCATGATGAGGAGCTGGGGGGCAGAGCTGGGGCAGTATATCCATGAGCTGGGGGGCAGAGCTGGGGCAGTATATCCATGAGCTGGGGGGCAGAGCTGGGGCAGTATATCCATGAGCTGGGGGCAGAGCTGGGGCAGTATATCCATGAGGAGCTGGGGGCAGAGCTGGGGCAGTATATCCATGAGCTGGGGGGGCAGAGCTGGGGCAGTATATCCATGAGCTGGGGGGGCAGAGCTGGGGCAGTATATCCATGAGCTGGGGGGCAGAGCTGGGGCAGTATATCCATGAGCTGGGGGGCAGAGCTGGGGCAGTATATCCATGAGCTGGGGGGCAGAGCTGGGGCAGTATATCCATGAGGAGCTGGGGAGGCAGAGCTGGGGCAGTATATCCATGAGCTGGGGAGGCAGAGCTGGGGCAGTATATCCATGAGCTGGGGGGCAGAGCTGGGGCAGTATATCCATGAGGAGCTGGGGGGGCAGAGCTGGGGCAGTATATCCATGAGCTGGGGCAGTATATCCATGAGCTGGGGCAGAGCTGGGGCAGTATATCCATGAGCTGGGGCAGAGCTGGGGCAGTATATCCATGAGGAGCTGGGGGAGAAGAGCTGGGGCAGTATATCCATGAGCTGGGGCAGTATATCCATGAGGAGCTGGGGGAGAAGAGCTGGGGCAGTATATCCATGAGCTGGGGGGCAGAGCTGGGGCAGTATATCCATGAGCTGGGGGGCAGAGCTGGGGCAGTATATCCATGAGCTGGGGGGCAGAGCTGGGGCAGTATATCCATGAGCTGGGGGGCAGAGCTGGGGCAGTATATCCATGAGCTGGGGCAGAATATCCATGAGCTGGGGGGCAGAGCTGGGGCAGTATATCCATGAGGAGCTGGGGGAGAAGAGCTGGGGCAGTATATCCATGAGCTGGGGCAGAGCTGGGGCAGTATATCCATGAGCTGGGGGGGCAGAGCTGGGGCAGTATATCCATGAGCTGGGGCAGAGCTGGGGCAGTATATCCATGAGCTGGGGGGCAGAGCTGGGGCAGTATATCCATGAGGAGCTGGGGGGCAGAGCTGGGGCAGTATATCCATGAGCTGGGGGGCAGAGCTGGGGCAGTATATCCATGTGTGGCCTGGGGGCAATATATGTCCATGTGTGGTCTGGGGGCAATATATGTCCATGTGAGCTGGGGCAATATATATATCCATGTGAGCTGGGGCAATACTATCTTTATTATATTGCAGGGGAAAAAAAAAAGGTAAAAAGAAGGATCTTTTTTTGGGGGGGTTGGGGGAGCCCTTCATGGATTCTTGCACCGGGGCCCTCAGGTTTCTAGTTACGCCACTGACAGAGGGTATATATATATATATATATATATATATATATAATATATATATTATATATATATAGGGTGTCTGACCATACATTTCAAGATTATGATAAATTGTACAGGCTCTCAGCAAAATCCTAAAATATTTATTGGAAAGCGTCACATGACATTAAATAAACGTATTGGTATGCGGTCTTAAGAAAATGGTACCGTGAATCTTTAGTTGTTAAGCTTTGTCAGGCCGGGGTCAGACGAACGTTTTGCAGAGTGGAAGGAACATCCATGAGAGTGGAAGTTCCTTCCACTCTGACGCCCGTCTGGCCACCTCGCTGAGTGCAGTCAGTGCGATCAGCCCTGCAAGGCTCGATCCTCCTAGGGAGAATCGTGCTTTGCAGTCCCTTCAACGTGCGTCTTGTGTTTCGACAGGGAGGCTTTGTGCGCGGATGCTTGCTGCGCGTGCATTTTTGTGTGCACGCTCAATTGTGTGACCGCCCCGTTGCAGCGTCACAACGATGCAACGAACGCCGGTAGGCACGTCAGTACGGGCGCATCTAGTGCGCTCGTCTGACACCGGCCTTGGTCTAAAGTAAAACCTGGCTCCTAACATTTGCAGCTGGCTCCTAGATTCAAAGCAAATTTGTCAAGCCCTGGCCTAACATTTATGGAAATTGCAGAAAAATTATACGTGATAGGAGAAAACGAATTGGATATTTGGATTTAGCACCCCAAAAAATGAAAGAGTGAGACTGAATTATGGAAAAAGTTTTCTTTTAATTTAATTTTTTTTTTGGCCTGTGTTATTAATAAGGAGAGTGAAAGTGCACAATAATTATATTATTGATGAAAAACAAATGTTAGGTGATAGTGTGAAGCAAATATAAAGATTATAGTTACATTTCTTTTCTAATATATATATATATATATATATATATCACAAACACACACAAACCAGCCTTTGGTTGATAAAATAGGGGTTTGAAAAAATAAATTTACAGACGGAATGAATATACAGAGAAATGGAGTATATCTAGACAAATAATGTAAATAAAACCATCATAGTGCAAGATGTCTTAAACAATGAACCACAATTTGGCCCCATATGAATCGCATTCACTAGAAAGGCATATTTTCAAGCATATCGGAATCTGTAAAGAAATTTTGGTTGTTAGCACTCCCGGAATTGGCCGTCTCACAGTCACCGGATGGATCTTCTCCAGCCGTGGCAAGCACTCTTATCCGACTGGGGTTCGTACTGCAGCTGGATCTGCGGAGTGTGTGTAACACCAAAAATACTTCCACAATACAGCAGTGCGGAAAAAAAAGGGGTTTATTAACAGAATAATATAACGCGGGCACACATACGACGCGCTTCGTTGTATATAAACAACTTTATCAAGGATAGAAGTGTCCCAGTGGCCGACGAACTTAAAAACAGAGCAACCACCGCTCGTTAACTCCCGCATCCGTCCACGTGGCGTCTGTTTTTTGGGCACGGAATGATGACGTCTGTCGGGTCCCTTCCACATTCTGCGCATGCGTTTGACTCAGAAGCTAGCTCCGACTCACCTTTCTCCTACGCATGCGTTTGAGACCAAAATATCCAGTACACACTTATTCGGTGATGTCCAGAACTTCACGGGAAATACACATAAAACTTGATTTAAAAGATAAAATTGTTTGAAAATAAAAACAATAAAAAAAAGCGGTAGCAGCAAGTGGGGACATGGAGATGCAAACAATGAGTCTTAACCCTTCACACACAACTGTGCTACACACAATAAGCCAAATCCATATCCACATTCATGCCATTTTTCCAGGTCCCCAGTTTATAGATCCAACTTACTTCTCTTTTGGCCAAGATCTTAATAAATTCTCCTCCCCTCCAATCTGCTTAACAAATTCTATTCCTAACCACTTAGAATCCTTTATTGCAAAAGGAGGACAATTATTACAATGAGTGGGTACCGAACGGTTTTCTAATATTGTTATAATGCTCAAGGTTCTAACTTTCAACTCTCTGGTGGTTCCTCCAATATATTGTGCTCCACATGGACAAATCAATAAATACACAACTCTCTTACTCTTACAGGTAATAAAATCTTTAATCATAAAATTTTCTCCTGCGGAGGAACTAGAAAAAGACGTGACCTTTCTAGCAATATGTTAATATGCTTTACAATTGTTGCATTTAAAAAACCTAAATCTAACTTCGTTAAATTAAATAAAGGTAAAACTAAGGTAAAAGAGTTTGGGCCAGTAAATTCTTAAAATTTGAAGCTTTCTTAAAAATAATTTTAGGAGATTTGGGAATAATATCTCTTAAAATAGCATCAGTTTTTAGAATAGGCCAATGGTTTTTTTTTTAATTCTTTTAAACCTATTTGCATGGGGATTGAATTGCGTTGTAACATCACCAAATAAGGGCGTACTGGATATCTTTTGTTTTGGTCCCAAACGCATGCGCAGGAGAATGGTGTGTTGGAGCTAGCTTCCGAGCCCCACGCATGCGCAGAAGGTGAGAGAGGGACCTGACAGACGTCATTATTCTGTGCCGAATAAACAGACGCCACGTGGACGAAACCCGGAAGCGGGAGTTAACGAGCGGTGGTTGCTCTGTATTTAAGTTCGCCGGCCACGGGGACACTTCTATCCTTGAGAAAATTATTTGTATACAACGAAATGTGTCGAATGTGTGCCCGCGTTATTTTATTCTGTTAATAAACCACTTTTTTTTTTTGGCACTGCTCTATTGCAGAAGTATTTTTGGTGTTACACAAACGCTGCAGAACCAGTTTCAGTACGAACCCCGGTCGGATAAGAGTGCCTACCACGGCTGGAAAAGATCAATCCGGTGACTGAGACGGTCAATTTTGGGAGTGGTAACAACCAAGATTTCTTTACTGATTCCGATATGCTTGAAAATATGACTTTCTAGTGAGTGCCATTCATATGGGGCCAATTTGTGGTTCATTGTCTAAGACATCTTGCACTATGATGTTTTTATTTACATTATTTGTCTAGATATAGAATAAATATACAGAGAAATGGAGTATATCTGGTTGTCCAAAAGGAGGAGCCCACCCACCTGGAGATATCTAGATACGTATATTATTCATATCCACCTTCTCCGTGTGTTTGTAAATTTATGTAATCAAAAAATGCATACAGACAAATGCCTCACAGCAAACCCCAAAAATATAACCACCGGCAGAATCGCTGGCATTTGGAAAATATATCACCAATAGCACTTGAACAAGGCCTTTTCTTTACAGGTTAATCATACTGTCTGCTATAGGATATATCAAGGCAGCAAAAAGTGTCGTCACCCATGGGCTCTATTGAAGTGTCTTTCTTATTGCATGCCTTACACACTACTAGACCAACAACGTTCCAGTTTACTGGTTTTTATGCTTGATAAAAGGTCAGACGGCTGGAAAGGCTACTGGTACTTTTTTTTTGTTCTTTGGTGCTTTGGACTTCATTCCTAGTGTGGCTAAACCCAAGTATCAAGTGCACCGTGGAGCAGAAGTGAGTGAATATGGTCTAAACCCCCCCCCTTTTTTCCCCTGTGTTATAGGATATCATCTTAACAATTGTATGACATCAGCAGCTCAGCGCTGAAGCTTGCATTTCGATTTCATTGTTGCTTAACCAGATTTTATGTAAATCCGCAAAGGAGTCGTGGCCATGACCACTGAATGACTTTTTCCTGAAACTGGCATGGTGATTGCATATGGAGTAGGATTTAGTTTGTTGTCGTTTTTGATTCATTTATTTCTGTCACATACACATAAAAATATGTAAAAGGTAATGCTGTATGTCAGCACTCTGTAGGTTAGTAAGAGGCAGCTGGTGTCCGTTCACTTTACATGGAGGCCATAATAGAAGAAATAACTTACCAGGCCTAAACGATTGAGTGATCTCGGTCTCACTTTTCAGGGTCAGACTGGCAAACGTGGAGAGGTAGGAGACCATTTTTAATGTATTCCAACCCATACATAGATTCCTAATTCTTCTAGAGCCTACCATACCAGTGTTACTCAGCTCTGGTCCTCCGGTACCGCTAATTGGCCAGGTTCTCCAGTTATCTGAAGCACAGCACAGGTGTTATGATTTGCTGCTCAATGATTGCAGGATTCAGTTTGCGTTTCCCCAAAGCAATCTTTAAAATATGGCCTGTTAGAAGGTCCTGAGGAACTAAGTTGTGAAACTGTACTAGTGTGTAAACTGATCACATAAATCCCTTCTCTACTAAGGCCAATTACCCTGCACGCTTGGAGATACAGGTTGGGCAGCACTTAAGGATAAACGAGAACAATTTTGGTACCATATGTGTATATACATCTAGTGAAATTTAAAGAGAAGCGTGTCGCTTTTCCAGGTTATTCACATGACATATCCACAAGCAAGAGAACAACCGACCACCACTTTTATGAGCTTATTGAACAACTCATTCAAAAAACTTGTGCATCAACATGGATCTGACTCCCAGTTGCAAGTGCTGGAACAAAGATACTCTTCTGCAGAAAACGTCTCATAACATTTCCACAGGCACACATCAAAATGTTATGTCGAATAAGCCAAAAGAGCTTTCAAAAGGTGTAGGACAATAACCCAAAAGTTCTTGGTTCTCTAGTTGCAGTGAATGGTCATCTTCATAAAGTACTGAGCCAAAAAACTGAAAAGCTCCAAACCATTATCACTCTCCCACAAAAGTTTCTAGTAGGCACTGCGAATGCACATAGATAACATTCTCCTGGCATCTGCCACATGCAGATGTGTGCGTAATCACTCCACAGAACATGTGTATACTGCTAAAGCATACAGTGGTGCAGTTCTTCATACCACTCCTGAAGGTACCCTCCATTGTGGATTTTGATGCGAGTTTTGTGTACCGTTTTTTGGCCAGAGAAACGCATTGTTTGAAGCTCCGGACAACCCGTTCTCGTGCTGAAGTTACAATAAAATGAGATTTGCCTCTGGACAAAGCTAAAGCTAGACAATTCTAGCACAGCAGGTTCTGAGTTTGCCTGGTCTATCACCTCGAGGCTGGGTTTCTGTTTCCACTTCACAATAAAAGCACTTACAGTGACCAGGGCAGTTACTTCCTTGACTTGTGGCAAAGGTGGCATCATATGGCAGTGTCAGGTTTAAAATTACTGAGCTCTTCATCACAAACCTCAAATCTATGGAGATTTTAAGGCTGGAATATACGCACCTGTTAGTAATGGGTGTGATGGAATCACCTGAACTCCATGAGGAGAAACTTCTTTAACGCTGGTAGCATGTAATGCAGACTCAACCAGTTGGACATCAACATACCAGAGAGTCAAATGATTGCAGGAGAGTATGGGGATGTGTGCCAATCCACACCGTGCTCCAAGCCATGCGTAGTATGTAAACAAGGTGTATACAATTGTTGTAAATGCTGCAAATAAACACACACCATCTACAAGCTCAATGCAAGCTGACTGGTGCAGTCTACCGGATTGGTTAAAGCAGAAACGGATATTGAAAGAATGAGTGCGATGTGGTCTGTACAAAAGAGATACATCATTAGATTTTGCTAAAGATTCAAGTGTACTATATGGGAGACCAAAAAAACAAAACCAAACCTTTGCAGCTCCTCTGTCTTCTCTTCTGATGGGCCTCGGGATAACAATACGTGACGCAGGATAGCGGTCAAGTGACGATACTGATGTGAATCACTCTGTGTGACATGAGAAGGTACAATTATAACTTTTTATGAACCAAGAAATTATTTCAAGTCATAAATGTACAGTATGTCAGGGCTGAGGAAACATTTAGCAACACAGAACAGACATTCTGGTCTAACAATCTCTCCCTATAGCTAAGAATGTATCCGAGAACACAAAATGACCAGATTTTCTTTATAATATGGAAAAAGGAGTTGGATATCTAGTTGATTTTTATGAAACGGTCAAAGTTAGACTTGAGGTATGTAATTTTGTTTTGTTTTGAGCCAAGCTGATAAAATCAATATATCTCCTGAAATGGAACTTACATAATCACTAATGCAATCCTATTTAATAAAGGAGGTTTTATTAAATGAGAACCAAGATTAAACGCTGTACTTCTAAATGCACCTGAAGCATGTTGTACATATCCACACACCTAATCACAGGTGCACACTCGTTCTCCCGGAACCTTTCTTCACCCCTTTATCCTTCCACCCGTGTGCGGAGATCATTTTCATCATTTTGTGCTCATAATGTTTAACCACTTGAATGCGAAGGACGTGTGTGGAGCATCTTCCCGTTTCACTTCCGTGCATGGAGGATGCCCCACGCACGTTTTCGCGCTGCCCCATCTCAGTGCCGACCTGGGGTTCCATTCACAGCAGGCTATATTTCAGCCCTCACTGTGGGACTGCCCCCCTGCTGCAGGAGTCACCACACATACACGGAATGACATTCAAAGAGAGGGAGCCCCCCTGCCCGGCAGGGAATCCCATTACAGGAGTCCTTTGGATCCCTGAATCTCCAGAACTGTGCAGCAGAAGAGACCTTTTCAATGATAGGAAACCTGACTACATAAAAATATATATTTTTTTTCCTCTCTTTTTTAAAGCGGCACCAATATTCACTTTTCAAGAATAAAGGGAGTAATATTGCTGCACTACCGTACCTTCTCATTTCGCACAGCAGCAGCAAGAGTGGAGGTGATGGAGCAATGCGTTATTACACATTGTTTCATCGAAATCTTAAGATGCTGCGAGAAGCACATGGGGTACTTTGGACCCCTGCATCACCATTCAGTACGCACAAGGTCAAGTGAGGTGTCATTGAAAAGGTTAGAGGACAAAAGGAAGCACTGCAATACTCCGAAGGTGGGAGCCCACAAACTCCAGTAGGACTACCAGGCTGGGATAAGGAGCATAAATAATTTATTAAGCGGGATTTTAACTCTGGGTTAGCTTCCCCCTTATCCCAGCCTGCCTTTTTTCTGTGTATAGAAAAAGGTTAGAGTCTGGCCTTTCCAATGATGCCAAACATGACCATCTAATGTGCATAAGAAAAAAACAATCTAATTGCAAAATGTCCTTTTTTTTCCTTTCTAAAGGCAGTGGCATTATTCCCTTATAACACAAAGAATGAAACTGCACTAATTTACCTTCTCTTTTCCCACACTGTGGGCAAGTTTAGAATTGATTGCATAATGCACTAATACACATGGTTTCATCTAAAACACAATCCATCGCACTGCTGCAAGGAGAGATGGTGTCACTTGGACCCCCGTATCTCCATTCTTTACACTAGGGATGCACCGATACCACTTTTTAAAGACAGAGTACAAGTACTTTTTTCAAGTACTCACCGATACCGAGTACCGATACTTTAATGTCATGTGACGCTTTCCATTAAGAACAGACCATATAAAAATGCTGATTGGAAATTGTTAACACCTTGCGGAGTTAATAGTGCTTGGCGCTATAATCAATTATACAATAACTAATAGTATAGGTATGCAGCTCACCACAAGTGTGTCACCCACCCTTAATAATAGAAGAAATACAAACTTAATTGTAAGGGAGCGCAAAGATGAGATTTAGTACGGATTCGTTCGCAAATGATGTCACAATTGCTTGATGGTCAATATATCTTCACTGGAAGAGAAAAATCACAAATAGCGCAGCATGGTAATGCATTTGGATTATGCTAGAAATAGTGGAAGAGGATCACTCACAAACACAGAGCCTATAGGCTCTTGGTATAAGCCTTTAAGCCTCTATGGGGGGCTTCTCCCATCAATCAGAATGTAGATCGTCACAATCAGATGGTAACACTTTGGACCTCGATTAAAGGACAAGAGAGCAACACATGGCACAGTACCAATAGGAGAGAGATGGCAGTATATAATTAATTCGATCTACTCACGAATTTATGAGCCTCCCAATGAGTGGCTCAGTATTAGGACTTTGGACCACTTTAGGATGGTCCCACCTCTTGCGCAGACTTCCCACTGGATAGATGTAATCAATGATCCAGGAATTGATAAAAAGGATTTATTACAGAATAAAAATAAAAATAGTAAATTTCCAAAATTGGAAATTTATTTATTTTTATTCTGTAATAAATCCTTTTTATCAATTCCTGGATCATTGATTACATCTATCCAGTGGGAAGTCTGCGCAAGAGGTGGGACCATCCTAAAGTGGTCCAAAGTCCTAATACTGAGCCACTCATTGGGAGGCTCATAAATTCGTGAGTAGATCGAATTAATTATATACTGCCATCTCTCTCCTATTGGTACTGTGCCATGTGTTGCTCTCTTGTCCTTTAATCGAGGTCCAAAGTGTTACCATCTGATTGTGACGATCTACATTCTGATTGATGGGAGAAGCCCCCCATAGAGGCTTAAAGGCTTATACCAAGAGCCTATAGGCTCTGTGTTTGTGAGTGATCCTCTTCCACTATTTCTAGCATAATCCAAATGCATTACCATGCTGCGCTATTTGTGATTTTTCTCTTCCAGTGAAGATATATTGACCATCAAGCAATTGTGACATCATTTGCGAACGAATCCGTACTAAATCTCATCTTTGCGCTCCCTTACGATTAAGTTTGTATTTCTTCCCATATAAAAATGCCCCCAGCTCACATGTATATATCCCCCCCAAAGATATATATATATATATATTCATACTGCCCCAGCTCATGGATTTGCCCCAGCTCACACATGGATTTGCCCCATCTCACACATGGATTTGCCCCATCTCACACATGGATTTGCCCCATCTCACACATGGATTTGCCCCATCTCACACATGGATTTGACCCCGGCTCACACATGGATTCCCCCCCCCCCGGCACTCTCCGCGATGATACTTACCTTCCTGGGCGATGCTGGGAAAGTCTCCGCGCGTGCGCTCGTTGGAAGGACCCCCAGCCGCGACCACGTGGGACCATGTGATTGCGGCTGGGGGCCTTACAACAAACACACGCGCGGAGACTTTCGCCCAGGAAGGTAAGTATAAAACAATGCGGAGAGCAGCTGCAGGGTCTGTCCGAATGCCAATAGAGCATTCGGACAGCCGCCCCAGCCCCTCGGCTGCCGGCAAGCCGGCTCAATGCCGACTTCCGGTATCGGGGAAAATATCGGGGGGTACTGCACGAGTACCAAGTACTCCTGCAGTACCCGGTATAGGCACCGATACTAGTATCGGTGCAACCCTACTTTAATGTCATGTGACCGCTTTCCAATAACAACAGACCTCATATAAAATGCCCCCCCCAGCTTACATACACACACACACTAATATATATATATATATATATATATACACACACACATACATACATATATACACACACACACAGTCAGGTCCAGAAATATTGGGACATCGACACAATTCTAACATCTTTGGCTCTGTACACCAGCACAATGGAGTTGGAATGAAACAAACACAATGTGCTTTAACTGCAGACTGTCAGTTTTAATTTGAGGGTATGTACATCCAACTCAGGTGAACGGTGCAGGACTTACAGCAGTTTGCAGATGTGCCTCCCACTTGTTAAGGGACCAAAGGTACTGTTACAGAATAATAATCATAAATCAAACTTTCCCTTCTTAATACTTGGTTGCAAATCCTTTGCAGTCAATCACAGCCTGAAGTCTGGAATGCATAGACATCACCAGAGGCTGGGTTTCATCCCTGGTGATGCTCTGCCAGGCCTCTACTGCAACGGTCTTCAGTTCCTGCTTGTTCTTGGGGCATTTTCCCTTCAGTTTTGTCTTTAGCAAGTGAAATGCATGCTCAATGGGATTCAGGTCAGGTGATTGACTTGGCCATTGCATAACATTCCACTTCTGTCCCTTCAAAAACTCTTTGGTTGCTTTTGCAGTATGCTTTGGGTCATTGTCCATCTGCACTGTGAAGCGCCGTCCAACAGGTTCTGCAGCATTTGGCTGAATGTGAGCAGATAATATTGCCCGAAACACTTCAGAATTCATCCTGCTGCTTTTGTCAGCAGTCACATCATCAATAAATACAAGAGAACCAGTTCCATTGGCAGCCATACATGCCCACGCCATGACACTACCACCACCATGCTTCACTGATGAGGTGGTATGCTTAGGATCAGGAGCAGCTCCTTTCCTTCTCTTCCCAACACTCTGGTACAAGTTGATCTTGGTCTCATCTGTCCATAGGATCTTGTTCCAGAACTGTGAAGGCTTTGTTAGGTGTTTGGCAAACTCTAATCTGGCCTTCCTGTTTTTGAGGCTCACCAATGGTTTACATCTTGTGGTGAACCCTCTGGTGAAGTCTTCTCTTGATTGTTGACTTTGACACACATACACCTACCTCCTGGAGAGTGTTCTTGATCTGGCCAACTGTTGTGAAGGGTGTTTTCTTTACCAGGGAAAGAATTCTTCGGTCATCCCCCACAGTTGTTTTCCGTGGTCTCCCGGGTCTTTTGGTGTTGCTGAGCTCACCGGTGCGTTCCTTCTTTTTCAGAATGTACAGTTTTTTGGCCACACCTTATGTTCTTGCCATCTCTCTGTTGGGTTTGTTTTGTTTCTTCAGCCTAATGATGGCTTGCTTCACTGATACCCTGTTTCCCCGAAAATAAGACCTACCCTGAAAATAAGGCCTACTGTGTTTTTTTGATAACTGCTAAAATAGAAGACTTACCCCGAAAATAAGACCTAGTTGTAGGGCAACTTGAAGAGCAGCAGGAGAGAATCCTTTAAACCCGGCGCCAGAGAAAGTGAGGTGGCAACAGAGGGAGCAGAGCCACACAAGGCTGCGGTCACACGAGCATTCTTTGAGCAGAAGGAACATCTGTGGGAGTTTACGTTCCTTCCACTCTGATGTCCGTGTGGCCACCTTGCTGAGCGCGGGTAGTGCGCTCAGCGCTACGAAGCACGATCCTCCTATGGAGGATCGCGCTTTACAGCCTTGTCTATGTCGTAGCTTTTCACAGGGAGGCTGAAATCACATCCGGTGGTAGCGCAAGCAATTCGTGCACACACTACACCATGTGGCCCTCCCTGTTCAGCCTTCACAAAGCTGCGACAGACGCAGGGAAGTGCGGTCACACGGACGCACTCCTTGCGTTACGTCTGCTCAAAGAACGCTTGTGTAACCGCAGCCTTAGCTGATGCTTCCTCTAGCGCCGGCTCCTGTCACAGGCGAAGTGATACCAGACGCACACCGCTAAAAAAAAACAACCAAAAGAACAACACACCAACGTCAAAAAAAAAAAATAGACCTATCCCGAAAATAAGACCTAGTGAGTTTTTTGTGGGCAAAAAAAATATAAGACAGTGTCTTATTTTCGGGGAAACACGGTAGTGACAGCTCTTTGGAGCTCATCTTGAGAGTTGACAGCAACAGATTCCAATTGCAAATAGCACACTTGAAATGAACTCTGGGCCTTTTATCTGCACATTGTAATTGGGGTAATGAGGGAATATCACACACCTGGCGATGGAACAGCTGAGAAGCCAATTGTCCCATTACCTTTGGTCCCTTAACAAGTGGGAGGCACATCTGCAAACTGCTGTCCTACACCATTCACCTGAGTTGGATGTACATACCCTCAAATTAAAGCTGACAGTCTGCAGTTTAAGCACATTGTGTTTGTTTCATTCCAACTCCATTGTGGTGATGTATAGAGCGAAAGATGTTAGAATTGTGTCGCTGTCCCAATATTTCTGGACCTGACTGTGTGTGTGTGTGTGTGTGTGTGTGTGTATATATATATATTATATAATACACACACACACACACTGCTCAAAAAAATAAAGGGAACACTTAAACAACACAATGTAACTCCAAGTCAATCACACGTCTGTGAAATCAAACTGTCCACTTAGGTAGCAACACTGACAGTCAAGTCCACATGCTGTTGTGCAAATGGTATAGACAACCGGTGGGACGCATAGGCAGGTAGCAAGACATTCCCAATATTGGAGTGGTTCTGCAGGTGGTGACCACAGACCACTTCTCAGTTCCTATGCTTTCTGGCTGATGGTTTGGTCACTTATGAATGCTGGCGGTGCGGTCACTCTAGTGGTATCATGAGACGGAGTTTACAACCCACACAAGTGGCTCAGGTAGTGCAGCTCATCCAGGATGGCACATCAAAGCGAGCGGTGGCAAGAAGGTTTGCTGTGTCTGTCAGCGTAGTGTCCAGAGCATGGAGGCGCTACCAGGAGACAGGCCAATACATCAGGAGACATGGAGAAGGTCGTAGGAGGGCAACAACCCAGCAGCAAGACCGCTACCTCCGCCTTTGTGCGAGGAGGGACAGGAGGAGCACTGCCAGAGCCCTGCAAAATGACCTCCAGCGGGCCACAAATGTGCATGTGGCTGCTCAACCGGTCAGAAACAGACTCCATGAGGGTGGTATGAGGGCCCGACGTCCACAGGTGGGGGTTGTGCTTACAGCCCAACACCGTGCAGGACGTTTGGCATTTGCCAGAGAACATCAAGAATGGTAGCTTCGCAACTGGCGCCCTGTGCTCTTCACAGATGAAAGCAGGTTCACACTGAGCACATGTGACAGACATGACAGGGTCTAGAGAAGCCGTGGAGAACGTTCTGCTGCCTGCAACATCCTCCAGCATGACCGGTTTGGCAGTGGGTCAATAATGGTGTGGGGTGGCATTTCTTTAGGGGCCGCACAGCCCTCCATGTGCTCGCCAGAGGTAGCCTGACTGCCATTAGTTACCGAGATGAGATCCTCAGACCCCTTGTAAGACCATATGCTGGTGCGGTTGGCCATGGGTTCCTCCTAATGCAAGACAATGCTAGACCTCATGTGGCTGGAGTGTGTCAGCAGTTCCTGCAAGACGAAGGCATTGATGCTATGGACTGGCCCGCCCGTTCCCCAGACCTGAATCCAATTGAGCACATCTGGGACATCATGTCTCGCTACATCCACCAACGCCACGCTGCACCACAGACTGTCCAGGAGTTGGGGGATGCTTTAGTCCAGGTGTGGGAGGAGATCCCTCAGGAGACCATTCGCCACCTCGTCAGGAGCATGCCCAGGCGTTGTAGGGAGGCCACACAGGCACGTGGAGGCCACACACACACACACACACTACTGAGCCTCATTTTAACTTGTTTGAAGGACATTACATCAAAGTTGGATCAGCCTGTAGTGTTGTTTTCCACTTCAATTTTGAGTGCAACTCCAAATCCAGACCTCCATGAGTTTCTCAATTTGATTTCCATTGATAATGTTTGTGTGATTTTGTTGTCAGCACAGTCAACCCAGTAATCCCAGCTCTCACAGATACAGTAGATTGCCAGGCTCCTCCGAGCGCCCACCGGTAAAGGTTGCAGCCTGGCCGCTCGTTGGGGACCATGCACAAGCCGCATTCGTGCGAGATCTCGTGAACTCCGCAATCTCGCAAGATCACGGCTGATGAATCCCAGGCGAGCCACAATCCTTTGCCGGCAGACGCTCGTAGGAGGAAGAGCGCTCAGAGGGAACGGCTGTCCCACGGACGCCGGCCGGCAAGCCAGCCCAGCGCTGGCTCCAGTACCGGTTTAGGTATCGGGGGCATCTGCACGAGTACCAAGTACTTGTGCAGATCCTGGTATCGGCACCAATACCGATACTAGGATCAGTATCAGTGTATCCCTACCTTACACCCCTACTTGGTCAAAGTCAAGTGTCATTACAAAAGGTCAGAGTCTGGCCTTTCCAATGATACCAACCATAACCAAGTAAAATATTAAAAAAGGAGGAATGAAAAGGGGGAAAAAGTTGGGTTTTCTTCAAGGAAGTGACATTGTTCATTCTTCACATATAAAATGAGCAATACCACTACCATTACTCACCTTCTTATTTCCATACAATATAGAACCACAAAAAGGTACCGATGATAAAATGTCCTATATACCAAGGAAGCGTGCAGCATACAAGGAAATAGGACACCATAGGAGGAAGAAGGGAGGCTCACCTATACCGATCCATTTGCGCAGTACATTGAGCCACACGGAGATGGGCTCATAATCACATGAGTGGAATCACCCTCAGAAATAAAGTGATTACATTGAAATATTTTAATTGATCTCCACTATATATTGTTTAGGAGGTTCATTTTTTGTTAATCATTTTAAGCCAAAAGAACTAAGATATGGGCTATTCTAAAGCGCCGATCTCACGTGTGATTAGCTTTTAGAGGGTTTTTGTTTATACCAAATTCCTATGGGTCATTCAAGAAATAGGAGATGTCAATATACCTCATAATGCAGTTACCCTGTTTTCAAATGCAAGCATCTGGTTTGGGTTTGAAAATAAATTAAAACTAGCTTTAACAAAGAATTCTATTACTTTATATCACCATCATCCTTTTAATGAACTTTGTCCCTGCATGAACTGATGATTATGGTGCAACACTTCCTCTTTTCCATGCGTTTTCGCAAACAAAATGGACTTTATATGCCCCAGGAGCTCCCATTTTAGGGGCAAGCCCATTTTTTTTATGCATGTTTTTGGGAACTTTTCCAGTGACTAATTAAATAAAACATATTATGGCATTACGGCTTTCACCAAACTGTAGATATTATATTAGCGGTAATTGTGCCTGCAGGGTTACATGTTGGTTTCAAGTATAAAAAAAAAATAAAAAAAAAGGAAATCTCTGTCCAGCAACAGAGATATAAACTTAATTTTAAAAAGTAGCGATGGTTTCAGATTTGGGAATACCCAAACTACCCGAGCAAGGACATCTCCACTATGATAATATTGAAGACGTATAAATTCCATTTACACTACATTACAGCGTGTTCCAATTCTTAGCCCTTAACCCCTTCACAAACCCAAAATAGAGTTATCTTGATTTTGCATTGAAAATCACTCATTAGCATATCAAAAGACAATTTTCACACCTTTTTAAAGCAAGATTAGTGTGTCCCTGGAAGGGAAACAAAATCCTTTGTTTTATGTATCGCCAAGCACCCTGGAGGGACACAAAACCAGCTGGAATTAGCAACCCTAAACCTCACTAACAAAAAATACAAATAGATTACTGCTGCATTACAGCAGCCAGGGAGAGGGCAGAATACAGGGAGAGCTGAATGTTCACTCACTGCTGTCCAGTGTTTAGATTCAGGGGGTTATAATGACTGAACATCCTTGTACAGTACAGATACAAGGTTTAAGACTGTTCTCTCCATACAGATATTATTTTTATATTCTATTGGTATTCTTTTGGAAGCTGCATTGCCAACAATCTCATTATGATCTCTTCAAACCCCCCATAAGCAGGAGATCTAAACATTATTATTTTTATTTCTCACAGTTACTGTATCTAACACAAAGGTCTTTTCTGCCTGTATGATAATAATGCAGACCCGGTTTGAAATTGTGTAAAATAAAGGACACCATCTAGAGCTCAGAATCTCACATTTCAACAATATTTCTGTAATGGATTAATGAATACATGAAAAATTAAAAATGAGCAAATTAACCTTTTAATTTTTTTTAACTATCTCAGAATAACATTTTCTGTGCGCGACATCGATTTCATCCTATATTCAATTGTTAACTTCACATCTCAGGTTTCAAATCAATCTTATGAGAACATTTTTTTTCCAACAAAAATTGCTTGGTAGTGAAGGGGTTAACCTCCCTGCCGGTATTCCCGAGTATGACTCAGGGTTAAATTTTGCTACCGCAAACGGTAACCCCGAGCCACACTCGGGCTGGATGTTTACTCACCTCCTCCTGGCTCCCTCACTGTCCCGCAGTGTGATCACAGCGAGCTGCTTCCTGGAAGGCTCCCTACGAGTCACATGGTGCAGGGTGGGCGGGAACCATCAGCAAATTTATAAACAATGCATAAAATACTGTGATCCAAAGTGCAATGTTTATGAACGGCCACTGGGTGGCACTACAAGATAAGAAATAGACCATACATCCTCTTACTCTTGTTTTCAGACCGATTTCAGTGTTTTTTATTTTATTGAATATAATTTATTTGCATTATTTTGGATAATTATTTTTGGGATAATAAATTATTATTTCGCGTTTCAAACTTTATCGGACTTAGTGTATTTACTAATTTTTTATTTATTTATTTATTTATATATAAAGGATTTTACCAGTAAGGACTCTTGATTGCACGGATTTCAGTGCGTGATTCCTAATTATTACAGGCTAACTATGTACAAAAACACGTTTCCTTTAAAAAAAAATTGAGACGCTTTTAGACACGAAATTTTTAAAAAATTAGACCGCCAGGGAGGTTAAGGTGAAAATGCACAGAATAATGATGCACCAGTATAAATGTCAGAATTCGTGTTAATACCTGTGCCAACTAGCTCTAAATTAGGAATGCACCGATACCACTTTTTTAAGACCGAGTATAAAATGCCCCCAGCTCACATGTATATATCCCCCCCTCCGAGATATATATGTATACAGAATGCCCCCAGCTCTCATGGATATTGCCCCAGCTCATGGATATTGCTCCCAGCTCTCATGGATATTGCTCCCAGCTCATAGATATTGCTCCCAGCTCTCATGGATATTGCTCCCAGCTCATAGATATTGCCCCCAGCTCATGGATATTGCACCCCCAGCTCATGGATATTGCGCCCCCAGCTCATGGATATTGCGCCCCCAGCTCATGGATATTGCACCCCCAGCTCATGGATATTTGCCTCCAGCTCATGGATATGCTCCCAAGCTCTCATGGATATTGCCCCAGCTCATAGATAATGCCCCCCAGCTCATAGATAATGCCCCCCAGCTCATAGATAATGCCCCCCAGCTCATAGATAATGCCCCCCAGCTCATAGATAATGCCCCCCAGCTCATAGATAATGCCCCCCAGCTCATGGATATGCCCCCCAGCTCATGGATATGCCCCCCAGCTCATGGATATTTGCGCCCCCAGCTCATCGATATTTGCCCCCAAGCTCTCATGGATATTTGCGCCCCCAGCTCATGGATATTTGCCCCCAAGCTCTCATGGATATTTGCGCCCCCCAGCTCATCGATATTTGCCCCCAAGCTCTCATGGATATTTGCCCCCCCCAGCTGAGACCAGACATGGGGCGGCTGTTCGAAAGCTCTATCGGCATTCGGACAGGCGCCCCTGGAGCTCTCCGCGGCATACTTACCTTCCCGAGCGACGCCGACAAAGTCTTTGTGCATGCGCTCGTTGAAGGACCCCAGCCGCGATCACGTGAGACTCCCACGTGATCGCGGCTGGGGTCCTTCAACGTGCGGAAGCGCAGAAACTTTCCCGGCGTCGCTCAGGAAGGTAAGTACGCCGCGGAGAGCTCCAGGGGCGGCTGTCCGAATGCCGATAGAGCATTCGAACAGCCACCCCAGCCCCTCGGATGCCGGCAAGCCAGCTCAATGCCGGCTTCCGGTATCGGGGCAAATATCGGGGGTACTGCACGAGTACCAAGTACTCCTGCAGTACCCGGTATCGGCACCGATATCGATACTAGTATCGGTGCAACCCTACTCTAAATCATAAATATTAGAAAGCACTATAGCCTAAAACCTTAGGAGGTACCAGATTAACCCCTCGTGTGTTGAGACAACATGCTTGACACATCCTCGAGTATAGACCATCACTTTGGACGACTTATCTGGCACGTCATCTCTTTGCCGCGGCTTGGTGCCAATATGATATGATCATAGCAATTATATTATACATTTTGAATCTGAGCCCCGAAAAAAAAAGTTTAAAAAAAAAAAAAGGTTTGTTTGCCTGGGTCCTATAATAGATGTGATGAGCAAAAAAGTGGTGAAAATGAACTGTGCACACAGGGATTAAATGGGTCAGCAGTTAAGAGATTAATGGCGTTCCTGAAGCCTTTAAATTAGGCCTGTCAATCTCATGGCCCCCCCAGATGTTGAGGTCTCCAATTCCTTCAGTGCAATAGATCAGTGTTTATTAAATCTGTCCTCGGGACCCCCAACCAGGCAAGATTTTTCAGATCACCTTGGGGAAATGCAGACTGAATCCTGCAATCACTGAGCAGCAAAATCATATCACCTGTGCTTCACATATCTGGAAAACCTGGCCTGGTTGGGGGTCCTAAGGACAGGTTTAAGAAACACTGCAATAGATGACCAGGAAATCATGGAAATGGTTGTTCAGAAACATCTGGGGGCTGGAGTTTGACAGTCCCGTTTTAAGCTTTGTCCAAGTGCCAACGATTTTTTAGCATAATCAAGTGAATAAGTTCTCTGATTAACTTTATTCTTCAACATAGAAACATAGAAAAATGTCGGCAGATAAGAACCTTTCGGCCCATCTAGTCTGCCCAATTACATGGATACTTTACCTGGATTTATCTTTTGTTTAGGATAGCCTTATGCCTATCCCATGCTTGCTTAAATTCAATCACTGTTTTAGCCTCTACCACTTCAACTGGAAGACTGTTCCATGTATCCACCACCCATGGATACATGTGGGTGTAGATTTGAAAAGAGTCATATGGACTGAAACATTGGATTTATACAATGTATACCTCCCAACACCAAATGACAGTGTAAAGCTGAACACCTATCTACATAGCCATGAGCATTAAATTTATAATATATGGGCACAACTTACAGTTGTATCAACATACTGGTGTTACAGTAGGGCTGTGCAATTAATTGCAATTGCAATCGAATCGCGATTTCTGACCCTGCAATTTCTAAATCGCATAAGGCTGCAATTTTTGGCTCCCTGTTAACTTCCAGCGGCATGGTGCTTTGGGCGCTCGCAGGGGGAACCACGTGACGAGCCGCGTTATCGCGGCTCGTCACATGGTTCCCCCAAGCGAGCGCTCAAGCTCCATGCCGCCGGAAGTTAACAGGGAGCCGAACACGTGGCGCACAGAGGTGAGCTGGGGCAGTATTTCCATGTGCTGGGGCAGTATATCCATGTGCTGGGGCAGTATATCCATGTGCTGGGGCAGTATATCCATGTGCTGGGGCAGTATATCCATGTGCTGGGGCAGTATTTCCATGTGCTGGGGCAGTATTTCCATGTGCTGGGGCAGTATTTCCATGTGCTGGGGCAGTATATCCATGTGCTGGGGCAGTATATCCATGTGCTGGGGCAGTATATCCATGTGCTGGGGCAGTATATCCATGTGCTGGGGCAGTATATCCATGTGCTGGGGCAGTATATCCATGTGCTGGGGCAGTATATCCATGTGCTGGGGCAGTATATCCATGAGCTGGGGCAGTATCCATGTGCTGAATACTGAATACATTTAGAATGTATGTAGCATGTTTGAAAAAGCAAAAACAATTGGCTAAATCGCAAATAAAATCGCAATCGCAATATTCATTCAAGAAATCGCAATATGATTATTTTGTCAATATTGCACAGCCCTATGTTACAGTGATGCAACACCATTATGTTGATATATTTAAACAGCTGCAGAAAGCAATAAAGTTGCAAATATTTAGGCAAAAATGACACCGATAAAATAAATGTAACCTCCCTAGCGTTCCGATTCTGACATATTTTAGATGTCACACTCGGGCTGGATCATACCTGTCCATGCGCTCCTTCGCTGTCCCCGTCACCTCCGGACGATCGCAATGTCCTACTTCCTGGTTCCCTTCTTGCAAAAAGGGAACCAGGATGCCACGATCGCCGGAGGAGAATACGATCGTGGAGGTCAGCGAGGGATCGCAGGGACAGGTATGTATCCAGTCCGAGTGTGGCTCGGTGTTACCACTGTCAGCAATGAAAGTTAACCCGAGCCACACTTGGGGAAAACCACCAGGGAGGTTAAAACAAGCATTTGTATAAATTCATCCAGATAATTGATTTTCCTTTTTGTCAATTAGTATTAAGAATGGCCAATATTGAACTCAAGGGGATATTTATTGAGATTAGTGCAATGCATGTATATTCATTTGGTTTTTTTATTTGAAGAGTATTTGTATCACTTGTGCTTGCTCCTGAGGAAGTCTAAAAAGTTAGGCGAAACGCGTTGAGCACTTTTATGCTACAATAAATTTTTAAAATTGATAAAAATATTTCAGTTTGCTTTCTGGATATGTTCCTATACTGGCCTCTGGGGAAAAAATGGAGACAACATGTAATCCCAGGTGGCCATCCTCGCCACAGGATGACAGGTGAGCATCAGATTAATGTGGGGGGGGGGTAGAGAGGTTAAGCCGGTGCTAAATGATACTGCAAATGCATAATCATTTGGCACCAGCTTTTGGGCGATTGTAAAGTTCTATTGCTTTTCCTACCGCTAGTTCGAGATTGCACTCCCTGTGCTTAACTTGGGAGGTGTAAAGTACAGTAATCTCGCGCAAGCACCGATGCACCAATGGATTTTTACAGGATTTAGCGGTAGGAAGGTAATCAGGGGAATGCGTTAAAGTCACTTTTCCTGATGGGAACGCTCACATATCTGAATACTACAGTTAGCGTTCGGTATGTAATTTAGCCCTATTCTTTTGCAAGTGTATGCAGCTTTAGCATTCAGAATACTTACATACTTAATGAGGAACCTTCCTTTCCTGGCTCCTCCATATGTGATTGTGTGCCCATTCGTGCTTTCTTTTAAATACAACATTACTGTGCTGCACTACATTTTTAATTTTTTTTTAATCAAGGTACCATCGTGGATTACCCAAAAATACATATTTATATACTTTTATAATTAATAAATATAATAGTTTTTGAGGTTTATTGCTGCGGGGCTCAGAGATGTGCAGTGCGTATTTGCGTATCAGTTTTATTGCTGTGCAGCTCGGATATGCTCATACACACCGCACATTACAGAGCTCCACAGCAATGAAACTCACAGTAATGTGCAGTGTGTAAAAGTGTATCTGTAATTGTCAGTATCTTATAAACCTGAAAACTGACGGACATTCTGTGCCATGGGGCAGCCTTAGCTGCAATGAATGGGTGATTCCGCCACAGCAGAGAGGTGGCCATCTCCGAGTCTAGAAGGGGAAAAATGGATTTCTCAATTCGCTGCAGAGCCCAAGTGGATTTTCTTAACTCCGTAAAATCATTATTTTGAAAACTGTGTGAAGAAATAAATTCTTTAACACAACAATGTACATGTGGGTGTTGCGCTGTATGGGTGGGGATTTGTATCGGTGTGACCTTTTGTGGCCATGGCACAAAGGGAAACCCCATGATCTCCTATTGCCGGGGGCTCCATTAGTTGTCAGTCTGCCCCTGCTTTTGCGTTATAAGAACTCTTGGAACTGCAGGCCGTTGGCATCTGGGGGCCAGAGATTGACATCCCTGCTCTAAAAAGTTATCTCCGTTCTCTACCTTTTCCTTTTACACAACTTTATAAAGGGTTATCCAAGTGTTTGTTTAGTGGCATTGCAAATATCAGCAAACATCACCAGTATTATGGTGCCAACAAATGCTGGCATTTCTCAAAACTAAATTCAAAATAGCAACAGGGGAAGCTTTAGTTTTGAGAATGCTTCGATGTTTGTCAGCACTGCAATAATCGGCCATTTCCACTGGTAATTGCTACGCCAGCAAACACCAGTGCTTAGTGGATAATCCCTTAAATATTAAAATATATGTATGACTTGAAAAACAAATCCGTATTTGGCACCCGTTTGATAGAATAAAATGGACACACAGAAATCATTGGATGGCAACAATGTGTTACTTATACACTGGTCACTCTAAGGATAGGGGGTGTGTGGGCCAGAAAAAAAATTAATGACGCATGCATGTAAAAACACTTACTTTGCTGTGGACATTAAAACTATCCAATGTGACATTGAAAAGGGCTTTTAAGGCCTCTATGGCACAGTCTGCATCTTGGGACGATAGCGGAGGACCGTTTGACGCTTTAACAGTATGGTATTTTCCTGCCCACTGAATCCCGAGAATAGTTTCCAGGGTCTGCGTGAGGAGTGCGAGTCCATCCAAATCGTTTTTTAGCTGTGACCTGGTTTCGTTGTGTAGAAGGGTGAGGAGGAAGAGGAGGCGCAGGTCGAAGCAGCGGATGTCGTTCACTTTGCGTTTGTCTTTGCATTTATGTAAAAGTCTGCAGAGGGAGGCTGCCAGGTTCAGTTCCAAACTCAGCTTCTGTGCTTCGGGGCTATTAAAAACGATGTTACACAGGCATTTTAAAGCTTCGACAACAACTGGAAAATCTTCCACGTCCCCCAAGGATTTCAGCTTGGGATTGAGTTTAGCCAGTTTCATTAGGATCTGCAAGTTTTCCATTGTGGTCACGGGAACCAAAACCTTTTTGTCCCTGGAGAGGATGCGCAGCGTTTCCAAACACACAATCTGACAGGACTTGTGCGTTCCTCGATCCAGAACCTGAAAGATGGCTTTGCATAGATTCTGCAAAGAATAGCAAAAGTTTCACCATTACTCATTTAGAAAAATAATTGGTGTAGGTGAAGGACTATACTTTTATTTGCATACATGTAGGATGCCTGATCTCTGAAGCTTATGTCTGGGCTTCATGTCCTAAGTGATGGCTCAAAGTTACTGAAGAAATTTATTGCATGCCATAAATGACAAAAAAGGATGGACGGAACTCCTTTTCTGGAGTTAAAAAAGATTGCTTTGAGAAAGCAGTCTCATTTTAGAACAATAAACACAAAGACTGATATGTGGAAAATTAGGAATGCACCGAAACAAAAATGTCCGGCCGATACCGAAAAATTCGGGATCAGTTCCGCCAAAAACTGATACTGAAAATCAGACATGAGAACCTGGGCCTGGAGGCCAGGGACTCGCCTGATCCCGAAGGGCGGTCTAGCAAGCAGCTCGGCCGGCCTCCATGCTCAGGAGAGCCCCCGGCTCGGCTGGGCCTACAAAGTAAACTTGTTGTAGGCTAATTCTAGGGCAATGCAAAGGAATTTCGATTAATTTGTAAACAAAACATGGGTGCAAATAGAATCTGGAATGTGCCTGAAGGTTTTATCACCTTTGGCATGATGCCCAAGGTGCCAAAACAGTTTAAAGATGGAAAGCTCCTATGAGCAGGGCCCTCTACACTTCGTTTCCATCCTGTGTCTGGTTTTCTGTAGCTCATTCCCTTCAGTTATTGTAAAGAATAGTAACTGCTTGGATTCCTGGACCCCCCCTTTCCCTAGAGGAATATAAAAAAAAGGACACAGATCCCAGCATGTACTATGGAGATGTAGTAGTGCTATTGGCCAGCAGATGGCCAGTCAAATAATACATACGTTTGAAAACATGCTTTTATAGGATGCTCGATTTGAAGCACATTTTTAATGTATGTATAATGGAAATGTGTTTTCCATGAACAGACTGGGTCCTGATAGTGGATTTAGGCTGGGTTCACACCTAAGCGTTTTACAGCGCGTTCCTACGCACTGTAAAACGCTCAAACAGTGGAATCCCATGATTCCCTATGTGTGCATGTCACACCTGGCCGTTTCTCAGCGCGCATGAACGCGCTGATAAACGGCCGACGCACAAAGAAGTTCGGGAGCTTCTTTTCTGCAGATAGCCGCGCGTTCGCGGCCATATCATAGCCGCGAACGCGCGTGCAACGCGAGTGCTTGTTTGTATGCGCGAACGCGCGTAAAAAAACGCACGCATTGCGCGACGCTGCGCAACGTGTAGGTGTGAACCCAGCCTTAAGGAAAATAACTTGGTAGTGCCGACGTTAAAACAGGGATAAACAACCTTGGCCTTCAAGAGGTTTTGGAACTACATTTGCCACAATGCTCAGCTTAGCCTCATGAAATATGTAGTTACAAAACATCTGGAGGGCCAAGGCTGCTGACCTCTTCTTAAAGATCTGTCAGTATTTCGGAATGGAAGTATCCATCATGATTTCTAATTGCTCAATGGCAGTCATGGATTTAAAGGAAGAAAGAAAAAAAAATTATTTATTTATTTATTTATAAAGTATTTTACCAGGAAGGATACATTGAGATTTCTCTCGTTTTCAAGTATGTCCTGGGTATATATAGATAAAGTGAGCACGTGCTCCAATACTTTACGCCCAAGGGGAGTTTTTCCATTTAGCGTTTCAAAGAATCCACTAAATACGTAATATTTACATATACACATTCTGATGACTTGTATTAGGAAAGAAATATAATCTGGTTTGATCGATTAGGAATAAAAACTGGATATAGAGATTAAATAAAAAAAAGTGACATATATATTTTTTGTTTATTCATTTGTCCCCAAACTATGTACCAAAATGTATAATGTGTCGTTAATAAGGATAGGATTTGCATGAACATTAAATGATGGTAATCATATTGTTTTTATGATTGGGTGCATATGGAGTTCATTTTATTGTACACATAACAAAGATAGGATTCGTTGCATAGCATTATATAAATCGATTTGATCGGGTGTATAGGGGGAGTTAATTTTATTGAACACATATCATAAGATTTGTTTGAATAATGATGGTCTCACTTTGTTCTTGTACTATTTATATGATGTAGTATAATGACAAATTTTATTGAACACAATTGATACGGGAATCAATTGATGATGTTTTAATTGATTATACCATTTATATGGCGTTGTACGAAATTGCACTTAACCCGTTGCCGACCCCAGATGTGCTATGCTGTCCTGCAGCAAGCGGGCTGTAACGCTGCGGGGCGGTATAGCACATCCCGTAGCATTTGACCAGCAAACGCCCGGCAAATGGCCCGCCTCCCTTCAGATCGCTGACTGGGGAGCTGCCTGACATCATAGGCAGTCCCCTGGCAGCCAATAGCGGCGATCTGCATCACGTGACAGTGGTGACAGCTTGTCACTCTCCCAATGTCTCCGCCAATGCTTGTAACATTGGTTGAGGCATGGCCTCTGCCTCTCTCTTCGCCTCACTTCGATCTGAGGCGAGGGAGGCAGAGAATTGTTGGAATTTTAAAAGTAAAGTGAAAAAAAACAAACTTTTTTTTTAACCCATTCAGTGCAGAACATTGAAAATAGCAAATTTTCCACTTTTCTCAGTTACTTTCCATATTGAAATATATTTTATATATAAATCTTCGGAAAATTAAAGCACTATGTCTCCTGAACAAAATGATATATAATAAGGGTGGGTGCACTTAATATGAAAGAGGTAAATTATGGTTGAACAGGCAAATAGCTGAAATTCTACTTTTAGAAGTGTCCAGGAATTTGTAAAATTGCCTCTGTCCTTAAGGGGTTAAGACTTGACAAAGACCCATGAGGGTCGTGACGTTGTTTATGCAGCTGATGGAATAAGCCCACATTAATGGAGTGGCAGAGTATTTGATTTTCCTGTATTTTTGAACCTGGGGATATGGATCCAGTCTGACCTATTGGGGAGTGTCATGGAGCTGATGTAACGCTCCATGCTTCAAACCCCAAGAGACTTTATGTTCATTTATATCGTGTGATTTTAGATATATTTTACATTGTTTGGTTTTAGTTTAATTTAGTTTAGTGTAAAATGGCATAGCTTTGGTTTTAAAAATACTTATATTCCTGTAGGTAAATGGTGTTTTTGTGTAAACAGTAAACAAGCTTTACGGCTGTGTAATTTATGCACCAGGGCTTTTCCCCTTATCTAGCTGCATATTTGATTCAAGAAGTCTGTGATTGTGTTTGTATTTAATCTTATGTGTTCGAACAATAGGTTATACAAATGTTGTATGAGCTGAAGGCTAAAGAATGTAAAGAATGTTTATTGTAAATAACTGACATAATGTAATTAGTATATTGGTAGGTCGAGGTGCGTCATTTATGCAAATTATGACTGTTGGACTTCAGCATAAATGGTGGCGTTTTGTTCATTAAAACTCAGAGAACTCTCAGAGCTCAGAGAGAGAGAATCCTGTTTTAAAGCATACAGCCGCGCCTGGTGTCTTTATTACAAACTACGCTACACTACATACTCAACATCAGAAGGCACCGAGCGGCCTTCTGGAAATTCCTAACGGCTCCAGGGCAGAGGAACAGAAGCAGGCGGGTCAAGCTGCTCGAGGCGTTGAGGACAGCGCTCCCAGTAGCCGGGCTGACCGCAACGAAGGGGTGTCTGGAGAGTCAGGACAGACGGAAGAGAACGGTTCCGTCACAGGGAGCACATTGGTTGAAGCGATTTACCTACATTTGTCCCCAAACTGGTTTTACTTGTATTCATTGCAGATTATAAATCTTTGTAAGAAAAATGTTCATGTTAGTACATATTTGCAACGACACAAACAATGAAACCCTTACCTTTCTCTTCTCCTCATCTGAAGGATCAAAGGTAAACATGGTTCGATTCTGTGGGGGGGAAAAAAAACATAGTAATTCTTCCTTCACCTATAAACTCAGCGTTGGAACAAAAGAACTCTAGACCTTAGTGGCAGTCATTTCTTGTCAGAAGGGGACTGTAATAAGGTTTGTGTATGGGTCAGGATTTATTCAGTGCTTATAAATGGAATCTACGGTACTTGTTACAAACGGGAGAGTTCTTGTGGGATTGGGAAGCTGCCCTGTCTGATATTCTAAACCAAGAGGGTAATTCCTGAAAAGCAGAACTGCATGTTTAGTCCAAAACGATGGAAACATTTTTCAACCCACTTATTTTTGTTTACCTAAAATTGGGAACTTGCAATAAAAAAAATCACTGTTTAGTGTGTGACATATTTAAACACCCAATCAGCTGTTCAGCTCATCTTCAAATCTACTACAGCTTCCGCTGAAAAGGAGGTTTGAGAAAGTCAGCTAATTCAAACCACTGGATTTCTCTCTGCCACCCCCATTACCCAATAGCAGTGTGAAATCAAACAATGCACAATGCACAGGTCCTCAAAAAAATAAAAGATTAAAATACAAATATATACAACAGCATTTAATTATAAAGTAAGTGCAGTATGTTTGTTAGGCCTGAGAAAGGCATATGAAGACCAGTAATTTTGCCTTTATATGTGCTCTAATAAATGGTCCCCAAGAAGAAAAAGTGGTTGTGCCTGTTCACGTTCGTTCTCTGTACTGTAGGAAAACTAAACTTGGGACCGAATTAGGGCTGCAACTAACGATTATTCTCATAATCGATTCATCAGATTAAAAAAAAAAAAAAAAAAAAAAAAAGTGTTTACTTAAAAGGAATTTAATGTTAAAAAAAAAAAAAAAACACAACCCCTCCCCCTTTTTCATAAGCAATTTGCGTAGTGTACGCAACTTTCGTACGTACATATGCTAAATGCATATCGTGCGTACTTTTCACACAAGGTATGCGAGTGCTTGGTCAGAGGGATGGGCTGATGCTGCATGCGCAGCTTAAGCCCATGTTTGCTTTCTCAAATGAACGCGGTTACAAGCACTTGGTCATAGATGATGATGTCAGCATGAAATCGAGGTTAATAAGCTAGAATGGTCAGGGAGCGTAGAGTGTCCCTTTTAAATAATTTTGTGAACAAACTGAGTGGGAGGAGGGACTGGAGGTGGTGACTTTGCTCAAGTGACTTGACCCGAGTGTGGGAGTGAGTGGGTATGAACAAAAGACCGGATCTGAGTGTGGGAGTGAGATTGGGGAAAGGGACCAGACCAAAGGGAGGGAATGGCAGGGAGGGTGGGGTGGTGGCACAGGACTCCATCTTCAAGTACGGATAAAACACAGGCATACAACTCCTTCACCCAGTGGCAGAATCCTATGGTTTGTGTTATAGTTCTGCTACTGTTGTAAACAGAATAAAAACAAACTGGTTGTGTCTGACATAACCCTAGAACTAAATCATACCGAGTAAAGCAGCGGTGCGTCTTCTCCAATCAGCTCCGAAGCTGAGGTTATTTACGTTTAAGTCAGTCTGACTGTAAACAGTGTGTGCTGTACACAGGACGATTAAAATCGATTAAAATAGTTGTCAACTATTTCCATAATCATCGATTAGTTGTCGATCAATGGATTAGTTGTTTCAGCCCTAGACCGAATAGCACAGCAAGCACGTGTTTCATGACATACCACACACCCTCCTAGTGCCAGTCTTCCTGCTCTCCCACATTTGTCCCTGTGTACTTCTAGCAGTGAATCTGGATGCCAGGCAACATTTAACTAATTGACCAAAGACATCAGTGAGGGACACGTTTGGGCAGAGTAATCACTGCAGAATTTTTACACTGATTGCCATTTTCATGCACAAGATGGTAGGGAATAAAACAGCCACAAAACAGTCTTTGCTGCCCAAAGGTCAGGCAGGACTCCCGCTCCTCCACTAAAATCCACAAAGACCAGTGAGTGCTGCAATTGTCCATCCTGCAAGCTTACCCACAAGAGCTAGGCCGGAGACTGAGGAGAAAGAGTTGCAACGCTGAAATAATTTTATATATGGATTAATTTTTCCTTTTAGGGGCAGCATTACATACTGCCCACTAAAACGGAGACGCTAAAGGAGGAAAACCGGTGCCTGCAGGTTTCTCCTTAGCGTCCCAGTTTTAGCTCCATATTATGGGACAGACGGTAATCCAGCAGCCTGCCCCTTATGCAACACTAAGCCTCAAGATACACGAGGCAGCGCTAATGTCCATCCCAAGCATCCCCTCCATGGAGTCCATAGGACTCTATTGAGGCTTTGACTGCCGGTTCACATGACCTGCAGGATGTCGCTTCTCGAAGATCTGGCAGGTCAGCGTTCAGAACGTAATATGGTCAGAGCGCGCTAGGGCCACTTAACCCAACAGTAACGCTAGCGTTAGAAGTCCTGATACAGGAATACTGTGGAGATATTGCAGGTTTGGTCGCAGAGAATTGCAATAAAGCAAGTCATATAAACTTTCTAGTTTCTCAATACATATAAAAGTTATGATCCCATTATACTATAGTCTGTAAAATGTGCAATAACGTTATGTTAAATTTTTTGGGGAAAAAAGAGCAATAACTGTAAAGAGCAATGAAGTGAGGCTTAACCTCACTTTTGTGTCACCCAATGCCTCTTATATTCAGAATTCTTGAGCAGTGTCCTCTTTTCGCATTGCTCTTGGAATTTCAACATTTTACTATCCATATGAAACCTATTTCTTTGGGCTATGGAAACAGTAATGTACATCTCCCAATTGGCACATCCAAAAATCAAGGGATATGGAGCTCCATCATACATTAGATGCTCAAGCTTGGCAACATGTGTTTAAATATTCTGTGGTACGCCTGACCTCAGAAAGAGGATGCCACTTAGAAAAACAGGTCATGGACACATTTAGGTGATGTACTCCCCACTTATACAATTCATATCTGTTAGGATTCTCCAATTTGTAGGTCTTCTGGTCCCAGATAACTGGATTCATTGTGGATTTACTGTTGGGGGGGGGGCATTTGTTACCTCTGAGTTGTACCCACTGGAATTCCTTCCAGTCCCAGTGTGAAAACTAGAGACGGAGAAAGCTGTTCAGCATCCTGACCTCCTGTGTATGTTTGCCAATTGCAAGACTATGGAAAACTGGGGTGTACATTCCCTCCCTTACCTCAAACCCATGTTGATCACCCTTAGACCCATTATTATACCTCTGGGAAGACCACCTCCTATATAGCCAAGACAATGGCCAAAGGCCATCCCTAACCAGGTTCTTACTCTATATTTTCCAATGTAGGTTGATATGCAAAAATTGTGTAACAGTACCTCTTGCAAACCTTGCAAAAATTATTATAACCACTGTGCATCTCAATTTGTTACATTTCTGTTACCCCATCCAAACGCTTTTTGCTTTCTGTACCCCTACATCCTCTTATTTGAAAACCGTTAAATATACAGGTGAAACTCGAAAAATTTGAATATCGTGCAAATGTTTATTTATTTTTGTAAAGCAACTAAAAGGTGAAACTAATATATGAGATATGACAAATCACGACTTGAACTAATTGTGATGATTATGGCTTACAGTTCATGAAAACCCCAAATCCACAATCTCAGAAAATTAGAATATTACATGCAATCAATAAAACAAGGATTGTACATAGAACAATAATCGGACCTCTGATAAAGTATAAGCATGCATATGTACTCAGTACTTGGTTTGGGCCCCTTTTGCAGCAATTACTGCCTCAATGCGGCGTGGCATGGAAGCTATCAGCCTGAGGTGTTATGGAAGAGCAGGATGCTTCAATAGCGGCCTTCAGCTCTTCTGCATTGTTCAGTCTCATGTCTCTCATCTTTCTCTTGGCAATCTTTCATCTTTCTCTTGGCAATGCCCCATAGCTGATAGATTCTCTATGGGGTTCAGGTCAGGCAGGTTTGCTGGCCAATCAAGCACAGTAATCCCATAGTCATTGAACCAGGTTTTGGCGCTTTTGGCAGTGTGGGCAGGTGCCAAGTCCTGCTGGAAAATGAAGTCAGCATCCCAATAAAGCTCGTCTGTGGAAGGAAGCATGAAGTGTTCCAAAATCTCCTGGAAGACGGCTGCGTTGACCCTGGACTTAATGAAACACAGTGGACCAACACCAGCAGATGACATGGCTCCCCAAATCAACACAGACTGTGGAAACTGGACTTCAACCATCTTGCAGTGTGTGCCTCTCCATTCTTCCTCCATACTCTGTGTCCTTGGTTTCCAAATGAGATGCAAAAGTTCCTCTCATCAGAAAAGAGTACTTTGGACCACTGAGCAACAGACCAGGTCTGTTTTTCTTTAGCCCAGGTAAGACGCTTCTGACCTTGTTTGTTGTTCAGGAGCGGCTTGACAAGAGGAATACGACATTTGAAGCCCATGTCCAGGATCCGTCTGTGAGTGGTGGCTCTTGATGCACTGACTCCAGCCTCAGTCCACTCCTTGTGAAAGTCCAACACTTTTGAATGGCCTTTTCCTGACAATCCTCTCCAGGCTGCGGCCATCCCTGCTGCTTATGCACATTTTTCTTCCTCACTTTTCCCTTCCACATAACTTTCTATTAATGTGCTTTGATACAGCACTTTGGGAACCTCCAACTTCTTTTGCAATGACCTTTTGAGGCTTTCCCTCCTTATGGAGAGTGTCAATGATGGTTTTCTACACAACTGTCAGGTCAGCAGTCTTTCCCAGGATTGTGATTCCTACTGAACCAGACTGAGAGACCATTTAAAGGCTCAGGAACCCCTTGCAGGTGTTATGGCTTAATTAGCTGATTAGAGTGGGACACTTTGAGCCTAGAATATTGCACCTTTGCACAATATTCTAATTTTCTGAGATTGTGGATTTGAGGTTTTCATGAGCTGTAAACCATAATAAAATCACAATTATGACAAATGACGGCTTGAACTATCTCATATATTAGTTCCACCTTTTAAGTTGCATTACTAAAATAAATGAACTTTTGCACGATATTCAAATTTTTCGAGTTTCACCTGTATATAAATTAAAAAAAAAAAAAAAAAAAAAAAAGGAACTTTCAGTCTGACATTAAGGCTTTTCAAAGCTGCAGGTCAGCTTCAAGATTCAGACATGCCAATTTAATAGCCCACACACTAGCCAGCATTTACAGTCTTGGCCAGTGATTAAACAGGGACAAAAAACAGCATGGATAAGAAGCACGAAAAAAAGTCAGGACTTTTTGTAAATGCACAAAGTAATGTAAAATGTTAGCAGTAAAATAAGTGCTATAACACACAATGGGTAGGAATCCTGCAATGGGAAACTCTGCTGTTTATTTATTCTCGAGTTCTGTATGTTCAGTGTTGGAATTGATGAAATATATGAAGTATGGTTAGGTGGGTTTAACAGATCTCAGCAACCCAACTGTGTCACATCTGTAAGGCCCCGTTCAACAGTGTGATTTATCGTGTGGATTTTGCCGCGAAAAACAGGCTCATCCACACATTGTCCGCCAAAAGTCAGCCGCCCCCCCCCCCCGAACGAGCTCCTGACGTCACTGCGGAGGCGTAGCGCGTTCTCCTCACATACAGAATGTGAGGAGAATCGCACAGCGTGTCTGCAGTGACGTCAGGATGGGGCAACAACAGGGTGGGGCTGACTATTGGCGGACGACAAAGTGGAAGAGCCTGCTTGCTGGAGCCAGAGGTCAGAAAACTACATCTCCCGGCATGCTGCGCAGAGCGAGGGTGCATGCTTGGTTTTAAGCCAATCTTGAATGATAGGCTTAAAGCGAGCATGCCCTCTGGCCGTGATGGATCCCAACTCTCCCGGGGATTTCTCAAGTGTTTGCACGCGTCAGGGAGCCCACATTCACTTCAGGGAGACTACCGGAACTTCTGGGAATCCCTGAGCAAGTCAAGTTGTTTTTACATGTGATGCAGAGGTCTTGAATATAACGTGACCCCTCCAATTTTAAGGTACATTTTTGTCACCAAAATCTAGCGGTATACTCGAGTAGCTACAGGTAAGTCTCTGTACTATGGAAAACTGTTAGGGGGTTATTCACTAAGCCCCTTTGTTTCACCTTTCCTCCCTGGCGGAGTTCCTGAGTTAAATTTCATCACTGAGAGCAGTAACCCCGAGACACACTCGGGCCATTTACATCACCTTTCCCTGCGCTCCCTCACTGATCTCTGCAGTCTCCTCCAGCGATCGCGACCTCATACTTCCTGGATGCCTTCTCGAGAGGATGGAACCAGGAAGTAATGAGGTCGCGATCGTCGGAGGAGACTGCGGGGACATAGAGGGAGCGCAGGGAGAGGTGATGTATCCAGCGACATCCCGAATGTTGCTCGGGGTTACCGCTTCCAACATAGGAATTTAACCACGAGCCACACTCGGGATGCTGCTGGGGGGGGGGGGAAATTGACCATTTTCACACAAGATTTTTTACAATAAATAGACCGCCAGGGGGGGGTTAAACAATGTGGATAATCTCCAGTGAACCACCAAAAAAATCTCTAAGCAGGGAACTGCCACTAAAGCCATTGTTGAGGCAGTGATCAATTGTTGATGTTTAGAAGTTGTTGTTACAAAAGGTATCAGTAGTATCTTCCTGCCTGGCAGAGGATTCTTAAAGTGAACCTGATATGTATAGCCAAGGAACATGTCATAGTATCTCATTTAAAAAGGCAATTTGTGTACCTCGCAGAGAGCCATGTTAACAACCAGTGTTAATTTGACTAAAAATTTTCGTCAAAGTTTTAAAGTGTTATCCAATTGAACTTGCTACCGAATGGTTAATTTCACCGTACGGTGCAATTTCGTGGCAGTTTGGCTATGACAAAAGCTGTCAGTTCAGTAAATATTGGTGAATTGCCAGCGAAATACGGTGCAGTTCGCCACAATTCGGCAACAGTGAGATTGTCTCAGAAGTAATGGTTAATCTATTCCGAGAACGCCGAACTATACCGAAATGTTGGTAGAATGCCCTGATTTTAGGTGATTCAGTTCAACAAGTTTAAACAGGTGAAACCCATAAGATTAAATGTAAAAATATAATAAAATAATAATTTATTCAACCGTTTATTCTTTTTATTTGCAGTAAAAAGTCGGTTTATTTACTTAGATTTTTTTTCCTTTTTTGGGGATTTTTTTATTATTATTTTCTGGCAAACTTTTTGATTCCCTTTATTTGTAACCGACAGCTTTATTCTTTTCTACACGGCCTTTTTAATTATTTCCATGCATTCTTTAGCTTTAACCTCTTTGCTGCGAAGGACGCACTCAGCACGTTCTCTCGCACGGGCTTAGCGTGCGGAAGATGCGCTGAGCGCATCCAGTCTTTGCAGCGGCAATCATCCGGTATTTCGGCCGATCTCTGCAGTCTCCCAGTGCGGGCTGACATCTTAGATGTCAGCCCTGCCGCTGGGATCCCAGCCAGTATCATAGAGTCATCGCACCAGGCGCGATGACATCCATTTCAAGCACCCCCCCTGCCCGAGCAGGGAAAGTGCCTGAAAGAGAAGGGGAGGAAGAGCCTCTGGACCCCTCTCCCTCCCCATCTGTAAGGGCCACATCACAAATGCAGGCACAGCTTGGAAGGGCACAGTCTGTCCTTCCCGGCCGTGCCGGCCTTTAACCCCTTAGGGTCTGGATGGCGATTCGGCACCAGATCATGGTCCTCTCCCAGAGGTGGCTGACATCTTTGGATGTCAACCAATACTCCGGGATCTCCCCCCGCCCACTGACGTCATCATATATGGACGCGATGATGTCACTTCGGGAGTTAACCCCTAGCTGCAACCTATGGTGGAGATACGGGGGTCATTGGACCCCCTATCTCCCGATCCGTGGCAGCTAGGGGTTAGGGTTTGGTATGATTTTAAAAGGCCAGAGCATGGCCTTTCCAATGATACCAAACAGGACCATGTGAAAAGTTAAGAAATAAAAAGTTTTTTAAAAAGTGTTTTTTAATTAATGCAGCATTATTGTTCACATTTTAATATAATGTGAACAATGATGTTGCATTAACGATTTTTTTTGGTGGGGGGGGGGGTTTAAGCTAAATTCATGGAATTTCTCAGAAAAATAAAAAGTAAAGGGTTCCCAGTTCTAAATTTTTTAACATAACAAGTATGATTTTCAGCGTTTGGTTACCTTTCTTGGCCATTCGGCTATCCAGAGAGCAGGCAATTCGCCAAAATCTGGCGAATTGCCTGCACATACGGTGCCTGTTTGAGGGCAGTGAAATCCCCATAAAAAAGCACTGCTTCGGCTATTCATAGAACAAAAACCAGCAGTGAAAGTTTCCCGAAATGCCCTGCCATTCGGTGGTTTCATGCGGCAGATTTAGTCAGGCGAATCCCATAGGCTTCAATGTTAAAAATATTCCCGTTTTAATTCAATATCTAATAAACCGTTCATTATAAAATTCTGCAGTAAAGAGTCTCTTTATTTATAGATTTTTTTTAGGATATTTTAAGCATTTTTCGGGATTTTTTTAAACTGATTTTTTCTGTAACAGCCCTTTTTATTATCATTCCTTGGACCTCATATGTAAATGTGAGACATTTTCGCTCAGTAGTTTCTTTGCAAACAGCGTTTCACTTTTCATACATTCAAGCAAATTGTTTTGCTAATTTATTCACTGCCTTCGTCTGCGGTGTCGTCTTTTTCCGGCGGTTGTACTGCGTGTGATCGGCTCCTGCTCGGGTTTTTTCGGCGTTGTCGGCGTGTTAATACAGATGTTTTTGCAGGTTTTCGGCTTCCATTCGCCGGGTTTTGCGGTTAGTTTGTGGCGGCCTTTCCCTGCAATTCGGGGACCCTGTGGTGCTTGCTGAATACACCGCAGGGTCGCCGAAATGGGATCGGCAAAATGAACCGAATTGAAGAGAACGAAAAGTCACCAAACAGTGACTTTTCGATTCTCTTTGAATTGCCCTGTATGTCTGCATTTGGACCCCTGTATCTCCAACTCCATAGCAGCTACAGGGTCAAGTGAGGTATCACTGGAAAGGCCAGAGCATGGACTTTTCACTGATTACAAGGTTTGCATAAAAAAAAAAAAAGATTTACTTTTTCTTTCCAACAGTAATATTTTTCACTTTTCAGTTATAAAGTAAACAATGATGCTGCACTAACTAACCATCACATATCTCATGTCACCAACAAGTGCGGAGGTGGTGGGTGATGGTACAATCCATTGTTACATCAAAAACCTAAACCGCCGCAGCAGCAAAGAGCAGTGCGGGGAACTTTGGACCCCTGCCGCACTAATCTTTACACCTTACAAGGTCATGTGAGGTGTCATTGGACAGGGCAGAGTCTGGCCTTTGCATTAATACCAAACTGACCATGTAAAAAGAAAATATATTTTTTAATTTATTTAGTTTTAGTTCCAAAGCAATGGCATTGTCTATTTGTCACGTATAAAATGAGCAATACCACTGCCATTACTCACCTTCTCATGTCCCACGCTGGGAGCAAGGTCAGCGTTTTATACATAGTCATATTATTCTAAAAAAAAACATGTTCCAAAACACAAGGACAAGGGAAATATTTCATCATTTTCTTTCCATCTTTTGTTTAAAACTTTATATTTTCTCAGAAAACTGCAGTAAAAGGTTCCCATTTCACTTTTTTTTTTTTTTTTTTTAACAAGAATGCCCTATAGAATATGTAACCACAAAGGTTTGGAAGATAAACTGTAGAATTTTTTTTTTACACTCTTTAAGGCCGGGTGCACACTAGGTGTTTTTTGTGCGCACTTACGCGCATTAAAACACACTTACCGGCGTGCGTTGCAGCATAAAATTACGCGGATAGAGAAGAACACACGAATAACGCGGGCTGAAGACGTCCGTCATGGAAACACCAAGGCTTGTGCGCAGAATTGACGCGGCGTTGGCCGTGTGCTGAATGTCAAATGCCCAGCTTTTTTTTTTTTTTCCCCATTCAACTCAAATTCAGTTTTTACGACGTGCGTCAAAATGAACGCATCGTCTGGCGTCTACCATCTCTTCCGTCATTTTTAACGCACGGGTGCATCATTTTTAACACAAAAAAAACACCTAGTGTGCACCCGGCCTAAATGATTGAAATCTGAATGAAAAATGAATCACAGTATCTGCCTGGTTAGATATAGCCGTATCTGCACTATTAAATAACCTAAAACCTGTTTTCATTTCACCAAATTACAAAAAAAGCCACCAAAATCTTCAGCTCCAGGCCCATAGAGATCTTAATCTGGGCCTGAGCACAGCACAGGTGATATGATTTGCTGCTCAGTGATTGCAGAATTCAGTCTGCATTTCTCCAAGGTGATCTGCAAAATCTGGCCTGATTGAGGGTCCTGAGGACAGGTTTGGGAAACACTGCTGTAAAGGATTGAAATTTTAATGAAAATTCACAATTTTTTTTACAGCATTCTGGCGGGACATGACGTATACATATAATAATGATATATTATGAATCTGCCGAGTCTGCCGGAAAGAACGATATATAATATGTTTGGGTCGTATAATAAAACACTGCTTCAAATTGCATTTAAACATGATGAGCACAAAATGGTAAAAAGTGACCTTCTATTGCAGTGTTTCTCAAGTAGTGGGTCGCGACCAGGGGCAGACTGGGTCACGGGGCAAGTGCCCCCAATAAGAGGGGTGAGGGAAAAGGAGATTGAAGGGGGGGGAAGGGAAAAGGAGATTGAAGGGGGAAGAGAAAAGGAGCATGGATGAGGAGAGAGAGTGGAGAGAGGTGCAAGCTGGGATCTCGCCATGACATTGAACATGACTTAAGAGTTGCTTTGTCTACCATCACCCCAGGCTTTGAGACACGTATAAGAGCAAGACGCATCTCCAGTTTTCCAATAAGTTTTAATTGATTTCATGTTTTAATCAGTTTATTTTGGAAAGAATCATTGTTTTGTTTACAAAATAGTTTAACCCCTTCCCGACCGCTGACGTACCATGTTTGTCATGGCCACAGGTCTCCCTTAGACCCACGGACGTACATGGTACGTCAGCGGTCTCCTAACCTCCATTCCGCCGATACTTACCTCCCTCGCTGGCTCACACAGCGTGTCTGGCAGGCTTGAAGCCTGCCCCATCGTTTCCTAGAGGCCGGCAGACGTGATTACGTCACCAAAATTCAGGAAGGGGAGAAGGGAGGGTTCCTTTGGAGACCTCTATCTCCCCAAACGTGTAAGTTAAAAACAAACAAATTACACCTCTGAAAAGGGGAATGTGTCTCCCCTTTTCAGCGGTGTACAGCATTAACCATTTTGCTGCCGGATTGTGATTCGGCGCCATTCGGGTCACCCCCCACCCACTGACATACTCACCATATGTGTGAGGATGTCAGTGGGCCAGTTAAGGGGATCCAAAGGACCCCCCTATCTCCTGATTCGTGGCAGCTAGAGGATCATGGTTGACATCATTGGAAAGGCCTGATCATGGCCAGGTTTGGTGTAAACAAAAATAAAAAAAAATAAAAAAAATAAAAGATTTTTTTTTAAAAAAAATGTTATTCTAATTATTTTATATCGGGGGAGTTAATTAAATAGGACCTAGGCTGTCATCTAAAAATTTTGAGCATAAAACGGTCATAATGAGCTCAGCGCACATAGGTGGACTGGCTCAGCAGTGAAGGGGTTAAAAAGCAAAAACATGTAAAAAAAAAAAAAATGGGGTATTTCTAATATCGGGACAAAATTTTGAAACTATTTAGGCTAGGGTCAGACTAACGCATTTTTCGCGTTGTCTGTGAAAAAGTGCGTTCGAACGAATGGACGCATTTTTACACGGAATACGCGATAGCGGTCATACGATGCGCCGTTTCGTCCATGATTTTGTACGGATCATCAATAAAACACTTTTTGTGTCTGGACGTTATGTTGGCCGGACATTAGCAGCGTCTGACGTCTCCCAATCACGCACACACGCCTCTAGCGGACGCAGCGCACTCTGTACGTCCGTACTAGAGGTTTGACGTTCTAGAAAAAATGCGTTCGTTTGCCACTTGCGTTGCGCGGACAAACTTTCGTGCGGCCGTACTTCGTGTGTTCCCCGGCATTGGACGTCATTTGCTGCTAGCACGGCCGTGATTTCGTGCGTCTAAACGCACGTTAAAACTGCTTTCGTCTGACCCTAGCCTTAGCCGGGGACATTTTAGATTTTGGGGATTAAATTACAAAAAAAAAAAGTGTGTTTTTACCATTTTTTTTCATTATATTTTCAATTGTTTTTATAATAAATTATAGGATATGATGAAAATAATGGTATTTTTAGAAAGTACATTTACTGGCGGGAAAAACTGTATATAATATGTATGGGTTGCATAAACGAGTAAGAGGAAAATTTGACCTAAACACAAACAGAGCAGAAACGTAAAACCGCCCGGTCACGATGGGGTTAAAAAGTGCATACATTGTAGAATATTGCACACGTTGTTTTGTGAAATAAATAATGTTTCAGAAATTCAATTATTTTTGGGTCACGACTTAATGACCGAGGACAATTGTGGGTCCTGAGGGTCCACAGGTTGAGAACCACTGTTATAGTGAATACTGAATTCACCACTGGGTCGGCGAACTGAAATCACCGAAGTGCGCAGATTTCAATGCTCTCTGAATAACCCCTTTAGTCTACTATTTTTTTGTGACTAAAACTAAATAAAAAAAACAATTTATTTTGACTAAAACTATGACAAAAATCCATTGGCATTTTAGTTGACTAATAAAAACTAAACTAAAATATTAGGGAGGGATTATCTGAGAAGAGATCCAGTCAGGAGGCAATCTCAAGAGAGAAATTATGAATTTTCTACATTCAGATAAGAGCTTTACTCCAGGAGTATATAAGGAGTACGGAAATTCTAGAGAAATGCTTAAATGATACAGAATCCACTTTAAACTCATTACATTTTAGTTAAGTCTACTTTAGATTTAGTCGACTTAGGCTAGGGTCAGACGAACACATTTTCACGTTGTCTGTGAAAAAGTGCGTTCGAACGAATGGACGCATTTTTTCACGGAGTACGCGATAGCGGTCATACTATGCGCATTTGCGTTCGTGATTTTGTACGGATCATCAATAAAACACTTTGTGCATCTGGACGTTATGTTGGCCGGACATTAGCAGTGTCTGACATCTCCAATTCACGCACACACGCCGCTAGCGGACGCAGCGCACTCTGTACAACCGTACTAGCGGTTTTACGTTCGACAAAATGCGTTCGTTTGCCACTTGCGTTGCGCAGCCGGACTTTTGTGCGACCGTACTTCGTATATTGGCCGTCATTGCCCGTCATTTGCTGCTACTACGGCCGTGATTAAGTGCGCCTGCACGCGCGTTCGCACTGCCTCAGTCTGACCCTAGCCTAAAACTATTCAGACGTCTAAAATATATAAATGGCATTTTAGGCCGGCGTCAGACGAACGCAGTGATCACGTCCATCGTAGCATAGAATCATGATCAAGAGACCCAAAAACTAATTATGTGCTCACCAAACTGCACACGCACCACGCAGATGGCAACGGACGCAATTTAGGCAAGAACGTAAAACCTCTAGGACGGACGCGCAGAGTGTGCGACGTCAGCATAGAGTTCTGTGTGTGTGATGACACGAAGTCAGACTGAGCGCATTTGCAACGTCCAGCACTTTGACGCAGAAAATGGCTTTTCGTATCATTTTTCATATTAACCACTTCAATGCTAAGGACGCGCTGAGCGCGTCCTCAGCATTACCGCTGGTGTGCTGAGGACGCGCTGAGCGCGTCCTCAGTTTGGGGTCAGCGTTCGGCCGGGTTCCGGCCGATCGCTGGCCCCTCCGGTGCGGGCTGACATCCTGGATGTCAGCCCGGCATCCGGACCACCAGCCGCCATTATTAGGTGTCATCGCGGGGGCGCGATGACACCTAATTCAGGCGCCCCCCCCGCATGTGCGGAGGAGGCGCCTGAAAGGGAGGGGGGGGAGGTCCTTCGGACCTCTCTCCCTCCCGATCGGTGGCACACAGGGGCTTAACCCAGGCATCATTTGGAAGGGCACAGCCTGCCCTTCCAAATGATGCCTGGCATTAACCCCTGGGGAGCTGGATCGCAAATCGGCGCTGAAAAGCGCCGATTCGCGATCCTTCCCGGGAGCTGGCCGACATCTTGGATGTCGGCCAAGCTTCCGGGAACTCCCCCAGAGGACTGGCGTCATCGTGCGCAGCACGATGACGCCAGTCCTAGCGTTAACCCCTAACTGCCACCAAGTGTGGAGATAGGGAGTTCATTGGACTCCCTATCTCCCGATCCGTGGCAGCTAGGGGTTAAATTTTGATATCGTTGGATCGGCCAGAGCATGGCCGTTCCAACGATACCAAACATGAAAGTTAAAAAATTTGTAAAAAAAAAATAAAAATAAAAAAAAAATAAAAAAAAAATAAAAAAAAAATAAACACATTTTTTTTATTTTTTTTGTTTGTTAGTGTAGCAATATTGTTCCCATTTCAATTATAATGTGAACAATGATGCTGCACTAACGATTTTTGTATGCGGTGCGTTTGTTAAAAATAGTGTAATTTTCCCCCAAAAAAAATGTAACGAGACCCCGTCTCTAATTTTTTTAACAAGCGCACCCCATACAAAATATAACCGCAATTGCTCGCATGTTAAAATGTGGAAAAAAACACTTTACACATTGTAAATTATTAAAAATTCATATTTTATTGCATTTTTTGTTATAATATACAGACATGACATAACGTATACATATAATAATGACATATTATGAATCTACCGAGTCTGACGGAAAGAACGATATATAATATGTCTGGGTCATATACTAAAATAAGCCTTAAAAACACGTTTAAACATGATGCGCAAAACAGGTAAAAAATGACCTCAGCACAGAGGCGGGAAAAGCCTCAGCAGCGAAAGGGTTAATTTTGTTTCCCGTAAGTCCCTTTTTTTTCAACGTCCGTCAAGAAAAACGGATCGTGTGGTGTCTACAGTATCTTCAGGGAGTACGACACGACCGTCGTGCACGCACACGCAGAGTGCGCTCTGACTGCGTTCATCTGACAAATCAGCCTTAGTCACAAGGCTATGGGGGTTATTCAAAGAAAGGTGAAAACCATGAGAACTGGCAGGAGAAGATAACAATCCTGACCAAATAGCCGATTTGGAAAGTGAGATAAATGGGAGAATTTTTCTGGTCTGGCTATTTTGACCTAAAATTTTCGCTTCTCCAGTCATTCTCCTGAGTTTCACCTCTCTCTGAATAACCCTGTAGGACTAGAACTAAATTAATATTTGCTGTCAAAATTAACATTGGTTACTACAACGGTGAACTAAAACATTGTAGTCCAGAATAACAGCGATGCTATTCTCTGCTGTTACTTTGTCGCTGTTTGCTTAATCTTTAACCTGCCGCTGTTGAATTTTCCTTCTGTAAATAGTGAAGTTCACAGGAGGTGCAACAATAATGATTATTACTCTTGTTTCACAGTTGTTGCAAACCAATGAGCTTCATGAATAATCCCCTGCCCCCACCCCCAATATCTTGTCCTCCACATTTAAACAGATTCTCTGGCTCTATGTAAGGAATGCCATTTGCCATTTTCAACGAGCTGTTATGATTATACATGTTCCTTGGCTTTATGTCAGGATCACTTTAAAAAGGGCCACTACCACCACAAAATGTAATGCTCTTATGGTGTTTATTTTATGTTGCTGAGATCTTACACATGCTTTTTTTTCTCTTGTAGGTTTAATTAAGAAAATATTTAACTCTATATGTGTAACTGGGTGCATCTATCTTGTGATCTTTTGTGTTGTAAACTGTGCCCCCCAGTATCTTTACATCACTTGCTCCACACTCTGCGGCACTGGTCATAAAATGTAGTGAAGGAGTCAGTCATGGACTCACATGATTATATTATGTGGGATGCATTCAAAGTACATCACCAGTGGGTAGATTAGAAGTCATTTAAGCTCCCGGACCTATCTCAGGTAGTAGAGGCAGGACAATAGACCTCCGGCAGCCTTATGTAACATTAACATTCCCACTTCCAACCCGTCAGCTGTTTACTGCTGTGGTTTATCTTTTATAGTATTTAAGCCTTTTGCACAGATTTTGGCAATTGTTGCATCATGGGGAAAAAATCCACAAAATGGAAACAGGAGACCAAGAAACAAAAACTAAACTTTATTTTTCCTTTTTATAGGCAATTACTTCAAACAAAGAAAAAAACAGCAGCATGTGTTGTGAGGTGGTTTTATTTATAATGCACAAGTAATCTAGTTACAGCTTATGTAAGTGCTGGTGTCCCTTTAAGAATCCCCTGACAGGCAGGGACATGGCACTTGATATACAGGTGCACTGTAATGTACCTTAAATCAAGGGATTATCTGTTGGTGTTTAACACCTTGTGGATGGGCAACTTTGCGGAGGAGAGTCTGCCCTGCCAGTACTGGCAAAATAAAATATATAATATATATTTTTGCACGATATTTTGGTGCTTTGTGTTAATAGACCCTTAGGCTAGGGTCAGACGAACGCATTTTTTGCGTCGTCCGTGGAAAAGTGCGGTCGAACGAATGGACGTATTTTTCACGGAATACGCGATAGCGGTCATACGATGCGCATTTTCGTCCGTGATTTTGTACGGATCATCAATAAAACACTTTTTGCGTCTGGACGTTATGTTGGCCGGACGTGTGCAGCGTCTGACGTCTCCCAATCACGCAAACACGCCGCTATGCGGCCGCAGCGCACTCTGTACGTCAGTAGTAGCGGTTTGACGTTCTCGAAAAAATGCGTTCGTTTGCCACTTGCGTTGCACGGACGAACGTTCGTGCGGCCGTTCGTCGTATGTTCCCCGGCATTGGACGTCATTTGCTGATAGCACGGCCGTGATTTCGTGCGGCTAAACGCACGTTAAAACTGCGTTCGTCTGACCCTAGCCTAAAAGTGGTAATAAGATCTGCTGAGCCAAGATGTGACTGACCAGAGAGTATCAGACGGATATCTATTCTGCATTCCATTGGCCAGTCTGTGACTATAAAGAAACTGGCAACAAAGCCATGATTGGGGATACTACAGAAACAAACAATGCATGGATGTGGCAAAGTGTTCGAGATCCAAATTTATTTAGGGGGGGGTGAGGTTGCTGGAGAGGACCAGCTATGTCCACAGGTCTAGTAGTTTAGGTCCTAACCAAGATTCATAGCTATATTATTTTTATTAATCGTACCACTACCATGTAAAAAACCATCTGCTTTATAAAGTGGCATCATATTTTATTCATAACCAACTCACATTTAGAGCTTGCAGGAATACAAGATAGATGCATCCTTTCCTGCACAAACTAAACACTATATGTACATACAGGGTGTGGCAGCAGGAGGGGGAAAAAGCACCAACATGATAAAGCAAATATAGAGATGAAAAGTCAGTGAGTTTTTACAAAGATCACGCAGGACGCCATTCTGCATACCTCGAACATTTTCTGTGTACACATTGGGAATTTCCCTCTTTAAACTCCACGTCCTGCGGGTACTGTTAGAGGTATACTACATGCAATATAATGATAAGATTTATGTTCAATAAAGATTAGGGGGTTAAGCACTCACAATGACGTTCTTAGATAATACTTGGATAGATAAGTGCACAATAGCCTGGAGCAGCCAACACTCCACCACAGTTTGTACCAGAAGTAAAAGACAAGGCACTCTAATCTACAATGTGACCAATTTAATGGATGTGCAATGTTTCGGCCATAAATAAAATTTAAACAAAGCCTTTCTCAAGCGCTGCTCGCTACTCCCACCCGCAAAACATTGCATACGCATTAAATTGGTCATATTGTGGATTGGGAAATGTTGACATAATGGACCATTCTTTGTGTGCTACAAATGCTAGAATTTAAATATTATTAAGTATTATAGAATACCTAAGGGTATGGTTGACTCGCAAATTACAACAATTTTTCAGGAAAACTTTGTGTCCCTTTCCCATCTTCCTGGTAAAGCCCCGTTCACACTGTGCGATTTGAAAATCGCAAGACTTTCCGTGCGATTTTCATATTCGCGACATGGTGCGATAATGTCGCGCGACATCACGGTTTTGTGCGATTTTTGCAAAGCACCACCAATACAAATCGCAAAATCGCAGATAGCAAATCGCAAAGAAAGGGTCATGTACCTGCGACATCGCGCGGCAAGATGTGAACAGCTCCATTGAAATGCATTGGAGAAGCTACACAGCGCGACGTCGCGGCAAAATCCGTGCGATAAATCGCAGTGTGAACAGGGCCTAAAAGGGAGGCACGTAGGGGGGATAAACCAGCTTGTGCCAAAAAAATTTACCTCACCAGCTCCCCGTTACCTATTCTGACCCAGCTGCTGTATTAGTGGCTCGAATCAGAATGCTAGCAGCAAATAATGGCATTGGTGACGTGTGCAGCTGAAATCAGCTCTTTGAGGACGTGGGACTCCATAGAGCCCAGTTTGACCCTGCCATGGCCTCGCACTAGCAGAATCGCATAGGAGACAAGGAAGAGCACTGAAACCATTTTTTCCTTGTTTTCTGCTTTCGGCGGCAAAGGAAGCCCTTTTCACCATGATGTTTGGGGCTATAGATTTGAATGCGTTAATATCAGGTTCTGGCAGTCTTTTAGAAATATCATGTACACGCCAGGGGCTACATCAGGAAGGGGATCTACTTCCTCCAAACATTGTGATTTCAGAATTTGAAAGAATCCAAAGAATCCAGAATGTATGCAGCCCTCAGCATTCCACGTCATTGACTGAGGGGAGCGGCCTTCGTTCAGGCCATCCCACAGCAGCTAATGCAGCACGCCAACTGGTGGGTGGGACTGTTGCGGCCCATAGACACCAATGAGGTGTGCTATGCTGCTCCGCGGCAGTAAAAGGTTAATATGGTAAGAGTTGAATAGGGCCCTTTGCCTCAGTGTCCTGAATATTAAAAGAAGGGCCTGCACACCTGTAGTTGTGTTGATTTTTCCTGGTTGGGGGAAATGGCCTTTTAAAAATGCTGTGCTCAGCCTCCTTTAAGAACGTGAAGGCGATATCTGTTTTGCTTTTCTTGCATACATTAAAACTACTGCCCTATATTGCGTAGGTCACCCTCATGCAGCCAAAACAGCTGAGCAGCAAGGTATGGACTACACAAGACCTCTGAACACGTCCTGCTCTATCTGGCACCAAGATATTAGCAGAAAATCCATTATGTCCAGCAAGTTGCGAGGCAATATCTCCATGGATCAGATTTGTTATCCAGTACATCCCACAGTTGCTCAATTGGATTGAAATCTGAAGAATGTGGAGGAAAAAGGCAACACCTTGAGACCTTTGTCACGCTTCTGAAATCATTCCAGAACAATTTTTGCAGTGTGGCAGGGAGCATTATCCTGCTGATGGAGGCCACTGCCATCAGGGAGCACCATTGCCATGAAAGAGTGTATGTGGTCTGCAACAATTTCTCAATAGGAGGACAGGTGTGCCGACACCTTTCTATAATAGACAGCAATAATGTTTTTCAGCAGTATGAGCTGCAGTAGCTCTTCTGTGCGGTCATACCAGATAGCCTACAGCAGTGTTTCCCAAACCTGTCCTCAGGACCCTCCGCCTCGCCAGGTTTGCAGGATATCTGAAGCACAGTACAGGTGATATGATTTGTTGCTCAGTGATTGCAGGATTCAGTCTGTATTTCCCAAAGGTGGGGATATGGCCAGGTTGAGGGTCCCGAGGACAGGTTTGGGAAACACTGGACTACATCCATCAATAAGGTTAAGGTGCCTATGACCCTGATGCCAGTTCACCAGTTCTTTTTCTTTGCATTGCTTAAGTACCAAACACTGCATACCAGGAACACCCCACAAGACTTGGGGTTTTGGAAATTCTGTCACCCAGTCGTCAAGCTAGCACTATTTGGTCGTGTTACCGTCACTCAGATCTTTACGCTTGCCTATTTTTCCTGCTTCCTACAAATGAAGTTCAAGAACTCACTGTTCACTTGTTGCCCAATACACATCTCATCCCTTGACAGGTGTCTTTGTAACAATATAGTATTTATGTCACCTGTCAGTGGCTTTAGTATTGGGGCTGATCAGTGTATGTTTCTTCTAGGATAGAGAGATCCTGTGAAACATAATCCAAGCCTATAACCAAAACATACCTGTGTTGGGTCAGCTCCAAGTTTTGTTTTTGTACTTGCATTCATGCGCTCAATTTACACAAAGTGCCTCACGGAACAAAGTGGTCTATGACGTCAATAGAGCCGGAGCCATTTACTTCCTGAATGCCATTGGCAAACCTCTCGAACCGAACATGCTAGGGACCAGTTTATTATATAGGCAATAACATGAAAAGAACACAACCCAGGATGTGAAATCATAAAAGCACAATGCCAGGGGAAAACAATTATAGCAACTACTAGACCATTGTTACCAGCCCAAATTAAACTTAACTAAAACAAGAAATAAAGCGAACACATTTATGTTTTTTTTTAGGGTGTAGTGCTAACCACAAAAAGACAGACACAACAAAAGAAGGGGCTGCAAACGCTTGCCATTTGAGATTCTGGGAAGCATTACAGTCAGATTATTTATTTATGAGTCTTCTGAGCCCTAACGGAAATGAACTTCAGCCTCTCCATTTGCCTGCATTACATTACGTAAACATGAATTACATTACAAGACATCTGGGACAGATTTTATATGAAAAAGGTTACATTAGATTGCTTGAAGTTCTTCACTAATATTTAATAATAAAAAAGGTGGAAGCTGCACCTGATATTTACTTTCTATTGAATGTAAAGTATCAGGTTAGGTGGTAGAAACAACTCTATGCAACCTGGATCCTCAGGCCAAAAAGCTTGCAGACATTGGGTGAATGACGTACATAATTACAGTTGTGTTCAAAATTATTCAACCCCCACTGAAATTGAGTGTTTTGGCCAGTTTGACATTGATTTTGATCGTTCAGTCATCTTGCTTACAATTAAATCAAAGAGGCACGTGTAGGTCAGACAAATATAACATAACATTTATAATGAAATAACCACAAATGTCTTTTCTGTGCTCACATCATTATCAGTTTTATTCAACCCCCAAGTGACATTCAATCTTAGTACAACATCCTTTTACAGTTATAACAGCTTTTAAACGTGAAGCATAGCTTGACACAAGTGTCTTGCAGCGATCTACGGGTATCTTCGCCCATTCGTCATGGGCAAAAGCCTCCAGTTCAGTCACATTCTTAGGCTTGCGCACTGCAACTGCTTTCTTTAAGTCCCACCAGAGGTTCTCAATCGGATTTAAGTCTGGTGACTGCGATGGCCACTCCAAAATGTTCCAGCCTTTAATCTGCAACCATGCTCTAGTGGACTTGGAGGTATGCTTGGGATTATTGTCCTGTTGAAAGGTCCAACGTCTCCCAAGCCTCAGGTTTGTGACGGACTGCATCACATTGTCATCCAATATCTCCTGGTACTGAAGAGAATTCATGGTACCTTGCACACGCTGAAGCTTCCCTGTACCTGCAGAAGCAAAACAGCCCCAAAGCATGATTGACCCCCCGCCATGCTTCACAGTAGGCAAGGTGTTCTTTTCTTCATAGGCCTTGTTCTTCCTCCTCCAAACATAGCGTTGATCCATGGGCCCAAACAGTTCTAATTTTGTTTCATCAGTCCACAGAACACTATCCAAAACCTCTGTGGTTTGTCCACATGACTTTTGGCATACTGCAGTCAACTCTTCTTATTCTTTGGAGACAGCAAGGGAGTGCGCCTGGGAGTTCTGGCATGGAGGCCTTCATTACGCAGTGTGCGCCGTATTGTCTGAGCTGAAACTTCAGTACCCACATCTGACAAATCTTTTCTCAGTTCCTCAGCAGTCACACGGGGACTTTTCTCCACTCTACGCTTCAGGTAGCGCACAGCAGTCGAAGTCAGCATCTTCTTTCTGCCACGACCAGGTAGCGTTTCAACAGTGCCCTTTGCCTTGAATTTGCGAATGATGCTTCCTATGGTCTCTCTTGGTATGTTTAACATCTTTGCAATCTTCTTATAGCCATTGCCCTTCCTGTGAAGCGTAATCACCTCTTCTCTTGTCTTCCTGGACCATTCTCTTGACTTCACCATGTTTGTAACCACACCAGTAAATGTTAGAAGGAGCTGAGTATCACATCATTTTAAAGCTGCCTAATTGTGCTTATTATGCTTTATTGCTGCTCCGTGACATCCACAGGTGTTTTCAATACCTGATTGAAAACACTTGAATGAACCTCTGTTCTTCAGAGTGGTAGTCTTTAAGGGGTTGAATAATTGTGTCAATGAAGAATTCACAAAAGAAACATTTACTACTGTATTACAAAACCAATTGATGTCATTTTAGTTGCATATGGTTCTTTAAAAAGTCCTTGTAGGATTTCATTCTGAATACAATTACAAATGTACACTAAATTCCCTAAAACCCTTTACAGCATTGGGGGTTGAATAATTTTGAACACAACTGTATGTTTATTACTTTATACCAACCATCCAAAAATTGTATCACGGACTGCCCTGAGTATGAATCTGTCATCTTTGCAAAGAGGGGAGAGAAATCCTTACTTTTCTGGGTTGCCATGTCTAGAGACCCGCACCTTCTTTGTAGACTAAAAGGCCATTGGAAATTTCAAGTTATGGCCTGGTCTAAAAGGGTGGCTAAACAATCTGTGAAACGAAGCTCACATTTAGCTAAGTAAGGCCTCACTGCAGGACACGTTCCAACACTCTTCCGAAATGCTGTCTGTCCCCCTTTGTCCACATTCCCCTCGCATTAACTTGCAGGTATCTAGGCTCTCTCAAAGTTGACGTGTTATCCATGTGAACTCTTTGTGCATTGTGCCTAGGGGGGAAATCAGCTACCTAATAAGACGTCAGGAATTGTGAAATTGACTTCTGATAAGAATAGTAAACAGATGCTTGCAGTTTTACAACCTGACTGATTTAGTATGTTCCATGCCAATAAATATTACAGCCCTCAAGGGGAATGAGGTCACTCACCAACACCTTTGTTTACCACAAATGCAGGAGTTCCAATGTTTTGGTTCCAATTTAAAAATACAAGCATTCAAAATATTTTAAAGGTTGATACATTTGGTCATGTGGAAGCTACATTGGAAGTGCAGAACAATCAGGGTTATTCAGAGAGCGGTGAAAAGCAGGAGAAGGACTGGAGAATGGAAAATTCAAGGTCAAAATAGCCGATATGGAAAGGGAGATAAATGGGAGAATTTTTCTGGTTTGGCTATTTTGACCTAGAATTTTCCATTCTCCAGTTATTCTCCGGCTTTTCACCGCTCTCTGAATAACCCTGTAAGAGTTCTGAGAATTCTCCAGCAATAAATTGGGTACTTTTCACTAAGGCTGGCCATCCACTGGTTCTGTAATTGTGCAATGGTGCGACCATCGGATATGGTCTGAAGTCGTCCGACCGATCTTACAACATGCAGGTGAGACAGCCCTCCTCCACTGCATCCGACCACCATTGGACGATTTCTTGTGACTACAACAGATTAGCTATCTTTCCCATTCCAGTGGGATTTATCGGATGGTGCTAGGACGATTTTTTTTTTCCAGAAAGTATTTTACCAGGAAGGATACCTTGAGATTTCTCTTGTTTTTCAAGTATGTCCTGGGTGGCGAGTATGTACCGTTAGGTGTCTTGCCCAAGGACACTTACAGGAGAGGTGCTCTTGCCAGGTTCGAGCCTGTGTCTCCACGGTTATAGAGCAGTGAAGTTACCTCTACTCCACCCAATCGATCTGATAAAAGTTACATGAAAAAGATGAATTGTATAGTGAAAACTGCCATGCAGTAGCAGGGAATTTGCCCCATAGAGAAATGATTCTATGCGAAGCCCATAGGATTCAATGTAAAAATATGTTTTATGTTTTTAATACACAAAAAGCCTATTTATTGAAATTATTTTTTAAGCGAGATTTTGTGTTTTTAAAAGATTAGGCTTTTTTACTCTTGCCAAACGCGTCTTTTTTATTTTTCCTCTTTGAGCTGGCTGCATTCAGCATTGCTGTCCCTGGTGCTGAAACCTATTTTTTCAGCACCAGGGACGGGATTATTGCCCCCTCCCTGCAGCCTTCGGCGAGGAATTTTTTTCCCCCCCTGCTTCGGCTGCACTGGAAGGGGGCTGTCCATGGAGCTGAAACAGAGTTTTTCTCCCCGCAGTGGGGTTTTTCATTTTTTCCCCAGTTCGGCAGCCTCTCCATCGGCTGACTTGGGTTGTCCACGGAAGCTTCCAGTAGATTACCCTGATTGGTCGATGGCATTGTCTGGCATTGTCAAAGCGCACCTGCCATCACCCCTCTTGATCTTCCATTACAAGTGAAGATCAACTGCTCCGACATGACCTTAGCCTGCGTAGTCACTGATATAACGGAGATGGCAGCACCCTGTCAGTAACTATGGGTTCATTGAAAGAAGCCATCATTGAGAAGTGGGTAATAATAGACATGAAAGCATTCCAAACACTTGCTCTAGGCCAGTGATCGCAAACCTTAGCACCCCAGATGTTTCGGAATTACATATCTGATGATGCTCTGCCAGGCTAATATGTGATTAAGCATCATGTAGTTCCAAAACATCTGGGATGCCAAGGAACACCATAACTGTTCAAGGATATCTTTGTTTGTACTTTGATCACAGGGCCCAATGTTCATATATTCTGCTCTGATTACTATGAGGAAATTAGAGGCGCCAATGACAGCAAGAATGTGCAACCCAGAGGTCTGTACAGAGCAGAGCTGTTCATTACGAGACGAGACAGAGGAGATATGATAGAAACATTTAAATACGTAAAGGGAATCCACAAGGTAGAGGAAGGGAGTATATTTAAAAGGAAACAAAGTAGCAAAACAAGAGGACATAGTCTTAGATTAGAGGGGCAAAGGTTTGAAAGTAACATCAGGAAGCATTATTTTACTGAGCGGGTGGTGGATACATGGAACAGTCTTCCAGTAGAAGTGGTAGAGGCCAAAACAGTAATTGAATTTAAGCAAGCATGGGATAGGCATAAGGCTATCCTAAAGAAAAGATAAATCCAGGTAAAGTATCCATGTAATTGGGCAGACTAGATGGGCCGAAAGGTTCTTATCTGCCGACATTTTTCTATGTTTCTATGTTTCTATTACAGGCCACCCCAGTTTTTTGTGGACCAAAATTTTCAGACATATCTTCAGGGTTAGGTGTCTTCACATTAGACAACAAATGGATCTGGTTATTTAAAATAATGCAATGTTTACAAAATGCTCACCGGAGCAACAATAAAAGAGTCTGACCCATGTGTAAAATTACACTTAACAATTAAATGTAACCAATAGATACAATTACAGTCTTGATGTATGAAATTCACCGACAATACACATTTCCATGAAGGAACACAAGTATGATCCAGGCCAGAGGTGCAACGTCATTAATGACACAGCATCCATAACCTGGAGCCCCTGTGAGTAATTTAAAATGAAAGACATGTTTGTCTGGAGGCTTTGGCTTGGCGTGTGAGCTGTAACCAGAAAGCCCTTTACATAGTTGAGACAAAGCAGCTGTAACCTGGAGGAGCTCGGAGTAGATGTTTTATTAACACTGAAAGGACAATGTGCACTATAGTCACAATGAAACGGGCAGTGGAGGGTGGAGTGTTTGGCCAGGCAGTGTTAGGTGAGGCACTTAAGTGAGAACAAAGAGCACCGAGTCTGAGTACTGCAGTGCAAGTTCAGGTATCACAGTAAGACAGGGCTTGACAAATTTGCTTTGAATCTAAGAGCCAGCTACAAAAGTTAGGAGCCAACCTTTTGGCAAGGATTCGCCTTTATCCAGGTATACCTGGATAAAGGCGAATCCTCGCCGAAACATTGGGAACCTGCCTCTGTATCTGGGAGTTGGTTTGTAATGACCCAAATTACGATTTTTAGCAGCTTCTATTTATTTATCACTTTGTTACCTGTTGCTTTCTGCTGTTAGGTATTTTTTGTGCATGTGGTCTTGTGGCTACTTTTGTTGAGCCTAGACGTTGTAGGGGAACCCCAGGGGTACACGTGTGGCTTCAGCACAGTCAATATATCAATTAGTCCTTATTCCCTTTTCTTTTTATTTAATCCAGCAGCAACAGAAACAAACAGCTTTCTTAGGCTAGGGTCAGACTGAGGCAGTGCGAACGCGCGTGCAGGCGCACTTAATCACGGCCGCACTAGCAGCAAATGACGGGCAATGACGGCCAATATACGATGTACGGTCGCACGAAAGTCCGGCTGCGCAACGCAAGTGGAAAATGAACGCATTTTTTCGAGAACGTAAAACCGCTAGTACAGACGTACAGAGTGCGCTGCGTCCGCTAGCGGCGTGTGTGCGTGAATTGGAGATGTCAGACGCTGCTAATGTCCGGCCAACATAATGTCCAGATGCAAGAAGTGTTTTATTGATGATCCGTACAAAATCACGGACGAAAAATGCGCATCGTATGACCGCTATCGCGTACTCCGTGAAAAAATACGTCCATTCGTTCGAACGCACTTTTTCACAGACAACGTGAAAATGCGTTCGTCTGACCCTAGCCTTATCCAGCAGCAACAGAACAAAACAGCTTCCTTATTTAGCAGTAACAAAACAAACAGCTTTCTTCAGCAAATCAAACAAAGTCTTTCCATACAGTTGCACTGCATAGTGCTTTTAGGTAATCTCCCCCAGTAGTCCAATAGCTCCAGAGCAGCCACACATACAGAGCTTATGTCACTTGCATAGCCTACCCAGAATTCCTTGCTGCATATGGGGAATGTGGCACAGGGGCTCTGTGATGCAATTCTTTGAATTGCTGTGATGTGCAAGTGGCTTTTGCAATAAACACATATATATATATTCATACACTTATATTATTTGTGTTAACATCTGTACGTTGTGATAGTTTTATTTATTTACTTATTTTCTTTGCTCTGACAGACCAACACACACATAAACAGACCTCATATATAAATACATACACCAGGGCCAGATATATTTACATTAAATGTAGGAGACAGGAGGAAAACATTGAAGCCAACTAGATGTTTTTAGATGCCAAAGACGGCTTTTAGTTTGGTGTAAAATAAACTGGAAATTTAGGAGAAAGGAGTAAAATTCTAGGAGCCAGTGGCTACCAGGCTCCTGGCTTTGTCAAGCCCTGCAGTAAGAGATGCAAAGTTAGAGTGGACAGTGGTGAGGAGATGCAGTGAAATAAGTGTAGGGAGTACTGTGCTATATAACTGCAATGAGGAATGCAGTGTTGAGCCAGTCATCGCACAGGTTGCAGTTATGGTGAGTATTGCAGGGAGAGTAAAGTAATTGTCTAGTCAGGCAGTTCTAGGTCAGACAGTGCTATGGTGGGCCATGCAGTGGTGAGGGGCTATGCAGTGATGGTGCAGTGATGTGAGCGCACCATGCAGTGAGATAGTGGGTGGGCCATGCAGTGAGAAGGGATAGCGGTGTGGGTGGGCCATGCAGTGAGAAGGGGTAGCAGTGGTAAGTGTGGGATGTAATGTGAAATGTGCAGTATTATGGTAGACAGTGCAGTTATGGGTGCAGTATTATGGTAGACAGTGACGGGTGCAGTATTATGGTAGACAGTGACGGGTGCAGTATTATGGTAGACTGTGCAGTGACAGGTGCAGTATTATGGTAGACTGTGCAGTGACGGGTGCAGTATTATGATAGTGTTGTGATAGGTGCAGTATTATGGTAGACTGTGCAGTGATGGGTGCAGTAGTAGACAGTGTTGTGATGGGTGCAGTATTATGGTAGTGTTGTGATGGGTGCAGTATTATGGTAGTGTTGTGATGGGTGCAGTATTATGGTAGACTGCAGTGATGGGTGCAGTATTATGGTAGACTGCAGTGATGGGTGCAGTATTATGGTAGACTTCAGTGATGGGTGCAGTATTATGGTAGACTTCAGTGATGGGTGCAGTATTATGGTAGACTTCAGTGATGGTGCAGTATTATGGTAGTGTTGTGATAGTGCAGTATTATGGTAGACAGTGCAGTGATGGTGCAGTAGTAGACAGTGCATGACGGGTGCAGTATTATGGTAGTGTTGTGATGGGGCAGTATTATGGTAGACTGCAGTGATGGGTGCAGTATTATGGTAGACTTCAGTGATGGGTGCAGTATTATGGTAGTGTTGTGATAGGTGCAGTATTATGGTAGACAGTGCAGTGATGGGTGCAGTAGTAGACAGTGCAGTGACGGGTGCAGTATTATGGTAGTGTTGTGATGGGTGCAGTATTATGGTAGACTGCAGTGATGGGTGCAGTATTATGGTAGACTTCAGTGATGGGTGCAGTATTATGGTAGACTTCAGTGATGGGTGCAGTATTATGGTAGTGTTGTGATAGGTGCAGTATTATGGTAGACAGTGCAGTGATGGGTGCAGTAGTAGACAGTGCAGTGACGGGTGCAGTATTATGGTAGTGTTGTGATGGGTGCAGTATTATGGTAGACTGCAGTGATGGGTGCAGTATTATGGTAGACTGCAGTGATGGGTGCAGTATTATGGTAGTGTTGTGATAGGTGCAGTATTATGGTAGACAGTGCAGTGATGGGTGCAGTAGTAGACAGTGCAGTATTATGGTAGTGTTGTGATGGGTGCAGTATTATGGTAGACTGCAGTGTTGGGTGCAGTATTATGGTAGTCTTCAGTGATAGGTGCAGTATTATGGTAGACTGCAGTGATGGGTGCAGTATTATGGTAGTGTTGTGATAGGTGCAGTATTATGGTAGACAGTGCAGTGATGGGTGCAGTAGTAGACAGTGCAGTATTATGGTAGTGTTGTGATGGGTGCAGTATTATGGTAGACTGCAGTGTTGGGTGCAGTATTATGGTAGTCTTCAGTGATAGGTGCAGTATTATGGTAGACTGTGTATTATTATTATTATTATTATTCTTTATTTATAAAGCGCAAGCATATTCCGCAGCGCTGTACAATAGGCACAGTATAGACAGGGTTACAATACATTGAACAACATTTGACAAACAGTACAGGAGAAGATGAGGCCCTATTCCCGTAGGAACTCACAATCTGGGAGGGTTGGGGTTGGAAACAGGAGGAGAGGACTGTAAGGTGAGAGTGATTGATGGTTGCGTCAGTGAGTTGGGTGGTAGGCTTCCCTAAATAGGAATGTTTTCAGGGAGCGTTTGAAGGAAGAGAAGTTAGGGGAAAGTCTGACAGTACGAGGGAGAGCGTTCCAGAGAGTGGGGGCTGCGCGTGAGAAATCCTGCAGTCTATCATGGGAAGAGGTGATGCGGGGAGAAGCTAGGCGCAGATCACTGTTTGACCTTAGGGAGCTGGCTGGGGTGTATTTGGTGATTAGTGAGGACAGGTAGTGGGGAGCTGAGTTAGTGAGGGTTTTGTAGGTAAGGATAAGGATTTTGAATTTAATTCTGCAGTGGATGGGGAGCCAGTGAAGGGACTCGCAGAGGGGAGCGGCAGAGACAGAGCGGCGGGTGAGGTGAATTAGCCTGGCGGAGGCGTTCAGGATGGATTGTAGGGGGGAGAGGCGGGACAGAGGGAGGCCAGATAAGAGATTATTGCAATAGTCGAGTCGGGAGATTACCAGGACGTGTATGAGTTGTTTTGTGGTGACAGCGGTAAGATATGGCCGAATTCTGGAAATATTACGCAGTTGGTATCGGCAGGAGGAGGAGAGACTTGATGTGGGGGATGAAGGAAAGAGAAGAGTCAAGTCTAACTCCAAGACAGCGCACTTGGTTTGATGGGGAGATGGTGATACCCTCCACCGTGATAGAGAAGTCAGAAGGTGGGGAGGCATTGGAGGGAGGAATAAGTAGGAGTTCAGTCTTTGACATGTTGATCTTTAGGTGGTGGGAGGCCATCCAGGAGGAGATGCCAGATAAACAGTCACTGACTTTTGAAAGGACAGGGGGAGAGAGATCAGGGGTAGAGAGGTAGATCTGAGTGTCATCAGCGTAGAGGTGGTAATTAAAGCCAAAGCTGTTGATGATTTTGCCCAGGGAGGAGGTGTAGATGGAAAAGAGCAGAGGACCAAGGACAGAGCCTTGAGGTACACCAACAGATAGAGGCAATGAAGAGGAGGAGTTACCAGCAAAGGACACACAGAAGGACCTGTTGGATAAATAGGAGTCAACCCAAGCAAGTGCAGTGTCACCGAGACCCAGAGAGTTGAGGGTCTGTAGAAGGAGGGGGTGGTCAACAGTGTCAAAAGCAGCCGAGAGGTCGAGCAGGATGAGAATAGAATAGTGGCCGTGTTTTTTAGCAGTTAGGAGGTCGTTGGTGACTTGGTGAGGGCAGTTTCAGTTGAGTGTAGGGGACGGAAGCCAGATTGCAGGGGGTCAAGTAGGGAATTGGAGGACAGGAAGAGGGAGAGGCGGTTGAAGACTAGTTTTTCTAAGAGCTTAGAGGTAAAGGGAAGCAGGGATACAGGGCGGTAGTTGGATGGAGAGTTGGGATCGAGGGATGGTTTCTTTAGTAAAGGGTAACTAGCGCGTGTTTGAAGGCGGATGGAAAGGAGCCAGTGGAGAGAGATAGGTTGAAGATGTGTGTGAGAGCAGGGGTGAGGGAGGAGGAGAGGGGAGGAATTAGATATGAGGGAATGGGTCGAGCGGGCACGTGGTGAGATGTGAGGAGGACAATAAGGAATTGACTTCCTCCTCAGTGGCTGGGAGGAAGCGGCAGAGGGTGGCAGAGGGGACCTCTGGGAGTGGAGGTGGCAGATAACTATCTTGTGTTGGGATGTTGCTTCTGATAGTTAGAGTTTTACTGAGGAAGAAATCTGCCAGGTCTTGAGAGCTGAAGGCAGCTGTGGGGGGAGGTGCAGGTGGGTAGAGGAGGGTGGTGAAGGTGGACCAGAGCCGTTTAGGGTTGGAGGACAGCGTAGATATAAGAGATGAGAAGAAGGATTGTTTGGCCAAGTGGAGGGCAGAGGTGTATGACCGGAGAATAAACTTGAAGTGAACAAAATCAGTGCAGTGATGGGTGCAGTATTATGGTAGACTGTGCAGTGATGGGTGCAGTATTATGGTAGACTGTGCAGTGATGGGTGCAGTATTATGGTAGACTGTGCAGTGATGGGTGCAGTATTATGTAGACTGTGCAGTGATGGGTGCAGTATTATGGTAGACTGTGCAGTGATGGGTGCAGTATTATGGTAGACTGTGCAGTGATGGGTGCAGTATTATGGTAGACTGTGCAGTGATGGGTGCAGTATTATGGTAGACTGTGCAGTGATGGGTGCAGTATTATGGTAGACTGTGCAGCGATGGGTGCAGTATTATGGTAGTGTTGTGATGGGTGCAGTATTATGGTAGACTGTGCAGTGATGGGTGCAGTATTATTGTAGTGTTGTGATGATGGGTGCAGTATTATGGTAGTGTTGTGATGTATGCAGTATTATGGTAGACAGTGCAGTGTTGTGACAGCTCAGTGGATGTCAGGAGTTACCTCTGCATTGTAGTCTCTTAGAGAGATTTCAATCCTCTGATGGTTTACGGTTTGCACACTCTCCAGCACACTGTCCAGGTCCATCTTTGTTTCACAGGTGGATGAAACTTAAAAATGAACTAGATTCCCCGGCCGGCTCTGTACATTCTCACTGTGGCAGCGCCTGGACGCATGCGCAATACCGCACTCTGCAACCGAACTAACTACATCCTTTCCTCCACCCTGTACGATGATCCATACACATTGCTGGGTACACTTCCTGTCTGATCACAACAACCTAACCTGCTCTATGGAGCAGCGCGCCAATCAAATACATGCACCATGCTGCCATACAGAACGCAGTCTCTCAACGCAAACGCAGTGATGTAGATACGGAAAGTGGGGGCAAACGTCGACTCGTTTCCCTTATCAAATAAACTTTATTAACATTGTGCATGAACACAAATTGTGTCATCATTACCAAGTTTATTTACAAAGGCTTCTATCATTCAATGGGACCTGGCGTTCATCCAGGAAGAGGGGATAAAATGAGCGTATTCTGGTCCACACAACCCAGCTTCATTAGATAAGGGACTGCATAGCAGCACCACATTGTGCTAGTCAAATGGCTACCAAAGGTTTAGATCTCATCATTCCATATCGAATGCTGCCTTGCTGAGCACATGACAGCTCTCATTACCCTGTACTCTTAAAAGAATATTCTACGTAAAAAATATCCCCCTCTCCCCAATTTTTTATAATTGTACAGATGCTCCTGACAGCAATTGAACGTTTTTATTAATGTTTTATTTTTGGAATGATGTCATCTGTTCAAATTCTAGTGGTATGACAGTAAGGTCCGCAAGGCGAACAAACTTGTGTTAAAGAATTATTTTCTTAACTAACGCTTATTCAGAGAGAGGTGAAAACCAGGAGAATGACTGGGAGAGGGGAAATTGTAGCAGGGTCATTCAAAGAGATCAGAATGGCTGCCGAAGGGGAACCGAACGCTGAAAATCAGCGTTCGGTTACCTTTCTTGGCCATTCGACTATTCAGAGAGCAGGAAATTCGCCAAATGTTGGCGAATTGCCTGCACATACGGTGCTTGTTCGAGGGCAGTGAAATCCCCATAGAGAAGCAATGCTTCGGCTATTCAGAGAACAAAAACCAGCAGTGAAAAGTTGCCGAATTGCCCTGTCATTCAGTGGCTTCATGCGGCAGATTTATTTAGGCGAATCCCATAGGCTTTAATGTTAAAAATATTCCCATTTTAATTCAATATCTAATAAACTGTTGATTATAATATTCTGCAGTAAAAAGTCTCTTTATTTATAGATTTTTGGGGATATTTTAAGCATTTTTCGGGATTTTTTTGCCAAAACATTTTTTCCGATTTTTTTTTTTAGACGTTTGTTCTTTTTTCTGTAACAGGCCTTTCTATTATCATTAATTAATTATCATCTATTTATTTTGAGGATATGTAAATTTCAGACATTTTCGCTCAGTAGTTTCTTTGCAAACAGCGTTTCACTTTTCAAACATTCAAGCAAACAGATTTTTTTTTTTTCACTCCATTCGTCTGCGGTGTCAGGTTTTTCCGGCGGCTATGATCGGCTCCTGCTCAGGTTTCTCCGTCGTGTTCGGCGGGGTTAATCCAGATGTTTTTGCGGGTTTCGGTGTGCATTCACCTGGGTTTTTTGGTGAGCGTTCGGCAGGGTTTCGGCAGCTTTTCCCTGCACTACGACGGCCCTGTGGTGCTTGGTGAATACACCGCAGGGTTGCCGAAATGGGATCGCTGAATCAAGCCGAATTGAAGAGAATGAAAAGTCACCGAACGTGCGGTGACTTTTCGATTCTCTTTGAATGACCCTGTAGGTTAAAATAGCCAAACCAGAACAATTCTCCCATCTATCTCACTTTTCAAATCAGCTATTTTGACCTAGAATTTTCACTACTCCAGTCATTCTCCTGGTTTTCACCTCTCTCTGAATAACCCGGATAGCAAAATATTTTAAAAAGTGAATGAAGAAAATACATTTGCGTCCACCAGCGAATTGGGGAATCCATTGTGCCGCCTCCAGATTTACAGATGGCCACAGTTCTGCTGTGGCAGCAATCACCCACTCTTTGCAGCTACGGCCGGGTGCACACGAGCGCACTCAGAGTGGAAGGAACGTCCTAGGTGAACGCTTGCTGCGCGTGCACTTCGTACGCGCGCACAAGTGTGTGACCGGCCCCGTCGCAGCATCACATGGCTGCGATGGGCGCCAGTAAGTGTGTGCGCATGGGCGCACTAGGTGCGCTCGTGTGCACCCGGCCTAAAGCTTCACCGCCATCACACGTGGTAAGCTGCCAATCACTCTTCAGGTTTGCATGGTACTGTACATTATTGATACACTTGTAGACACTGCACATACCTGAATAGACTGCTTCTTCCAGCAGTTCCCTCATCCTATAACCTCCGATCCAGGACCAGCACCTTACTTGCAATACCACAATTCAAAAAGACAGTGGCTCGGTCCTCATTTTCCTACAGAGCACCGCAGTTATGGAATAACCTCCCAGACGCCATCAAATCTTCCCCCAGTCTAAAGTCACTCAAGAGCTCCCTGTTAACATACCTCAATACAGAATGCACCTGTAAACATGTAACATAATGACTATTTCCTACATATTTATTTTCTGTTAATCTGTATATTTGTGGTTTTTTTCTGGTAAAATCCTTTATATATAAATAAATAAACATTACATCACAGCATAACTGTCACATCCTTGGCTTCTGCGATGCTGCCTGGGGGGTCTGGACGCCCGGCGGCGTCGCTGGCTGGCCAGGTGCCAGGAGTTCGTGCTGACCAGCCGGCGTCTGGAGGGGCGGGGCTTGGCGTGATGACGCGGAGCTGCCAGCTTTAAAGACAAGGCGCGAGATTCGGCTCGTCGCCCTGACGTGGAGTAATTCCCGCATCGCCAGCTGTATTCACTTTGTGTCTCAGTGTTTTCCTTGCCTAGTTGCAGATATTGCCTGTATGAGGACCCCGCTTGTGTTTGACCCGGACTGCGTGTTTGACCATTCTCTCTCTGACTCCCTTTGTATACTCATAGTGCTCTCTGCAGACACTGAGACTTGAGCTGACGACACTTCAGTGACAGGCACGTTGACTAGTAGCACCTCAGCAACCGATACTCTAGCAGCAGTCACTTTGGCATAACCAGGAACTTCGTCAGCGGGCGATGTGGCATCGAACACTTCAGCAGGAACTAAAGTATCGGCAACGGGCTCTTTGGCATGAAACGAAGCTCTGGCAGTGGGCACTGCTATCTTGGTTGTTGTCTCCAGTAGAAGTCGTTCTGTAGATGGAGCCCCAGGACCTCTTGACTTAACCTCTGGAATGTGCATGGAGGGAACCGGGTCTTGGGTACCGGAATCTGTAGCTTGAGGACCTTGATAGAATTGGTTAGCCATAGATGCCAATGCTGTACCATAAATAGGTGAGGAAGGTGTATATTCTCTGTCAGTAAACTCGTCAGATGAGGAGAGGTCAAAAGGTCAAAAATCCTTTTGTGGATCTCTGTGGGGAATAATTGTGGAGGTCCCGATGAGGCCACTACGTCGCCCAGGGCCACCATTAGAATGTCGTTCGACTTGCAGCGGCATGTCCAGGGAGTCTTCAGAGTCCCAGTCTTCTGAACCGGTATCATATGCAGAGTGTATAGATGGAAGTGGTTCTTTACCATGGTGGCTGAAGGTGATGGGATTCGTACTAGCAGCCATAATCACCTTCTTAGACTGACAATTTTTATTCCTGGCCTCTAAGGCTTTTTCAAACCTAATTAAGTCTTTCTTACGGACCACAGTTCCGTTTGAGGAGATGGCACAGTCTGAGGGTACAGGCTCTGACGATACACTGACCTGATATGGAATGACTGTTGAATTCCAGAGTTGCTGGCTGTGCGTGAAGGTGCTGTTACAATATACAGGTTCAGTCTCCATATGTGAATCACATGTCCTGGGTTTTGAGAGTTCATATTCCATAGGTTCATAGGGTACAGGCGTTGACATCTGTGATCTGGTGGGTCTTGGCGGAGATGCATATGGAGACAGAGGAGATGGCATAGGGGTAGAAGGTTCTCTATACATGGAATCAGGAAAACTTGCAGGTTTATGAATTGGGGTGGATTTCGTAGGACCGGATTTGCCTTTAGGAGTAGCTTTAGACTTAGATGCTGGGGTCCTCTTAGGTGGTCTTAAGGGACAGAGTGGGATATAATGGCCTGGCGCCACACAATAGATACAGAGGTTGGCATTCAGTCTCCTGGCACAGTCTGTTGGGGATAAAGGACCATGGGTTATCTTGGTAGCAGGAATGTTGTCTTTCATGGAAGGATTCCATAATCTTTGAAGCTGCAGATTAAGGCTGGGGTCAGACGAACGCATTGCGAACATGAGTTGAGCCGCACTTTATTAAGAGCAGCAAATGACGTCCAATGACAGCCAATATACGAAGTACGGCCGCATGAAAGTGGCAAGTGGCAAACGAATGCATTTTTTCGAGAACGTGGAACCGCTAGTACTGACGCACAGAGTGCGCTGCGTCGGCATAGCTGCGTGTGTGCGTGATTAGGAGACGTAAGACGCTGCACATGTCTGGCCTGCATCACGTCCATTTGTTTTTATATAGCTCCATCAAAAAATACGGCCGTAATTGCGCATCGTATGACAGCTATCGCGTTTTCCGTGAAAAAAATGCATTCGGACGCATCAATGCACTTTTTGACGGTAGATGTGAAAAATGCGTTTGTCTGTCCCTAGCCTTAGGATTTGAATCAGGTGAGTCAGGAACTCCTGAAGGGCCTTCTGGATTAACCCTGTTATGGTTTATATCATTGCGGGTTCAATTGTTATACGCTTCTGCATTATGTAAGGAGCTGGTTTCGGGTGGTAGGTTTGAGCCCAATGTGCAATGCTGGTGCATTACACAAACCAAATGGCATAACAAGGAATTGATAATGGCCACTTCTCGTGTTAAAGGCAGTTTCCACTCATGGTCCTTTTTGACTCAGACTAAATTATAAGCACCACGTAGGTCTAACCTTGTATAGATTTTAGCACCTTTCAGGAGGTCAAATAATTGTAAGGAGCTGATTTCGGGGTGGTAGGTTTGAGACCAATGTGCAATGATATTGCTGAGAATCGTGTATATATATGTACAGAGGCGGACTGGGCTGGGGGCAGGGTGGCAAATGGCCCCTGGACTGGTCCTTAATCCATTAAAATGTAAATTGCGGCAGCTGCTTTGTCTCTTTGTAATGAGACCGGCTGGCTTTTACACACCGCAGCCAGCCAGACTCATTACCAGGAAGTTCAGGGCCAGAGACACCTCCCACAGCCCTCCTTAACCAATCATAGAACAGTGCTCCCAGGGGAGAGATCCCTCATTAGGCAGTTTTGTTGATGCTTTAGTGTGTTACCTCTGTGGCTCAAATGGTAGCAGCACCTGTTTAGTGGGCAGGAAGGTCCGGAGTCCAATTCTTAGCTGGTAGTGTATAATTAATTTTTTTAAAAAACATCGACCTCTGCACAATTATTCTAATGCTGCTATTATTAATAACAGAATAATAATAGCAGCAGCATTATAATAATATTATTATTGTGCTTGCAGAGGTAGAAAAAAAACAGTTGACCAACTGAGAATTGAACTCAGGACCTCACTGCTTATTAAACAGGTGCTGCTACCATTTGAGCCACAGTGGCAAAACTAAAAAACTTGAAACTGCTTAAAGAGGGATCTCTGACCCAGGATCAAAGTGCTGTGGTTGGCTGAGCAGCCCCACACTCTATTTTCCTCACAACACTGCTTCCCTCCTCTACAGAAGCAGCGCTGGAAGGAAGTGACCGTTTAACACGTCACTTCCTCTCAGTCCCACAGGAGGGAAGGAGAACACTGGCCACAGGTAAGGGAGGAGAAGACTATATGAAGGGGAAAAAGAGATAAGCTGAAAATGAGGGGGAGAGAGAAGCTTAAAAAAGGTGGGAAAGAAAAGATCTTTCAGCAGCAATTTGGGGGGCTCACTTGTTGCAGAAATCTGGGAATTGGTGGAAACGTAAATTAATAGATCGGGGATCTCTTCTGCATTCCCAAAACCTCCACCACTGCACTCTTCCACAATACCACAGAGGGGTTACTTACGGTGTGAAGGCACTTGCTGCCACCAAAGGCAAAATATTTGGGTGCACTGACGCCTGTACCAGATTCATATTATTTTAATATTTGGCCGCAGAGTCCAACCCTGCACTTTTCCACAATACCACAGAGGGGTTACTTACGGTGTAAAGGCACTTGTCACCAAAGGCACAATATTTTGGTGCACTGACACTGACGCCTATATTACCAGATTCATATAATTTTAATATTGGACCGCAGGGTCCAACCCTGCACTCTTCCACAATACCACAGAGGGGTTACGGTGTGACGGCACTGTTGCCGACACTAAATGCCCAATTTTAAAGCACCTATTGTTACTTTCATCCAAAGCCTGCATATGTTTTACCATAATTTAGCCAAAAAATCACTAAACTTTTTCTGCGTGTCCTAAAATGTCTCCTCTTTTCATACAGACTGCCGCCCCAAGCAATATGCTATGCAGCTACATACTAGGTTGCCCTTCATCCAGCGTGCTTTCTGAAAGGATGTTCAGTGCCGCTGGAGGTTTTGTCACAGACGAAAGAGTGCATCTGTCCACCGACTATGTAGACCGGCTGACGTTTTTAAAAATGAATCAGTCCTGGATCAGCAGCTATCACTCCTCTGATGCTGAATGCTGATGTAACTGAATAGATCGGGGATCTCTTCTACATTCCCATAAACTCCACCACTGCACTCTTTCACAATACCACAGAGGGTTTACTGTATAATGGCACTTGCTGGCCTGGCACCAAAGGCACAATATTTGGGTGCACTGACGCCTTTACCAGATTCATATTTTTTTAATATGGGACTGCATGGTCCACCCCTGCACTCTTCCACAATACCACAGAGGGGTTACTGTATGATGGAACTTTCTGCCACCAAAGGCACAATATATGGGTGCACTGACGTCTTTACCAGATTCATATCTTTTTAATATAGGACCGCATGGTCCACCCCTGCACTATTCCACAATACCACAGAGGGGTTACTGTATGATGGCACTTGCTGGCCTGCCACCAAAAGCACAATATTTGGGTGCACTGCCACTGACGCCTGTACCAGATTCATATCCTCAGAGGGGTTACTGTGTGACGGCACTGTTGCCGACTCTAAAGGCCCAATTTTAAAGCACCTATTGTTACTTTCATTCAAAGCCTGCATAAGTTTCACAATAATTTAGCCAAAAAAATCACTAAACTTGTTCTGTGTATCCTAAAATGTCTCCTCTTTACATACAGACTGCCGCCCCAAACAGTTGTTTATGGATAGATTAAAGTCAAACCATTTACCGTCATTTGAAATGTCATTTTTTGGTTAATACATATTTCTATACATCCGAAAAATCCGCCACTTCACGGGCAGGTTATGGGGACCTCCTAGGCACGATATTTGAAGGAATTTTTCGGTTTTATTTTTAACCCTTATTTCATGGAAAACTCACTGTTCCTTTAAAAATGTTTTTTTTAAAACTTTTTTTCCTTGTTGCCTGTCCCCCAGGGCACTACCCGGACCCCATACACCTTTTATGGCAAGTATCTTTATGGCAAGCCCTCTTGGAGGGCACTCTAAAAAACAAACGTTCGAGTCCCATTGACTTGCATTGGATTCGAACTATGTTCGCACGCAGTGGCGTAGCGTGGGGGGGCTGGGGGGGCCGTGGCCCCGGGCGCAGTTTTGTTAGGGGCGCATTTGCGCCCCTAAAACTGGCCTGGGGGTTGAGGAGACCCAGATGCCGGGCAGCAGGAGTGCCTGCCCGGTCCTGAACAGTCCGTCCTGTTAAAGGGGATGCGGCTGCGTGCAGGCGCAGCCGGTCACGTGGTCCGGCTAATCAGGTGGTACTGAGTCTCTGTACCACCTGACTGGCCGGATCGCGTGACCTGCGCACGCACGCAGCCATCTCCACTTCAACAGGACGGACTGTTCGGGACCGGGCAGGCACTGGGTCTCTGGGTCTCCTCAACCCCTGCCGGAGCTGGGGCAAGTATCCATGGATGTGACGGAGAGCTGGCTGCCGCTGGGGCAATATCCAGGTGAGAGCTGGGGCAAATCCATGTGTAAACTGGGGCAAATCCATGAGCTGGGGCAAATCCATGAGCTGGGGCATATCCATGAGCTGGGGCAAATCCATGAGCTGGGGCAAATCCATGAGCGGGCGCAAATCCATGTGTAAGCTGGGGGCAAATCTATGAGCTGGGGGCAAATCCATGAGCTGGGGCAAATCCATGTGTAAGCTGGGGCAAATCCATGTGTAAACTGGGGCAAATCCATGAGCTGGGGCAAATCCATGTGTAAGCTGGGGGCAAATCCATGAGCTGGGGGCAAATCCAAGAGCTGGGGCAAATCCATGAGCTGGGGCAAATCCATGAGCTGGGGGCAAATCCATGAGCTGGGGCAAATCCATGAGCTGGGGCAAATCCATGTGTAAGCTGGGGCAAATCCATGAGCTGGGGCAAATCCATGTGTAAGCTGGGGGCAAATCCATGAGCTGGGGGCAAATCCATGAGCTGGGGCAAATCCATGAGCTGGGGGCAAATCCATGAGCTGGGGGCAAATCCATGAGCTGGGGCAAATCCATGAGCTGGGGCAAATCCATGTGAGAGCTGGGGCAAATCCATGAGCTGGGGCAAATCCATGAGCTGGGGCAAATCCATGAGTGAGCTGGGGCAAATCCATGTGTGAGCTGGGGCAATATCCATGTGAGAGCTGGGGCAAATCCATGTGTGAGCTGGGGCAAATCCATGTGTGAGCTTGGGCAAATCCATGTGTGAGCTGGGGCAATATCCATGTGAGAGCTGGGGCAAATCCATGTGAGAGCTGGGGCAAATCCATGTGTGAGCTGGGGCAATATCCATGTGTGAGCTGGGGCAATATCCATGTGTGAGCTGGGGCAATATCCATGTGAGAGCTGGGGCAAATCCCATGAGCTGGGGCAATATCCATGTGTGAGCTGGGGCAATATCCATGTGAGAGCTGGGGCAAATCCCATGAGCTGGGGCAATATCCATGTGAGAGCTGGGGCAATATCGATAACGTGTCCACAGGTAGGGGGGGGCGCACAATTCTTGGCTGGCCCCGGGCGCTGACAACCCACGCTACGCCACTGTTCGCACGCAAACTTTGAGTATTGTTCGGGTTCGACGGTGAACCGAACTCGAGCGAGTTCAGCCCATCCCTAGTGCTACGCTGTTTACAGTTCTAGATGCCTCTAATGGATTTTGGCAGGTACCTCTGGAGAAAGGGAGCTGGCGCATTTGTACTTTTAATACACCCTTTGGGAGGCACTGTTTAAAGCGTCTTCCATTTGGTCTGTGCTCTGCACCTGAAATATTTCACCGAACCAACTGTTTCAAAGGTGTCAAAGTATACATAGATGACATTTTGATATGGGGTGCTGATGAAGCTGAGCATAATGAACGACTTGAGAAAGAACCACAGATTGCATATGACAATGGGTTAAAGTTTAATCAAACAAAGTGAAGAAATCTACAATCAGAAATTCTGTACCTGGGAGAGATCATCTCAAGTTCTGGAGTGAAGCCTGACCCTGCCAAGGTCAAGGCTATTAAGGACATGCCAAGCCCAGCAAACAAGAAAGATTTGCAAAGATTTCTGGGAATGGTAACCTACCTGGGCAAGTTCATTGCGAATCTGTCAGACAAAACAAAACACATGAGAGGTTTACTAGTTAAGGCTGCTGAGTGGCACTGGGGAAAGGCGCAAGAGGCTGAATTTGTTTTACTAAAGGAGTTGCTAATGACAGCACCTACTCTACAGTTTTTTGATGCTTCACGTATAACAAAAATTTCCACAGATGCATCCAAAGATGGACTTGGTGCAGTCCTTTTGCAACATGATGGCACAGGGTGGAAGCCTATTGCTTATGCGGCCAGAACATTTACAGAAACAGAATACAAGTATGCTCAGATAGAAAAGGAGACACTTGGCATAACATTTGGCTGTGAAGCATTTCACAATTTCGTCTATGGAACTTTATTTACAATTGAAACTGATCATAAACCATTAATAACTACAGTGGCAAGAAAAAGTATGTGAACCCTTTGGGATTACGTGGAGTTTTGCATGAATTGGTCATAAAATGTGCTCTGATCTTCATCTAAGTCACAACAATTTGAAAAACACAGTCTGCTTAAAATAATACAACACAAACATTATATGTTTTCATGTGTTTATTGAACAGAACATGTAAACATTCAGAGTGCAGGGTGGAAAAAGTATGTGAACCCCTAGCCTAATGACTTCTCCAAGAGCTAATTGGAGCCAGGAGTGAGCCAACCTTGAGTCCAATCAGTGTGATATTATTGGATGTGTTGCTGAAAGCTGTCCTGCCCATTAAAAACACACACCAGTTTTGGGTTTACTGGTTTCAAGAAGCACTGCCTGATGTGATTCATGCCTCGCAGAAAAGAGCTCTCAGAAGACCTACGATCAAGAATTGTTGACTTGCATGAAGCTGGAAAGGATTACAAAAGTATCTCCAAAAGCCTTGATGTTCATGTGTCCACGGTAAGACAGACTGTCTACAAATGGAGAAAGTTCAGCACTGTTGCAACTCTCCCTAGGCATGGTCGTCCTGTAAAGATGACTGCAAGAACACAGCGCAGAATGCTTATACTTGTCAGGATACTGACAATAGAGTGGACATTCCTGCCCCAGTAGAGCATCCAGGAAGAGCTTTACAACAGTCATCACAAGGGGACCAACATACATCAAGTGGCAGAGCTGTCAGAAGGCCGCAAAGACTCATTGAAGAATGTTAACTGCTGTTGACACTCATGGACATTTCTGTTATGTGTTCTAAGTTGATTTCTATTGCTTATTATCAATGTTTGTGTTTTGTTGTTTGTTTTTGTAGAAAAGAAGGATGTGTTGAGCTGAGTAAGTAATGAATATTCATAACAGTCAGGGAACAGGAAGTGAGCTGTGCCCCAGGAAGGGTCAGTGTGCAGGTGAGCCAGCACAGAGTCAGGAAGCCAGCACTCATCTCATTTATCATGATAATAAAGAAGTTGCTGTAAACAGAACCTTGTGGATCATTTCAATAAGATTAAAAAGCTAGACAACACACTCTCTGCTCCTGAGACCCGCTACAGACCATCTGTTCCTGAGACCCTCTACCTGGTAAAGAACCTCTGCTCCTGTGACCCTCTGCTTACTAAGATCCCTTGCCTCTGAGACTGTAACGGTTAGCCCCTGCTTGGGCCATCGTGGTGGCTTGGAACATGGGATGAAGCCCTTAAGGCAGGTGAGTTACTGACTAGACAGACTGATTTCTCCAAAACCAAGGAGCACCAAAAAACAGAACTGAATTGCCACTAAGCTCCGAAGGTTTCAAGACCAACAGACCACTTAGGACACGCTCAGAAACACAATGATAAACCTGACAATCCGTGAATAGAGCAGGCTGCAGGGCAGTCAGCAAAACAGTCAAACACAATGATATACCTGACAATCCATGAATTGAGTAGGCTGCAGGGCAGTCAACAAAACAGACAGACTACACTAAAGAGGTCCTTATAAGCGGCCTCTGAATTTATACTAGACTAAGACAGACAAGGTACATAAAACATGAAACATACAAGAATTGTCATACAGGCAGAGGTTGGCAACAGATCAGTATATGCAGTACCAGGAGTGGGCGGAAGGGATAGTCAATAAACACAGCTGAGGTCAAAACCAGAAAATACTTGGACAGGAATGCTTTGCAGCAACACAGGGAACATAAACCAGACAGAACCACCATGAAACTCCACAAACCGTCAATGAGGCTCTGTGCTGCTGGGATATTTATAGGGAGTGGGCCTGTGTAATTGGGCCATGTGACCCCAGACAGCACAGCCAGACATACCACAGGGAAAAAACAGACATGATGGCCACCAGGGGGCGCAGCCAAAACCAGTGAAAATGTAACAGAGACCCTCTGCTTCAAGACCTCTGTCTGCTAAAGATCCATTGCTCCGAGACCCTCTGCTCCGAGAGACCATTGCCTTCCAAGCACCATCTGCCTGCAAAGACTCATATATGTATATACAGTTGTGTTCAAAATTATTCAACCCCCAATGCTGTAAAGGGTTTTAGGGAATTTAGTGTACATTTGTAATTGTATTCAGAATGAAATCCTACAAGGACTTTTTAAAGAACCATATGCAACTAAAATGACATCAATTGGTTTTGTAATACAGTAGTAAATGTTTCTTTTGTGAATTCTTCATTGACACAATTATTCAACCCCTTAAAGACTACCACTCTGAAGAACAGAGGTTCATTCAAGTGTTTTCAATCAGGTATTGAAAACACCTGTGGATGTCACGGAGCAGCAATAAAGCATAATAAGAACCAATTAGGCAGCTTTAAAATGACTGTGATACTCAGCTCCTTCTAGACATTTACTGGTGTGGTTACAAACATGGTGAAGTCAAGAGAATGGTCCAGGAAGACAAGAGAAGAGGTGATTACTCTTCACAGGAAGGGCAATGGCTATAAGAAGATTGCAAAGATGTTAAACATACCAAGAGAGACCATAGGAAGCATCACTCGCAAATTCAAGGCAAAGGGCACTGTTGAAACGCTACCTGGTCGTGGCAGAAAGAAGATGCTGACTTCGACTGCTGTGCACTACCTGAAGCGTAGAGTGGAGAAAAGTCCCCGTGTGACTGCTGAGGAACTGAGAAAAGATTTGTCAGATGTGGGTACTGAAGTTTCAGCTCAGACAATACGGCGCACACTGCGTAATGAAGGCCTCCATGCCAGAACTCCCAGGCGCACCCCTTGCTGTCTCCAAAGAATAAGAAGAGTCGACTGCAGTATGCCAAAAGTCATGTGGACAAACCACAGAAGTTTTGGGATAGTGTTCTGTGGACTGATGAAACAAAATTAGAACTGTTTGGGCCCATGGATCAACGCTATGTTTGGAGGAGGAAGAACAAGGCCTATGAAGAAAAGAACACCTTGCCTACTGTGAAGCATGGCGGGGGGTCAATCATGCTTTGGAGCTGTTTTGCTCCTGCAGGTACAGGGAAGCTTCAGCGTGTGCAAGGTACCGTGAATTCTCTTCAGTACCAGGAGATATTGGATGACAATGTGATGCAGTCCGTCACAAACCTGAGGCTTGGGAGACGTTGGACCTTTCAACAGGACAATGATCCCAAGCATACCTCCAAGTCCACTAGAGCATGGTTGCAGATTAAAGGCTGGAACATTTTGGAGTGGCCATCGCAGTCACCTGACTTAAATCCGATTGAGAACCTCTGGTGGGACTTAAAGAAAGCAGTTGCAGTGCGCAAGCCTAAGAATGTGACTGAACTGGAGGCTTTTGCCCATGACGAATGGGCGAAGATACCCGTAGATCACTGCAAGACACTTGTGTCAAGCTATGCTTCACGTTTAAAAGCTGTTACAACTGTAAAAGGATGTTGTACTAAGTGCTAAGATTGAATGTCACTTGGGGGTTGAATAAAACTGATAATGATGTGAGCACAGAAATGACATTTGTGGTTATTTCATTAAAAATGTTATGTTATATTTGTCTGACCTACACGTGCCTCTTTGATTTAATTGTAAGCAACATGACTGAATGATCAAAATCAATGTCAAACTGGCCAAAACACTCAATTTCAGTGGGGGTTGAATAATTTTGAACACAACTGTATATATATAATCTTTTCTCTCTGTCGTAGTTTAGTTTAGTATAGTTTAGAATTGTTCTCTTATCTTGAGTAATAAAACCAAATAGGAGGCGCTGGAATGGCAAATAGTTCTCCACGAACTATGTACTATATGGCAGCTATATCCTTAAAAGGGAATTCCCTACAGTAACCCTTCAGAAATACAACATGCAATACAATTACGAAAGCACGTTTATAGCCCACAGAATGTGTAGAACAGTTGGGTGCATGTGTCTTATATATCAAATCCTCAACCCTGTGCAGACACACAAAGTTTTACCCTTTTCATGGCGATGGGGGTGTGTGACCAAAATATATGCAGGATACCACTTTTCCTGACATACATTAATGAAAGGAAGAGAAAATAACATAGCGCAACCAATATACACAGGTATTATAAAGTGCGAATAACAGGTAACCACTCCCGTGGATCAGAGCCTAAAAGATTAAGGCTCAATACTCTGGCGGTGGGTCCTTTCAGGGATGACCCTGTCCCATCTTCACGAATCTCTTGCAGATGTGCATGTATAAGAGACACGATAAAAAGATAATAGCGTGATACTGTATTTTCCTACTGAGAGAAAATAATTGGCATATATGGATCAACTCACATGGCCCAGAGCCTGTGGAAAAAACACTGGCTCGGTAGAAGCGCCTGCGGTGTAATATAAAGGTACACCAAACCTCCCTTTTCCTTCTGGAAGAATGGAGCACTTTCTCCGATATACCGTACAAAATTTTAATACAAAGAAAATACAAATAAAAACAAATGTATTACTGAAACGCGTTTCGCTGTACTACAGCTTCATCAGTCGGTATTGTCCCAAATGAACTCGGTCTCATATATATAGGGGGATGAATACCTAAAAAGAGTTCCTGGTTCATTCCCATACGCCGATGTATCCAGGCGTCTAGTTGCGTCGCTCTCCATGCTCCATCACTTCCGGCTATGTATAGTTGCACACATGGATTCGGACGTGAGTGCCTCCCACCGGATATCCGTCCTCCTTATACTCAGTCTGACGATAGTCAAATCGATTTGCGCCGAACGTACCATCTTAGAAAGTCCTTTGCCCATACTTCAAAGGTCCAATTGATTCATCATAAGACGGGCATTAGAAGTGAACCAGAAGATGTAAATCCTACAACAGAAAGGGGAACATATACACCCCCCGATCGGCATATGTGTCCCCATATATACCACATTTGATTAGAATGAACACACTGGCACATTTGTTTATTGTATAAAGCTGGAAAGATAATTCCATATTGATATTAACCCCATGACCTAAATGACCAGCTATATACCTCCCATGCACAAAGTATTAGATGCCACAATCATATTCTTCTCTAACACATATATCTAAACCGAATTGATTCATGGGGTCTAAACCTTTTTAATTTGTACTAATACCAAAAACGGGAGAAAAATATTTTTATTAAAATTATTAAAAATATATATATAAAAATATAAAAATACATACTCTATAAAGGAGATACTGTAAGTGATCCATTCTTCTGGAAGGAAAAGGGAGGTTTGGTGTATGTTTATATTACACTGCAGGCGCTTATACCGAGCCAGTGTTTTTTCCACAGGCTCTGGGCCATGTGAGTTGATCCATATATGCCAATTATTTTCTCTCAGTAGGAAAATACAGTATCACACTATTATTTCTTTATCGTGTCTCTTATACATGCACATCTGCAAGAGATTTGTGAAGATGGGACAGGGTCATCCCTGAAACGACCCACCGCCAGAGTATTGAGCCTTAATCTTTTAGGCTCTGATAAACGTGAGTGGTTACCTGTTATTTGCACTTTATAATACCTGTGTATATTGGTTGCTCTATGTTATTTTCTCTTTGTTTTCATTTATGTATGTCATGAAAAGTGGTATCCTGCACATATTTTGGTCACACACCCCCATCGCCACGAAAAGGGTAAAACTTTGTGTGTCTGCACAGTGTTGAGGTGTTTTGATATATAAGACACATGCACCCAACTGTTCTACACATTCTGTGGGCTATAAAGGCACTTTCCTAATTGTATTGCATGTTCTTTTATCTTGCCTAAAGTTATTTAATGTTTATTCAGTGTGCTCCCTTCCCCTCAGTTTTACCAATCTTTTTATATTTATCTATTGCCTTTATGTTCTATTCTTGACTTCCTAATAAACCCTCTTTTTGTTTATTTACGACTCTCAGCAATATCACTGCACATTGGGCTCAAACCTACCACCCAGAAACCAGCTCCTTACAATTATTTGACCTCCTGACAGGTACTAAAATCTATACGAAGTTAGACCTACGCGGTGCTTATAATTTAGTCCAAGTAAAAAAGGACCATGAGTGGAAAACTGCCTTTAACATGAGAAGTGACCATTATGAATACCTTGTTATGCCATTTGGTTTGTGTAATGCGCCAGCAGTTTTCCAAGACATCATCAATGATGTTCTGAGAGACTTCTTACAAGTCTTTGTCATCGTCTATCTAGATGATATTCTGATCAACTCTCCTGATGTGGAGACACACCATGTTCTTGTGCGTACAGTGTTGCAGAGATTGCTTGAAAACAAGTTGTACTGCAAATTAGAAAAATGTCTGTTCGACATCACATCTGTTCACTTCCTGGGTTATATAATCACGCCGGACGGCTTTGAGATGGACCCTCAGAAACTCTCCGCCATCAAGGAATGGCCATTGCCTCAAGGGTTAAAAGCCATTCAAGGTTTCTGGGGTTCACTAACTATTATAAGAGATTCATAAAAGGTTTTTCATCGGTGGTCTCCCCCATCACAGCCATGACAAAAAAGGGTGCTCAGAACCAAATATGGAGCACTCAAGTCATGCAGGCTTTTGAACAGCTCAAAGAGGCGTTCATCACGGCACCAGTCCTGAGACATCCAGAGCCAGGTTTGCCATTCCAGCTTGAGGTGGTCGCATCTGAAATCACTACAGGTGCCATCTTATCCCAGAGAGAGAGAGTCCTGAAAAAACACTGCATCCGTGTGGGTTCTTCTCCAGAATGATGACACCTGCAGAGAAAAATTACGATATAGGCAATAGAGAATTGCTTGCTGTCATCGCAGCTCTCAAAGAATGGCGTTACCTATTGGAGGGTACTAAAGATCCCATAATCATAATAACAGATCATAAGAATCTTGTTTATATGGGTGATGCTGAATGCTAAACAAGCTAGGGGGTCTCTGTTCCTGTCTAGCTTTAATTTCCTACTCACTTACCGCCCTGGTTCCAAGAACACCAAGGCAGATGCCCTGTCGAGACAGTATGAGATCTATGAACAGCATGTCTTTGATCAAAGTCCTATTATTCCTCAAGATGGGATCCTTGCTACTACTCGCCTCACCGTTTCTACTTTCTTTTCCTTTGTTGGTGTCAGGTTCGTGCCAGGAAGGAGCCATGGCACGGCCTCTGTGTGATGATATATTCCCAAGCGCTGGGGGTGAGCAGGCAGACAATGGAGACTGTATATGCACAATAAAGCTTGTATTGTAGATATGGTTCACAGCAAAACAGTCTTAGCACAATACAGGTTGTAACACAAAAAGTGACACCCAATTTAATTTCCAATGAGGGCAGAAAGATACACAGACGTTTCGGGGTCACAGCCCCTTCCTCAGTGTGTAGTGCCCTAACCCTAAACAGACAAAAACCCATATATATACATGATGACATAACAGGTAAGACAGCCAGAACTCCCCGCAGCAGGTGAAAAGAATCTCTACAAGCAATTAAGTAAATTGGTTCAACAACATTCTTACCGTGTTTCCATATACGAGAGCGTTCAAACCGGCGATAGCAGACGCCAATGCGCATGCGCAAAGCAACCAGGCTTTCACGCAGGACCGGAAGAGCCTGCAGTGGGCTGGCAGAAGAATCAATAAGGAAGGAAAGGAGGGGTGGCCACAAGGAAGCCATATTTGTAGTTTTTTTCATGATCACAGGGCGGAATATGCTCCAACCATCCATCCTGGTCACTCTGTTAACGCTGACGAGGTCACAAAGGCTAAAATTAGCAGCCAGGTCTGGAAAATACAAAGAAAAGCCACACCAAAATACAGCAACCCTAACCAATGTGTAAAATAACAAACAAATATACTAGATATAAAAAATAGTAAAAGAACACTGAAAAGATTACAAATAAGAATAAAAACTGTAGCTGGCTAAACCCTTAACACCTCCCCTCATTGATTATGTGGTTTATCTATTGAAATGCCCGTGCGGATTGGGCTATGTGGGTAAAACCATTAGAACCTTTAACCCTTTCGCTGCTGAGGCTTTTCCCGCCCCTATGCTGAGGTCATTTTTACCTGTTTTGCGCATCATGTTTAAACGTGTTTTGAAGGCTTATTTTAGTATATGACCCAGACATATTATATATCTTTCTTTCCGTCAGACTCAGTAGATTCATAATATGTCATTATTATATGTATACGTTATGTCATGTCTGTATATTATAACAAAAAATGCAATAAAATATGTATTTTCAATAATTTACAATGTGTAAAGTGTTTTTTTCCACATTTTAACATTCGAGCAATTGCGGTTATATTTTGTATGGGGTGCGCTTGTTAAAAAAATTAGAGATGGGGTCTCGTTACATTTTTTTTGGGGAAAATGACACTATTTTTAACAAACGCACCGCATACAAAAATCGTTAGTGCAGCATCATTGTTCACATTATAATTGAAATGGGAACAATATTGCTGCATTAACAAACCAAAAAAAGAAAAAAAAATTTTTTTTTTTTTTTTTTTAATTTTTTAAAAAAATTTTTTTTTTTTTTTTTTCATTTTTTTTTTTTTTTACAAAATTTTTCACTTTCATGTTTGGTATCGTTGGAACGGCCATGCTCTGGCCGATCCAACGATACCAAAATTTAACCCCTAGCTGCCACAGATCGGGAGATAGGGAGTTCATTGGAACTCCCTATCTCCACAGTTGGTGGCAGTTAGGGTTAAGTCTAGGACTGGCGTCATCGTGCTACGCACGATGACGCCAGTCCTCTGGGGGAGTTCCCGGAGGCTTGGCCGACATCCAAGATGTCGGCCAGCTCCGGGAAAGGATCGCGAACCGGCGCTTTTCAGCGCCGATTCGCGATCCAGCTCCCCAGGGGTTAATGCTAGGCATCATTTGGAAGGATATTAAAGAATATATAGCTACCTGTGAGGTATGCTGTAGAAGTAAAAATCCTAAGACCTTACCTATACGGTTGTCACAACCATTACCTGTTGCTGAGAGACCATGGGCTCACCTGTCTATGGACTTTAATACCGATTTACCCGTATCTCACGGTAATACAGTGATTCTTACCATTGTGGACAGATTCTCCAAAATGGTTCATTTTGTGCCTCTTGCCAAGCTGCCATCCACTGTGGAACAGGTGCCAGTCTTTGTCCAGAATATTGTCAGACTTCATGGGGTCCCTCTGGGAATTGTTTCTGACAGAGGCACTCAGTTTGTGTCTAGATTTTGGAGAGGCTTCTGTGAGAATCTGGGCATAGAATTAAGCTTCTCTTCTGTCTATCATCCTCAGACTAATGGGCAGCTGAGAGAGCTAATCAAAATGTTGAGCAATACCTAAGATGTTTTGTATCTGGAAAAACAGAACGAATGGTCAGCTCTTTTGCCGTGGGCAGAGGTTGCTTTAAATAATGCCGTCAATGAAACCACGGGTCACTCACCTTTTCATACGGTGTATGGATTTGATCCTCCCATGCTCCCCTCTGATTTTCAGGGGACTGCGTTGCCTGCTCTGGATGAGCATTTGGCGTCATTAAAGGGGACATGGGAGAAGGATAAGGAGGATATGGAAGCCAACATTAAGAAACAAAAGGAGAAAGCAGACAGACGAAGAAGGCCTGGCCCAGTGTATACTGTGGGGGATAGAGTCTGTCTTTCCACCAGGAACATTAAATTCCTGGTTCCTTGAATGAAGATGGCCCCAAGATACATAGGCTCTTATAAGGTCCTACGCAGAGTGAACCCTGTCAGGGTTATCCAAAGAGATTCGAATTGCTTGAGAAAGGTAACCGAACGCTGAAAATCAGGGTTCGGTTACCTTTCCTGGCCATTCGGCTATCCAGAGAGCAGGCAATTCGCCAAATCCTGTCGAATTGCCTGCACATACGGTGCCTGTTCGGTCCCTGTTCGAGGGCAGTGAAATCCCCATCAAAAAGCACTGCTTCGGCTATTCAGAGAACACAAACCAGCAGTGAAAGGTTCCCCTAATGCCCTGCCATTCGGTGGTTTAATTCGGCAAGTTTATTCAGGAGAATCCCATAGGCTTCAATGTTAAAAATATTCCCGTTTTAATTCAATATCTAATAAACCGTTCATTATAAAATTCTGCAGCAAAAAGTCTCTTTATTTATAGATTTTTTAGGATACTTTAAGCATTTTTCTGAATTTTTTAAAAAAAAAATAAAAGTCCGATTTTTTTTTGATTTTTTTTTTCAGTTTGCTTATTTTTTTTGTAACAGCCCTCTTTATTATCATTCCCTGGACCTCCTGTGAAAATTTCAGACATTTTCGCTTAGTAGTTTCTTTGCAAACAGCGTTTCATTTTCCAGATTCATACAAATGGTTTTTCTAATTTATTCACTGCCTCCTCTACGTCACAGCTGCTTCGGCTCTGTGTGATTCGGCTCCTTTTCGGCTCCTGTTCGGCTCCTCTTCGAAGGTTAATCCAGATGTTTTTGCTTGTTTTCAGCGTGCATTCGGTTAGTTTTCGTCAGGTTTTCGGCAGCTTTTTCCCTGCAATTCGGGGACCCTGTGGTGTTTGCTGAAATACACCGCAGGGTCACCGAAATGCAATCGGCAAAAGGAACCGAATTGAAGAGAACGAAAAGTCACCGAACGTGCGGTGACTTTTCGAATCTCTTTGGATAACCCTGTGTGTCTTGTGCCTTGGCACTACCCCCATACTTACACATTCACAATGTGTTTCATGTTAGCCTCCTCAAGCCTCTCATGTGTAACAGGTACACAAGTGTTAATGTTCCTCCTCCACCTGTTCAGTCCCAAGATGAAGAGGAGGAGTACGAGGTTCGTGCCATTTTAAAGTCCCGTGTGGTTCGAGGCATTGTCTAGTACCTGGTTGATTGGGAGAGTTATGGTCACGAGGATAGGGCTTGGCTGCTAGCCGGTGAGATCCATGCACCTCATTTGGTTCGCCAATTTCATGCTGCCCATCCTTCTGCGCCTGGTGGTCATCCAGTGGCCACCCGTAAGGGGGGGTTCTGTCACATCCTTAGCTTCTGCGGTGCTCCCTGGGGGGTCTGGACGCCCGGCGGCGTCGCTGGCTGGCCAGGAGCCAGGAGTTCGGGCTGACCGGATGGCGTCTGGAGGGGCGGGGCTTGGCATGATGACGCGGAGCTGCCGGCTTTAAAGACAGGGCACGAGATCCAGCTCGTCGCCCTGATGTGGAGTCATTACCGCATCACCAGCTGTATTCACTTTGTGTCTCAGTGTTTTCCTTGCCTAGTTGCTGATATTGCCTATATGAGGAGCCTGCTTGTGTTTGACCGGGACTGCCTGTTTGACCATTCTCTCTATAACTCCCTGTGTATACTCATAGTGCTCTCTGCAGACACTGAGTGTATGTGCAGGATATATCACGCAACCTGCGATTGTAGGCCTGCCCTGCAGAGTGCTGAATCCATTGAACCCTCATTCTACCTTTCTGAGACAAAATATATGGGTGTCCTCTCTGTTGCCAACCCTGCTTGTATGACTACCCTCTGTGGTGCCAACTCGGATTTAACCTTTGACCACGCTTATGCTAACTCATGTTATATGACACTTTTGCACTATCTCTGTCAATGCATAGTTATCCTGATTTTGCTCAGTGGACACTTGGTCATGAAATAATTTGCTACTGAGTGGTATTTAGTATTGTTGTTCTGTCTAACCTCCCTGGCTGGGAGTGCTAGGATTAGCAGTCCTGACTGCTGGAAAATCGAGAATCACATAGGTCTGTCCAAAAGTATCCAAATCACGGTTATCAGGGGTGAGCGCAATAACGAATGTGACAATAACACTCACAGTAATGTGTGATATGTATGAGCGTATCACAGAGATCCACAACAATAAAACTCACGCTCATACACACAGGGCCGGATTTACCATTAGGCAGAGTAGGCATGTACCTACCTGCCACAGGTGCCTTGCTCTGGGTGTAAAAAAAAAGTGTTTTTTTTTACAATTTGCAATAATTTAGACCACTGTATCTCTGGAGTCCTAAGGGCTAGAGGGACATATGAGGTATCAATGGAAAGTCAGCTTATAGCCTTTCCATAGATACCAAATATAACCAGGTTAGAGCGATGCAAAAATAAAATAAATATTAAAATATTATTTTTCTCATTTTGTTTCTAACTAACACATACTGTAGAAACATAGAAAAATGTCGGCAGATAAGAACCTTTCAGCCCATCTAGTCTGCCCAATTACATGGATACTTTACCTGGATTTATCTTTTGTTTAGGATAGCCTTATGCCTATCCCATGCCTGCTTAAATTCAATTACTGTTTTGGCCTCTACCACTTCAACTGGAAGACTGTTCCATGTATCCATCACCCTCTCAGTAAAATAATGCTTCCTGATGGAAGTTTACAATTGTTAGCCTCCTCAAGCCTCTCACGTGTAACAGGTACACAAGTGTTAATGTTCCTCCTCCACCTGTTATTATAGAGTGAACAGTGATGCTTCACTAACTCGCCTCATTTACCATACTGCCAGCATGTGTGTATCTGGTGAAGCAACGCATTGTTTGATTCACAACCTAGACCGTGGTGCTAAAGTGAGGAGGGACAGGAGGACTTTGGAACCTGCATCCCTGAATTGTACAGCGCACAAGATTAAGTGAAGTGTCATTGGAAAGGTCAGAGTCTGGTCTTTACTATGATACCAAACAAGACCATGTAATGTGTAAAAATAAAAAAAAATGAAAAAAGTAAATGCTAAATATTTTTTTCTGTTCTACACTCAGCAGAGGCAATATATGCTTTTACATATAAAACAAGCAATGCTGCTGCATTCACTGCCCTCCTCCTTTAACCATTCTACCCCACTGACTCCCCTCTCCCTCTTCTACTATGTCTTCCTTTTCTACAGTCTCGGAGGAGGATGTAACAGAACTTCTTATGTCCTCCTACCCGACCACCTGTCCACTTGATCCTATCCCCTCACATCTTATTCAGCCTGTCCTACCAGTTACTGTCCCTGCTTTGACTCATATTTTTAACCTCTCCCTCTCCTCTGGAATCTTCTCTGTATTCAAACGTGCTTTGATCACCCTATTCTAGATAAACCATCTTTTGATCCTACCTCCATCCCTCTACTGTCCCATCTCTCTGCTTCCCTTTGCCTCCAAAATCATAGAATGTCTGGTCTATAACCAGCTCACCAGTTTTCCTGCTGCTAACTCTCTACTTGATCTGCACTTTCCAGCTTTAACTCCCAGAGTCCACTGAGACGGCTCTGACCAAGGTGACTAATGATTTAGCTGCCACTGAAACCGAAGGTCACTTCTCCCTCCTTATTCTTCTTAACCTTTCCGCTGCATTCAACACTGGTGATCTCCCTCTCCTGCTCCTCACGCTGCGTCAACTTGGCCTCAGTGACATCACTCTCTCTCTCGTTGCCTAGGGGTCCTCTTGGACTCCAATCTATCCTTTACTCCTCACATTGAGTCTCTAACCAAATCCTGCTACTTCCACCTAAAAAACATTGCACACATCCGCCCCTTTCTTAATCCAGACTAAAATGCACCTTATTATCACCCGCCTTGACTACTGTAACCTCCTTCTCTCTGGCCTTAAGAGATCCCAGATTCTCCCTCTGCAGTCTGTAAAGAACGCCTGTGCCAGACTCATACACCTCATCTCCTGCACCTCACCTCTCTGTCAATCTCTGCACTAGCTCTCTGTTTCCTTTAGAATTCATTTCATTATACTGGTGCTGTCAACCCTCGGAGGCTGGCGCGACTCCAGCGTCCCCCCCGGCAGTCTCGGGGTCTGCGTCCTCCCCGCAGCCCTTCCTCGCGTCTTGTGCGCGCCTCCCGCCAGTCCCAGCTGCTTTAGGAGATTGTCGGCGGCGCGCCACGAGTGACGTCATCACGCCTCCAACGTAGGTTCCCCCGCATCATGTGACCCTGGTAACCAATCAGACTGCAGGGCGCGTTATTTAAAAGTGCTTTTGCCTTTTTGCATTGCCCTTTCGTGGTTCTGCTTGTCTATACCTATATACTTGCTTCTTTATACCTTTGATTGACTTTCTGTGTATGACCTGGCTTTTGGATTCTGACCTGTGTACCTCTTTACTTCTTTGACTCGGCTTTTGTATTTTGACCTTGTATATTGCGTATTCCTATGACCTAGTATTGCATTAAACCCCTCTGGTACTCCGTACTTTCCTGTCTCCATACCAGCCACTCTAAGGACTGGTTTCTGTCCTCCTTGCCTACATCCCTGCCTTATAGGTTCACCCATAGGCGTGCGCACGGGGTGTGCCGGGTGTGCCTAGGCACACCCTAATGCTGGCCCGGGACACATTCTGGGTCCCGGCTGGCCGAATCCGATGGATAGCCGCCGGGACCCCTCAACTCTGCGGACCTGGCGGCAGCCTCCGCTTCCCTGGTGGTCCCTGTGGTTCGTGGGGTGCTGCACTGCGATCTGTGCATGGCGCACAGACCGCACAGCACATCCCACGCTGACCCGAGCGGCCGGCGATCTCTGATGACCTGTCACCTGACCGCCGGCGCTCTGACACAGTCAGTAAGCGCCGGCAGTCAGGTGACAGGTCATCAGAGATCGCCGGCCGCTCGTGTCAGCGAGGGATGTGCTGTGCGGTCTGTGCGCCATGCACAGATCGCAGTGCAGCACCCCACCAACCACAGGGACCACCAGGGAAGCGGAGGCTGCCGCCAGGCCCGCAGAAATGAGGGGTCCCGGCGGCTATCCATCGGATTCGGCCAGCCGGGTTCCCCCTCCTCGACCCCCCCCTCTGTGCCACTGGACCACCAATGATTCATATTCAACCCCCTCCCTGCAAGCAGAAAAAACAAAGGTGAGCAGGAGAGGGGGCAATTTTTATATATCAAAAATATTTTTTAATAGTGTATTCAAAATATTTTTAAACACAGAGTTTTATGGCTGTGGATTCTGTGATACACATACTGCTGAGTTTTATGGCTGTGGATTCTGTGATACACTGATACACCCTGCATACTGCTGAGTTTTATGGCTGTGGATTCTGTGATACACATACTGCTGAGTTTTATGGCTGTGGATTCTGTGATACACTGATACACCCTGCATACTGCTGAGTTTTATGGCTGTGGATTCTGTGATACACTTACTGCTGAGTTTTATGGCTGTGGATTCTGTGATACACTTACTGCTGAGTTTTATGGCTGTGGATTCTGTGATACACATACTGCTGAGTTTTATGGCTGTGGATTCTGTGATACACATACACTGCATACTGCTGAGTTTTATGGCTGTGGATTCTGTGATACACATACACTGCATACTGCTGAGTTTTATTGCTGTGGATTCTCTGATACGCTCATTCACACCGCACATTGCTTGGTTTTATTGCTGTGAATTCTGTGATATGCTCATTCACACCGCACATTGCTTGGTTTTATTGCTGTGGATTCTGTGATACGCTCATACACACTGCACATTGCTGAGTTTTTCCACCGGAAAAAACAGCGTTTCATTTTCACAGATTCATACAAACGGTTTTGCTAATTTATTCACCTCCCTCGTCTGCGGTCTCAGCTGCGTTCAGCTCCGGTTTTCAGCAGGTTAATCCAGATGTTTTTGGGGGTTTTCGGCGTGCATTCGGTGGGTTTTGCGGTTAGTTTTCGTCAGGTTTGCGGCAGCTTTTCCCTGGGTCACCGAAATGGGATCGGCAAAAGGAACCGAATTGAAGAGAACGAAAAGTCACCGAACGTGCAGTGACTTTTCGAATCTCTTTGAATAACCCTGATAGTAATGGTGTGTGTGTGTCGTTGTATGTATGTATGTATGTATGTATGAGCTTTTGGGTGCACACCCTAATGCAATAGGCTGCGCACGCCTATGGGTTCACCTATCACTATTGCGTAACCCAGCCAACTCAAGGACTGGTATCGCAATTAGTTTAGAGTCTCCTGTTATTTCATAGGGCTGACCGTAGCAACCCTCGGATACGTGTGTGTGCCTGACATCACGAAAGGGCCATGGACCTAGCAGGGACTGCTCAGCAACTCTCTGGTTTAGAAAGCCGTTTGGAGGATCAAGATCATCGACTTGATCAATTCGCCCAGGCCCTCCAAACTCTGTTAAATCGTACTGCACCTACCCAGTTAGAGGTTTCCCCTCCAGTCAATCCGCCCCTTCTGAACCTTTTGCTACACCTAACCCTTGTCCTAACCTACTACCCCCGGCATGATATGGGGGCGATCCTATTGCCTGTAGAGGTTTCTTAAACCAGATCTCTATCCACTTTGAGTTAACCCTGTGGTCTTACCCTACAGATTGCGCTAAGATAGCCTTTGTTATCAACCACCTTACCGATAAAGCGTTGTGTTGGGCTAATCCTCTCTGGGAGACTGACAAACCCATTGTTTATAATTATCGGGAATTTATAACCGCCTTCCGTAGAGTGTTTGATCCCCCTGGTCGTAAAACCAATGCCGCCAAGTCCTTGTTACGCCTGCGTCAGGGTACGAAGTCCCTGGGTGATTACGCACTAGAGTTTAGATCCTTGGCTTCTGAGTTGAATTGGAATAATGAGGCTTTTGTAGCAGTTTTCTCAGAGGGTTTAAACGACGAGCTCCAGGACGAAGTAGCAGCTAGAGATCTTCCGGAAGATCTGGAGGACTTGATCACCTACTTGTCCTTTATTGATGAACGCATTTGCCATCGTAAAAACACTAAAAATAGATCTAAAAGACCACCTATTAGGATACCTCCCCGGTTCCCTTTACCTGGGCTCCCAGAGCCACTTTCACCTCCCGAACCTATGCAATTGGATAGCACGAAACTCCCTGAAATTGAAAAACAACGCCGCCGACGTGAGGGATTATGTCTGTATTGTGGATTAGGGGGTCACTTGCTTAAGGGTTGTCCCAAACGCCCCCAGGGTCCTTCGGGAAACTCGCATGCCTAAGTGCCCCTTGGGGACAGCTCTTAGGTACTTTTCCCTCGTCCCCTAAACTTGAAAATAGACTCCGGGTTACGGTTACTCTATCTTGGGAGAGTTCCCGTAACCCGGTGCATCTCTATGCCCTGGTTAACTCCGGTGCTGCCAATAACTTTATTGATCTTTTGTTTTGCTCGCAAACATGCGATTCCTCTTGTTGAAAAGAAAACACCTTTACTTGTACAAGCCATAGATGGCAGACCACTTGAAACCCCTTTTGTCCTATTCGAAACTCAGAACATTTCTGTTGGGATAGGACTATGTCATAGAGAAATAATGTGTTTCCATGCCATTTCCTCACCTTCCTATCCCATTGTACTTGGTTACCCATGGTTAACTCGTCATAACCCTGTAATCAATTGGCGAGCTCGTCAAATTGCTAAGTGGGATAAGGATTGTATGCTCTCTTGTATTCAGGTCCCCTTGTCCGTCAATACCTTAAATGTACCCACGGCTCCACCTCTGACCATGACTATACCTCCTCCATACTCAGATTTGGCCCCCGTGTTTGATAAGAAAGAGGCCGATAAATTACCCCCACATCGTCCATACGATTGCGCTATCGACCTTCTCCCAGGTACCATTCCTCCCCGAGGGGCAGTCTATCCATTATCTGAGAAGGAGCATAGAGTATTGGAGGAGTATATCACTGATACCCTCCATAAAGGGTTTATTCGCCCCTCTTCCTCTCCAGCTGGAGCAGGGTTCTTCTTTGTTTAGAAGAAAGAGGGAGACCTCAGACCGTGTATAGATTTTCGTGGGTTAAACAAGATAACCGTAAAAAATGCCTACCCTATCCCACTCATCCCTGAGTTGTTTGATCGCTTGAAATATTCTAAAATAGTGACAGTCTTAAGTGGACGCTTAGAGTTGATTCCTGGAATTTTATCCAAGATCCCCCTACGCCATCACGATCCCTAATTCCTGTGTCTCCTCTCTCCACAGGTAGGCATTATCACCCATCATCCAGACACCCACAGCTCAACTGAACCCCTGCATACTTTTGCTGGTAGGCATTATCACCCATCATCCAGACACCCACAGCTCAACTGAACCCCTGCATACTTTTGCTGGTAGGCATTATCACCCATCATCCAGACACCCACAGCTCAACTGAACCCCTGCATACTTTTGCTGGTAGGCATTATCACCCATCATCCAGACACCCACAGCTCAACTGAACCCCTGCATACTTTTGCTGGTAGGCATTATCACCCATCATCCAGACACCCACAGCTCAACTGAACCCCTGCATACTTTTGCTGGTAGGCATTATCACCCATCATCCAGACACCCACAGCTCAACTGAACCCCTGCATACTTTTGCTGGTAGGCATTATCACCCATCATCCAGACACCCACAGCTCAACTGAACCCCTGCATACTTTTGCTGGTAGGCATTATCACCCATCATCCACAGACACCCCATTTTATAACGTTTCCTTGATTTTTTTTTCTGTTTTTTTATTTATTTTTGTTTTCTCCACCATTTGCTTTGCTAATTAGCATGTGAATCTCCTGCCCTATTGACACAGCCCATCCAGCATCAGCTGTTGACTTTTTAACTGCCTGATTGCAATCAGACTGCCCTATATAACCACTCAGACTGGCTCCATTTGAGCCAGGCTCTTGTGACATTCACAAGTCACAGTCTTAAGTGGACGCTTAGAGTTGATTCCTGGAGTTGCGGGACTGGAGGAAGGAACTGCAAGGCCCAATTTTACTCTGGGTAAACGCAAGTCTATATCATGCTTTCTCTCACGCTTCTCCTCTTTACTTCTACCTTTCTCCTTAAATGGAACTCCTGCCCCTCTACCACCGACCCCTACACTATCTGCATCTCTCCCTCCCTCCTCTCGTCCCACATGATGGCCTCGCATGAGCTCCTTTGTTTCCTCAGAACATGGTCTCCCTCTATCTCTCGTGCTGCCAATCACTCCCACAAATCCCATTCCCACCTTCTCTTTCTCACCCTCCTGCTGTTACTCTATTCAGGTGACATATCCCCTAACCCTGGCCCCACAACACATCCAATACTTCCCTCTCATCCTATCTCCATCGCACATAAATCACCTCCCTGCAAGCCCAGCAACCTCATTCCCATCATCCCTCAGCGCCTGTCCTCTTTCTCCTGCGCCCTCTGGAACGCTCGCTCTGTGTGCAACAAACTCACAGCCGTCCATGACCTCTTCCTTTCAAACTCCTTCAACCTCCTAGCTTTAACTGAAACCTGGCTAACTCCCTCTGACACGGCCTCCGTTGCTGCTCTCTCACATGGCGGTCTACACTTGAGCCATACCCCCAGACCGGTGAGAGAAATGGTGGCGGGGTCGGGCTCCTGCTCTCTCCCACCTGCACCTACCAGCATCTCCCTCCACCCCCATCCCTCTCCTTCTCCTCCTTCGAGACACACTGCATCCGCCTGTTCTCTCCTCTGGCTCTCAGGTGGCAGTCATCTACCGCCCACCGGGACCAACCTCCTAGTTCTTTGACCACTTTGCTACCTGGCTTTCTCACTTCCTGTCTTCTAATCTTCCATGCCTAATTCTCGGGGACTTCAACATTCCCATTGACGATCCTTCCGCTCCTGCTGCCTCCAAACTTCTTTCACTCACGTCCTCCCTTGGACTCACACAATCCTCCCTCCTCCCTACCCACCGCGATGGTCACGTTATTGACCTGGTCTTTTCCAACCTCTGCTCCATTTCTGAGTTCAAATGTCGCCCTTTCCCCATCTCTGACCACCACCTTCTCTCTTTCAACCTATCTGGACTTCCTAAACACCCTGCTCCCCCACCCCGCACACACACTCGCAGAAATCTACATGCTGTGGACCCCCATCAATTCTCCAACCTACTTCACCACCTCCCTCATACCTCATCCTTCACCTGCCCTGATGCTGCCACTAATCACTACAACACTACGCTTATCTCTGCTCTAGACACTCTTGCTCCTCTTCGACTCTGCAAGACCCCACGCCGCCAGCTTCAGCCCTGGCACACCCTCCAAACTCGCTACCTGCAAAGATGCTCCCGCACTGCAGAGCGTGCCTGGAGGAAATCCCGCTCTGAAGCTGATTTTGTTCACTTCAAGTTTATTCTCCGGTCATACACCTCTGCCCTCCACTTGGCCAAACAATCCTTCTTCTCATCTCTTATATCTACGCTGTCCTCCAACCCTAAACGGCTCTGGTCCACCTTCAACACCCTCCTCCACCCACCTGCACCTCCCCCCTCAGCTGCCTTCAGCGCTCAAGACCTGGCAGACTACTTCCTCAGTAAAACTCTAACTATCAGAAGCAACATCCCAACACAAGATAGTTATCTGCCACCTCCACTCCCACAGGTCCCCTCTGCCACCCTCTGCCGCTTCCTCCCAACCACTGAGGAGGAAGTCAATTCCTTATTGTCCTCCTCACATCTCACCACGTGCCCGCTCGACCCCATTCCCTCACATCTAATTCCTCCCCTCTCCTCCTCCCTCACCCCTGCTCTCACACACATCTTCAACCTATCTCTCTCCACTGGCTCCTTTCCATCCGCCTTCAAACACGCGCTAGTTACCCCTTTACTAAAGAAACCATCCCTAGACACCAACTCTCCATCCAACTACCGCCCTGTATCCCTGCTTCCCTTCACATCAAAGCTCTTAGAAAAACTAGTCTTCAACCGCCTCTCCCTCTTCCTGTCCTCCAATTCCCTACTTGACCCCCTGCAATCTGGCTTACGTCCGCTACACTCAACTGAAACTGCCCTCACCAAAGTCACCAACGACCTCCTAACTGCTAAAAAACACGGCCACTATTCTATTCTCATCCTGCTTGACCTCTCGGCTGCTTTTGACACTGTTGACCACCCCCTCCTTCTACAGACCCTCAACTCTCTGGGTCTCAGTGACACTGCACTTGCTTGGGTTGACTCCTATTTATCCAACAGGTCCTTCTGTGTGTCCTTTGCTGGTAACTCCTCCTCTTCATTGCCTCTATCTGTTGGTGTACCTCAAGGCTCTGTCCTTGGTCCTCTGCTCTTTTCCATCTACACCTCCTCCCTGGGCAAAATCATCAACAGCTTTGGCTTTAATTACCACCTCTACGCTGATGACACTCAGATCTACCTCTCTACCCCTGATCTCTCTCCCCCTGTCCTTTCAAAAGTCAGTGACTGTTTATCTGGCATCTCCTCCTGGATGGCCTCCCACCACCTAAAGATCAACATGTCAAAGACTGAGCTCCTACTTATTCCTCCCTCTAATGCCTCCCCACCTCCTGACTTCTCTATCACGGTGGAGGGTATCACCATCTCCCCATCAAACCAAGTTCGCTGTCTTGGAGTTACACTGGACTCTGCTCTTTCCTTCATCCCCCACATCAAGTCTCTTTCCTCCTCCTGCCGATACCAACTGCGTAATATTTCCAGAATTCGGCCATTTCTTACCGCTGTCACCACAAAACAACTCATACACGCCCTGGTAATCTCCCGACTCGACTATTGCAATAATCTCTTATCTGGCCTCCCTCTGTCCCGCCTCTCCCCCCTACAATCCATCCTGAACGCCTCCGCCAGGCTAATTCACCTCACCCGCCGTTCTGTCTCTGCCGCTCCCCTCTGCGAGTCCCTTCACTGGCTCCCCATCCACTGCAGAATTAAGTTCAAAATCCTTATCCTTACCTACAAAACCCTCACTAACTCAGCGCCCCACTACCTGTCCTCACTAATCACCAAATACACCCCAGCCCGCTCCCTAAGGTCAAACAGTGACCTGCGCCTAGCTTCTCCCCGCATCACCTCTTCCCATGATAGACTGCAGGATTTCTCACGCGCAGCCCCCACTCTCTGGAACGCTCTCCCTCGTGCTGTCAGACTTTCCCCTAACTTCTCTTCCTTCAAACGCTCCCTGAAAACATTCCTATTTAGGGAAGCCTACCACCCAACTCACTGACGCAACCATCAATCACTCTCACCTTACAGTCCTCTCCTCCTGTTTCCAACCCCAACCCTACTAGATTGTGAGTTCCTACGGGAATAGGGCCCTCATCTCCTCCTGTACTGTTTGTCAAATGTTGTTCAATGTATTGTAACCCTGTCTGTACTGTGCTTATTGTACAGCGCTGCGGAATATGCTGGCGCTTTATAAAATAATAATAATAATAATAATAATAATAATAAAATATTCTCCAAGTTGGACCTTAGAGGGGCCTACAACCTGATTCGCATCAGACAAGGGGATGAGTGGAAAACTGCGTTCAATACCAGATTAGGACACTATGAATATTTGGTTATGCCCTTTGGTCTGTGCAACGCTCCAGCAGTTTTTCAGGCATTCATTAATGATGTTTTACAAGAATACACTCCATGTTTTGTTGTTGTGTATCTTGATGATGTCCTGATACATTCTCCTGACCTGAGAACCCACCACCAACATGTACGGCTTGTCTTGTCTAAACTATTGTCTAACGGTCTGTATTGCAAACTTGATAAATGTTTGTTTGACGTACAGCAAGTACAGTTTTTGGGCTATGTGATCTCCTCTTCCGGCTTTATGATGGACCCTAAGAAACTAGATGCAATCATTCATTGGCCTCTCCCCAGGGGCCTAAAGGCCATTCAACGATTCATAGGTTTCTCTAACTATTATAGAAGGTTTATCAAGGGTTTCTCGTCCATCATAGCACCCATTACAGCTTTAACTAAAAAGGGAACTGACACTCAGAATTGGCCTTCAAATGCATTAGAGGCTTTTGGAAGAATAAAAGCCGCTTTTTCCACCGCACCCATCCTTCATCACCCTGATCCTACCAGACCCTTCATATTAGAAGTGGACGCCTCAGAGACTGGGGTTGGAGCTGTGCTGTCCCAACGTTCAGCTGACGACAAACCTATGTTACCTTGCGGTTTCTTCTCTAGAAAGTTGTCACTTACTGAGACCCGTTATGATATCGGAGACAGGGAACTTTTGGCAATCATACTGGCCCTGAAGGAGTGGCGTCACCTCTTAGAGGGTTCCAATTGTCCGTTTTCTATACTTACAGACCATAAGAATTTGGCCTACCTGTCTGAAGCAAAGAGATTGAACCCCAGACATGCTCGGTGGGCTTTCTTTCTTACCCGATTTGATTTTGTCATCTCATATAGACCCGGGTCAAAAAATATTAAGGCCGATGCACTCTCCAGACAGTACGAACCTCTGTCTACTCAACTACCGGTACCAGTTCCCATAGTACCCGAGGAAAAAATCCTAGCTTCTCTGAGTACTCAGATCGATTCACCACTATGGAATCAATTACTATTGAAACAGTCCCTAGCACCTCCGTCTAAACCACCCGATAAACTATTTGTTCCTCCTGAAGAAGTTCTCGCAATCTTACGACTGTTTCATGACTCTAGATTTGCTAGTCATTTTGGTGTAGAGAAGACTCTAACTCTAATCAAAAGACACCTTTGGTGGTCTATGCTTGCTAAAGATGTGAAAGAATATGTTAGTACCTGTTCAGTGTGTAACTGTTCTAAGTCTTCCCGTCTTAGACCCACTGGTCTCCTCCAACCTTTGCCTGTGCCTGAATGTCCCTGGTCCCATTAAGCTATGGACTTCTTGGTCGAACTACCCCCTTCGTCTGGCCATACGGTCATTTTCGTCGTTGTCGATCATTTCTCCAAAATGGCACATTTTATTCTGTTAAAGAAACTCCCCTCCTCTAACGAACTAGTACACATCTTTACTAAAGAGATATTTAGACTACATGGCATCCCGAATGTTATTGTCTCAGATCGTGGTTCCCAATTTATATCTAAATTTTGGAAAGGCCTCTGTCTACAATTAGGAGTCAAGCTTTCCTTTTCCTCTGTTTATCACCCTCAGACGAACGGATTAGCTGAAAGAACTAAATCAGACACTTGAGACGTATTTACGATGTTTTATTTCTGATGCACAGGATGATTGGGTCACTCTGTTGCCGTGGGCGGAGTTTGCATACAATAACGCCACGTCTCAATCGACTAACTATTCCCCATTTGAAGTAGTCACTGGTATGCACCCCACCATTTTTCCATCCTCGTTTATGCCTCAGGAAATTCCGGCCTTAGAGGACCACCTCCGTACTCTGCGTTTGATTTGGGAAAAGACCAAATCGAATCTTGAATCCGCATCTTTGGCCCAGAAGCGTTTCGCTGACCTCAAACGCAGACCTCCACCGGTCTATCATGTAGTTGACAAAGTGTGGCTCAGCACACGTCACATTAGATTGAGGGCCCTTCTATGAAATTTGCACCCCGATTCATAGGACCTTATAACATTCTTAGGTGTGTTAATCCCGTCTCGTACGCTCTGCAGTTTCCCACGTCTCTTCGCATTCCGAACACCTTTCATGTGTCCTTACTGAAGCCCCTTCTGTGCAATTGTTTTACCCATCCCGATCCTCTTCCTCCTCCTCCTGTGTTGGTAGACGGGAACCCCGAATTCGAAATTGAGTCCATTCTTGATTCCCGTCGTTCTCAGGGCGGGATTCAGTATCTGGTTCATTGAAAAGGTTATGGCCCTGCAGATCGTACGTGGGTCTCCCTTCGCGACATCCATGCTCCTCGTTTGTTGTCCGCTTTTCATTGCCGTTTCCCTGTCAAGCCGGCTCCCAACCGCCCGGTGGGCGTTCCTCGAGTAGGGGGTGCTGTCAACCCTCAGAGGCTGGCGCGACTCCAGTGTCCCCCCCCGGCAGTCTCGGGGTCTGCGTCCTCCCCGCAGCCCTTCCTCGCGTCTTGTGCGCGCGTCCCGCCGGTCGCAGCAGCATTAGGAGATTGTCGGCGGCGCGCCACGAGTGACGTCATCACACCTCCAACGTAGTTTCCCCCGCATCATGTGACCCTGGTAACCAATCAGACTGCAAGGCGCGTTATTTAAAAGTGCTTTTGCCTTTTTGCATTGCCCTTTCGTGGTTCTGCTTGTCTATACCTATATACTTGCTTCTTTATACCTTTGATTGACTTTCTGTGTATGACCTGGCTTTTGGATTCCGACCTGTGTACCTCTTTACTCCTTTGACTCGGCTTTTGTATTTTGACCTTGTATATTGCGTATTCCTACGACCTAGTATTGCATTAAACCCCTCTGGTACTCCGTACTTTCCTGTCTCCATACCAGCCACTCTAAGGACTGGTTTCTGTCCTCCTTGCCTACATCCCTGCCTTATAGGTTCACCTATCGCTATTGCGTATCCCAGCCAACTCAAGGACTGGTATCGCAATTAGTTTAGAGTCTCCTGTTATTTCATAGGGCTGACCGTAGCAACCCTCGGATACGTGTGTGTGCCTGACAGGTGCTCAAATACAAAGCTCTCCAGAACTGCGCCCCTGCCTACATCTCCTCCCTTATTAGCAGGTACATCACATCCCCACCACTTCACTCGGCCAATGATCTGATGCTATCAGTTCCTCGTACCCGCACCACCCAACTTTCGCCTTCAGGACTTCACTCGAGCTGCACCCTTTCTATGGAACTGTCTCTGCGCAACATCAGACTCGCGCGTCTCTCCAGTCCTTCAAGAAGTCTCTGAAAACACATTACTATAGAGAAGCCTATCAGCTCACTCCATGAGCCCTCACTGTCATTTCCTGCTCCATCTTCCAATTCAGTCCTCATGGAACCCCCTATTCATCCTCACCTGTGTCACCCCTCCGTTCTTAGATTGTAAGCTCTTGAGCAGGGTCCTCCCTCCTTCTGTTCCGTGTGTGTAACATATATGTATATTTGTTATTCTGTCTCTCCCGTTGAACAGTGCTAAGGAATTTGTTGGCGCTTTATAAATACTTGTAACTAACTAATTCAACTAAGGCAACAGATTCTGCCCCATCTTTTGATTTGAGCACGGAGAAAAAAAACGTTTCAGTTTTTTAAAATGTATTTTTTTAGTTTTTTTGCCTCAAAACAAAAATTTAAATAGTAATTTTGGCATGTTTCTTTTTGTTTGGGGGGGTAGGAGCGCTCTGCATTTCTGTGCCTACAGGCTCCTGAGGTGCAAATCCGGCCCTGCATACACAGTGAACATTACTGAGTTTTATCGCTGTGGTGCTCTGTAATGTGCAGTGTCTAAAAGTGTTTCATTAATGTACAATATCTTATAAACCTGAAGAGTGATTGGTAGCTTACTACGTGTATATTTTGTGGTTTTTAGCAAGTTTTTTGATTCCCAGTTTATTTTAAAAAGACAAAGCTTTTTTTCCTTACTAAACGCCGCATGTTTTTTTTTTCTTCAGTCTGGCTGCGTTCATCAGTGTCGCCCTTGTTGCTGAAACCTATTCCAGTACCAAGGACAATGGGTTAAATCCCCCTTTTTTTAAAAAAAATTCTTTGTGCGGTTGCATTCTCCTGCAGTCTCCTCAGTGCTGAAACCCCGTTCAGCACCATTCCTCCTGGTTCTGAAACCCCGTTTCAGCACCAGGAGGAGAGTTTTTTTGTTTCTTGTTCGACAGATGCTTCCAGTGGACAACCCTGGCCTGGTCAGCTACAGTGTTGTCAAGTCGATCGTATGACTACGGACCCAGTGGATAGCCAGCCTTAGAGCTCCCTTTTCCACCCCTCCAAAATACAAAAAGTGCATTACAGAGCTCCACAGGAATGAAACTCACAGTAATGTGTGGTGTATAAGATATTTATTAATAAAGAGAACCTGTTATGCGCATAACAAGTATCCCATTTGGCAGGGAGTCTGCTTGTATATACAGTATGGTCAGCAGTATTGGTGTTGACATATATAACTGAGCAGAGGGGGATCCTTTTCAAAAATTTCCATCTTTATTTTTTCTATTATAAATGTCATAAAAAAACTTTTTTTGCCCATAACAAGTTCACTTTAAAATAATATATTATTATTAAAGGCTGGTGGGCCTTTAAGCTGGTTTCAATGGGCCTCCTTCACACCGTATCACAAAGCAATAAAACTCACAGGAATGTGCAGTGTGTATGAGCGTATCACAGTGCTCCACAGCAATAAAACTCATAGGAATGTGTGGTGTGTAAGAGTGTATCACAGAGCTTCACATCAATAAAACTCACAGTAATGTGCAGTGTGCACAGTAGGAGTGTGTTTTGGTTCGATATCGCTTTCAGGTGATAATTCTGCAGAATATGCCTTTTATTTTGGTTTGTTTTATTTGATGAATTATTTGTGCAAAATGTTGTACAATTACTGCTGTGATACTAACACGCGCTCAGTGAGTTCCAAGATGGCTGCCGACCATGCGGCCACAGTGAGTACAAAGCTTACAATGCAAGATAGCACAGGCAAAATTACTAGGATCCAAAATTCACTTAATAGCACCCGAAGACAAACCAATTTCTGGTATTCTGGCAGAGTTATATCTGATCACTCAGATACTAGCAGGGCTATTCAAAGAAAGGTGAAACTCAGGAGAATGACTGGAGAAGTGAAAATTCTAGGTCAAAATAGCCAAACCAGAAAAATTCTCCCATTTATCTCACTTTCCAAATCAGCTATTTGGTCTAGAATGTTTCCTTCTCCTGCCAGTTCTCCTGGTTTTCATCTTTCTCTGAATAACCCTGTATATGTCAGGGTCCTCACCACCGCCGGTGCAAGAAGGGCAAATCTGGTGCTGCTGCCACATGAAAGGTGCTGCCTGGGTGATTTCAAGTACTGCCCTGCTGAACTTTATATTTATTGTTGGAAGTGGCAAAGGCCAAATCTCCTCCTGAGAGAGTGGATGCGAGTCTATAAAACATAAATTTTAATGGATAATAATAAATAATAAAAATGTCGTATTAATAAAAATATCATGTGGACCAAACGTTTACCATAAACCTCAAAAAAAAACCTCAAGGTGTAGGGAATGGATACCAAGGAACCACAAAACAAACGATAGCCAGGCCAAAAGTTCCCAACTTTTTTATTGCTTGTTTGTTTTGTGGTTCCTTGGTATCCATTCCAGAAGGAAATGAAAGACACACAATTAAGCCACAACACAAAACTGGTCACCTTTTATTGCGGTCCTCCCCGACAACACGAAGGCCTCATTACATTACGTAACACCTTTTTCTGCGCCCCCTGGTATTCCCTACAAATGTTGAGAGGTTCCCTGCCAGTTCTCCCATTACACCCTCTGATTCCACGTTACCCTAATTCCTGGCCTCTACAGATCCTGCACCTGCTGCTACTCCTTCTGATTCTTTAGGTGACGACCCCGCACGCTCTACCTTGGCCCTGTCTCGCTGATTGCTCACCCCCAACCTCCTGTGGCCCTCGGGCGGGGCGTTATCCCCTGTATTCTCTGTTTGTCTCTGCCTCAGTTATGACTATCTTTTGTTCATGTCTCTCGGTTGTTATATTCATTGTTTCAATGCTTCTGTTCTGCAATTCAACCAACAATAAACAGATTTTGAAGAAAAAAAAATAAGGGAAGCTATCCAATAACAGAAGCTAGAAAAACGACGTAACACCCCAAACTAAAAGCCTAGTAATTAAACCTCAATCCTCAGGATACTTGGGAATATTTCAGTTTCACACATGGATATATGTTTATAAACATTTGACTTTGTAACAGCAGACAACCGAAGGTCACAACTGCTCCATGTTTGGATTTCTCCCTTCCCACTATAGGATGATAAAAAAAAACACTTACAGGGTTATTCAAAGAGATCCGAATTGCTTGAGAAAGGTAACCGAATGCTGAAAATCAGCGTTCGGTTACCTTTCTTGGCCATTCGGCTATCCAGAGAGCAGGCAATTCGCCAAATCCTGGCGAATTGCCTGCACATACGGTGCCTGTTCGAGGGCAGTGAAATCCCCATGAAAAAGCACTGCTTCGGCTATTCAGAGAACACAAACCAGCAGTGAAAGGTTCCCCTAATGCCCTGCCATTCGGTGGTTTAATTCGGCAAGTTTATTCAGGAGAATCCCATAGGCTTCAATGTTAAAAATATTCCCGTTTTAATTCAATATCTAATAAACCGTTCATTATAAAATTCTGCAGTAAAGAGTCTCTTTATTTATAGATTTTTTAGGATATTTTAAGCATTTTTCTTAAATTTTTTTTTTTTTTTAAAAAAAAGTCTGATTTTTTTTTTCTAAGTTTACTTCTTTTTTCTGTAACAGCCCTCTTTATTATCATTCTCTGGACCTCCTGTGTAAATTTCAGACATTTTCGCTCAGTAGTTTCTTTGCAAACAGCTTTTCATTTTCACAGATTCACACAAACTATTTTGCTAATTTATTCACCTCCCTCGTCTGCGGTCTCAGCTGCTTCGGCTGTGTGCGATCGGCTCCTGCTCGGGCTTTTTCCGTGGTTTTCGCAGGTTAATCCAGATGTTTTTGGGGGTTTTCGGCATGCATTCGGTGGGTTTTGCGGTTAGTTTTCGTCAGGTTTGCGGCAGTTTTTTCCTGCAATTCGGGGACCCTGTGCTGTTTGCTGAATACACCGCAGGGTCACCGAAATGGGATCGGCAAAAGGAACCGAATTGAAGAGAACGAAAAGTCACCGAACGTGCGGTGACTTTTCGAATTTCTTTGAATAACCCTGTTAATCTCAAGTCAACTCTACCTGCTCCTTTAAAAATCAGTTGTGAGAATAAAGGATATGGTGCGGAAAAGGTATTATTGCAGTGAAGGAATTAATAATAACCAAAGCGGCTAATATTAGGTTCCATAGCTGATACAGTTTGAAGGATTGGAAGCCTCTAACCAGCAGCTCATACAGAGGCAGCATCATATCTACAATATAGCTTGGTGCAGGGATAAGGGTGTCTGCTGCATCCTATACATAGAAAGTATAGGAACAGCTGCAGGTGACTAACAAATCCCTCTCACAGCATCCAAAGCGGGAGGGTAAAAATTCACATGAAGCACAAAAATTAAAACGTACCAACGCTGCTTAGAAAGGTGCACTCGTGCTACCCAAGTTTATTCCAATGAGGACCACAGAGAATACACAGACGTTTCGGGGTCGCAGCCCCTTCTTCAGTGTGTATTGCCCTAACCCTAAGACAGGCATGAACCCATATATATACAGTGTACAATACACAATACAATACCAAGTGGGACAGCCAGACCTCACCATAGCACATGAAATCAATAACGAGCAAGTAATCATGTCATTGAACAAAATGTAAAACACAATTTTACCGAGTTCCGCCGTCCACGCGTATACTGAATCCAAGGTGGCGGCATTGGGTAGAAGTGCGCATGCGTGAAAACTCCAGACTCTCTTGCAAGACTGGAAGTACCTGCGTTGAGTTGATGTGAGGGCCACAGAAAAAAACGTTGTGAAACCCAACCAAAAGTATTACATTGTAGTGGCTAAATACAGAACATTCAATAGATGTTATCCATCACTGCCACTATATTTCAAGTGGGGTCAAAGGCTGAAAAACAACAGCCAGGTCTGAAAATACGAAAATACCTACACCCTATACACCAGGGCTCAAAATTTCAAGTCCCAAGCTACTAGCCAGACCTTAAGAGTTACTCGCCACCAGTTGCCCCACCTACCCTGCCCTGAACTCCGCCCCTAAACACACCCTCTTAAATTATACAAAGGATGGTGCAGCGCCACACAGTATGTATCCACCACCACAGCACTCCAAATAGCCGATACCAGGATATAGTGGTTTCCCCTATACCAATACACACAATATATAAAATATATAACCCGGATAGGCGCAAATGATGCTTTTTGGGGTTTTGGGATATCGTATATATAAGGAGAGAAATTGACAATAATAGTGCAAGCCAGCTAAAATGGACAATAATAGTGCAAGCCAGTGGTACCAGCTGATGAAGCCGCGATTTTTATGCGGCAAAACGCGTTCTGGAGCATATTTGTTTTAAATAAATTTTATTTTTTTAAACCTTTGTTCCTGTTGAAATCGTGCCTTCCTTTGGATCCTAGGTGGTTTTCCTTTGGGTTTCCTAAAATCAAAAAACCCATGAGCGCCTACTCTAGAGTAAAAATGTGAGTACAAACCTCGAGTGAATTATTTTGTAGACCTTACAGATCTGCACAAGGAGTTTTCTCTCTTTTCTGTCTTCCATTACATGGTCTTGGATAGAACATATCAGACAAGGTGGGGGTAACCTGAGAAGTTGGAAGGCAATATACCTGCATGTCTGGACCCACTCAGAGCCAGTGATTAGGCTCTACATTTGTGAGTGGGAAATCAATTGTGTAATATAATCATATTTAAAAGCATACTGTATTGCACTATTATTGTCCATTTCTCTCCTTATATATACGAGATTCCAAGACCCCAAAAAGCATCATTTGCGCTGTGATAGGAAGCAGGGCTTGGTATTGAATGGGAGATACCTGAGACCAGGCCTGGTACACTGCATTTAAAAGAACCCCAAGGAGACTGTTTGTTTTTTGGAGCAACCTAGCTCCCAGGAAAGTGTGTTATGGGTCCCTGGGGTTGGGGTAGTGGAGTGAAGGGCGGGCCACTATCCCAACAACCTGGATCACTTCCAGACCAGGTATTAGCAGGGTCAGCTAGGACTGTAGGTGTGGTCCACCAGTAAGGGTTTAAAAAGAAACCAAAGGAAGCTGATACGGCAGAGAGAGAGAAAGAAAAGGGTGGGCGAGCACCCACCAGAGTGAACTGCCGTATCGCTGTATCTGCTGAATTGCTAACTCACAGAATTGCTGTGTTGCTGTGAATTGCTGTGTTGCTGAGCTGCCACTGTTTGCTGTGCACCTTTCTGAAGGTAAAAAGAATAAACTTCACTGTTTACAAAAGACCTGCTGTCTCGCTACAATTACTGCCCTAGAAGACGTGGTTGACGGAGGACTCTTGCCACACATGGTGCCCTGTGTGAGGACCAACCGCACTAGTCTGAGGGCAGTATAAACCACAAACAGCATGGAGGACGTTGTGAAAGCTCTGGTCCAATCTACCGCTGCTCAGCAGGAAGCGAATAGGAGGACTACCGAGACCCGGGAAACCCTGCAGCAGCTGATATTAGCCCAGGCAGAGAATGCTATGGCTATGGCTAAAGCTCAGAAAGAAACTACAGAGACTCTGGTACAGCAAATCTTGATAGCACAAATGGAGGCCATTGGCAAGGTCCGTGAGGAACAGTTGTCTGCCACGCATGCTCTGCACAAAGAGATTCGGGCTGTGTCAGACAAGCTGGAGTCTGATCCGGCAGGCGGCCACCAAGGCCCTAAGGTAATCCGGGCCAGCCATTATCTACAAAAAATGTCTACAGCGGATGATGTGGAGGCGTACCTGTTGGCCTTTGAGCGTACTGCATCGAGAGAAGGGTGGCCGGCGGCTGAGTGGGCGAGTATACTTGCCCCTTTTCTGAGTGGAGAACCTCAAAAGGCCTACTATGACTTAGAGCCAGCACAGGCCAGTGACTATGTGGAGCTTAAAGCTGAGATCATGGCGCGCCTGGGGGTGACCACAGCAGTACGGGCACAAAGATTTCATTCCTGGGCGTACTCTCCTAACCAAGCTGCACGGTCCCAGATGTTTGACCTAATACATCTTGCCAGGAAGTGGCTACAACCGGAGGTCAACTCTGCTACGAAGATAGTAGAAAACCTGGTCATGGATCGCTTTCAGCGTGGATTGCCAACCCCTCTGCGACGCTGGGTAAACCAAGGTGACCCCCAAACCGCCGACCAGTTGATTGCGTTGGTGGAAAGGTTTATAGCTTCTGGAGAAGTTCTGCATCCGCCGTCAGCGACCCAAGCCCGCAACCCTAAGACCCAGAATGCCACACGCACTGGTAAGACTGTACCGAGGGTGCGGGGGGTGGAGGAACCTGGATACGCAGAAAACAGCAGAGACATTTCTCCCAGGGTGCAGAGAGCACCTCAGTATAACCAGATGAATAGGTGCTTTAAATGCAATAGGGTGGGCCATATAGCCAGAGACTGCGTGAACGATGAGCCTATGGACTGTAATGATGCACATTCATTGTTGTCTGGCTATGACCACGCTGGTAATGACTATGATCCCCACTTTTGTACTGTAAAGGTTAATGGCAGATTGCGTAGAGCCTTGCTAGACTCCGGTAGTATGGTCACCCTGGTGACTAAATCCATAGTACCTGGGGTTGTGTTCAATCATATGGAGAAATTGGGGATTGTCTGTGTGCATGGTGATAAACGAGAGTACCCCACAGCTGAAGTGGATATTGAAACCCAGTGTGGGAATGTGAAGTATCGTGTGGGGGTGGTACCTAACCTGGCCCATGAAGTTGTCATAGGGAGAGACTTTCCTTATTTCCTGGAACTATGGAAAGCCCCTGAACTGAGGCCAGTAGAGGAGGTTTATGTCTTTCCTTTTTCTGATGCTGATCTGGAAGATGGAGTCACTGGAAAGCACATGACATGTGGTCCTATCCCGGTATTAGTAGGCAATCAAACATCTCAAAGTAAAGAGCCAGGAATCAATGTTGGTCAGGCGGAAGAGTTATTAGAACTGGCGGGTGGCCCTGGTAACTTTAAAAGAGCCCATGGGAGGACCCAACCCTGTTGGAAGCCAGGAATAACGTTCAAGTTATGGATGGGATTATGACCCAGGCCGGGAAGATATTGCCTTATCCCCATTTTGAAGTGGCTAGCAAACTGCTCTATCGCGTAGAAAAGAGAGGTACTGACTTTATTAAGCAATTATTGGTACCACAGAATTTTAGGAACACTGTCTTAAGCCTTGCACATAACCATGTACTGGGGGGACACTTGGGAGTGGATAAAACAAAGGAGAGGGTCCTCAGGAGATTCTATTGGCCGGGAGTACTTGCTGCCATAAAGAATTTTTGTACCTCCTGCCCTAAATGCCAACTTACTGCTCCGACTCCAGGTTTCCGGGGTCCATTGGTACCCTTGCCTATCCTTGACATCCCGTTTGAGCGAATTGCTATGGACTTGGTAGGTCCCCTGGTTAAATCTGCTAGGGGGCACCAGTATATACTGGTCGTTCTTGATTACGCGACACGATACCCGGAAGCGATGCCCCTGCGTAATAGCTCTGCCAAGTCAATAGCCAAAGAGCTCGTGCTGATGTTTAGCAGGGTGGGGATACCAAAGGAGATACTAACAGACCAGGGGACCCCATTTATGTCCAGAGTTATGAGGGAATTATGTAAGGTAATGGGCATTAAACAACTAAGGACCTCGGTATATCACCCGCAAACTGATGGGTTAGTGGAGCGGTTTAACAAGACCCTTAAGAGTATGCTGAGAAAGGTCATTGATAAAGATGGCAGGAATTGGGACCTTTTACTACCCTATTTAATGTTCTCTATCCGCGAGGTTCCCCAGGCCTCTACAGGCTTCTCCCCGTTCGAGTTATTATATGGCCGACATCCCAGAGGTCTGCTGGATGTTGTTAAAGAGACCTGGGAACAGGAGACGACACCCTACCGCAGTGTCGTTGAACATATATCTCAGATGCAGGAGCGCATGGAAGCGGTCATACCCCTGGTTAGAGAACATATGAGAAAGGCCCAAGAAGCCCAAAGGTACAGTTACAATAAGAATGCCCGGCTCAGAGTATTTCAACCTGGTGATAGGGTATTGGTCCTGGTCCCCACTGTAGAAAATAAATTTTTGGCTACCTGGCAGGGCCCCTATGAAATAATTGACAAAGTGGGTGATGTTACTTATAAAGTGAGCCAACCTGGAAGGAGAAAGCCTGAGCAGATTTATCATTTAAACCTGTTAAAACCGTGGAAGGATAGAGAGGTCTTAGTGGCCATGAGGCCTTCAGACCTCCCTCTCACTAAGCCTGAGGTAAACCTTTCTGACACCCTCTCTGTGCATCAGAAGGCAGAAGTTAACGAGTTTCTCAGAAGGAACCGGGAGGTGTTCTCGGCGATACCAGGGAGGACCAAAATAATGACACACGATATTATAACCGAGCCAGGGAAGAAAGCCTGCCTGAAACCCTATAGGGTTCCGGAGGCCCGTAGACAAGCTATAGAGAGAGAGGTGGAAAAAATGCTAAAACTAGGGGTGATAGAGGAGTCTCATAGTGAGTGGAACAGTCCCATTGTGCTTGTCCCCAAACCGGATGGGTCAATAAGATTTTGTAATGATTTCCGTAAGTTAAACAGTATTTCTAAATTTGACACCTATCCGATGCCTAGGGTTGATGAGCTGATTGAGAGGCTGGGGAAAGCGCGTTATCTCACAACCATTGACTTGACGAAGGGATATTGGCAGGTGCCACTCACTGAGCAAGCAAAGGAAAAAACCGCCTTTTCAACCCCCCAGGGCTTGTTTCAATATACGGTGTTGCCATTCGGTTTGCACGGGGCCCCAGCCACGTTTCAGAGGCTGATGGATAAGATTCTGAGACCCCATGCCCGCTACGCTGCTGCATACTTAGATGATGTGGTAGTTTTTAGTACGGATTGGGAAACCCACCTTCCGAAAGTTCAGAGGGTACTTGATGCTGTGCGGGCTGCTGGCCTGGTGGCCAACCCTGCAAAAAGTACCATTGGTCTGGAGGAAGCGAAGTACTTGGGCTATACCATCGGTAAGGGATTGGTCAAGCCTCAAACCACTAAGGTTGAGGCCATACAAAACTGGCCGCAGCCATTGACGAAAAAACAGGTGAGGGCATTTCTTGGGTTGACCGGCTACTACAGGAGGTTCATACCGAACTTTGCTGCGATAGCTGCGCCCCTGACAGATCTCACGAAAGCGAGAGCCCCCATAATGGTGAAATGGTCTCCTGAGACGGAAATCGCTTTTGCTGGTTTGAAGGAGGCCCTATGTGCCTATCCCGTCTTGGTGTCCCCTGATTTTACTAAGGATTTCGTGGTGCAGACTGATGCCTCCGAGGCTGGATTGGGGGCGGTCCTCTCCCAGGAATATCAGGGTGAGGAGCACCCTGTTCTTTTCCTCAGCAGAAAGCTGTTGCCGAGGGAAAAGAACTATTCTGTCGTGGAGAAGGAGTGCCTTGCCATTAAGTGGGCTTTGGAGACCCTGAAGTACTACCTGTTGGGGAGGAGGTTCAGGCTGGTCACTGACCATGCTCCCCTCACATGGATGAGTCAGAACAGGGAGACGAATGCGAGGGTCACTAGGTGGTTCCTCAGCCTGCAGCCTTTCAACTTTACTGTGGAGCACAGGGCTGGCCTGCTACAGGGTAACGTTGATGGGCTGTCTCGAGTACATGCGTTGCTGTCTGTGGTCGCTCCTCCCGATGGTTCTGAGCTGAGGGGGAGGGTGTGTGATAGGAAGCAGGGCTTGGTATTGAATGGGAGATACCTGAGACCAGGCCTGGTACACTGCATTTAAAAGAACCCCAGGAGACTGTTTGTTTTTTGGAGCAACCTAGCTCCCAGGAAAGTGTGTTATGGGTCCCTGGGGTTGGGGTAGTGGAGTGAAGGGCGGGCCACTATCCCAACAACCTGGATCACTTCCAGACCAGGTATTAGCAGGGTCAGCTAGGACTGTAGGTGTGGTCCACCAGTAAGGGTTTAAAAAGAAACCAAAGGAAGCTGATACGGCAGAGAGAGAGAAAGAAAAGGGTGGGCGAGCACCCACCAGAGTGAACTGCCGTATCGCTGTATCTGCTGAATTGCTAACTCACAGAATTGCTGTGTTGCTGTGAATTGCTGTGTTGCTGAGCTGCCACTGTTTGCTGTGCACCTTTCTGAAGGTAAAAAGAATAAACTTCACTGTTTACAAAAGACCTGCTGTCTCGCTACAATTACTGCCCTAGAAGACGTGGTTGACGGAGGACTCTTGCCACAGCGCCTATCCAGGTTATATATTTTACACCCTCTTAAATTATCTTATGAAATTACACTGTTAAAGGTTTTATTCAGAATAAAGTTACAAAAATAAATAACTTTAATTAACCAGTCTGTATACCCAGACATCAGACCCCAGATACATGTATACCCAGACATCAGACCCCAGATACATGTATACCCAGACAGAGACCCCAGATACATGTATACCCAGACCGAGATCCCAGATACATGTATACCCAGACATCAGACCCCAGATACATGTATATCCAGACATCAGACCCAAGTAGTATCTTCCAAGTACAAACTCCTCTCCAACAGTTTTTATGACCAAATTAATTTGGGGTTTATTCATCTGATATATCAAGGGGAACCGAATACTCTCTTTTAATTGTTCGTATGCCAGATTATCAATAGAAGTTAGAAGACCCCAGAGTCAGTTTTCCCCCTTGGATGCTTATTCAGATGAACCCATTAATATTCGTGTGTGATACTTCCATCCCCATTTTCTTTTCTTTTTTTTGCACCTTCCGTAAGACTCATCTTTCTTTATAAATAGATATATTTAATTTTGCTGAACCTCAAACGCCTACGCCAGCATTACACCAATTCTGACCCCTCACGGGAGAGGTTAGTTCTGCAAAGGGCCCCCTTTAATTAATTTCTCTCTCCCCCCTGTAATTCATTCCTCTCCCCCGTGTAATTCATTCCTTTCCCCCTCCCCTGCAATTCATTTCCCCTCCCCTTCAATTCATTCTCCCCCCTCCCCTTCAATTCATTCTCCCCCCCCCCCTGCAATTCATTCCCCCCCTCCCCTGCAATTCATTCTCCCCCTCCCCTGCAATTCATCCTTCTCCCCCCTTCCCTGCAATTCATCCTTCTCCCCCTTCCCTGCAATTCATCCTTCTCCCCTCCCCTGCAATTCATCCTTCTCCCCTCCCCTGCAATTCATCCTTCTCCCCCTCCCCTGCAATTCATTCTCCCCCCTCCCCTGCAATTCATTCTCCCCCCTCCCCTGCAATTCATTCTCCCCCCTCCCCTGCAATTCATTCTCCCCCCTCCCCTGCAATTCATTCTCCCCCCTCCCCTGCAATTCATACTCCCCCCTCCCCTGCAATTCATACTCCCCCCTCCCCTGCAATTCATACTCCCCCCTCCCCTGCAATTCATAGTCCCCCCTCCCCTGCAATTCATACTCCCCCCTCCCCTGCAATTCATTCTCCCCCACTCCCCTGACATCACGAGTAGTAGAGTGAGGGGGTGGGGATAATCCCCGCTTCCCTCACTCTCTGAGGCACGCTGAGTCCTCCTTCATGCTGTGCCCGGAAGAGGAGGAGCGCAGTGTGAAGGGACATCCAGCGTGTAGCAGTCAGGTCCGGTAAAAGGGGGGTGGGAGAGGGAATTTGCACCCCCCTGTTGTGACACTTTGAGGACCAATTGATTACTCACGCCAGATGTTTCCCATCTCTGGTCATGCTGTACCGGCATGCCCTCTGTCCCTCCATGCTACACTCTCACTGATGCTGCTTTGGGGAGACGGGATGAACCTCTTACTGATTCGAGATGTTTGCTCGGCACAGTTTCCCGTGATCCATTCACATGGTGCAGCAAACGATCCGGCGAGTGCGCCGAGCAAAACTCTGAGATCAGTAAGAGGTTCAACCCGGCTCCCCGAAGCCGCGTCAGTGAGAGTGTAGCATGGAGAGACAGAGGGCATGCCGGGTACAGCATGAAAACCAGAGATGGGAAACATCCGGCGCGAGGAATCAATTGGTCCTCAGAGTGCCACAACAGGGGGGTGCAAATTCCCTCTCCCAACCCTCTTTTACCAGACCTGACTGCTACACGCTGGATGATGTCCCTTCACGCCGGCTACAGCATGAAAAGTCACGGACAGTAAGAAGAGCATGCGGAGCTGTTAGCGCGCCGGAAGTGACTTTTGCCGGCCGTAAATAATAATAAAAAAAAACGTCTGCCACTGGAATATGCAGCGCAGGCAGAACGATATACTTTATCGTGCTGCCTGCTTGTGCATTTCCACTCGCCCACCCTTAATTTCCACTCGCCAAATGCGAGCAGGCGAGTGGAAATTTTGACCCCTGCTATACACCATCCCTATACATACAGGGTTATTCAGAGAGTGGGAAAAAGCAGGAGAATGACTGGAGAATGGAAAATTCTAGGTTAAATTAGCCAAACCAGAAAAATTCTCCCATTCATCTCACTTTCCAAATCGGCTATTTTGACCTAGAATTTTCCATTCTCCTGCTTTTCACCTCTCTCTGAATAACCCTGATAGTGAATGAAGTGACTAACTTCTAAAACAAATATATGTGACACATACGAGGTATGTGCACAATTGTATAAAGTAAGTAATTGTCATGTATAGTGGTGAAATTGAAAGGTATGTGTTTATGTTTTCTATGTGGTATATGGTGCCTATAACAAGTCACTATGAGAATGCAGCTCTCTGCTGCAGCAGCAGGGGACTGTTATTATGACGCACAGGGTCTTATGTTCAGGAAGGATTGGGGGAAGATTATAGGTGTGGCACTGGTGATGTGTTCCTGCTTACCCTCATAACCACGAGGATACTGTGGAAGCAAGCAGCCAATCTGTCTGTCTCCTGATTCTTTCCTGTTTTTACAGGTAAGCCTAAAGCAGGAAGTAACTCCCAAACACTTAAAATAAAGAATCCATGTTATATACAGCTGTTATTAACTGTGCAGAGAGTCAGATGGGAGACAATAAGAGATATCCTTAATGTAAACACTAGGAGGGTGGAGGCTCCAGGTACTCTACAATAATAATGGTAAAAAGCAGTATTTCCTGATGCAGAGTCAGTTATGTACATTTAAATGTACTCAATATGCAGAAATCTTAGATGCATTATTATTTATTATTAGAAAGGAATTGTTCTATGTCTTGGCAGATATGACATCCCCTTGTGTGCAGAAGGAAAAGGAATAGCTGTAGCACGCTGCACACTGTATATAATAGGATGTATAGTCTGTGAGACGGATTCACAACTTTCCACAGGGAAAGTTAGATGTTTTGCGAAAATGAAGATGACATGTTAATAGGTCATTTAGAATGAAAATGTTATTGTTTTAAAAGCATTTGGAAAATATGCATTTAATAAAGAGATAACCACGAGGATACTGTGGAAGCAAGCAGCCAATCTGTCTGTCTCCTGATTCTTTCCTGTTTTTACAGGTATTTACATCTGTCTGCTGGCCCTCTGAACGGGGTCTGCAACAGATTCTTGGGGGCTCGTCCGTAAACTTATGATCTTCGGGACCAACAGAGTATGGATACAGCGGCTGTGATCCAGAAAAGTCGGTTGTGAGAAGCGCGTCCTGGCTGGCTGGTGACGGTGACGTGAGGGATCGTGAAAAGGGTCATCATGGCGGATAAAGTACGGAAGAGCGTGGTGTGGAACATCAGAAAAAACTTCTCACCTTGTCCGCTGGTGAACTATTTCAGATCGCCCAGAGCATTGTTACGGTACCAGACGGGAACATTACTGAACTAGATGCTGGAGACCAAGAAGGCTGCTTTGAATACATTAATGCGTTCATGTACAGTGCAGACTTACTAGACTCAGAGGATAGAGGTATGGCTGAACTGTTGAACTTGAGAGACATCGTTGACTCTGTTGAGCATGAACTACGTCTACACCTGTTCATCAACAGAATGATGACACTGCTCCTACCGCATCGTCTACAGCTGTTGCTGACAAAGGGTCTAGTGTAGCATATACACAAAATTCGACGTTGCAACAACCTTTGACCAGACTATCACAACAAACACGCAGCAGTGATAATGCACAGTTTAGCAACAACCCTGAACGGTCCATGCAGTTACTGACAGAGAAGGTTGTCTCCCTCAGGGACCTCTCCTACCTCCAGCGTCGCGAATTTAAGATACAAGGAGGACAAATTTGTGATTACACATCTGACATCACATACACAAGTGTATGCAGACAAATTGAAGATGGAATCAAAGAAAATTACAGTGATGCTGACATAGTCGGGGGGACACTACGGATAATAAAAGCAGGCAGTTTCAAGGACATGTTGATGAATAAAGAAGACATAACGGTTGAGGAACTCAAAGGGTTTCTTCGGTCGCATTTAGGAGACAAAAATAGCACAGAATTGTTCCAGGAATTAATGTGTGCAAAACAAAATGAGAATGAGACGCCTCAACAGTTCTTGTATCGAGTAATGGGTCTTAAACAGAAAATCATCTTTGCTGCAAAACAGGCTGACACTGAAGTGAGATACAGCACAGAAACTATTCAGGATGTATACCTTCACACGGTCTACCAGGGTTTAGGGCACAAATATACAGACATTCGTAGGGAGTTAAAACCCCTGCTTTCCAACCGCAACGTCGCAGATGAGGAAATACTAAGAAATGTAACAAGAATCACCAGCGATGAGAATGAGAGGGCCCGAAGGCTGGGTCCTGTAACACGTCATAAGCAGAGCATTGCAAGTTGTACCCTGCTAGAAAGTGAACCTGTGAGAGAAATTCATGAGCAGAAAAATGTGGATGATCCAATTAAACAACTGACAGCACGTGTCGAAGCACTTAGCAGTATGGTAGACTCCATGAGAAATCCAACACAGCCTGATCCTACTTTCAGTATACTATGAGTCGACACCTCTACAGAAAGGGGCTAAACGTCATGGTTGTTTAAAGTGTGTGGAAGCTGGTCTGCAAAACGTGTACTCACTGTTTTTCAGTGTGGGGAAGAGGGGCACCTGTCCAGGGGATGCCTCCGGAAACGTAACCCGCAGGGGAAACGGGAAGCGGTCACTGCAACGGGGCAACCAGTGACCAAGTCCTCCCTGTCCCATGGCACAAATGATGACAGATCAGAGGATGAACCTGGTCCTACAAAAGCAAAACGAAACCATTTCATTATACGACATTCAAAACTTCCAAGGACAAGGAATGCTTAATCAGACTTCTACTTTTCTCTGTCCCTAGGAAAAAGAATGAGGCCATTGTCAATCTAATAAGGAAGGAAGGCTTTGACACAGTGCAACCTCAATGGCCTAGCAGTAAGTGCTTTGCTTGACACTGGAGCTCAAGTCAGTATCATTGATCGTGCTTGGAATAAATATTGCCAGCTGTGGACTTGAGACCTCTTTCTGAACTTATGGGAACTATGGGGAAGCTGGAAGTGTATTCTGTGACTGGGGATGTCATTCCATTCGATGGCTGGGCTGTTATTACTGTTAATTTAGAAGGAAACAATGACCCCTAACCTCTCTATCAGTGTTCCCTTTTTAGTAAGTCATCTGCCAATTGAAAGGCCACTACTTGGGTTTAACATAGTGGAAGAATTAATTCAGAGACAACCCAAGCGCCTTGTGCAGGCTTTAGTCTCTCTACTATCAGGAGCCATCTCTATGTCAAACGAGAAAGCTCAAACTCTGGTAAGCTGTGTCCAAACCCCTGAGCTGAATGAACAGTGGGGACGTTTGAAGGTAAAGAGTGGTGGCGTTGTCATTCCAGCAGGTCAAGTGATGTGGGTAAAGTGGTAAAATACCACCTAACATGGATCAGCCCGACCCAGTCATACTGTTTGAACCAGAGGAGAACAATGTGCAGTTGAAAAGCTGGATATAGGAGGGGGGCTCCTAGAAGTACAGAACCAGGAAAGGCCTTATGTCTCTGTTCCAATTGGTAACAACTCCACATGTGAAATAACACTGCCTGGTAACACAATCCTCGGTTATATTCAGCCAATTGAAAAAGTACTGGAGGCAGAGCGATCAGAAGAACTGAAGTCTAAGGTATCGGTCGAGGGTGTGACTACCTCAGGTACTGAAGAAACCTTGAAACGGTGGCACCCACCTGTAGATCTAAGCCACTTGAGTGAGGAACAGCAGCAGGTGGTAAGAAAAATGCTGTATGAAGAGTCTGTGGCATTTTCTCAAGATAAGAGTGACATGGGTTGCATTCCGAGCCTACAAATGTCAATAAATCTCAAAGACGACATACCAGTGCAGCGGTCATATTCATCGGTACCTAAACCTTTATTCCAAGAAGTGAAAGATTATATACAAGATCTCCTGGCAAAAGGGTGGATTGTGAAGTCCAAGTCCCCTATTCTGCACCAGTGGTCTGCGTCCGAAAGAAGGATGGCTCACTTCGCCTGTGTATAGATTATCGCCTCCTCAATAAAAAGACTGTACCAGATAGGCACCTCTGCCAAGAATTCAAGACTTGCTTGACACATTGGGGGGTTTATCATGGTTCAGTATTCTCGACCAAGGAAAAGCCTACCATCAGGGCTTCATAGCCGAAGGTTCTAGGCACATGACAGCTTTCATACTCCCCTGGGGACTTTATGAGTGGATAAGAATTCCCTTCGGCCTGTCCAATGCACCTGCAGCGTTCCAGCGCAGTATGGAAGAAATGCTAGATTCTCTCAGAGATGAATGTTGTTACCGTACCTTGATGACGTGTTATGTTTATGCCAAGTCTTTTGAGGAACACGTGGAAGGACTTCGCAAAGTTCTTCAAGCTCTCCAACATCATGGAGTCAAGCTTCGGCCTGAAAAATGTGAGCTCTTCCGAGGTGAAGTCCGATACGTGGGTCGTCTTGTGTCTGCCGAATGGTGTGCGGATCGATCCCAAAAGATCTTCAAGCAGTTATGTCACTCAAAGTCATACTCCACATACCGTCGGTGAGGTAAGAAGGCTTCTCGGCTTCCTAAGCTACTATCGCTCGTTTATCCAAGATTTTTCAGGTGTAGCTAAGCCTATGTATGAGCTCCTACAAGCAAAGCCTGGGGTGGCACCAGTTGAGTCCAGTAGGAGAAAGACCAAAGGCCCCCAAATGCTTCCAGAACTCCTGTGGAGTGGACAAGTGAGCATCAGAAATCTCTTGAAACCTTGATTGACATGTTGATAAAGCCACCAATTCTTGCCTATCCAGACTTTCAATTTACCATTCTCGCTGCACACCGATGCATCTGAAAGGGGCCTTGGGCTATACTCTACCAGAGTCAGGATGGAAAATTAAGAGTCATTGCGTATGGCTCCCGGACACTGTCCCAGGCCGAAAGAAATTACTGCCTACATAGTGGTAAACTTGAGTTTCTTGCACTTAAATGGGCAGTGTGTGAAAAATTCAGAGACTACCTGTTCTTGCTCCACATTTTACCATTTACACAGACAACAATCCCCTGACCTACATAATGGAGCACTGCGAAGCTGAATGGGGTTGGCCATCGCTGGGTGGGAGAATTGTTCCGACTACCTTTGATGTGAAATATAGGCCTGGTAAAATAAATATTGATGCTGACACACTGTCGCGTATCCCCCTTACATCGAAAAGTATACCACTGAGTGCACTGAGCAATTGTCATCTGAAGTGGTGCGAGCAGTCTGGGATGGAGCTCGCGCAGCCAAAAGAAAGATGTGGCTTGGGTTGCAGCACTCAGTATGTCGTCTATGGAAACTGACCCAACATCCCAAGGTTCATTGTTGCCAAGAAATAATAAAGATGAACTCTCCAAAGCTCAACGGGAGGATCCAGTGATAGCCAAGATATTGAAGATGAAAGAGGAAATCAAGGTGCCAGATGAAAGTCTAAGGAAAACCGTGACTGGAGCGGCCAAGAAACTTTTGTATGAATGGAACAAACTAATTATAGAGGATGGATGTCTCTATAGGCAAACAGCTCAAAACAACACACTTGTTCTCCCAACCAGTATAAGCAACTTTCTTTGGAGCACTTACATGACAACATGGGACATCTGGGCACAGAACGGGTTCTTCATCTGATGAGACAAAATTCTACTGGCCATATATGAAGAAGGAAGTAGAGGAGTAATCACAAAGAAGTGTCCCTGTATTAAGCAAAAGAAACCAACGACCCATGTCGAGCACCCATGGGGAGTATAACATCCAGCTCACCTCTAGAACTTGTTTGCATCGACTACCTGCACTTAGAGCCAAGCCGGGTGGGTATGAGTATATTCTAGTGGTCGTAGATCACTTTACTAGGTTTGCGCAAGCTTATCCTACTAAAAACAAGTCTGGCCGTACAGCAGCCTGAGCGTCTTTTCAATGATTATATCCTCGGTGTCACGGGGATCCAGGGGATGGGGCGCCTGGCAGCAGCTTCCCGCTGCTGCTCGCTGGCCAGGCGCCGAATGTAAGCGCTTCCGGGCCCGCTCACGTGGAAGCCGAGGGGCGGGCCTGGCGCTGTGACGCGGACCCGCCGGGTTTAAATCCCAGTCTCTCCCATACACCGGTGCCCTGACGTGGTATTCACATCCCGCAGAGCTCTTGTGTTATTTTCCTGAACGTGTCCTCTTGTGTACCGACCCCTGGCATTGGCAAACGAACCTCCTGTGTACCGACCCCTGGCATTGGCAAACGAACCCTCCTGTGTACCGACCCCTGGCATTGGCAAACGAACCCTCCTGTGTACCGACCCCTGGCATTGGCAAACGAACCCTCCTGTGTACCGACCCCTGGCATTGGCAAACGAACCTCCTTGTGTATGACTCCTGGCATTGGCAAACGTACCCTCTGCTGTATGACTCCTGGCGTTTTGCATATACTCTGTTCTAGTTCTGCCTTAACGTTGGTACCGAGGTCAGTCTATGTGGCATCCTAAAGCACACATCAGCCTACCTCTGCTATTACTAAAGTCCTAGGGAGGACTTGTGATCTGGTCTGTACCCCTGTCTGGTATTTCCCTTTCTTTGTCTGTTACCTGTTTCGTTGCCTTTATAGCTTTACCGACCATTCAAGGATCGGAAGAGTAGAAAGGGAGTTGCATAAAGAGATTTATATCTTAGCAGTCAGAAAGATTCGTGACAATACCCTATTCCATACCTCTGTCTGGTGTTACCCCTTATTCATATACTGTCTGGTTATTTGTCTGTTTAGTATCACCGACCATTCAAGGATCGGAAGGGTAGAGAGAGCGGTCTGCGTAAAGGGACCACCTGTTGATTATCAGGGGGATCCGTGACATTACGTCAGGGCCAATGGATCCCGCAGACCTCTCTAACCAGCTGGCACGTATCGCAGCCAGACAAGAGGAACAGGACCATAGGATGGACCAGATTGCTCTTGCTCTGCAAACCCTGTTAAATCGGTCCAATACACAGTACCTCTAGCCTCCAGATCCAGTGTTACCTAGGGTCAGTCCGGTCCCCCTGAAGGACATAGGCTGAGTATGAAAGCACCCCTACGCTACGATGGTACACCAAGCCTATGTCGGGGGTTTTTTGACTCAACTCGAGATTCTGTTTGAGAACAATCCAGGTTCTTGTATGTCTGATAAAGCCAAAGTAGGATATCTGATTAATCATTTAACAGAAAAAGCTTTATTGTGGGCTACGCCGTTGTGGGAAAATAAGAAACCCATCATTTATGACTATGAGGGTTTCACCTCTGAGTTAAAACGTACCTTTGATCCCTCTAGAAGGGCTACCAATGCGGGGTAGGTCCTGTTTTCATATCAAACAAGGAAATAAGAGGGTTGCCGATTATGCCATAGAGTTTAAGACATTGGTTTCTGAAGTACTTTGGCCCGAACGACGTTTTACCTTAGCCTTACGAAGGCTTGAACGAGGCTTTTATGTTTGAACTGGCTCCCTTAAAATTACCAGAAAGTCTGGACACCTGATAGACTTCTGTATAGCCATGGACGATCAAATCAGGGAAAAGGGACACCCCAGAGATAGACCCAGAAGGTCTTGCCTCCTTTACCCTCTTTACCCAGACACCCCAGTACATCAGGTGGTTCGGAGAATGTAAAAACAGAATTACCGGTTGTTGACCCATGCAAATAGGGAGGACTGGTATTTCAGAAGCAGAAAAAAGCTCACAGAAAAGAAAAGGGGCTCTGCTTTTATTGTGCAGGGGCAGATCACTTCCGCCTTCAATGTCCTCAGAGACCCAGGGTTGGCAGGGTTGAACATAGCAGAATGGGATTCAGAACAGGAGACACCCAGGTTGTCGGTTCTCTGTGTGCCTCCTTTGTGGATAATGAGAAAAAAAAATCCAGGATTCTGTTACCGGTCTCCCTATCCTGCAGGGGGGTTCACCTCAAGACTGAGGCGTTTTTGGACTCTGGGGCCTCAGGCAATTTTATGGATAAAAAGTTTGCTGCCAAAAGCCTCATACCACTAGTTCTCAGAGAAAGGCCTCTAAGGGTGGAGGCCATAGATGGTAACCCCCTGGCATGTCCTCATATCACTCACGATACAGTCGATGTATGTATGAAAATAGGAGTTTTGCACCAAGAGACAATAAGATTTCAAATCATTGAATCACCCTCATGTCCTATCGTCCTTGGGTTTCCATGGCTAATAGAGCACAACCCAGTAGTCGATTGGGTCCAGAGAGACATAAAATGTTGGGGTCAGAGTTGTCAGTTCAAGTGCCTAGGCACAGTTAATGTGATTGGTAGCCTCAATATTGCCACAGCCCCTCCTTTGTCCACAGAGGTCCCTGAATGTTACCGGGCATTGAAGGGAGGTATTCTCTAAAGCCAGAGGACTGAGGTTCTACCACCACATCGTCCATATGACTGTGCTATTGACTTGCTCCCCGTACGATGCCTCCTAGGGGTCACGTATACCCTTTGTCACAAAGGGAGAACGACATTATGGAGGAATATATAAGGGAGAATCTGGAACGAGGATTCATTAGACGGTCCTCCTCTCCAGCAGGAGCAGGTTTCTTCTTTGTTTCCAAGAAAGAGGGAGATCTGCGACCTTGCATCGACTATAGGGGTTTAAATAGGATCACTATAAGAAATGCATATCCCATACCTCTCATAACAGAATTGTTTGACCGATTGAAAGGGGCTCTGTGTCTATACTAAGCTTGATTTACGCGGAGCGTACAACCTGGTCAGGGTTAAAAAGGGAGACGAATGGAAAACGGCTTTTTAATACACGTAGCGGGCATTACGAATACCTGGTGATGCCTTTTGGGTTGTGTAATGCGCCAGCCGTCTTTCAGGACCTGATAAATGACACTCTAAGGGAATTCTGCAAGAATTCGTCATAGTATTCTGGATGATATCCTGATATACTCTCCTGATGTGGACACTCATCATGTCCACGTAAAACAAGTCTTGACTAAACTATTGAAGGCTGGATTGTACTGTAAGCTAGAAAAATGTCTATTCGACATAGTAACCGTGCAATTCCTTGGTTATATTATAACCCCTGGAGGGTTTCAAATGGACCTAAGAAGCTCTCAGCTATTCTCGACTGGCCTTTACCCCAAGGACTTAAAGCCATTCAGAGGTTTCTGGGTTTACGAACTATTACAGAAGGTTCATTAAGATTTTTCGGCCTTGGTGGCCTCTCACGGCATGACAAAGAAAGGGGTGGGAAATCAGAAATGGACACCTCAAGCCACTCAAGCCTTTGAGACACTAAAGCAAGCCTTTACTACTGCCCTGTTCTCCGGCATCCAGATCCGGCTCTGCCTTTCCAAGTAGAAGTTGACGCCTCCGAACTAGGCCTTGGTGCAGTCTTGTCCCAAAGGGAGGCTCCTGACAAACCCTTGCATCCATGCGGCTTCTATTCTCGGAAGTTGTCTCCAGCAGAGAAGAACTATGACATTGGAAATAAGAAGTTATTAGCAGTCATCGCGGCCTTGGCAGAATGGAGATACTTATTAGAAGGGTCTAAGGACCCCATTGTTATCATAACCGACCATAAGAATCTCACGTACATGGAGATGCCAAACGTTTAAACTCCAGACAAGCGAGATGGTCATTGTTTCTTTCAAGTTTTAATTACGTGCTTACCTATAGACCTGGGTCCAGAAACATTAAAGCAGACGCATTGTCGAGACAATATGAGTCTTATGAACATAATATCCAAGATCAGCATCCCATTGTTCCCCAGGAGAGGATTATACCGCTACCACGATTAGTGTTTCGTCTCCTCTAATGAAAAGGTTGCAGACCGTCCAGGGTGCAGCTCCTGGGGGAAAACCTTCCCGCGAGACTCTTTGTACCTGAGAACGAAAGAGAAGAGGTACTCAGCATCTATCATGACAATAAAACTTCCGGGCATATGGGTATCACCAAGACTGTGTCTAGCATCAGTAAACTCCTCTGGTGGCCCACGTTGCGCCGAGACGTCAAAGATTACATTGCCGTGTGCGAAGTGTGCACAAGGCAGAAAAGTCCCAGACAGCACCCATTGGCTTACTCCAGCCTTTGCCGATCCCCGAACGACCCTGGTCACATATAGCCATGGATTTTATAGTAGAGCTACCTGAGTCAAGAGGAATACAGTGATACTTACGATCATAGATCGATTTTCCAAGATGGGTCACTATGTTCCCTCTTCAGAAACTACCTTCGGCAGCTGAACTGGTGCCCATATTCATTGCCAATGTGGTCCGCATTCACGGTGTCCCTCAGGAGATAGTCTCTGATAGGGGGACCCAATTCATCTCCGGATTCTGGAGGGGATTTTGTAAGAACGTGGGGATAGACCTCTCTTCTCTTCGGCTTATCACCCGCAGACCAATGGAGCAGCAGAACGAGCAAACCAAAACGTAGAGAAATATCTCAGGTGCTTCATCTCAGAACAGCAAGATAACTGGTCAGATCTGCTACCGTGGGCAGAATATGCTATTAACAGCGCAGTGAGTGAATCCTCAGGTCATTCTCCTTTCTTTACTGTTTATGGCTTTGATCCTCCCGTGCTCCCCGCCATGTTTCCTGATTCCACGATTCCTGCTTTAGATAAACAACTGGCATCATTGAAGGAGACTTGGGGAAGAGTGAGACGGGCACTGGAGGAAAGTAGTACCATTCAGAAAACTAAGGCCGACAGACACAGGAGGCAGGCACCCGTGTATCAAGTTGGGGACAGGGTTTGGCTGTCTTCACGTAACATTAAGCTCTTAGTGCCTTCCATGAAGTTGGCTCCTAGGTATATCGGCCCCTATAAGATTCTACGGCGACTCAACCTGTCTCCTATGCTTTGGCGTTACCCCCCCATTTTCAAATATACAATGTGTTCCATGTAAACCTTTTGAAGCCACTGTTATGTAACCGGTACACCAAAGTCCATGCTCCACCGCCTCCTGTCTCTGTGGAGGGCGAGGAGGAATTCGAAGTTAAGGCCATTCTGGTGCCAGGCTGTCTAGGGGTCCTTGCAAGTATTTGGTTGATTGGGTGGGGTACGGCCCAGAGGATCGTTCTGGGTACCGGCTGCGGAAGTCCATGCTCCTAGGCTGGTGAGGGCCTTCTATTCCGCACACCCCCGTGCCCCTGGGGGTCGTCCAGTGGCCGCCCCTGGAGGGGGGGGTTCCTGTCAGGGGATCCAGGGATGGGGCGCCTGGCAGCAGCTTCCTCGCTGCTCGCTGGCCAGGCGCCGAATGTAAGCGCTTCCGGGCCCGCTCACGTGGGAAGCCGAGGGGCGGGGCCTGGCGCTGTGACGCGGACCCGCCGGGTTTAAATCCCAGTCTCTCCCATACACGGTGCCCTGACGTGGTATTCACATCCCGCAGAGCTCTTGTGTTATTTTCCTGAACGTGTCCTCTTGTGTACCGACCCCTGGCATTGGCAAACGAACCCTCTGTTTACCGACCCCTGGCATTGGCAAACGAACCCTCCTGTGTACCGACCCCTGGCATTGGCAAACGAACCCTCCTGTGTACCGACCCCTGGCATTGGCAAACGAACCCTCCTGTGTACCGACCCCTGGCATTGGCAAACGAACCTCCTTGTGTATGACTCCTGGCATTGGCAAACGTACCCCTCTGTGTATGACTCCTGTGGCGTTTGCATATACTCTGTTCTAGGTCTGCCCTTAACGTTGGTACCGAGGTCAGTCTATGTGGCATCCTAAGCACACATCAGCCTACCTCTGCTATTACTAAAGTCCTAGGGAGGACTTGTGATCTGGTCTGTACCCCTGTCTGGTATTTCCCTTTCTTTGTCTGTTACCTGTTTCGTTGCCTTTATAGCTTTACCGACCATTCAAGGATCGGAAGAGTAGAAAGGGAGTTGCATAAAGAGATTTATATCTTAGCAGTCAGAAAGATTCGTGACAATACCCTATCCATACCTCTGTCTGGTGTACCCTTATTCATATACTGTCTGGTTATTTGTCTGTTTAGTATCACCGACCATTCAAGGATCGGAAGGGTAGAGAGCGGTCTGCGTAAAGGGACCACACTGTTGATTATCAGGGGATCCGTGACACTCGGTTTGGTTACCCTGGAAAGCTACACCATGACCAGGGCAGGGATTTGAAAATGAGCTTTTCAGGAACCTTTCGGAACTTGCTGGAGTACGCCATTCGAGGACCTCTCCGTATCACCTCAAAGTAACCCAGCTGAGAGATCAACCGGACTCTCCTCCAAATGCTCCGGACCTTGGCTGATAAGGAAAAGATACGTTGGAAAGATCACCTTCCCCAGATCGTCCATGCATATAAATTGTACACGTCACGAGTCAACTGGGTATTCCCCATTCTATTTACTGTTTGGACGCCACCCTCGCCTTCCTGTTGACTTGATATTTGGGCTCGTTGAAGAGGATGAGGGATTAACTCATAAGGGATTTGCTGATCATTGGCTGGAAAGATGGCTGAAGCATATCAAATAGCAAATGAAAACAGTAGGCAATCAAGTGCGCGGGCAAAGCTCAATATGACTTGAAGGTCAAAGGTGTTATTCTGAAGCCTGGAGACAGAGTTCTTGTTAGAAATTTGAGAGAGCGAGGAGGCCCAGGGAAACTAAGATCATACTGGGAGAAGATCATCTATGTGGTGAAAGAGCAAGTAGGCAGACAATCCGGTTTATGTGGTGAGTCCTGAGAATGGGAACAAAAGTGGAACTAGAACCTGCACCGAAACCTATTACTGTTGGTGAATGACTTGCCTGTGAGACACCATCACACCCACTGAAACACGGGAACCAGAAACAAAGCAGACAAGGTAACAGGGAGAAGACAAGAAGAACCTACCTACCCAGTGACATCACCGATTCAGATGAGGGAAAGCTCTGAAAGATACTGGTTGAGAATTCCTGAGAGTTGGACAGAGCATAAGAGACAGCATACTACCGGCAAGGTTCAAAACTGAACCATGAAACTCTTGTCGAAATGACGTCACCATCACCTGAGAGAACCATGCGAGAAAGAGATCAAGTCCAAGTCCCACAGGAACAGAGACACACAGTTTGATCGAGACTCAATCCAACAAGAATTGATCCTGAATTCACATTTCCACCTGAAGTCAGTGGAGATAGTGATAGTGAGTGCCCTGCCTGATGAAGCAGAAGTCTGACATCAGAAAAGCTGTATCGAACCAAGACGGTCAGTGAGAGGGAGTAAGCCAAGACAAGTGTTTACGTACGAAACACTGGGTCAACCATCGCTACAACCACAGACTATGCTCTACAGTGTAGCAGCATATACCTTTCTCACTTACCTGTATTGGCTACACCATATTATATTGCCACCACTCTCATACTACCCGTTTTACGACTCATACAATATGGTACCATGCATTCCCCACAGGGGCAGCATATTAAGTTAAGAAAGTGGTGTTCTGGACATAGTAATCTTGCGCCTGAGTGTATATACATTTTTTGTAGCTGGTGCCCATTTTATTTTGTCGGGGAGGATGTGACCATACGAGGTATGTGCACAATTGTATAAAGTAAGTAATTGTCATGTATAGTGGTGACATTGAAAGGTATGTGTTTATGTTTTTTGTGGTATATGGTGCCTATAACAAGTCACTATGAGAATGCAGCTCTGCTGCAGCAGCAGGGGACTGTTATATGACGCACAGGTCTATGTTCAGGAAGGATTGGGGGAAGATTATAGGTGTGGCACTGGTGATGTGTTCCTGCTTACCCTCATAACATGAGGATACTGTGGAAGCAAGCAGCCAATCTGTCTGTCTCCTGATTCTTTCCTGTTTTTACAGGTAAGCCTAAAGCAGGAAGTAACTCCCAAACACTAAAATAAAGAATCCATGTTATATACAGCTGTATTAACTGTGCAGAGAGTCAGATGGGAGACAATAAGAGATATCCTATAATGTAAACACTAGGAGGGTGGAGGCTCCAGGTACTCTACAATAAATAAGGTAAAAAGCAGTATTTCCTGATGCAGAGTCAGTTATGTACATTTAAATGTACTCAATATGCAGAAATCTTAGAAGCATTATTATTTATTATTAGAAAGGAATTGTTCTATGTCTTGGCAGATATGACATCCCCTTGTGTGCAGAAGGAAAGGAATAGCTGTAGCACGCTGCACACTGTATATAATAGGATGTATAGTCTGTGA